>JADRCH010000008.1:9795702-9949775 GCA_019843965.1 Rhynchomys soricoides
TGCCCCAAAGCCTAGTACCCCTGCCCCAAAGCCTAGTACCCCTGCCCAGAAGCCCCAAGCAAAACTTAAGCACTTTCATTCACTCCCAAGCCCCACTGCCAAGATCATCAACAAGTAATCTAGGAATGCAGCATTTGGAGAGTGGGTTGACTTCTTAAGGATGTACTCAGGGTGGGACTGGCAAGAGGGTTCAACGGGTAAAGGAGCTTGCTGCCAACCCTGATGACCTGAGTTCAGTCTCCAGGACCCACCTGGGAAGAGGTATGAACCGATGCCCCCAGATTGTCCTCTGACCTCCAGAAGCTTCTCCTATCACCCAAAAGGCTCACATCACAGCCAGAAATCAAACCCCATCAGTCCAGATGCAAAAAACTGATGTCATTTTCTCTAAATGTCTATGCTGGCCCTGTGGCTTCACAAAGCACTCTCCCATCCCACCATAACGATTGAGTGGCTGGAGTGAGGTGTGGAGGCTGGAAATGGAGTCTCAAAGGATGGGGGAGGGGTGGGGGGGAAAGAAAGGGACTGCTGGGCCCTGCCTTCCTCTGAGCTAGCCCAGCCTGGATAATGAGCTCTTGAGTCTTCCTTACAGGCTGTGCACTTCCTCCAGCATAGGGAATAAAGCAAGGAACCCCGCTGTTCTCCTTACTCCAGACAAACCTATACACAGACTGCTTCTGAAGATGCTAGCAATGGAGCCCGTGAAGGATGAAGCGACATGAAAAATCTAAAGAATCCTTGTGAATCCAGGTAGGGTGGCTTGCTCCTAAAGTCTGTTTCTCAGGAAGCTGAGGCAGAATCACTTGAATCAGGAGTTCAAGGTTGGCTTGGGAAACAGAGGGAAACACTGTGACTAAGAAGAAAGCAAGCCCAACAAATTTCAGATGGATTGTGAGCCAAAGGAAGGGCATGGTAAGAACTGGAAGACGACCGGGCAGTGGTGGCGCACGCCTTTAATCCCAGCACTTGAGAGGCAGAGACAGGTGGATTTCTGAGTTCAGGACCAGCCTGGTCTACAGAGTGAGTTCCAGGACAGCCAGGGCTACACAGAGAAACCCTGTCTCGGGGGGGAGGGGGGGGGAAAGAACTGGAAGACATGGGGAGTAAGGATGGTGGGATTGTATCAGGGCTGCTGGAGCCTGGTTTTGGAGGAGGACGGGGAAAAGATGAGACTAACTCCAGTGGGAGGAAATCCCGAGGCATCCTGGAGGTAGAGACATTGGGTACCAGATTTATTCAGGGCCAGAAAACTCAGCAACCATCTGGTTGGTTTTCCAGAAAGGTTTGTGTTTGGGTCCCTTGGTGTATTTGTCTACCCAAGCCATGTTGACAAAATACCTCCCGTCACAGTACCCAAGCCTAGATGCTCATTTCATGGAACCAGGAGTATCAAAGAAATGGATGTCAGGGATAATGAAAGGCTTTATGTGCTGACTGAAGAATGAAGGAGGGGTGACTCTGCTCATAAGTCAGTTTCTCCCTCGCGGGGCTGGAGGGCTCCAGACACAGGGCATTGGGGGGAAAGATAGGCTGGTAAAGAGATGGGGGACTGTTTATTACTTCCCTGGGAATGGGCAGAGATCACCCAGTCGCTTGGATGCCACCTCTTTTCATTCTTGCCATGGTTTAGTGCTCAGTCTTAGTAGCTGTGGTTGCATTTAGCTTTGACTGGGGGGAGGGGCGGGAAGAAGAGAGAGGAGAAAGAGGAGGCAGGGAAGGAGGTGGGATATGGGGCAAATCTATGCCAAGCTGAGGTTTCCCAAATGATTGACATGATCACATGCAGAGCTGAGCAGAATGTAACCCAAACTTGAGACAGAATATGAAGACAGGTGGCAACCTTCCTCCCCCAGTCCCAGTTCCCACTACATAGCTGCAGGCCCAAGTGAAGAGTTCATGTTTTCTGCAAATGACACCCCACCTCACAGGCCATAAAATACAGCCCACGCCACTGTCATCATAACCCACACAGCAGAGCTAATGAGAAACCGGGTCTTCCCAAACTAGCAATTTAAAAGATTTTAGAAACCATGTGTGTGTGAACTAGAATCCCTTGCAAGGGCAGTCAGTACATACTCTTTTTAAAAAAAAAAAAAAAAAATTTATGTATATGAGTACATTGTAGTTGTCTTCACATATCAGAAGAGGGTATCAGATCCCATTACAGATGGTTGTGAGCCACCATGTGGATGCTGGGAATTGAACTCAGGACCTCAGGAAGAGCAATCTTAACTGCTGAGCCATCTTTCTCCCTCCCCTCAAACTGGTAACTTTTACCACAATTAGTACAGTGAAGCTAGAGAGTTTATATAGGTTTTCCCCCTTCGAAGGGAGAGATTTGTTAGGGAGTTTTTGTTTTGTGTTTTTTCTTTTAAAGATTTATTTATTATATGTAAGTGGACTGTAGCTGTCTTCAGATACTTTTTCTTCTCTCTCCGGCCCCGCTCACTATAGCTGTCTTCAGATACCCCCAGAAAAGGGCATCATATCTCATTATGGATGGTTTTGAGCCACCACGTGGTTGCTGGGACTTGAACTCATGACTTTCGGAAGAGCAGTCGGTGCTCTTAACCGCTGAGCCATCTCTCCAGCCCGTTTTTGTTTTTTGTTTTCTAAAAACTGTGCTTCTGACAAGCTGTCTGACATCTGAGTTGGTTTTCAGGTGTAAGTGGGAGATACCATAGGTGTGTGTGTGTGTGTGTGTGTGTGTGTGTGTGTGTGTGTAGGTTTGAGGGACAAATGTTCCCCATATGTGAATGCTTGGTCCCCAGCAGCACTATATGGGAAGATGGTCCAACCTTGTTGGAGGAAGAACATCACTATGGACAAGCTTTGAGAATCCATAGCCTAACCCCACATAGTGCCCACTCTCTCTGCTTTGTCTTTGTGGGCTTCCTGCTCTGGCTACTTGTTGCCAAGCATCTCCCTCCATCTCACCCTGTCAAAATAAACACTATAATGACATCCTTACTGGACTGTGAGAACTGGCTGAGGAGACCAGGTCCATGGAGGGAACTGGGGCATGGTTGGTGCCGTGCAAAGGCCCTTTTCATCCTACTGTCAACAGAAGATGAGATCAACAAGACAAAAGAGAAGCAGAGCTCAAAAAGCTGGGTGGTGTACCACTAACACTCAGGAAGCAGTTCCAGGTCAGCCTGTTCTAGAGTGAGGTCCAGGACAGTCAGAGCCACATAGTGAGATGGGATGATGGACAGAGGAAGAATACTGAGAACTCACAGTGCCAGAGGTTGCCTTGAAGTGCAGGAGAACTTAGTTTAGCCTGGTTTCTACAGGGTCCAAGCTTAACTAGATGAAACTTGCTAAGTTTCAGAGAGTAAGTCCCACTCCAAGAGCCATACGGAAACCAGTCCAGGCATCACTGTGTACCAATTTCATGGACAGTGGTTACTTCCAGGCTTTATGTCTGACACTTGGTCAAGAGATATCAGGCTTCAGCATGGTCCTCACATTGATGGTGAGGGTCATGTGCAAAGACCTCATTGTTCTGCTTTCTTCTATGCAGTCTACCTTGCATGACTCAGCATCTGCCACCAGCCTCACTGCTAGTAATGGTGACACGTGCCTTTAATCCCAGGACTTGGGGGGCAGAAGCAGTTTTCTGGACAGCCAGGACTACAGAGAAATCATGTTATCAAAAATCAAAAGGGGGTGGGGTGGGGAGGGTAGTGGTTGTGGGCATACAGGCCTAGGGCATCATCTTATTTTAATTTATTTATTTTATACAGTGTTCTGCATATATATCTGCATGTCAAAAGAGGGCACCAGATTTCATTAGATGGTTGTGAGCCACCATGTGATTGCTGGGAATTGAACTCATGACCTCTGGAAGAGCAGTCAGTGCTCTCAACCTCTAAGCAATCTCTCCAGCCCGGGCATTTTCTTCATTACTAATTGATGTGGAGGACCCAGTCCATTATGGGTGGTACCACCCTGGGCTGGGTGTGGGTCTTTTAAGAAAACAGGTTGGGCAAGCCAGTAGGCATTCCACATCTTTATCAGCTCCTGCTTGGACTTCTTTCCATGACAGTAAAATGAAAGCTTAAGTAAAGTATACTTTCTTCCCTGACTTCCTTTTGGGCTTGGTGTTTAATCCCAGGCAATAGGAACCTTAAGGAAGAACCGAACATAACCTGCCAAACCACCCCATTTTTTGTCGTACTTTTTAAAATCAGTGACCCTCAAACCTCCTGCACTTTGAAAACATTTCCCAAGGCTAGGTTAACTGCCCCATGACTTGGTGCTTTCTTCTGGACGTTTGGAAATTAAAGAGGGGAAGGTAGTACAGGGAGCTGGGAGAGACTCAGAAGAACTCGTGGAGCTGGAGGGATGGCTCAGCAGCTAAGAGGTTTGATTCTGCTGGCTGGCTGCTCTTCCGGGTCTTTGGTTTGGTTTGATTCCTAGCACCCACCGGGTAGCTCACAATGGTCTGTAACTCCAGCCCCAGGGGATCTACCCAAAGGAACACCCTCTTCCGGCCCACTCAGACACCAGGCACACACAGAGAAACTGTGGGTAAGGATAGCTACCAACTGCACAGCTGGTTTCTCTACCAAATGTACCCTCCAACAGATTAGGACATCCAAAACCTAAAGAAATAATATTAAAAGTGAAATTTACAAAGCTTAGTATGGACCTGGTGAATAGATTGCAGATGCCAAACCATCAGTGATTATTAATGCATGTTGCCCTCAATTGAGATGTCAATAATAGCTTGCTTCCACTATTTTCACAGCAACCACAGAATATCAACTTTCTTTCCCAGATGCAGCGTTGACTTTGAACAAAGCACACTATGGTATACTGTGAACTTGCTCTCTTCAGCAGCCATTTCCAGCTGCAAGTAGCCTTTGTACGTGGAGCTGAACTAACCCTTCTTTTCATTTTTAAAAATATTTAACTTATGAGTACACTGTTGCTGTCTTCAGACACACCAGAAGAGGGCATCGGATCCCAGTAACTAGGAATTGAACTCAGGACCTCTGGAAGAGCAGGCAGTGCTCTAAACAGCTGAGCCATCTCTCAGCCCCCCCCCCCCAACCCCCCAAATTAACCCTCAAACACAGTATAATTTCCACACCTCTCACAGTCAGGGTCTCCTTTCTCCCACCTTCCTACTCACTGGATTCTAACAGAAAGGCTCCGCTTTATACACTATAGTGCAATCATCCCTATATACCTGGAGTCAAGACAATGACACCAATTTCAGCTTTTTCTCCTCTTCTCAAACAGGCTTTGCCTACTAAAAATAAGATGGGCTGGAGAGTTGGCTCAGAGTTAAGAGTGCTTACAGCTCTTGCCAAGGCAGTTCACAGCACTCACATGGCAGTTCCAACCACCTCTAACTCCAGTTCCAGAGGATCCAATAGTTTCTGGCCTCCCTGGGTACCAGGCAGGCACATAGAACACATATGTATATGTAGGTGAAACATTCATATACACAAAATAAGAATAAAATCTTTACAGAAAAAAAAAAGATTGGGTTTAGAATAAATTTTCTCAAATTGTGTCACCAAGGTATCATAGATATCCTGGCATCTCAGGACCACCCTGTCAGACGTACACCCATGGCACAGAAAAGGTCTCATTTTAAGAATAAAAGGCTTCCTTATCTGTGTGTATTTGAAGGTATATTACCTACACAAGCAGATACAGAAGGGGACTTTATAGTCAGCTCATTAAACATATTCATTATTGAACACTTTCAGTGCCAGGTATTGGAGACACAGGAGTGAACAAGTCTTTACAGTGTCCTCATTCTCATGGAGTTCATTATGTCCAGTCAGCCAGCGGCGAAGAGAATCAAACCTGATCCTGAATCAGAGCGGAAACGCAGGTGCTCCACGGTGGGTGAAACAATCAAGAGACACGTGTAATAAAGAGAATTTATTTGGAAAGTAGGGTATAAAAAGCATGATTCTAACACTTATTTAGAATATTAACAAATTTAAAAAGTTAGAAACTACAGAAAAGGTAGACACCCAAACCCAGCTTACAGCTACATAGTACAAACTAGTAGAACCCAAAATTCTTTCATGCAAATAAGCATTAAGGGAATGTTTACAGAGCAGGGCACAACAAATATTTTTTAAATTTACATTAAGAAACTGTACATAAATGGAAAAATAAATTAGATAATTTACAAGAAGTGTTTTATAGGTTACAATAGGCTATAACTTAGTCTTATTATGCATAAAGTTTGTAGTACATCATACATTTTTACATAAGATTTAATATTAGACGAACCTAAACATAAACAAAGCTTGGACCTGACAGGAATAACGCAACCCCAGAGAGTAAGGCAACTTGCACTGAGGTGACATGTGGAAGGATGCCCTAAGCTGTGACAGAAAACACCTAGGAATGGTTTCATCAGAACCGGGCAGAATTAACAAGAACGCCTTTCACTTCAGTTAAAATGCCAGGAGTTCACTTAACTCAAACACAGTGGGTAACAGTGACCAAGTATTCGAACCTCACTCACTGCAGGGTCCAGGGATTACAGGCAGGAGTGGGACACTACAGCACGAGCGTTAGATCTTATAAAATTATTTTTCCGTCTAAATGCTGTAAACTCTAAGGGTTCATTCAGAAAAACTGGCCAATTTCCAAATGGCTTAGTAGCAGGGTTAATTAAGTACTGAGTGAGCCACTGTGACATCCTGATGACACCCAGTCACGGTAACACTCAGTCTTGAGGCAGCGGCGACAATTGCAATCTCAAAATATTTTCCATCACTTACAGTACTCTCTGTAAAACTGAAAATGCTTTCTATGGAAATCTCATTCTTTACCAGGCCTTTTAAACAAAATTAACAGCAGCTGCAGTAAAAAGAATGTAAAGCCAAAATCTTTGTTTAGAAGACAAACTAGTTTGTGAATTAAGATCAGGTCTCCCAGCAGCAGGATTCCAGCACCAGCCCATACTGACTTTTAGAAGGACATTGCTGTTAGACACAGGTCTATTCCATTCAACTAAGAAACAAGATCGTAAGGTCTTCTACCTGCCTTAGGTAGGACGGAGACCCATTCCAACCTATGTACAGGTGATTCCTTTTTCATTTTGTAAATATTGCTGGAACTGTGTGTCGGACAAATACAATAATTTAAGAGCAGCTCTGTGTTCATCCCCACCTGTGACCACACACGATTAGAAATAAAAACAGGTCAAAGAGAGGGGCTACTAAAATTCCAAATATAGCTAATACTTCAATATCTCTGAGTTTAGAGGGGTATTTTCATCTTGTACAAATGAAGAGTAACAATCTCTATATAATTTTGAGGTTAATAGTTAAAATTCAAGATGTTACAGATGAGTGTACACACACACTTTCCAATAGCTGTCACAGGCAGTAATGAAGAGAGTTACTTTTTTCTGGTTTTGTAAGTATTTATCAACATGTAATAATGAAAAGCATAGGAATTACTAAAATACTAAAAAGCACTAAAAATTAGCTCAAGAACATGATAGCATCTGAAGTGTGTAAGTCAGCTTAAGCACTGCCAGGAACAGAGGGAGCAACTGTTATGCTCAGGCTCCTGGCAACGGTATCATTTCCCACAGTGGCCACCAAATTCCTGGTTAACAAAAGAGAACACTTGAAGAAGCTAGGCCAATGACCACAACACTGTAGACCATTATATCAAAGCAGAATTCCATATGAACTGAATATGTAGGACAGCAAAAACTGGGGACACTCTATTTATGCTGCTGTACTGAATGGACTGGCTATCATAATACTTCTAAGGAAAAAAGATTTTATCATTATATTACTGACACTGTGAGACAGTTCCTGTTACAGATTTTAAAACAAAACACTGTGATGCAGGCTGGATGCATGCTTTTATTGCCAGCACTTGGGAAACAGAGACAAGAGAATCTCTGAGTTTGAGGCTACCTGGTCTACACAACAAAGTTCCAGGACTACACAGAAAGACCCTGTCTCAAAAAACAAAAACCAAACAAGAGACTATCTGGTGACACAGATGAAGCTAGCTGGCCTGCACTGCTGTCAGAAGGAAGTGCAATCAGTAACTCAGGAGCTTGGGTGGGAAAAGACAACACAGATATTTAGAGGCAATCACCTTAAATATCAGAATTTTTTTTTTAAGAAAAGTATTTCTATTATTTTGTATACATTACACCACAAAACTGAAGTTGAATGCAAAGTAATGTACACTCATTTTCATTATGCTTTATCAATTCTTCGCATAACCTAGAATTTCTGAATTATATTTGAAAATGCACTAACAAAGATAAAGTGCTCAACAAAAGATATGATAAACTAAGTAAGAAAAAACTTTGTTTCTAACAAAGTAGTTTTAGAAAGGATATTTAGAAACTATAGCCAGATGAACTTTTCTCCCTCAAGAATGTAATCCACAAAACATCATTGTCTTTAGGAATGGGCGCCTAACACAAAGCATGACGTGTATTCAAGGGCACCATCCATTTAGAGCTTCTGAAGAGTCCAGTATTTGCAAAAAAAAAAAAAAAAGAGAGAGAGAGAGAGAGAATCCCTTGAGGGGGGCTTTCAATTATCATGCATATTACTGCCTAGCCTTGGCAATAACTTTAACCAAAGGAGACATCCACTACTCCCCCACCTACTCAGAGTAGCTGAGGAAGGAAATGCCATGCTCCGTATGGCCTGTGTGTACAGAGATGCCTGGAGAGGTCCAGCTAAGGCAACCTTTCGGGGGAGAGGTGATGTTTTAGATTTGTGTGCGCGTTTTACCACCAAAACCATGGCCGACAATGCTCTTAGCATTTGAAAGTTATCAGAATTTTTATAAAGACTCTTTGTATGTATAAAGAACAAGGAGATAAAAAGTGTCTCTTGGTAATCTTTCAAAATTGACTTCACAAAACTCAGAAACTTTAGAAACTAAGTCCCTGGATTTAATTTTGCTTCCATGAAGGAAATACATTAGTTTGGAAATTGCTAACTACTAGGATGTGTCACAGGCAGTTTTTATCAGTATCAGTTATTAGAAAAATCCCATACACTACACGAGATGACATGATGACAATATACAGTATTTTTGAAATAGTAACAGCTTACCTGTGTAAAATAAACTGGCCCAAATAAATGGTCTTGTCTTTATTTTTAAAAAGTTCTTTTCCCCATCTCATTCTTTTAAAAGCCCATACTCACAAAGTTTTCAAGGACACACAACAGTGCTCTCCTGTAAGTAGTCCTAGCACACCTTTATTCCTCACATGCAGAGGCAGAGGCAGGTAGATTTCTTTGAGTTCAGGGCTTGCCTGGTCTACATAGCCAGTTCCCAGTCATCCAGGCTATGTAGTTGAGGCTGTCTCAAACCAAACCAAAACAAAGGAGTTTTAGAAAAACACTAACTCGGTGGGCACTATTTATATATGTGGCTGTGAAATCTGAAAGGTGGTCAGTCCAACCAAAATTGAAATGTGTCATTAAGTATAAAATATACATCAACTGAAGACTAAATAATAAAAACAAAATTATCAAGAGGGCAAAACACATCTCCCAATTAATTTTTTGTGCCAATTTCATACTGAAATAACATATTAGATATATTGGTAAATTTAAAAAAAAAAAAAGGTACTAAAAATGACCTTCACCTATTTCTTGTAAGCTTTTACTGTATTTACTAGAAAATAAAAATTATACAGAGTTTACATTTTATCTATTAAATGGCACTGTTTAAGAACACAGACCTTTAGTTAGGTTGATTGATAGCAGAAGCAAACCTCTATTTATGACAGCATGCATACAGGCAATTTGTTAGGAGCAATGTAGGCTAGATCAGAATCTTGGCAGCCTTTATCAATTGTGATTCTGTGTTCTTATTAATCCAGAAATAACAGATTACACTTGAAAAGGGGTAAATGTAAGAACTAGTTGGTTCACTTTACATGGATCTTAGTAGCTAATTTCAGTTTCAAATGGCAAAATGTTAGTTCTATATAAACCAAAGCAAAGTGGTCAAATTAATTTGAGCACTATTCAGTCTTTAAAGATAGCCCTAATCCTATAGTTGCTGATGTATATAGAATTTCCACAGTAGATAATCTACAGTTTTTATCATTCAATTATTTTCTTATCTGCACACTCAAGTCAAACACCTTTAAAACAAAGGAAGCAGCAGCATTCCAGCTGGAACAAGGGGCCACTGAGACACAAACACTGAGTGACGGCACTGTAGACTTAAAATGTTTACTGGGTAAGCACTATCGTCATGTGCTTCTCTCCCCAGATACTATGTGTATATTTGTATTTTTAGGTAAAGAAAACTGAATTTTAAACACTTGCATAGAAACTACACAGAGACCTGTCTTTTTTACACCCCAGAAATAGGGTTTCCCTAGTAGCCCTGGCTGTCCTAGAACTCACTCTGTAGACCAGACTGGTCTCTGCCTGCCAAGTGCAGAGATTAAAAGCATAAGCCACCACACCTCCAGAGACCTGTCTTTATCAAGCACCTCTTGAGAGTCTGCTGGAAACTCTGAGGTCTCAGAAACTACACTGAAATATTCTTTGAAATGTAAACAATCTATAACCTCTTTAAGGTTATTTGTTTCCAGAAATGTCGGAAATTAATACAGGTCCATTTCTCTTACAGACTCAACTTTATGGAACTAATGGCATGTGAAATGTTACTGTTTATGTAAAATCTGAGAGATTTTAACATTATAAAAAACGGGAATTCAAACCCAAGAATAAATTCCAAGCAGAAAGACAAATTCTGGATCTGCAATGCTTTTATGACCAAAAACCATAAACATTGATCCATTTGTAATTTAGCAACACTGCCCCAGAGTCACGTTAATTTCAAGACATCCTTTTAGACTGCATCTGATTCTGCCCATTGCTACTGTTTATGGCAGGATAAACTCAGCTTCCATAGTTCAGATCTAATGAGAAGAAATGCACATTTGGGCCTGAGATATACAAGGCAGAGAGAGAGAGCACAGAATGCCACTCACTCTAACCATATTCCATTAGAACAGTCCACGGACTTAGACTCCAAAGCATGTGCTTATGCCCTCAATCTTAAAAACAGTAAACATTTTAACACATATACTGATTAATGCATGAGATAAAGAAAGCATAGAGCCATAAAATATGTGCAAAAACTTCAGGGATTCAATAGAAAATTCAGGTTCGTGTTTAAACACAGCATTTCAGTTCATCATCTGAGAGAAAATTGTACTTACGGGCAGAGGTCATATAGACACGCTTTTCTGAGGATGTGTCATAAAACTACCATAGTTAATACTTAATATTGCCTTAACCTTTCTAAGTCACAGAAAATGATCTTTGATTGCCAGTACAATAAATGATGAGAGTATGTTACTTCCTGCTCACTAGTAACCAAGCATACATAAAACAGACTCAAACAAATACTTAGAATCAATTATTTTGCATAAACAAACATTTCTGAGATTTTAAGATTTGTGTCTGAGCACACAGTACTACAGTGTTGGCTGCATCAAATAAATACAAAATCATTGAGAAAAGTTCAACAATCAAGAGGCTGTATTGCATCTAAGATGGAAATGCTGGCTATCTATACATACAAGGGGACACCAATGAGGGATATTTCCCATTACAGGTCTTTCCATGCGGCAGAGCTCATGAGCTTACCGTTCTGACATTTAAAATGAACACAAATTGCGTTACTCTTTTATCCTTTGGTTCCCAGTGACAAATAATGAATGCGGTTTCTGCATCAGTTCCTCCTGGATAACGCTCCTTAGTAAAGATCTCCGATGTTTTAGCTGAAATTTGGCAGTCCAAGAAGTGCACCAACAGCTCCAAAGTATCCCTGCATGATTTTTAAACAATTTAAGGCAATGCAGTTTTTAAATTAACGTGCAAGAACACATTTATATACCCTTCTTCACATTAATATATGAAAGGGCATATCCCATAAAAACAACAGCTAAAGTCCCAGCACTCAAGAAGCAGGTGGATCTCTGTGAGTCAAGGCCTGCAACAGGACAGCCAGGGCTACACAGTGAAATTCTTGTCTCGACAACCAACCAACCAACCAAATCTGAGAGATACTAAATAAACCACTTAATAATGCACACCAAGGCTCTTGAAAAACAACCAACCAATTCTAAACACAGCAGACAGCAAGAAATCATGAGGTTCAGGGAAGAAATGAATGAAATCGGGATTAAAAGAACAATACACAAAGTCAATCAAAGATCTGATTCTTTGGAAAGTTAGTAAGATTGACAAACCTTAGCCAATCTGATAAAGACATAAATTAATAAAATTAGAAGTCAAAAGATGTCATTACTACAGACTTTACTAAATACAAAGTATTCATACACATAAATAAATCTTTTAAAAAAATGTGAGCTGCAATCTGTATATATATTATAGCAAGCTT
Organism: Rhynchomys soricoides; assembly: GCA_019843965.1. Taxonomy (NCBI): domain Eukaryota; kingdom Metazoa; phylum Chordata; class Mammalia; order Rodentia; family Muridae; genus Rhynchomys; species Rhynchomys soricoides. The sequence continues at coordinate 9,808,108 of JADRCH010000008.1, forward strand.
GTACCCCTCCCTCCCGTTAATCAATAAACTCCTCATAGCTCTGGCACTCTTCGTGTCTGCCTTTGTATAGAACGGAGACAGTGAGATATGGAAGCTTATTATAGCAGTACTCTGAATGTTCCTAATTTGGAATAATGTAAGCATTTTAATTCATTATGTAAGACTGATTAACTGCACAGATTAGAATTTAACTGAATATTGTGAATAGCAAAATACATGGGAGGTGGGTTGGTTTTTTGTTTGGTTTTGGACACAGGGTCTTGCCATGAAAACCTGGCTAGCCTGGAACTTATATAGATCTGACTGGCCATGATGCTAGCAAACATCTTGCCTCTGCTTCCTGAGTTTTAGGATTATAGAAGTGCAGCCATTAAGCTCAACAAGGAAAACCGATCTTACAGATTTCAAGAGTTTACAGTAGGGTTATTTCTCAGGGTGGAGGGAATTAAAAAGAATCCTCTTTGTTTGGATAGCCAGGGTTACAATAGTTGTCATTTGCATCTATCTGAGAATTAAGAAACTTTCTATGGTTCACATCTGTGAGCTGCCTATGTGACATAGCTAACTGCCTGCCAAACTGAGACAAAACGAATCAATTTACTTAAGTCAGTAATTTGTGGCACACACCTGTCATTTCATTTATGAGGGCCTCATATTCACAGTCTGAGCCCAGGTGTGTAGTGTGACCTTTCAAAATACATGACTTATGACCCAGGCCTAGGAAATAGCTCAATCTGTAAACATAAGGAACTAGGTTTGATTCCTAAAACAAATATGTTAAAAAACCCAAGTGTGACGGCAAATCTTTGTATGCCCAGAAGTGGTTGAGGCAGATCTCTGGGGTTTGAAGTTGAACCAGTACAGCTCCGTGGTACATTCCATGCCAGTGAGAGACCCTGTCTCAAAGATTGTGTAGAGTGCTCTTGATGACACCTGAAGTTGTCTTCTGGTCTTCACTTATGTACACATGCACATAATAATAATTTATAATTTTACATATATAAATACAAGATACATAGACATATAGAACAATTTCATACAAAACACAGTTAAGTAACCCAAAGTGTTTTACATACCTCATGTTCTAGAAACAATGCTTTCAACTGACCCTTTGACCAGTAATCCAAAGCATATGCCAGAAGTTTCATAGAGAGAGTATTGACACGTAAAAAGTTTCCAACAAAGACCACTCGATTTATTTTCTGAAAGAAAAGAAAGAAGTTTTTAAGGGCATTAAAATATTTATGTAAGAATGTGGGTGTCATTTATCAGTACCTACTAATTTCTGTATGGAGTTCTAAAATTCTGATTACTCAGGAATTAGATAATTTACCAAGACTCCTGTACAACAGCAAGAGTGAACTCTGATATCTAACATGGACACTGGACTTTAGTGTTGATGTCACGTCACTGCACATTTCTAGACTACAACCAAATATACCAATATGTGAGTCAGGGAGGCTGTGCACATGTGTAGAAGGTGTGGCAAGTGCCTGTTCTTTCCCTTTTAGTCTTATTGCAAGCCTTACAATGATCGTGTTATCAACACTCACCATGACATGTCACCAGACCCTACAGAGTTGGACAGTAGAAATGATTGGGGGAGGGGAGCATGGAAGGTGAATAACATGAAAGCTAAGAGGAGGAAGATGTGAGGCCAGAGGAACAGAAGGCATAAACCAACTAAAACAGTTTGGGAGCAGGAGCTGATTGTCCAGAGGACCAGGGTTCTATTTTCCTAGCACTACCTTGTGGGTCATAATTATTTATAACTCTAACACCAGCAAAGCCAGTGCCTTTTCCTGTTTTCCACGGGCACTGCATATATATTGTGTACAGACACAAATGCTAGAAAAATAACCATACACATAAAATAAAAATAACTGTTTAGGCTGGAGAGCTGACTCAGAGTCTATGAGTATTCGCTGAGAGCAAACCCCAGGGATCCTCCTGTCTCCCCATCCATACCTACTGGGGTTATAGGTGCAAAGCCACATCTGGCTTCTGACATGTGTGCTAGAGATTCAAATTCAGGTCCTCATGCCATTTCCCCAACCCTCCATATTTTTAAGGCAAGCAGCACACATCACTCAAATAGCACGAAGAACAAGTCTCAATGCCTTCATAGCCCTGTACAATGCTGCTTGATCCATATGCAACAAGGCAGCACTGTAAAGAAGCCGAAGGCAGTAAGAAGACTTCCAAGCACCTCACTGATACTCCATTAATTATAAACAAGAGTCCACAGTACCCTTTTCAACGGTTCTCAAACTGTTTTTACCCCCATTTAGATTTAGACTGTACATTCATTTCTGACGATATTTTGAGAGTAAATAGGTGCATTTGTCTTATGGCTGGCCCCAGCTTAGTTTTTTGGTTTTGCAGGGCTGGAGACTGAACACCAAGAGCACTGCCTTTTTCTATTTTTCATATTTCTTTTCTTCTTGTCTTTGTTTCTTTCCTTCTTTATTTATTTAAGCAAAGGCTGTATAGCCCTGGATGGCCTGGAACTCTTTGCAGGTCAGGCTGCCCTTAAACTCAAAAAAGATCTGTCTGCCTCCGCCTCCTGAGTGCTGTATTTGTCACGGAAAGAATGTAACAGAGTAACTGGTAAACAGTATTTATTTTATCTGCTCGGGAATGAAATGGATCTCAATCTGAGAGGCAAATTGGAAAATAAAGAAGTTCTGTCAGTTGCACACGAATCACCTTTTTATTATTTTATTTTTATTACCTTAAATTTTTAAAAACAAAAGACAGGGTCTGTCTGTGCAACCCTAAATGGCCTGGAACTCACTATGTATGCAGACCAGGTGAGCCTTAACTCACAGAACTCTCCCTCCTGAGAGCTAGGATTAAAGGCATTTTAGTTAAAGCGCTGGGCCCAGCATTTTTTCCCCTGTACAGTTAAAAAAAGTTCGATGTCTTACCTCATTAACAGCACACATGCGTGCCACGGACCCAATGTTATTGGTGATGGTGACTAAAGTAGCTCTTGCCAGATCCTCTTTACTAACAGCTTCCCGTTTCTCCTTATAAATCATATTACCAAAACTGCAAAGAGAGAGAGAGAGATCGAGAGAAACAAGTCAAATCTACTGGTAATAAGTAACAATTCACATTAACTTACATATCTCCAATAGCTCTATAAAGTTGGGCCAAAGAGCATGAGCACATAGGGAGGCATCAGCTTAAAACAAAAATCTATAAGGAATAAGCAACATTTTTAAAAGAATTAAAAGTTAAACTTGTCTTTTAAAAGAAGCACATTTTTTGTTCCTAGTAAGCAAAGATTTATTTTATCTACATTTTAAGACCTTATAATACACAAAAAATATGAAAACTATTTTAGAAAGCCAAAAGTACAGTGATTTGTTTAAGTCAAAATACTAAAGTTGAATAAAGATGTCATCTCTAATGTCAATCACACAAACATCTACAACATACCAAGCATTATGCTACAGACACAAAGGTCCCTCAAGCAGTAGACTGTCGAGGGCAGCATTGTCCAATAGAAATATGCCACATAATATATTATCCATTAATCATATTTTTAAAAGGTAAAAATAAAGGCGAAGTGAACTAGAATTGTTCACCAAGTGTAGCTATGTGGCCATGTGGCACACATTAACTACATTGAGTGCTTGTTGTACACATCTTGTTAAAGGCAATCCTATGAACACTGCAGGCCACACAGAGAGCAACAGAGACTAACTGTAACAAGACAAAACAAAATCAGAGCCAGAAAGAAAAAAGATTCTATTTTTGTGATAAAAAAAAGTTGAGGACGATTTTCCACAGTAAAAAACTTTAACTAGTTTTTAAAAAGAGAGAAAGGGACCTTTTAGATAGACAGAAGCAACAGAGGTTAATGTCACACACAAATAATGAAACATGTATGAGATCAAAAGTGACATCAAATGTAAAGAGCAAAGGGTCTCAAAAAACAAGAGTGCAGAGGAAGATGTCCTGACAAGCAACAGCCAACTACACATAACAGAGATCATACACAGACAGAAGTATTTAGGAACACAGGGAGGGATTCATGAAGTTCCACACACACATTTTCTTCACTGGCAAAGCCAATGGACCTATGAGCAACACCAACTAAACTCATTAGGTTGTGAAACAAAACAAAACACCCAACAAAACACAAAGTGGAAGGGGCAGCTAGTCAGAAGGGGATCAACATGAGAGGGAGGGGTACAGGAAAGGAGAGTGGAGATGAATGAGAAAAAGAAATCATATTCACAAATGAAATGCCACAATGAAACTTCTTAATATATATAAAATATGCTAACAAAAACTTTTGTTTAGGAATAAATTTAAATTAACAAATTTATAGACAACTTTTTAAACATTTGAAAGGCACAAAAGTACCTTAAACAAGCCGGGCAGTGGTGGCGCACGCCTTTAATCCCAGCATTTGGGAGGCAGAGACAGGTGGATTTCTGAGTTCGAGGCCAGCCTGGTCTACAGAGTGAGTTCCAGGACAGCCAGGGCTACACACAAAGAAACCTTGTCTCGAAAAACCAAAAGGAAAAAAAAAAAAAAAAGTACCTTAAACAGGTTAGGTTCTGTAACAGAAAGAACATTTTAGAAAATCACTTTTTATTTACTAATTCTCTCCCTTTCTGTGTGCACAAACATTCAGAGCTCAGAAGACAACTTGCAAGAAGTCAGTTTTTTCCCTTCACCATGTAGGTTCTGGGGATCAACCTGAGATAGACAGGCATGGCAGTAAGCACCTTTACTCACTGAGCTATCTTACTGGCCCAAGAATGTCATTCCCCTAAGTTAACAAAAAAGCTTAATAAAATCACAAAAAACAAATAGAACATACTTTATGCTTCTATAACTTTAACAGAGGTTAGCAATGATATGTCCAGAGTAAAAACAAACAAACAAACAAACCAAAACAAATGTATGATGAAGCTATCTCAAATCAATGTAAAAAATAATAAATGTTAAGTCTTTGTGAAAAAAACTGAAAAACTAAAAGTGGATCCATCTCATTACACCAAAGTGTAAGAAAAATTAATGTTTGTATCAAAGACTGAAGTATAAAAGTAATAAAGTGGGGTTGGAGAGATGGCTCAGCAGTTAAGAGCACTGACTGCATTTCCAGAGGTCCTGAGTTCAATTCCCAGGAACCATATGGTAGCTCACAACCATCTGTAATGAGATTCGATGCCCTCTTCTGGTGTGTCTGAAAACAGCTACAGTGTACTCATAAATTATATAAATTAATAAATCTAAACTTTTTAAAAAAGTAATAAAGTGTCAGAAAAATACAGGTTAATTCCTTTATATATTTGGAATGTGGGAAGACTTACTATGAATCAATATCCAGAAGCCATAAAGGAAAAGACTGATAAATTCAACTGTGTAACAAGCCAACAACAAAAACCCATCAACAACCACTAAGAGCACCATGTAAGGTTCTCAGCCTACTGTTGGTAAAGATATGCAAATGAAAATTACACTAAGATGCTGCTTCTTTAGCAGATTAGCAAAACCCCAGGAAGGCTCACCGCACACTCGTGCACTGTACGGAAATACTGTTGCCTGGTAGGCTTGGTGGAAGCACCACTTGGAGGGCATGCCTAACAACACTAAAACATCTGTACTTTATCTTTGGGAATGAAAGCTTCAGACAGGACTACCACAAGGACAATGAAAGACTAAAACTACACCATGGAAAAGACCTCTTTCTAGGATATGTGACCATCTTAGAGTCACATATGCCATGTAGTGGCACAAGTTTTTGGATAAGCAGATTATAGGATCTTGATTTTTTTTTTTTTTGTCTATAGTAACAGGAGATGGAACTAATACAAGAAATTTCTGCTTTCCTGTTTTTGTCTTTTTAAGACAAGGTCACACTGTGTGGCCTGACACGCAAGAAACTCCTTTAGTAGATATGGTTAGCTTTAAAAACCAGAGCACTGAGCATGGCAGCACACACCTTTAATCCCAGCACTCAAGAGGCAGAGGCAGGTGGATCTCTGAGTTTGAGGCCAGCCTGGTATGGAAAGCAAGTTCCAGGACAGGCAGGCCTGTTACACGGAGAAACCTACAAACAACAGCAGCAGCAACAACAGATCACAGCACTCCACCTGTCTCTGCTTCTGAATGAGATTAAAGTTGTGTGATGCGATGCCTCGTTGAGAAGTTTCTTTTTGTTCTGCAGTGCAGGGAATCAAACCCTAGCCTTGCTCCTCCACTGAGAAGCATCACCAGCACAAGGCAGCATTTCATAGGGTGCACACAGGATAAAGTTCTTTTTTTCGAGACACGGTTTCTCTGCGTAGCCCTGGCTGTCCTTGAACTCACTCTGTAGACCAGGCTGGCCTCGAACTCAGAAATCCGCCTGCCTTTGCCTCCCAAGTGCTGGGATCAAAGGCATGCGCCACCACTGCCCAGCTTCTTAATGAATTTTTTTATATTTGCTGGCTGTGCCATAACTCGCTCTGTACATCAGGCTGACCGCAAACTCAAGACATCAGCCTGCCTTCCTCTACCCTTCAAGTGCTGGGATTAATGGCGTGCACCACCACTGCCCAGCTTGAATATTTTATTTTTTAACTTCATTGTTCAAAGCTTGAACTCTAAACAGAGAAAAGGAAATCATCCTTAAACCCTATAACACATTATTTTCCAAAAACTACACAGACAACTTGAATATCAATGTGACTCACCTAGAGGCCACAGCCCAACCTGGCAGACCAAACCGTTCATAATCCCCTCCGTAAATATCTCGGACCAGCCTGTCAGCTTGGGTGCTGTCACCTTTGGAGGCCATTTCCAGTGCCTCTTCAAAACTTTCACAGCCAGTCAATAAACTGCATAAGCCAAGAAAGGTGCCCCCTCCAAGGCTAAAAGGAAAATAAGATATACTTGTTAAGTTGCATTTACATGTTATTTTCTTCCCACAGTAAAAAGACATACATTCATTTATTGAATAAACAGAGAAAACACGGTAAGTGCTAAACACCAACATGAAGAAAAAAAAAAAAAAAAACTACTTAGTAAAACTAAACCGTCATATAAAAAGCTAATCTGCTGGAGAGAAACCCCCCTGGCATCCAATGACTTACACCATGTAACTGCTAAGAATACACTCCCGTGTATGCATGCATTGGAAGAAATACTAAAGTAGACTGAGGAGACCATGTGCTACAATGTCAGCACTGGAGAAGCTCAGACAAGACCTTGAGTTCTAGGTCAGCCGGTGCAACAAAGAAAAGGAAATCTGTAGTTGAAATTCCCAATAAGTGACTTCGTGAAAGGTTTATTTAGTTGTCCAATTAGGCTAAAATCAATTCCATTATGATATATAAATATCTAATATGAACCAGACAAATACCCAGAAGTATATATACCCAGCTGATCATCACATTAAAGACAAACTCAGTACTAGTCTCGTATCCTCTTGAATATGTTCATAAAATGTAATTGTGTTGCTTTCTAGTCTTTATATAAATGCAAAATTTGTTTGCTAGTCTCACCTACGTTTCTATTTTTCAGTTAACCAAAACAAGAAATGTTTATGTATTATTTGCTACACAAAAGTGGGCTTTTACAGTATTAATCACTATTAGAGTACGAATAGTTTAAATATTTCAACAGGAGTATTGCTTTAAAATTAACCCCCATAAGCCCATAAATTATTTTAAAGTCTTTGTTCCCTTACCAATCCTTAAAAGTTGATGAAATATGGAGAACTAAGAGTTGTAAAACTTTTTTTGTTTGTTTGTTTTTTTGAGACAGGGTGTGTAGCCCTGGCTATCCTGGAACTCACTCTGTAAACCAGGCTGGCCTCGAACTCAGAAATCCGCCTGCCTCTGCCTCCCGAGTGCTGGGATCAAAGGCATGCGCCACCACTGCCTGGTGAGTTGTAAAACTTTTAACATTCATATTTCAGGTTATAACAAAGAAAGTTATGGTCTATCTAAGAACTTTTATTCTATAAGGAGTTCACATTAAATTCATACTAAAAATTAACTACAAGGCTAGAGAGGTGGCTCAAAGGTTAATTAAGAGCACTGACTGCTCTTGCAGGAGACCTGGGTTCAGTTCCCAGCACCTCCACCAGGCAGGCAGCTTACAACCAGCTGTACTCCAGTTCCAGGGCATCTGACACCTTTGGCCTCTCTGGACACTCACACATATGCGGCGTACATAAATTCACATACATACATACATATAAATAAAAGAAAAAATGCACACAAAAGAATTAACTACTACACTATCTGATATTGTACTTTAAATGAATATCTGTAGAGTACGCAGCAAACTTTATGTTTAAATACACCTATTAAAAAAGAAAAACACAGAAATTATATAAACAGATACTGTGGTTCTGAAGTCAAAAGAATTCTAACTGCCACTGTTAGCAACTCTGTTAAACTTAGGAGAAAAAAGTGATGCCAACTGATGTTGACCATAAGTAAACAAACACTTAGGAACTTTAGTTTTAAATCATTACATAAAAATCTTACAAAAAGAGATGGCAACATTTTAAGTTACACATCTGAATTCTTTTTAAAGATATTACCATTTTGTCTGAGTGTTTTGCCTGCATGCATGTTCCAACCCCATGTGTGTGTGGCTGGTGCCAGAAGAGGCCAGAACCCCTGGAACTGGAGTTAAGGGTGGCTGGGAGCTGCCATGTGGGTACTGAAACTGAACCTGGGTTTTCTGCAAGATTAGCAAGTACTCCTAACTGCTGAGCTATCTCTCTAGTCCCCTATATACTTTGCTGTTGCACAAATGTGTGGGTTTTTTCTTTTTTCTTTTTTTTCCCCTGGTACAACTGTATAGCAATATCTAGCAAAGCCAGCTGGGGGCCTAACTCAGTAGAGTGTACTTGCCAAGCAACAGCAGAAGAACCTCTGATCTCCAGCACCAAAAGTAACAAAACAAAATTCACCCAACTTTCATGCATAAAACACAATATAATCAAACCAAAAAATTACTACCTTGTCCCAGTCACTCTTTTATAGTTGTCTTTGGAATGGACTGCTAAAATACTGACTCCTGAGCCAATATTCACTACCAGCAGTGGGTAAGGATCATCCAGGTTAAAAGGCATCTTTTGGCATCGCTCAGGTTCTGAGGCATTAGCAAAATAGTAGCATTCTGCTTGTCCATTGAAACTGACAGAGTCTATATACAGCAAGCCCTTTACAAGGCAGTCAAGTTCATCCAGTTTGTGCAGGTGGAGGTTTCCAATCTGAAAGAAAAAAGCAAAAATCAGAATTTAAAAAATATCAAATATATTTGGTTTACTTTTATATTGTGTAGTTTTCAGAGATTTTATACTTCAGCATTATTTTTATTTAAGGTGCTGGTTTCATTTTGTTTAGGGTCAAAATCTATAGGATTTCATGTATTCCACTGGTTCTCACCACCTCTGGGGCAGTTTAGATTCCCATGGATGATGAGGAGGCAGGTATCAAGGTAATATTTTGGGACAGAGATGGCTCAGCAGTTAAGAGTACTGACTGCTCTTCTAGAGGACCAGAGTTTTCAATTCCAGCACCCACATGGCAACTCCAGTTCTAGGGAATCTGATACCTTCTTCTGGCAATTGTGGTCACTAGACATGCACATGGTCACAGATTTACATGCAAGCAAAACATCCATGAACATAAAATAAAACTACCACCAAATTAAAATAAATAAAAATATATAGTGGACAGGGTCCTGGGATAGCAGACATCTACTGTGCACAGGGCAATTGTGAAGATTTTAGAAATCAACTCATCTCTGCGTTATCTTTTACTATTCTGACACACATTAGCACACAAACGTGAATATCACTCACATAGTTTCAATGTATATATTAATCTGCTAGGATGGCATTTCAAAATACTGAATTACATGTGATAAAATTCCAAATACAAGGGCTGGAGAGAGATGGCTCAGCAGTTAAGAGTACTGCTGCTCTTCCAGAGATCCCGAGTTCAATTCCCAGCAACCGCATGGTGGCTCACAACATCTGTAATGGGCTCTGATGCCCTCCTCTGGTGTGTCTGAGGACAGCTAAAGTGTACTCATATAGATAAAATACAAAACAAAACTGCAAATACAGAAACACAATATCCCTTCAGTAGTTCTCTTGTCACATGCATTACAACCTCAAGGACAAGAGGTGCATACTAACTTAACTTAATTCAGGAAATAAGATAGCCAGTATGAAAGCAAAAATCAAAAACAAACAAAAATGCCAGGGGGGTGTGTGCGCACGAGGTGGTGCATGCCTCCACCACTTAGGAGGCAGAGGCAGACAGATCTGAGTTCTAGGCCAGCTGGGTCTACAGAGTGAGTTCCAGGACAGCCAAGGCTATAAAAAGAACCGTTTTGAAAAACAAAAAATAAAAATAAAAATTAAGACAGTAAGAGTAAGAAAGACTGCCAGGCCCAGGGCCTCCGTCCCAGCACAGGCTAGCTCAGCATCACCACATGCACGCACCTCATTCCATCAACACTGAAACCCAAGCAAAGCACACAGCCCTTCGTTCCAAGTCAACATCTAGTCAAGCACATTCAACTCCGGAAAAGGAGCTTTCTAGATCATTGGTTCTCAACCTGTGGGTCACAATACCCTTCAGGGTCAAACAACCCTTTCATAGAGGTTGCCTAAGACCACTGGAAAATACAGACATTTACATTATGATTCAATAACAGTAGCACAATAATGGCTATGAAATAGCAACAAAAGTTATTTATTGGTTGGCATCACCACAACATGAGAAACTGCATTAAAGGGTTGTAGCCTTAAGAAGGTTAAGAACCACTGGCTCAGAAAGAAGCCCAGCCTTGTATTTAAAATTGAATATTCACATTAATTTTTGGTTTTCAAGTAGTAGACACCTACTGTGCGAAAATCTTTCTCAAACTTGTAAGCACCACCTCCTGTAGCACTCAGCACCGTTTGTAAGGTTGAGAAATTCTTATCTCTCCCCATTTGGATAAAAGTAGGCAGGTCCTGGGTTGGAAATCTGATAAAGTGCAAGTTTCCTCTTCGTCCAAAAAGAGTTAAATCCTTCAGTTCAAGATGTACATCCCGAATGCCAGTAGACCCATATGCTACATTAGAAGTCAAATACTTCCGAATACTTTTTAAGCTCTCAACTTCCTCTTGTTCTTCCTCTGCTGTGATATCAATAGGTTCAAAATATGAGAGTTTTACCAGCGTTCCTCCAATGTCCATGCCGAACCATGGGAAAGCTGTGAGAAAAGGAAGAAAAATATATATAGCAGAAAAACAAACTAGAATGACTGCTTAATTAGCCACAGCTTTATTATTCCGAATCATGCACTTAGTTAACACTTAATGACTTACGACTTACCTTCTGCATGTAACTCACCTTTTCCTTCAGTTTTATCTATATACTTTCTAAAAACTTAAATGATTATTGAGACAATGAAGTTTAATTCTTTATCCAACAGGTACCCCGATTCATTCATTAAATTCTTATGTGACTCAGCAGGCAGCTATCCTGGAACTCACTCACTCTGTAGACCAGGCTATCCTCAACTAAGATCTACCACCAATGCCCCACGGACAAGAATTTAATCGTATTATCACTAGGACTTGAAAAGACTTATAGATAGTTGTGAGCTGCCACATGGGTGCTGGGAATTGAACCCAGATGCTCTGCAGCCTCCCTACAATTTTTTTTTTTTTTTCCGAAACAGGGTTTCTCTGTATAGCCCTGGCTGTCCTGGAACTCACTCTGTAGACCAGGCTGGCCTCGAACTCAGAAATCCGCCTGCCTCTGCCTCCCAAGTGCTGGGATTAAAGGCATGCACCACCACTGCCAGGCTTACAAATTTAAAATGCAATGAAACTTTCTTTGCTCATTCAGCATATTAAGTATATTTTGGTACATACAATCAGCCGCCCTGAACTGCCTGTATAAGGATAAGCACATTTGGGCTAGGTAGGATTAATATTCAGGTTTAGAATGTCACCTAACTGCTAAATGGCTCTGGGTTGAAAAAAATTCTGATGCCTCCTTGAATGTGGGAAATGCTAAAAACAAAAATTAAACCCACTCAAAGGCAAAGTGCCCTAATACGATTAGGGAACTAGGAGAAAGATTCAGTCTGAGAAAACAGTCAAGCACAAAAGATCGATAAGAAACTTAGTCTTGAATCTATAGATAATTTCAGGCATAAAAAAAGTGTAGTTTGGCTGAACACCAGAAGGGTTTCTCAACTAGGAAAATACGGGACAAATAGACAAAATTACAAATTAGGCACTTAGCAAGTAGAAAATCAAAACAATTTAAGCATTATTGGAAAATTACAGATTTCTGGGCCCTCACTCCAGTGCTAGACTGTACTACCTGACAAGTTAGATCTGGGAGGCTGAAGAGATGGCTCAGCACTTGGTAAGTAGTGTTTGCGGCTCTTTCAGATGTCTTAGCACCCACACCAGGTGGCTCACATGTGCCAAGAACTCCAGCTCCAGGGGGCCTGACACACACACACCCTCCTGCGCCTGTGGGCACCATGCACAGATATGGTGAATGTAGGCACTCACATGCAGCTTAGTTAGGTAGAAAGAATGTGGTATCACTAAGAGCTGCTTTCAGTTCATAAAATCTAGAATTTCTTGTGAAATTCATTCATGGATAATGAATGGCTTAAAAGGAGTTGTTTTCATTTCCCTGCCCCATCCCTAGTAATGTTTCTAATGCAATACTGACAGGAGACATTTATATCCATGTTTAAACAAATCATTTTTTGCATGGTTTAAAAAAATTTTTGTCCCCTGCTCCTTTTTTTTTTTTTGAGGGTGGATGTCATCTGTAGCTCAGATTGATCTGGAATTATATGTTTATTTATAAATTATGTATTTATAACCCCAGTTGGCTTTGGCTTTGAACTTGCAGCAATCCTGACTTAACAGTGTTGGTATTATGGGTGTGAGCTGTGAGACCTAACTATCCTACTTTAAATAAAAATGGGAGCGGAAGACACTTATCAAGTGAACTTGAATTTCCTTCAGAACTGCTCTAAATCTTTCAGAACCATATTATTAATGACATTTGGTGATGCTTGCTAAAATAAATTTTTCTTCTATTAGCCTAACTAAAAGAAATTCCATTTAGTGATTTATTATTTGGAAGAATGGAAAAATCATTTTACCAAAATCTACTAAAAGTCAGTATCTGTATCTTCTCTCGCCAGTCTCCTTTGGTTCTGACCTTCATGCATGCTAGGCAAACACTGCCTCTGAGCTGCATCCCCAGCCCTTTATACACTTTCTCAGGCTCATGTCAAACACTGGTGTAAAAATACACACATGAATGTCACTGAAAGTTCTAAGTTTATTCATTTTCCACCCAGAATCCTCTATTGACAGATTTACATATATCAGAGTATTGACATTCTTGAATGCAAACTTCCAGTTAGCATTTTTAACATTTCTTAATCTTAAAACAAAACCATAAATTAAATTTCAGTGGAAGCTTGATTAAGCAATAATATTTGAAATTTATTTGTGTATACTAAGTCACCAACTTTTCTAAAGCTGTGACTAAGTATTCAAGTTTTTTATTCTAAGTTATAAATAGCCAATTCCAAAATGCATATTCTGTCTACTCTGTGATGTGAGCTATGAAGGGCATAGGTATGGAAGGTAATCAAGTTTCTTTGTAGCAAATGGTTGATGTATGCTTGGCCCCTCCTCTGGTATAACACCAGCCCCATTTATTTGAAGCAAGAAGAACAAGAAACTGTTACTACTGATTAAATATTTTAGAGAAAGAAAAAAATTAGTTTTAACTACCATTAAAATAGTAAAACCAGAGCTTTTGATACATACAGCTCAGTAGTTATATACACACAGAATTTAAAACAACTCATTAAAAAAAAAAACTTCTATAACTTTTTGAGAGTTCCTTGGGCAAGTTGCTTGTACCAAAGGATCAAACATGTCGTAACTAAAAAGGAAAAGTTTTACATATTTAAACACACACACAAAGAAAGAGCCGAGGGCAGCCTGGTCTACATCCATAGCAAGTACCATGACAGCTATTGCTAAACAAAGCTGCATGTTTCTTACAGCATATGAAAGCTTTCATTTGTTCACAATGATTTTCTTTTTAAAATCAGGAATAATTGACTGAAAGGAACTTAACTCTGCCAATAGCTCAAATTACAAGGAATCCACCCTGTTACTTTGTGTTTGTTACTGCTTTGTGTTTATGGAGATGTGCAGGGCATGCATGCCTGTCACAGCCTAAACGTGGAGATCAAGAGGACAAGTTCTAAAAGTCAGTTCTTTCTCCACTATGTAGGTCCCAAGGACTTTGCTCCTGGTCATCAGCCATTAAGCTGTCTTGCAGCCCAATACCTTACTTTGCAGAGATCTTTTCAACTCAGCAGCATTCTGGAATCCATTTCCTTAAGCCAAGAAATAACCAGTATTCAGGGGCTGGAGAGAGTACTCAGCTGTTAAAAGCAGGTTTTGATTTTCTAGAGGACCTGAGTTTAGATTCCCAGCACCCACTTCAGGTGGCTCACAACTGCCTTAACAACCCATCTCAAGAGCTGGTCTGACAGCTCTGACCCCCAGAGATGCCAGCACTCACATACACATAAACCCACATAAAACATTAACACAAATATTTAAAACATCACATTCAAAGGGTGTGAGGAAGGCAACAAGCGCACAGAAGACAAACTTTCAATGCGTAAGCAATACAACAGTAAATTCCAATGTTTGGAGTTCATGAATAAAAGAATCTCACCCTCCTCACTGACCACTACAAATAAAGGACTGGATTTTCTGAAACAAAGAAAGTAGCACATCTTCATACCTTCAGTATTAAGATTCCCTGGGAAAGATTTGAGTATTTTTGTTTTAAGTAAATTCCTCATTTCTAATGGGAGTTACAGTAGCAACTGTTACCTCCTAATGTACTTTACTACCTACTAGAAATAACAATTCTTAGTATTAATAAATCAATAAATCAAATTACATAGAAACATGGGATACATAAATGCTATGCTCAACAAAATTTTCAAGTACCTTACTACTCGGCTGGCATAGAGTCCAAACCCATACCACATTAAATATATCCATCACCTTATTAATCCAGCTACACAGCATGCATATAGGCAAAACCTAAAGTTTCAGAAATCGTGTGGGCCAGTTGTGGTGGTACACATCTTTAAACCGAACACTTGGGAGGCAAAGGCAGGCAGAGTTCCAGGCTAGCCTAGAATATGTACAGAAGCCCTGTCTCAAAAATAAAATAAAATCATGTAGGAAAAGGTGAGATGGGCCTTGAGCGACATGCAATGCATACATGTATAAAATTCTAAAAATCTAAGAGGTCAAGTTCTGCAAGGGAGAGAAGAGCCTGACTCATTTCTTCCCTGGAGATAAATTAACATATAGTTCAACTTAGATGATAAAAGTGATTCTTTTTGTTTTGTTTTTTGAGAGATGACTTCTTTTTGTGTAGCCTTAGCTGTCCTGGAACTAGTTCAGTGGACTAGGCTGGCCTTGAACTCAAGAGATCGGCCTGCCTCTCATGGGATTAAAGGCACAAGCCAACAGGGCCCCACAACCAAACGTAAATTCTACAACAAGCAGAGAAAATGAGTTTACTGAAGGAAGATACAGGAGCTGGGATGACAAATGTGAGCCCCCATGCTAGCCAAAGGTGCATTAATTTATCCCAGAACATGTAAACTTAGTCACTGTTTCAGGCTTCCTTTTTTTGTTTTGGAGACAAGATCTCACCAGATAACTCCAGCTGGCCTCAGAACTTGGGGAGATCACTAGTCTCTGCTTTCTGAGTGTTGGGATTAAAGCTGTGCACCACCACAACCAGACTTGAAGTAAGAAATCATCATGGTGGCACATGTCTTTAATCCCAGCACTTGACAGGCAGAGGCAGGCAGATCTCTGAGTTGGAGGCTAGCCTAGTCTAGACAGCCAGAGCTACAGAGAAATCCTGTCTCCAAACAAACAAAAAGAAAGCATCATTAATGCTTTCTATAAGCAGATAATCTAAAGTTAAAACAAACAAAAATCTGTTTCCCAAGGACTATGCTCTGTAGGTGGAAGAGAAAAGCACTGCACTTTGAGCCAGTACAAGGAAGGTACTAAAAGTTACTGAGGCAAAGTTCTCTCTTCTCACCTTTAAGCACTGAAAACTCTCACATTTAAGTAAATGTTTCTGTCTGTGAGGTTTATGGAAACAGGCAGGGAAGGTGTTCATGCCACCCCCCCCCCAACCCCCCTTTATAGCTGACTTCTAGGAGCAGCTGGGAGGATAGCATAAAACACTAGAAATCTCTACGACAGGAACATGGATCCCTACATCCCTAGTTTGTAGAGAATGAAAGAACAACATTCACAAAGACTGAGTCAATAAATAAGCCAACTGCAGGAATAAAAGGCATTTAAAAGACAGCTTATGAAACTTGATGTGTCTTTTACAGCAGGGTTAGAATCTTTGCATGTATATGCATGTACAATTACAGAAAAAAAGCTCAAGGTATTTACCACCATATTAATGTAGTTCGAAGGGTTCGAAATAGTTGAAATACGATGTTTTAACCTTTTTGTTTATCTGCTTTCTAAATCACAGAAACAGCTGGTTTTCTAAATTGCCAAGGCAACTAATTTATCTACAGGCAGATTACACGCACAAGCATTGAAAAGCCCCAACTGCAACGCTGACAACTCCCAGGAACCCACCCGGACTTCAAGGACACACGCAGGAGACCCAGAAACCAGTGAAAATGGGAGGGGGGTGGTGTACCAACCCCTATCTGACAGCCATGACTACCTCTTTTCGAGAGGGGACCGATAGCTGTTGCTCTCGTTTAGTAAAACCCGAGTCAAAATTCTCCCGTGTACCTTCTAGATCTCCAGGAACAAGTGAGAGCAGAGGGATGGGGGACCGCAGAAGCTCGGCCAGCATGCATGGGGGTGGGGAAGTCCGCCGTCTGCAACCTGGGGCTGCAGCGATCCCTCCCTTCCCAACCTGGCTGGCGCCCGCGAGCAATCGCGAGCTTAAAGCGGGCCGCTCCGCCAGTGGTTCCTAGGGCCGTCTTCCCAACCCACGGGTCCCGATTCCCGTCTTACAGGGTTTTTTGGCATCCTTGATCTTCATGGCGTCGGCCTAAGGCGCGAGGGGTAACCTCGAGTGCAGTGCTCAGCGAAAAGAGGCGAATACTCCCTAGCTGGCTGGGCCGCGCGGCGAGGCCCGGCCGGTTCCTCCCCTCAGGCCGGGCGGGGCGGGCCTAGGGCGGGGCGGCGGCGCCTGAGGCCACGGGCGGCCCACGGGGCGGCCCCGCAACCCCGCAAGGGGCGGCCGGGACCGAGCGAGCTGGGGAAGGCCGCGGGGCTCGCTGCTCCGTGGCCCCCCGCAGCCGCTCCAAACAAAAGGCCCCGGTCCCCCGAGCCGCCGCCGCCGCCGCCGCACTGAGAAATAGCCCGCCCAGGCCCAGCGCACACGTGACTCAGGCCCCCTCGCCTCGCTCTCCGCGGGGCTGCTAGGAGTTGTAGTTCTCCGCAGCGTGAGGCTCCACTCTCCTGCGGCAGATGCTCAGGAGGACTACAAAGCCCAGGATGCCTCGCAACCCGTATTTCTAGGCCCCCTCCGCTTCCGGAGATCGCCTCAGAGTGGTCCCAGCGGGAAGGAGGCGGGGCCTTGGTCACGCCAGCAAGGAGGCCGCCAATAGTAACAAGCCGTGGGCGGTCCTGGCAATTCCCGGGCTCTGGTCTGGTAGCAGCTGAAAGAAGAGAGGGGTTGTGAACTCTGAGGGCATGTCATGGCTGTCACGCAGTCGCAGATTTTTCTCTTGACGGTTTTCCCCGTGATGGCTGTGTCAAAATTCAAGGGTCCTGACCAAAGAGTACGTTTGATGAGTTAAGTCATTCACTAAAGGAACACCTTGAATATTGGGGTTGGCATGTCACTAATGGTAACATTTACTACACCATTATTATTTAATTTAATGTAATCTAGCAGCCTTCTGAGCCACATGCAAGTTTTATTTACTGTGTAGATACAGCAGGAACGAGGCTGTCCAAACGTTTGAAAGTTGTAGTGTGATCTGGTGCAACGCCTTTAATCCCTGCACTCCGGAGGCAGAGGCAAGCAGATCTCTGTAAATTCGAGGCCAGCCTGGGCTACAGAGTTCCAGGACACCCAGAGCTACAGAGAAACCCTGTCTCATAGAACAAACAGAACATTTGAAAGCGCATGCTTTCGAAGTTCCTCACAGGATCTCTCTCTAGTCTAGCTCATCATAAAGAGGAAAGTGACTTTCAGAGAAGAGAGTTAGATGTACCAGTTCTCAGAATAAACCCAGGACACCCTTTTCTCTATGCCTCTTGTGATTTGAGATCATCAGAAAGGGAAGAGATGGTATCAAGGACATGTCCTCTCCTCCACTTTTGTGTCTTAGCTGGCAAAGAATTCAGTGATTGACAATATACGGCCTGGTGGGAATGTAGTTCAATGTGCTTGAGAGCCGGCCCTAGAACATTTTAACTGGCAAGCTTTGGTGTCCTGTCTTTGCTGATTGCTATGGTTTGGGTTTAGTTGCTCTAAGCCAAAACTTACACTAAGCCTTCATTTCCCTTTCTCTCTCTCTCTCTCTCTCTCTCTCTCTCTCTCTCTCTCTCATTTTGTTTTTCGAGACAGGGTTTCTCTGTGTAGCCCTGGCAGTCCTGGAACTCACTCTGTAGATCAGGCTGCTCCACCACTGCCCGGCGGAGCCTTCATTTCTCAATGGAGTAGTGTGAGAAGGTGGGACCTTCAGGAAGTGACTGGGTAATGGTGACACCAATCTTGAGGTTGATCAGTGCCTTTCTCTGGAGACTGCATTACATCTCACAGGACTGGGTTAGATCTTATGGGAATGAGTTGGGTCTGGCAGGTCTGCTTTGATTACTGAGTACTGGTAGATATAATGAAAAGTTAGCTCTGGTGTTCTGGCTTCTTTTCCGGTTCACTTGTCATTCTCCTATGGATTTCATCTATCATGAAATGATTGTTAGACTGACCCTGCCTCCAAAGGGTATGCGAAACACCCCCCCCCCCATAACATACCAAGTCTCAAGTGTTTTGATATAGGCAACACAAGAGAGACAGAGACAGAGAGACGGAGGGAGGGAGCCGGGTGGTGGTGGCCCATGCCTTTAATCCCAGCACAGACAGGCGAATTTCTTAGTTGGAGGCCAGACTGGTCTACAGAATGAGTTCCAGGATGCAGGGGGGAGGGAGGTTTGGGGGTGGGAGTAGATTAGAAGGAAACAGGGTGGGTGGTGGCCCACACTTTTAATCCTAGTTCTGGGGAGGCAGATACAGGCAGATATCTGTGAGTTCCTGGACAACCAAGGTTACACAAAGAAACCCTGTCTGGTTTTCTGCCTTTGTTCTTACCCCAGGATTGTTTTTTGAAACAAATTTGTGTGGTAACCAGAGCTGATGGGAATACCTCAAAACCAGAAAAGCTATTGTTTACCATTAGCCCTGGAAATTCCTGGCTTGAAAAGGCTTTGTTTTTTGGGTGTGGTAGCACACACCTTTGATTCCAGCACTTGGGAGGCAAAGCTCTGTGAGGCCAACCTGATCTACAGAGTGAGTTCCAGGACAGCCAGGGCTACATAGAGAGACCTGTGTCAAGAAACAAACACATAACAATATAAAAGCCTTTCTTCATTTGTAACGGTAACACTAGGAGTCTTTTGTCGAACTCACAGAGATCTGCGTGCCTCTGCCTCCCGAGCACTAGGATTAAAGGCAGGCAAGCACCATCATTGCCTAGACACCCTAGGAGTCTTTAGCTGAAAGACAGATCCACACTGTGAGATAGCTAGGATGTTTAGACATGGTAATAGCTTACAGTCCTGCAGGAAACTACAAAGCTGTCTCTGAAACCTCCTTTCCAGAATTAAATGTAAGCCCATCTTGTTCAGAAACCAGGGAAAAAATGGGCCATTTGGTTAGCATATAGATTCTGTTGTCCTAAATTAAAAAAAAAAAAAAAAAAAAAGCCGGGCAGCGCACACCTTTAATCCCAGCACTCGGGAGGCAGAGGCAGTCGAATTTCTGAGTTCGAGGCCAGCCTGGTCTACAGAGTGAGTTCCAGGACAGCCAGGGCTACACAGAGAAACTCTGTCTTGGAAAAAAAAAAAAAAAAAAGTTAAAGTATTAAGAAACTTCAAAAGGACCAATGAGATGACTAAGTAGCAGAAAGGCTAGGCCTGATGAACTGAGTTTAATTCCTGGGCCCCACATGGTAGAAGGAGAGTCCCACTGATCCCGCACACCCCATATACAAACCCCCATACACAAAAAATAAGTTAATACATGTGAGTTTTTTATAAAAGAAACATCATGAGTCATGTCCACTGGGAAACCCACCAATGTTAGTTATTCTAGTCATTTACGTTAGGGGAAAGAAAAGAACTATAAAGCTCGGAATCCAAAGGCCTGTAAAGGTCTGCTCAGGCTCTGTAATAACCCAGGAGATAAAATTAAGCCACCACCATTCCTTAAGTTAATATGAAGGACAAGCACATTCCAAGGAAAAGATTGCCAGTTGGATTTTACTCAAATTCTCCTCCTCCATTTGAGATCTACTTTCTGATGTTTGTTCATACTTCTCAGAATAAATAAAAGTCTGTCATACCCTGGCCAGAAGAATTCAGAAGTTATTTGCTAGAATAAAACTTCTCCACTGCCTCAGAAACCCTTAGAGGACTGGGCCCACGTCTTTAATCCCAGAACTCTAAAGGCAGGAGGCTGGTAGATCTGTATGAGTCCAACCATCCTAGACTACACTGTGAAACCCCAAACAAAAACTAAACAAACAAACCAACAACATTTACAAGCACCCTGTGATTTCCTTTAGGTTTTCTTAGCAATCCTTCGATGGTAATAGCTTCTGGGAGTGGGAGGAGGGATGGACAGGAGGAGTATTTCTGACACTAGCCCCCAGCCTATCTTAAGGTTCAAGGATAGATTTTGTCTCACAGGAAGAGAGAGACAAGAGGACCTATGACAGCTGTAGCGCCACCCACCACACATGCTTACATACATACATGCAAAGAAGCTCTAACTGGGAATTTAGATGTTGTTCCTAACACTTGATAATTGTCAGGGCCGAAGGAAATTCCAATTTTCAAAACTTCAAGAGTGGAAATATCCAGAAGCAGCTCAACGTGGACTAAAGGGGGATTTCTAGCAGTTAGATAAAAGCCAGCATTCCTCCAGAACTTGTGAGACAGGTTCTGTCTACCAAAAGGAGCCATTTCTCTTACCTAGGACAAAGGGTCAGATGGCTCTCTAACTTAGATACCTGCAGTGCCTATCAGAATCAAGTCTCCAGGCTTCCCCAGTCCTTACTTACAAGTTCTTTTTTTTTTTTTTTTAAATTTTTGATACTTTATTTACATTTCAAATGTTTCTCCCTTTCCAGATCTCCCCTTTGGAACCTCCCTATTCTCCCCTACCCCCCTCCTCTATGGGGGTATTCCCCCCTAACCACCCACCCACTCTCGTCTTCCCTCCTTGGCATTCTCCTACACTGGTGCATCTAACATCCTCAGGCCCAAGGGCCTCTCCTCCCCCTGATGGCTAACAACACTCTCCTCTGCCACATATGTGGCCAGCACCATGGGTCCCTCCATGTGTATTCTTTGGTTGGTGATCCAGTCTCCGGGAGTTCCTGTTACACATTTCAGTGCCTCCATGGGCAGTCCCTTGGCCCTCCCCTTCCCCGTCTACTTATGCCTCTTATAACATGTGAGCTACTCTCAGGGTCCCAGTGTTCCTGCTATCCGCTCTGTACCTTCCCTGTTCTCTGCCCCCATTAGTCTCCCCTCTCTCTCGGATAGCCCTGGCCAGGTCCAGTCTGCCAGCCATGTTTAATCTTCTTTCTCTCTCTGCTCTGTACTCTTCCAGCTGCCTCTAGCTGTTCTCTCTCTCTCTCTCTCTCTCTCTCTCTCTCTCTCTCTCTCTCCTGCAATTAAACCTTCCCATGTGGTGAATCGGTCATATCGTCATCTATACAGTAATAAATAGGGGCAGATTACTTCATCTATGATTCTCATTGAGAAGAACTGTGCTCACATTTCCTGGGTTTGAGATAGGATTAAAAGAGAGAACATAAAACTAAATACTGGGCACCCTGCCTCTCCAGTAGGTAGTGACCAGGTATGTTTATGCAGCTGTTGTTTCGTTTGGTTGGTTGGCTTTGGGTTTTAGAGACGGGGTTGCTCTGTGTAGTCCTGTCAGTCTTGAAACTCATTCTATAGTCTAGGTGGCCTTGAACTCGGAGATCCACCAGCTGCTGCCTCCTAAGTGCTGGGGTTAAAGGCATGAGCCACCACTCAGCTCCAGATTTCTTTCCTTTCTGCTACTTGAGGTTCCCTAGGACCTGCTTTTGCTATTATTTTGTTGGCTTTTGACAGTCTTACTACACAGCCTTGGCCTGTCAGGAGCTCACTATGTAGATCAAGCTGACCTGGAAGTCCCAGAGATCTGCCTGCCTGAGCCTCCTGGGTGCTCGGATTAATGGTGTGCACTTCCATACCCAGGGTGCAGTTTTGCTTTATCAGAAGCAGCGGGAGAAGTATTCAGTCAGGTTTTCCTTTAAATTTCATTAGTGCAGCCTGGTGGTGATGGCACATGCCTTTAATTCCAGCACCTGGGAGACAGAGGCAGGTGGATTTCTGTGCGTTTGAGGCTGGCCTTTGTCTAACTGCTACTTCCTGGACAGCCAGGGCTGCATAGAGAAACCCTGTCTTGAAAAACCAAAACTGAAAAAATAAAAAAAGTTTTACTAGTGCTCTTAGGACTGTCAATAGCTACACCCATAAAATCTCACCAATATGACTCCCTAACATGACCTGAACAAGGACAACAATAGACATGTCAAACTGGGTAGAAGAAAAAGATCGAGAGGCCTCAATCTTCTATAAGGAATTGCAAGCAACTAAGGGATACAGAGTGGAAAAATAGTCTTCCCCAGGGGAAGCACACCAACTGGTTCTCTAATATCAAATGGTCAGCCCTGAAAACATACAGAGTAAGCTTTATTAGGAATATATATATATATCTCCATCCATCCATGTAACAGCAGTTCATGAAAAAAGATGCCATGAATTTGAAAAGGGGCAGGAAGTGGTCTATAGAGGAGCTTAAAGGGAAAGAAGAGTGGGAGATGATGTAATTGTATTAGAATCTCAAAAACAAAAGAAAACTTCACTAGGGCGATTGAAGCTGACATGGCAATCCTGGCCTTTGTTTCTCTGACCGTCTTTAGCCTTCTCTGGCACCCTGCCAGAATCCCTCCCCCACAGCGGTGCCTGATTAATTGTATGTTCTCTTTTCTGGCATGGCCCTGAAACTATTCCCAGCAGATTGAGTGTGGGAGATGGGAAGAGCACCTAAATGGACCAAGAGATTGTTTTCCTGTCTAGTATTTCTTGTCTAGAAAACATAAATCTAGCCCATCTTGCAAAGGGAGAGAGGATGTCTGACACATCCCCATTTTGCTTCTGCTGAGTGGGTATCCACAGAGACAGGCAGTGAATTGAGCTTATTGATGACTATAAAGTTGTACACACACACTTACACACAGCACACACACACCATATACAGAACTCACACAGCACACATACATAACATACATACACACAGCTCACATAGACACACACACAAAACACATACATACAACAACATACATATACACAGTGCACACACACAGCATACACACATACAAAACACACAGCACATACATACCACATACACAGCATACATATACGCAGCACACACACTCACACATACAAAACACAACACACACACACCTCAAGGTGGTCTAGATCAAATGGACATGGTCAACACCATACTGCAGTCAGCCTCTGGAGGCATAAACTCAAATCAACATCATAGTCTCCTTAGTATTTGTATGTGTAATTTATTATGGGTGTTTTGTCTGTGCCCCAGTGCAAAGCCTGGCACCCACGGAGGCCAGAAAAAGAAAGTCAGATCCCCTGGAACTAGAATTGCAGATGTTTCTGGGACACCATGTGGGTGGGTGCTGGGAATCCAGCCTGGGTCCTCTAGAAGAGCAGCCAGTGCTCTTAACCACCAAGAGATTTCTCCAGTCCCCCCTCATCGTCACCACCATCGTGATAGGGAAATTCTAGTGAGGAATATGAATCAAACTTTAACCATGTGTCACACTAGGAAAAGTAAAAAAGAGAAACAGTACAAAAGCTACCGAATCCTCAAGCAAGCAAACAAGAATGGACTGTGATAACTGGCGTGAAAGGAGTCCTGTTTGTGCAAAAACCAAAAAAAAAAAAAAAAAAAAAATTAAAGAAGGGTCTGAGGCTGTTCGAGGGAGGCGGGGTTTGTTTTCGATTGGAAGGGCAGGGAGCACTTCTTTGAAGTGGTGTTTTAACTGAGACCCAGGACTTTTGCTGGGGAAGTTTGCACCTGGTGTTAGAAGTAGGTATGGTTTGATCCATAGAAGAACCAGTGTAGAGGGAATGAGGGTACAGGACCAGATGATGGCAGGTGAAGTCAGACAGCTGAGCACGTGGGGCCTGGAAGGCCACTGACAGCTTTCGAGCAGGGATGACGTTCCTGCTTTGCGAAGAATGTGGGCTTGGAGAATGGCCAAGTCTGGGAAAGGAGAGATTATTCCTGTCAGGCTGCCCCTGCACTGTCCTGGCTGGCATCTGGGGCTCTAGAAGCACAGCCAGATGTGTAGGGTCCTGAATTGGTGGCAGTCCCATAGATGGTAAGGAAGTGTTCTGATCAAGCACTTCATTTAGTGAATGCTATTGAGTCCCTAAGATGCCTCAGGCACTGTTCTAGTGGGTAGGTATATGCACAGGGCATGGACAGGGCAAAGGCCCACCCTCCTGCACCTTATGTTCCATAGAAGACAGGCAACGAGTGTGCGGATATATACAGCCTTGCTTCGGACTGTGGAGGGTTAGTGACCAGGGCTATGCTGACGCTCAATGGCTGCTGTAGGTGAGCTAGGTGAGGAAGATGGGGCAAGGGACGGACAGAGATATGACCGGAGGCTTAGGCTTTGAACTTTGGCCTAGATGGTGGGGTAGAGATTCCGTGTGAAACCCGGGGCTCCCCTTGGTCTTGTTGAACCCCAGAGCCTCTGCTTCCATCAAGTTGGATATGCCATCTGTGTTTTGTTGGGGAAGTCAACTTGCTCTGACATCTCACAGGCTTCCAGTCTAATGACACACCCAGGTATGAGTCCTTCTGGATACTTCCTTATGTGACAAGGAAGAATCTCCCTCCAGCTCTCCCCTGCTTGCTGCTTCCTATCTCCTGATTTTTCAGTGTCAGCAAGTCCAGTCACACCCCCCTCCGACCTACTCCATTCTCCTAAAGCCCTTTCTCCCTAATGCTTCAAGCCACCACTCCCTTCGGCCCCTAAGACAGAAGGTCAGGAGTCAATCTCTTCCCGCTCCTCTCAGCACACTCCGACTAAGCTCTTGCTGTCAACTGCCCCCCCCACCCCCACCCCAACTGTTCAGCCTCAACCTTTTACAATAGCTCCAGCCAACACATCTCTCACGGTCATCAACAGTGGTCATCAACACTCCTCAAGGTTTTCCTGCTTATCTGAGCCACACTCCCTAATTCTACAGAACTTTCCCAAGACCATTTGAGATTATTCCGTCCAGGACCCAGGCTCTTATCTCTCACTGCTACATTGTTTTCAACAGAAGAACCAAGGCCCTTAGCTAGGCTCTAAAACCAGTCACGAGTGCCATTTGTGGAAAGACAGAGCTGTTTGGCTTGCCTCTGCTTATCCTACGTCAAATGCCCCACTAAGGCAAGAATCACTTCCAGTACACGAGTGCATGCTGCTGCCTGATACCCTAACATCTTTTGCAGTAGAAGGCTCTCTTTTGCTATGTCTTCTGGACACTTGTTTCTACCTAAAAACCCAACCCAGAACCACTCCCCCTCTGTTCTCCATCTGTCTAATGTGTTACCCTTTGTCCCAGAACATGGATCTTACTTTCCTCACTGCCTGATGGGAACCTGTTTACGTGTCTGTCGCCTTCACTACCAGGTTGGGATTGTAATTTACTTGACTTGCCTTCTCTACACCTTGAATGGGGTCTAGCCTAGAGTAGAAGTTCACACATCATTAAAGAGGACAGATTCAGCCCAAGTCTCTCAGATGCAACCTGGAAACTCTCAGCCTTGTAAAAAACTTCTAGAACCCAGTGATTAGCGACACAAAAACCGACTAACACCTCTCATCAGAGTGAGTCACTTCACTTTAGGCGGTTGTTATTGAAGGGAGTGCAGCCTGGGAGCCATCCAGGACCTGCTAACACCAAGTTTAATCACAAGCAGCTCTAATTACAGTTGACTCTCTTCCTGGGCCCAGGCTGCCTCATCCTCCTCTCAAGTGTGTCAAGACTTCCTCTAAGTTAGAGTGAGGTGGTTAAGGACCAGGCATCCACAGGCAGTGCTTACACACTGTGCAATTTTGTAATGGTAATTTTGTCTTTCTGTGACTCAGTTTTCTCATCTATAAAGTGGGTATAAAATGAGCATGTCTGTAGTTAGAATGACTCTTTGTGTGTAAATACTTAACCTTGACCCTGGGAATGAAAGGACTGGCCTTTGTGGTAACTAACACAGACAAAGCATTCATGCTGAGATTCCCATTTGGAGGGTGGGGGTGGGTATTGGGACAGAGTCTTGTGAGACAAAAGCAGGAATAATAGACCTTGCAAGTTAATGGGAGACCTAAACAAAAATAAAGTAGTAAGGATTCTGCTTGCTTTCATTGGACAATCATGGATTCCAACTTTTCTTGAGATTCTCAGGTTTAATAAGTCTCTTTGTAGTCCTGACATCCAGGTTGGCCTTGAAGTCACAGAGATCCTCCTGCCTTTGCCTCTAGTGCTGAGTTTAATGGCATGTGCCACTAGACCCAGCTTTCCTGCCAGCATTCAATCCTCCAGTTTAGATATCAATTCTGTCTCCCACTACCACATAAAAGCAGATCAGATTACGGTGCCTACTTGATCTCACAGGACTTCAGGAGCTCAGTCCCGAAGCATTCACTGTAGTATTTTTTTTTTTTTTTTTGGTTTTTCAAGACGGGGTTTCTCTGTGTAGCCCTGGCTGTCCTGGAACTCACTCTGTAGACCAGGCTGGCCTCGAACTCAGAAATCCACCTGCATCTGCCTCCCAAGTGCTGGGATTAAAGGCATGCACCACCACTGCCCGGCTCACTGTAGTATTTTTAGTCTAGTCAATAATGACAGGGACACAGACACGGGCCTAAGGAGCTCCCAGAATTTTTAGGTACCTTGACTCCATCCAGTAAAACCAAATTCTTCCAGCACTCAGGAAGCACTCAGCGATCAGGGAGTCTTGTGGAAAAGTTGGAGGAAGGATTGAGGGACCTAGGAGGACAGGGACTCCACAGGAGGACCATCAGAGCCAACTAACCTGGACCCTTTGGGGGCTCTCAGAGACTGAACCACCAACCAAAGAGCTAGCATGGGCTGGACCTAGGCCACCCTGCACATATGTAGCAGATGTGCAGCTTGGTCTCCATTGTTATTTTAACATAGAAATCTGAGGTAGGCAGTGGTTGCACACACCTTTAATCCCAGCACTTGGGAGGCAGAGGCAGGCGGATTTCTGAGTTTGAGGCCAACCTGGTCTACAGAGTGAGTTCCAGGACAGCCAGGACTACACAGAGAAACCTTGTATCGAGAAAAAAAAAAAAAATCTGTATATGAAAGAAATACTATCTTGGTGCTCTAACCTTTGCTGCAAGTCCTTGCTTCTCAGCTGGGAGAGGCTTCAGTGAGATGGGACACCTTTTCCTTCCCATGCCTTCAAAATGTCACTGTCTTTCTAGCCTGCCTCTGTCTGACGGTCTCCCTCAGATTAGAAAGTTGCCAGAGGGTGAGGACTCTGTGCTTTAGTCTTCACAACTCTATCCCTGATTCTCAGTATAGTTCCTAGCACAAAGATAACCCAAGCTCAATTATATGTGCGCAAGAATTAATGGAGGAGTTAATACCCACCAGCACCAAAGATCTGAACATTTTCTGCTTGTGTGCACATACTTGCTTGCATGTGTAAGGTTTTTGCGAATTCATTCCTGGACATGTGGTGGTGGTGCTGGGTAATGCCAGATGTGAAACAGCTGGAAGACAGTGATGGAGCATGGTGCTGGCAGGGAGGGCTGCCCCAGTCTAAGGAAGAACCCAGAGCAGATGAGGACATGGCAGAGGCCTTGAGCCTAGGAGGCCAGAGTGTATAATAAGAATAGTTCGTACAGTTCTGTGTCGGAAATCAAAAGCAGGCTTCGGGAGCCAGCCAGTCAGCAGAAATAGCTCTCTGGAGCATAGAGCCATGTGAGAACTCCATTTTTTTTTTTTTTTCTTTCAAAAGCAGGCTATTAAAAAGAGAAGAAAAAAAAAAAGCACCTTTTCAAAATTCTTTTTATTTACAACATCAACCATCTGCCACTTCCTGGGCAGAAAGAAGCCCATGCCTGCCAGCTAGGAAGGGACCAGAAATGAAGTTGGGGTGACACAGGAAGTTGTCAGCTGTGTAGAGTAGCGGAACAGCATGGTAGTCAAGCTAGAGTAACACTGCCCAGTGTGGGCCTTACAGGAGCGTGCTAGACCTCTGACAGCTGCTGGCCCAGGCAGGGTGGCTAGCAATTGCATCTCTCGGCTGACTGTTTCCACATCAGCTAAAACTGCTCATGCCAAGATTCATGATGAATGCAGCTTTGTACTGATTTACATTTTACCCAGGATGTCACAGCCCCAGGCTTGGGCCAGTAGCAAGTGGCTCACAGATATGCTTCCCTCAGTAGCACTGAGAATAAGGGCTTTGAGCTCTCCTACTTAAACATGTCCCTGGGCCTTGCAATCCAAATCTAGAAAAGGAAAAGTCCCGTCCTGTCTGTCTGTCTGTCTAATTGTATGTGTACGTGTGTATACGTGTGTATACGTGTGTGTGTGCGTGTGCGCACGCGCTCGCAGGTGCTTGCAAAAGCTAGAAGAGTGTTGGACATCATGACTTCACAGAGCTGGAGTTACAGGTGTTTGTGAGCCACCAGACACAGGTGCTAGGAACCTAACTCAGGTCCCCTGGGAGAGCAATATGCACTATTATCAGGTGAGCTACCTCTTTAATCCTTTTTTAAAAATTTATATACTTACTTTTGAGTATTGGTCTATCATTATCTGTCAGGTACTATTGTGTGGGCTTAGAAACTGGCAGATTTCTGCTTTAAAAGGGACCTGCAGATAAAGTAAATGATGGTAGCTTATGCTAAATACTGTTAAGAACAATGGTAAAGCAGAGAGGGGAGGATGATGGTGGTGGTGATGATGATGATGATGATGATGATGATGATGATGATGATGATCAGAGGGCGAGGGACTGATCTGAGACATTTGAGAGAACTGTGGAAAGGGTACAGGGAATCTTTCAGGGGGTGAATAAGTATCAAGGTCCTGAGGCATGCTGAGAGAAATGAGAAGCCAGCCTTTCTGCTTGAGTAGAGTGAGCAAGGGGAGACGAGTCAGGAATGCTGGTAGGCTCCAGTTCATGCAGGACCTAGAAGGACACCCAGGAAAGCTTAGATTCCATGGTGAGGGCAGTTCAAAGCCACTGGAGGGCTTACTTGGCCTGTAAAGTCGCTTATAAGCCATGTAAAAAGCCTCTGGACTTTGTCCGAGGAATAGTAACCCCAGCCAATATTTCTAAGGGCGTCGGGATTAAAAGTGCATTTGAGAAAGTTTACTCTGGTTATGGTAAAGACAGCAGCTTAGGCAGGAGTGAGATACAGAGGCAGGGAGGGAGAAGTCAGGGTAGTAATGGGAGAGGTGAAGCAAGAGAGACTACTTCAACGTCGGGAGCCATCGCCAGAGTCCTCGAGACAGCTACCCCCACCCCTTGCAGTGATGCTCCTCACACAGACATTAGGTGTAAGTTTGCCTCAGATTAACACTGAACTAGCTAAATTGACCAGTTGCAACTCAAACTAGGCTGTTCATCTTCATCCTTCCCAGGTGTGGACCTCTGGCCTCCTAATCTTGTTTGCTCTTTACCTGCATGCCTGCTGATACTCCAGGACAAAGGATGAATGGATTTTCAACAGACCCGGATTGATTCCGATCTGGAACCAAACAAGTGGCTAAGCCCTGTTGGGAATTTCCGATTTCAGAATTACCCAAAGACGCTGTTGCACAAGGCACACGAGCCTGCCCAATAGCCTTATTCTTCTCCTACAGGAGAAGTCCTATTTATTATCTGAGGCCTTCCCAGTCACCTCTGATTGAATCAATATCAAAGACCAACTTGAGAGGAATTTACTGAGCATTTCCGCATTTACTATATACTGTATATAATACACTATATATAATATTTATATTTGTGTTGGATACAAGACTAAGGGTCTGTTTTGTTTTGTTGAGACAGAGTTTTTCTGTGAGTGGCTTTGACTGTTCTTGAATTCACTCTATAGACCAGGCTGGCCTCGCACTCACAGAGATTCACCTACCCTTGTCTCCCATGTGGTGGGATTAAAGGTGCGCACTACCATGCCCAGCAACTAAGGGTCTTATATTATATCTCTGACTTTAACCCTCACAATAACCATATGCAGTAGGTTTTATTTCTTTTATTTATTATTTTATTTATGCTATGTGTGTTTTGCTTGCATGAGTTTATGTGCACCATATGCATGCAGGAGCCTGAAGAGACTAGATTCCCCGAAAGTGGAGTTACAAGCAGGTGTGAGCAGCCATGAGGATGCTGGGACCCAAACTCAGGTCCTCTGCTAAAGCAGTGAGCCCTCTTAATTCCTGAGCCATCTCTCCAAACCCAAGGTGTTCTTTCTACTTTATCTGATTTATTTTATTTTATTATTTTTGAGACAGAATTGCCTTACACAATCCTTTATTGGCCTGGAGTTTGCTATAAAGACCAGGCTGCCCTTGAACTCACAGAGATCCATCTGTCTCTCCCTCCCCAGTTCTGGGATTAAAGGTCTGTATCACTAAGTCTGGCCCAATATGTTCTTTTTAAGTGCTTTATTAGTGCACGTTAATGACTTAAAATGATGGATTTCACTGTGACGATTTCATAACACACGTCTGTACTTTGATTGGATTCACCCCCTCTCTCCTTCTCCCCTCAGATCCCTTCCTTCTCCCTGACACCTTTCTGCTTTCATGTCATTTCCTTTATCAGTCCAAATATTATTCAGCTTTTTAAAAGATACTTTTCATAATCATGGATTTTCAGGCCAGACATAGACAGACAAGCGCTAACAATTCACAATTTTCAAACTCCCTCCTAGATAAACCACCAGACTCTGAAAGCCACCATAAAACCTAATGAGCTCCTTTTGACTTAGTAGGCAATATGAGTGTTTTGCCTGCATTTATGTGGATCACATGCGTGCTTGTTGGATCCCCTGGAGCTGGGGTTGTGCATGATTTTGAGTCACCATGTGAGCACTGGGAAATGAACCCAGGTCCTCTGTAAGAACAATAAGTGCTCTTAACTGATGAGCCACCTCTCCACCTGCCCCCACCTCCACCCTGTTGCATGAAGTCTTACTTGATGCTCCTGTACGGTGAAAGTTTAGAGAGGACTGATGTTTCGCATTGAGCAAGTTGCTTAGCAACTTTCATGATATAACCCTGATTTTTCAGAAAATGAAGTAAAAATGTCATAATGATTATTCTGAAGATCCAGAATCTGGAAAAGAAATCCTATCCAGGTACAGTGGCGCACGCCTTTAATCCCAGTTCGTGGGAGGCAGAGGCAGGCGGATCTCTGTGAGTTCGAGGACAGCATGGTCTATGGAGTGAGCTCCAGGACAGCTGGGACCACCTAGAGAGACTCTGTCTCAATGCCTCCCCCTCCCCACCCTGCCCCTGGATGCCAAGAGGCTGGGAGGGGGGTAATCCTGCTGTCAGAATAGCTCATCAGATAAAGTCACCTGCTACCAAGGCTGATGACCTAAGTTCAAGTTCAAGCTCTTGGGACCCACATGGTAGAAGGAGAGAACTGACACCCAGAAGTTGTCCTCTGACCACCACACATGTGCTGTTACAAATAAATAATATAAAAACAGAAGAAAATGAACCTTACTTGAGTCTCTCTCTCTCTCTCTCTCTCTTTCTCTCTCTCTCACACTCACACACACACACACACACACACACACACACACACACACACGCACACACATCTTACATAGCAGAGGCTGGCCTTGAACTTGCTATGTAGTCAAGGATGACCTTGATCAGATCCTTCTCTATGCTGGGCTGAAGGAAGACGCTTTCAGTTGTTCTTTCTATCCCTGTAGTTAAACAGAAGCTACAACCTGGGTATTGACAGACTACTGTGGGTTGGCCTCTCCGAGGCCATATTGTAAGTTCATCCCCAGTGTAACAAGCTGAGAAGTGCTAGAACTTCATTAAGAGGTAGTCAGCTCATCAATAGCTTTTACTAGCTTTCTCATGGGCTAATTCTGCAGGCTCAGTAACTGAAGAGTCAGTTGTCACAAAGCAGTGCTGTCCTCCTGCCTTCCCTTTTGGACCCAACAAGACCTATTGGCCATTCTTTCCTGTCATGTTTTGAGTGAGGTTTTGACCATCACAGCTCAGATAGAGTCACCCCATCTTGGACTTCAAGCCTCTAGACCAAAGTTAAATATGTCTCTGCTTTTCATAAATCTCTCCTGATTGATTATTCTGTTATAGTAACAGAAAACATTTTAAGATTGAGACTTATTTAGCTAAGAGGAGCATAAGTATGAGGCCATATAGCCTTAGACTCAAAATAAAACCAAGGATGCATTCCTAGCCACAAGCAAGATGTTAGGAGAGAGAACTAAAATTCAGAGATGCATGGACCATATGTCACTCTGGTGGCCTTTTAAGCCCATGAGTCCTGGTCATTATTGGTTTCTAGAGTATCTTTGCATCCATTTATTTGTATTTATTTATTTTATATTATTTTTGAGACAGAGAGAGTGCATGAATGTATCACACAGCACAGGAAAGATCCTTAAGTATTCCCCTGGGCAGTGGTGGCACACGCCTTTAATCCCTGCACTTGGGAGGTAGAGGAAGGCAGGCTGATGTCTTGAGTTTGCGGTCAGCCTGATGTACAGAGCGAGTTATGGCACAGCCAGCAAACATAAAAAAATTCATTAAGAAGCCCGGCAGTGGTGGTGCACGCCTTTAATCCCAGCACTTGAGAGGCAAAGGCAGGTGGATTTCTGAGTTTGAGGCCAGCCTGGTCTACAGAGTGAGTTCCAGGACAGCCAGGGCTACACAGAGAAACCCTGTCTCGGAAAAAAAAATCCGTAAGTATTTTAATTTCTTTTTTCTGTTTTCTTGTGAATGTATGTGTGCATGCGTGTGCACATACTCTCAAATTCATGTGTGTGAACGTGGGCACATGTGTGGAAGTCAAAGGATGGCCTTGAGCCTTGGCACTTGCCTTCCACATTATTGAACACAGTCTCTTCGCCATTTTCTTCTGCATACATCAGGTCAGCAGGGTCACCAGCTTGTGGAGATTCCTCCCTTTCTGCTTCCTGTCTCTCACTGGGATCTCAGAAGAACACTATGACCTTGCTTTATGTGGGCTCTGGGGATGCAAAATCATTCTCAAGTGGTGAGTGCTTTTCTACCCTCTGAGCCCTTTCCCCAGCTTTTTTCCTGATTTCAGTAGGAGTTAGGATTTGGACTTGGTGTGATTCTCTGTTGGTGAGCTGTCCTGTGCACTGTAAGATGTTTCAAACATCCCTGGCTTATATCCACTAGATGACAATAACACTGCCCACCCCTCCTCAAAGTTGAGACAACTGGAAAAAAAAAAGATTCTATATACTAAGAAAAAGGCTTGTAGGAATCACCAACTTAGGTAAAAGGCCATACAATTTTGCCTACAGCTGCAGGGCGACTCTTTGCCCCACACTCACTTGTCACTGTCTCTGCTCACTTTGTTGTTACTGCCTTAGAGCAGTCTCCTATAGTCTGGTCAGGCCTATAACTGAGATCTGCCTTGACCCTCCCTCTTCCAAGTCCCAAGAGCTGGGATTGCAGTCACGAGGCACCACTCCTGTCTTCCCACTAGGTTTTTAATATCCAAAGCTAGAAGGCATGAGAAGGGAAGTGCAGGCCAGAGCCAATTTTGCAAGGCAAGTATTGCGCAAATGACAATCTGTAGGGCTCCCTCCCTCCTTCATTCCGGAGGCCAAGCCCAATCACACCCTCTTAATTAGCTCCACTGATTTCAGTTGAGCAGGTTGATTGAGCCACTCTGGCTTAAAAAGCAACAGGCTTAGCCAGATCTGATAGTCCTTGGTTCCTTCCACTTGGGCCCCAGCTGTTGGTGGAAGGTCACAGCCTGGTAGTGCTTAGCCTCAGCACACTCTCTAGTGCTTGAGAGAGAGGGACAGAGTTCTGGTCATAGAGGCTGCTGTATACTGAGACAACAGCAGTGGGTGGGATGGGCCTATCGACCTTTTCAGTAGAAATTGATGTGGTACAGAACTATAAACATATCATAGTTCTCTCAATGGCCGCCATTTATGCTTTATGCAATTTCAGGAAAATGTCTGTTGTTTATGTCTTGAGTCTAAGCCACACCATGCTGCCTATTCTAGTTTGCTTTCTGTGGCTGTGATAAAACACTGGCCCAGACCAACTTGCTGGGGAAGAAAGGGCTTAGCTGGCTCATAGGTTACAGTCCATTATGGAGGGAAGCCAGGGAAGAAACTCAAAGTAGGAACCTGGAGGCCCGAATTGAAGCAGAGACCAGAAGGAACACTGCTCACCAGGTGCTCTCAGGCTCACACTCAGCTACCTTTCTAAGAAAACTTCGACCCATCTGCCTAGGAATGATCCCATCCATGGTGGCCTGGGTTCTCCTATATCAACTAGCAACTGAGAAAATGCCCCACAGACATGCCAATGGGACAATCTGCTGAAGGCAACTCCTCAACTGAAATGGCTCTTCCTAGAGCAAATCCAAAGCTGGCTTGGTGTTCTTAGCAGAAACCATCCTTCCATCTCAGCCTCCTGAGTATTTGTGGTGTAGGCAAATGCTTCTACACTAGATTCAACTGGTTTAGATGTAGTGCTAGTGATCAAATGGTAGAGTCTGCAAGGGGGCATGGGACCATCCTCCTGGTGTTCCCCTGAGAGGCCTGGGACAGGATTGGATGGCTCTCAGTCCCTCTATTTCACCCCATTCCCCTTGCACAGATGCTGTAGTTTCTTGCTGTTTCTGAAACCCTAAATTCCTCCAGCACCCTTGTATCTTGCCTTTTCTAGAACATTCGCTGTCTTGGTTTGCTTGTCTCCTCATAACATACCACAGATGTGTTTCCTTCCTTTTTGTCTCTAATTGTAAATAAGGGTCACTGTTGAGTTGGTCGGAGACAGAAATTAGACAAGAGAAACAAAACGAGACTTGAACTTCTGTCCACACCATATCCACTGGAATCTTCCATGTCTCAACCACTCTTCTTCTTTGGGGAGAACGAAAAAGTATTAAACTTTCATCATCATTGGGTTGTCAGACTGTAAGGAATTGCAACACTAGCTAAGACCTTTACACTTTGGGTCCCCAGAATGTGGAGGTAAAACCAACCTCTTTTGTTAGTAAAGTAGCCTGTCTCAGGCTCCTGTTGTAGTAAAGATAAAAGGACCTCTCAGGCCCATGTAAGCGTGCAGCCGGGCCTGGCAATCAGGCCTGGTAATCAACAGATTTCTTCTGGACACAAGATTGGCATGAGGACAGGGATATAGGCCTAAATTTGTGCTTTTTCTTGTTTCATCTTTCCCCAGAGATGTTAAGATCTGGGAATGTAGTCTTGTTCTTAATTTTTCTTTTTTCTTCTCTTGTTGTTGTTGTTGTTGTTGTTGTTGTTGTTGTTGTTGTTGTTGTTCTTCTTCTTCTTCTTCTTCTTCTTCTTCTTCTTCTTCTTCTTCTTCTTCTTCTTCTTCTTCTTCTTCTTCGTCAGACCAGGCTGACCTCAAACTCAGAAATCCGCCTGCCTCTGCCTCCCAAGTGCTGGGATTAAAGGCGTGCACCACCACTGCCTGGCTTACTTTTAAGTTTTATATTTTTAAACATATCCTCTTTCTCTCTGTCTTTCTCTCTCTCAAGAATAAGAAGGAAAAGGAGAAGGAGAAGGAGAAGGAGAAGGAGAAGGAGAAGGAGAAGGAGAAGAGAGACAGAAGAGGGAGAAAAGGAGAGGTAAGAAAGAGAGAAAACCATAGCCGATTTGTAGATGTCCAAGGACAACCTATGAGGGCTGGTTCTTTTCCTATGTAGGTCTTGGGTCTAGGGAAGGAAACCAAGTCATCAGGTTCAGTAGCAGGCACCTTTACCCATTGAGCTGTCCCACCAGTTACTTTTCTGTTGCTCTGATTAACAGCATGACCAAAAGCAACTTAGGAAAGAAAAGGGTTTCTTTCATCTTAAAGTTCCAGAGAGGCAGACTCCATCATAGAGGGCAGGCATGGCAGGAGCAGGAAGCTGACTGATGACAGTTTCACAGCCACACCCACATATGAAGCAGAGGAAGGGGAGAGTAAGGATGTAAACCCTCAAAGTCCATGCTCAGTGATGCATTTCCTCCAGCGAGGCTCTACCTCCTATGCTCCATAACCTTCCCTAAGAGTGCTGCTCACTGGGGACTGAGTGTTCAAATACACGAGGCTGTGGGGGACATTTCTCATTCAAACCCCAATACTGTCTTCTTCTGCTTTATTGCTCCAAGGCATGTCTAGCCTACAGCTGAGGATTGCTACAAGTGTGGCCCAATACAAAACCACAGACCTACTTAAAACTGTACGATATTTTTTGTGTGTGATTTTTTTTCCTTGTAACTCAATTGCACCACTCTCCAGTGTCAACTTTCAGATGACAGTGTCATACCACAATACCTGAGCTCACCTTAGACAGGCATCAGCAAGACAAGAGCATGTCAAGAGACCCACATTTTTGAGCTGGCAAGGTGGATTGGTTGGTAAAGGCTCTCGTAGCCTGAGTTGATCCCTAGGACACAGGGTGGAAGGAGAGAACTGACTACTAAAAGCTTTCTTCTAATCTCCATCCATGAAATATGGTACATGGGAATCTGTGTGGGTGGAGACACACACAGACTAATAATTTAAAAAAAAAAATAGCCCCATACTCTATCATTCAAGGCCTTTCTTTCAACCTTTTAAAAAAATGGTTTATTTATTTTTATTTTATATTTGTGTGCCTGCATGTATGTATGTGTACCACGTACCTATAAAAGTCAGAAGAGGACATAGGGCCCACTGAAATTGGAGTTATGAAGGTTGTGAGCCATTGTATGGGTACTGGGAACCAAAGCTGGGCCCCTGGAAAAGCAACCAGTACTCAGAAACACCTGAACCATTTTTCTAGCTCTTCCTTCCTTCCCTCCTTCCTTCCTTCCTTCCTTTTGAGATAGGGTTTATGCAGCCTAGGCTACTACCCTCAAATTCATACTCAAAGATGACCATGAACTTCTGATCCTCCAGCCTCCACCTTAGGGACACACACACACACACACACACACACACACACACACGGAATCAGGAGAATCCCGAGTCACAGATCTGACTATCTGAGACTAGAGGAAAGGAGGGTGGCAGCTAGGATGTGGAGATCAAGGATGTCTGGGGGTCAGGGGTCCCTAACCATGCCCTGGCAGGTACTTCGATCTTCAGTGTGAAGTTTGAAGAGATTTCCTGTCTGGACAGGCTGTCATTAGGCAGCTGATCCGGCCTCCTCAGGTTGCTCTCAGGAGGCAGATACAGATCAAGGGGAGGAGGTCACAGAGAAACACTCTAAGGAGGTTATTTTCACTAAGAATTACTGAGGGAAAAAGGTGGAACTCCTAGCCTGGTCCAGGCAGCCCTATCACTGAGCTGTTGGGGGGAGTTGGACTTGCTCAGCTAGACTTTCTGTATCACTGGGGAAGGAGGCAGATGAACTGACCATGTTTCTTGTCTATGAGACAATACACCCAACAACGTCAACTTAAAGCGAAGGATTAATTATTTTGGCTCATTGTACTGGCTAGTTTTGTGTGTCAACTTGACACAAGCTGAAGTTATCACAGAGAAAGGAGCCTCCCTTGAGGAAATGCCTCCATGAGCTCCAGCTGTAAGGCATTTTCTCAATTAATGATCAAGGGTGGGAGGGCCCATTGTAGGTGGTGCCATCCCTGGGCTGGTAGTCTTGAGTAAGATAGGGGAAGCAAGCCAGTAAGTTACATCCCTCCATGGCCTCTGCATCAGCTCCTGCTTCCTGACCTGCTTGAGTTCCAGTCCTAACTTCCTTTGGTGATGAACAGCAATGTGGAAATGTAAGCTGAATAAACCCTTTCCTCCTCAATTTGCTTTTTGGTCTTGATGTTTTGTGCAGGAATACAAACCCTGACTAAGACAGTCATAGTTTCTGAAATTAGTTAATTACTGTCCACAGCCATTGACTCCTTTGGTTCTGGGGCTGTGGTTGACAGATCATGGTGGCAGGAGTATGTGACAAAGGGAGTGTTTCATCACTTCATGGCACACAGGAAGTGCAGGGACAAGCCCAAGGACTCAACCCCAACAGTCTTTCCTCCAGTTGGGACCTAGTTTTTAAAGTTCTCAGTACCTTCTAACATGTTATCAGTTGGGGACTAAGCTTCCAACATGGAAGCCTATGGTAGGGGCCATAATACCATACTGTGTTCATTCCTTTTCTGTTGCTTTGATGAAAATACCTTGACCCAAAGCAACTTATAGAAGACTTTATTTTGACTCACAGCTCCAGAGAGTTAAATCTATCAAGGTGGGGAAGCACAGTAGCAGCTGGCTGGAAAATCCAGGGAGCTGAAGGATCCCATCTTTTGCTGCAAGCATGACACAGGGAGATAGCCAGGAGCCAAGTGTTCAAATAGATGTCTGAGCCTGTGGGAGACATTTCTCATTTAGATCACCACACCCACTTTTGTTCATTTTCTATTTGGGGAACTTCTGGCTCCACATTAAATGATACTCCCGGAGACTGGATCACCAACCACAGAATACACATAGAGGGACCCATGTTGCTGGCCACATATGCGGCAAAGGAGGGTTGTATTGGCTAGTTTTGTGTGTCAACTTGACACAAGCTAGAGTTATCATAGAGAAAGGGGTTTCAGTTGAGAAGATGCCTCCATGAGATCCAGCAGTAAGGCATTTTCTCAATTAGTGATCAAGGGGGGAGGGCCCCTTGTGAGTGGTACCATTTGTGGGCTGGTAGTCTTGGGTTTTATAAGAAAGCAGGCTAAGCAAGCCAGGAGAAGAAAGCAAGCCAGTAAGTTACATCTCTCCATGGCCCCTCTATCAGCTCTTGCCTCCTGACCTGCTTGAGTTCCAGTCCTGACTTCCTCTGATGATACACAGCAGCATGGAAGTGTAAGCTCAATAAACCCTTTTCTCCCCAGTTTGCATCTTGATCATGATGTTTGTGCAGGAATAGAAACCCAGACTAAGACAAGGGTCTTGTTAGCCATCAGGGGGAGCAGAAGCCCTTGGGCCTGAGGGTGTTAGATCCCCCAGTATAGGAGAATGCCAAGGAGGGAAGATGAGAGTAGGTGGATGGGTGGTTGGGGGAATACCCCCATAGAGGCAGGGGGAGGGGGAAGGGAATAGGGAGGTTCCAAAGAGGAGATCTGGAAAGGGGGAAACATTTGAAATGTAAATAAAGTATGAAAAAAAAATTAAAGAGATTAGGGATAGGAGTCAAAAAAAAAAAATGTTTGAAAGTATAATTGAGGAGCAATTATATGCAAATATACTTGATGGCCCAGCAGGTCAAGTCACTCACAGCCAAGCCCTGCCACCTAAGGTTGATTCCCCAGGACCCATATAAGAGAGAGACCGGACTCCTGCAAGTTATCCACTGACACCGTGCCCTGGCATACGTATGCCCATATACATAAGCATAAACATGCAAGGCAGAGAGTGAGCTGACCGTGGAGAAGAGTATGCTCCTCAGTAATGGAGCATGCATAAGTCCTGAATTTTGGGGGCTTGACTCATTTGCAAAGGTCCTGGCCAAGGCCGACACAGGGGCTTCGGATGCAGAGCAAGGCTGGTGGACCTGTTCTAGCAACTGGTGACACAGGAGCAGGAGGTCGCGCCTTGTTCCCACTACTGACCAGCTGAGGAGAAAGTAGAAGGAAAGATGAAAGAAACAAGGAATGATGCTGACATGGCATTTGGCTTTTTAACTCAATCTCTTTATTTTTATTTTTATTTTTTTTTTAAAGCTGAATTCAGAGAAAATATGAAGAGTGGAGAGGTTCTCTTAGAGATACAAGCCTATGAAAGCTTTCCCTTTCTCCTACACACACTCTTTCAGCATACCATGGTATTTATTTGCTATTTAATGTCGTTCTAAATAAGGAAAAATTAAAATTTCAAATCAGCATGAATTTCTCTGTTCATCTTTATCTCCTGCCAGGCCAGTCTGAAACGCAAATATCAAAGTGTTTAACTGGGATGCCGAGTCAAAATTATACAAATTGAATTTCTGTGTCTCATCCCCAGAAGGTGCCTGAAGCTTGCCAAAAGAAATGAACATGAGCCAGGCACTGGAAGGTTGGAAGAGAGGGTCTCCTGGGCATGAGGGTATGCTGAGCTGCGCCATGCTGAGGAACCTGGCTGAGGATGCCTTGCCTGAGCCAGCTGCTCCAACCCACAGAAGAAGGTAACCTTGGGGGTGATTGACAGCCTCTGCTACAGGTTGTCTGGAGACAAGAATTGTTTGGGGGAAAGGTTTGTTTCCATCATAAAGCCTGTCAATGTGACCTGGTTCTGTTTGCCAGGGGCAGCCACCAGCTCACCAACTGCCCTGTCTTGAGGAATGTCCATGCCCACCCTTGATACCCTTGACTCCCTTGACTTGGTTTGTGCACCCCTACAGGCTGCTGCCAAGGAAGGAGGGCAGCAGCTGCTACTGGACAGGACAGTGAGAGAGGTTGGGCAGAATGTGGGGTGTTGGGGAAAAGGGGGTGTCTTAGGGTTTTGCTGCTGTGAACAGACACCATGACCAAGGGAACTCTTATAAGGACAACATTTAACTGGGGCTGGCTTACAGGTTCAGAGGGTCAGTCCATTATCATCAAAGTGGAAACATGGCAGCATCCAGGTAGGCATGCTGCAGGAGGAGCTGAGAGTTCTACATCCTCATCTGAAGGCCACTAGCAGAATACTGACTGCAACATCCTTCTTTCTCCTGGGCTGTTTCCACTCCATTAGCAGCTTTCCTCAGCAGACAAACCACGGCTCTGGCATCTCGAACATCTTGGGGTCTCCAAAGCAACTTCAATGTTACAGCTTTTTGTTTCAATATTTGGGAGCCACACATAATCTTCTGGGCTCCACCAAAGGGCTGGCATCACTTCTTCAGCTCTGCCTTCCGAAGCACTCTAAGCTCAGGTTGATCCACTCCAATGCCGCTGCTGTTCTTGGTGATCATCCCATGGTACTGGCATCTCCAGTATCATGCTGGGGTCTTCCACTGCAACTAGGCTTCACCAATAGCGTCTCACAGGCTCCCTTCATGGTGATAAGCCTCAACTCCTTTGCATGACCCCTTCAGTCCTGGACCATCAACTGCAACTGAGGCTGCATCTTTACCAATGGCCTTCCATGGCTTCTCACAGTGCTAGGCCTCAGCCACTCTTAATAACTCCTTTATGCCTTCAAAACCAATACCACCTAGGTGACTCTTACACATTACCAAGCCTGCTGCAGCACGAGTTACAACCTTGCCTATCTCTGGAACATAGCTTCTATGTACTCTCAGAAAACGCTTTCTAAAAGATTTCACCTCAGTGGTGCTGGTCTCTTCTTAATCATCGCTAATTTCTTAGCTCCAGTTAACCAGCATCAATTGTCTCAGTAGTCCCTTCTATTCTTGCCTCTAAAGCCAGAGCCACATGGCTGAAGCTGCTGAGTTCTGCTGCTTGCAGGAGCTGGACCAT
The DNA here is from genome assembly GCA_019843965.1 of Rhynchomys soricoides. Classification (NCBI taxonomy): domain Eukaryota; kingdom Metazoa; phylum Chordata; class Mammalia; order Rodentia; family Muridae; genus Rhynchomys; species Rhynchomys soricoides. Next base: position 9,850,222 of record JADRCH010000008.1, read on the forward strand.
GGCCCCCTTGTTCTATTACATTATCACCAGCTTTCTGTTCCCCAACTCCTTCACTGTCTGAGCTTGGCTGTTCTGGATCTTGTCTATAGATTGACTTTGAATTCAGAGATCTGCATGCCTGTCTCCTTGGATTAAAGTTGTGTACCACCATGCCTGGATCTAAGCTTTTCATGGCCACTATGCCTCAAGATCTCCATGCCAAGATCCAGGTCAGAAACTTGTGTCTTCCAGCCTCAAGATCTGGATCACAGGTGAGCCTTCCAATTCTGGGTAGTAGTTCATTCCAGATATGTCAAGTTGATAACCAGGATTAGCTATTACAAGGGGAGAGGAAAAAATCAAATTAATTTTTGTCCATGTAATTTGAAGGTACAGGTCTCAAGGCCTCATTTGGTGATGGCTTTGTTACTGGGAGAATCCGGGCTGTACAAAGAATTACATGGTAAGACAGAGAGCATACATGTATGTGCCCAAGTGTATGTGGCTCTCTCCCTTGTCTTATTAAACTACCAGGGTTCAGCCATGGGTTCTTCACTCCAATGCCTTCCTCTGTTCACAAGTACTTCTAACAGACTTCACACCCACATCTGCAGTTTTAATTTTTTCTTTTTGTTTTTTTTCCCCCTTTATTTTGGGGTTTGAACCCAGGAATTCCCACACTCTACCATGGAGCTACATCCCCACATCCCAAAGCCTGCTATTGGAATGCTGTACTTTGACTAGGTTCCTACCTTTTAAATACCAGTATCATGTGACCTTGTTTATTAAAAATCGTGTCCAAACTATAATGGAACTTTTCTCCACTCTGGTAACTTGGACTTCAAGACCTTCAGAAGTTACATTTTCTTTCAAAATCAGAAAGCAAAAGTCCTCAAGTGGATTCTGACTGAGAGTTGGGGTAGAACTCACCACAGTTCTGTGCCTGTCTGGTATGGGCTTGGATCTCAAATGCTCCTCGACAGCTCTTGTGTCAAAGCCTTGGTCCCAAAGTTTGGGAGATGCAGGACCGTGAGGGTTCTTACATTATCAGGGGATGAATCCACAGTTTAATTAATGGGTCTCAGGTGAAGGGCTTCAATATGAAAGCAAGCTCTCTCATTGCTTCCTGACATTCATGGAAGAAGCAGCTTTGCTCCAACACACACTCCCACTGAGACCTTTTGGGCCTCACCACAGGCTCAAAGTGACAGGCTAAGTGGTCATAGAGATTCTTCCAAACCAGAAGCCAAAGTAAATTCCTTCTTTTAGGTTGACTGCCTAGGTACTTTGTAATGGAAAGCGAATTCATTACCTATTAGTGGTACTCCACGTGGCTTTAAAAAAGAGAGAGAGTTAGCAAAGCAAAGCAAAGTTGGAAAAACTTCAAAGTAAGAGCCGGATCTCCCGAGACTCACAAAGGGAACCACCAAGAAGGACTTTAGAGAAGGGGCCCACCTTTTACACAATTGGGGGCAGACCTCTCCCTGGCTGGTTTCTTTATCCTGCTGAGAAACTGTCTCAGGAGAAAAGGTAGCCTATAGCCTCAGGGGACAGGCTCAGAGATGAGGCTGGCCTTTGGCACCGTTTCTTGGGAAAATATAGTTCAGGATGAAAGACACTTTAATTTACTGCAAATGCTGAAGAGATTTTAAACCACTTAATTCAGATCCCAGTTCACTGGGACTTGAGTTGGCGTGAGGAGAGTGACCCTCTGCCATGATTGTCTGGATTCCATGTGTTCAGTAGTTACTGGCAGAGTCAAAGGGTCAACACAAAAGCTGAAGAGCTTGGGGTGTAAGGACTAATGTATGGGTTTCACCCAGATGCTCTGGGCAGGACTGAGTGATGGGGAGGAGGGGGAGGAGGGTGTGGCAGCTCAGAGCCTGCTCCTTGGTATCAGACAAAGGTGGGTTTGAATCCCATCAATGATTCTTCATGAGAGCAGGACCCTGGGCAAATGACACTTCTCTCGAAGTTTTCTCTTCTGTGATGTGATTTCTTTTTTTAATTATAGGGTTGCTATGAGGATTAAGTGAGATAATCCATAGAAAATCCATCATGTTATCTTTTGTATCTTTCGACTGTTGAGAAGACACAGACTACTAATAAAGAGAAGGATCTGAACAGGGGAGAGGAAGTAGGTGTGTTCTAGAAGCTGCCATGGCTTTGAAGTCCAAGAGAATGACTCACATCTGACCCTACCACTCCCTGGCTATGTGGCTGGGGACCACTTTCTTTCTGGGCTCAGCTGTCCTCCCTATCACAAAGCAGTCACAGACCCTCATTGCAGAATTCTGGTTAGCTCAGCAACTGCCTGTTCTCTCTTCTCATTCACAACACAATAGTCAGTCACACCTTTGTTTCTCACATGTGGCTTAAGGCCCAAGCTAGCAACTGGCCTCCTAAAGCATCCCAAGGAGAGATGGGACAGTAGTTCCACCCTGCTTTTGAAGGTAGGATGCTCCTGCATTCCAAGAAGCTATGTACTACATATTTGTGGAGCAGGGAAGACACAGGCTCAGACAATAAAGGCAGCAAACGCAGGGCTCTGATTTCTGCAGCAGGAGGGGTGGTTGGCCCACTAATCGTTTCTTCTTCATTTTCTGAATCTCCAGGGATTTAACCCATACAGGGTTTTTGTGCTCATTTTTGTATTTTGTCCCTGCCACTGAGCAGCACCTCCAGCCCTGACAGCTCATTTTAAATGTTTATTATCTACCTGTTTGTCCTGTCTATCTGTGTGCCTGCCCATCTGTCTGTCTGTCGGTCTGTCATGTGTGTTTGTGAATCCTGAGTATATGCGTGTGCACCATGTATATGCAATGTGGAGGCCGGAAGAGGGTGTGAGATCCCCTCGTTCTGGAGTGACAGACTGTTGCAAACTGCCTGCCATGTGGATTCTGGGAGCCAAACCCAGGTCTTCTGTAAGAGCAGTAAGTGCTCTTCAACCACTGAGGCATCTATCTCTTCAGCCACTGACAGTTCTTAATCCTTAGTCTCAAGGATGACAGAAAGGGAGAAGAGAATACAGCTCATAGGCGTCCCCACTCATTCTTTTCTAAGCACAGGCTAAGCACCTGGCCTGCAGCCTTTTTGTAGCCTTGTTAATGTCTCTATGAGGAGGTGCAATTATCCCCATTTTTACAGATAATGAAAGTGAGCCACAGAGGAGGAAGCTCTAAAGCCTTGTAAGAGGTTTGAATTAGAATAGGTGTTCACAGAATAGGTGTCTACTAGAGTGCACGCCACACACATCACTCCACTACCTTCTATGAGATTCTCAAAAAACAAACAAACAAACAAACAAAACCCCTCTAGGGACAGGACCCATGAGAATCATTCTTAGAGAAACAATGACTCTGGGGTCACTTTTTAATAAAGGTATTTTCACGACAGCTCTAATTCTTTTACAAATGTCATTTGCATACACAATGGGATTCATAAGACGTTTTCATCCGTGTACATAATGTATCTCAGCCATTTTTACCCTCTCCAGTTGCCTTCTTTTGCTCCTTCCCCTTCCCCCCTGCACTAATCTCTTCCCACCCAAACCTATTTCTATTTTCATAACCCAGTGAGTGTTGTTGTAAAGCATTTAATAACTTGATTAGTCCTTAATATGATGTAACCACTCCCCCCAGCCCCAACAAATGAGACATAGTCCTATGGATTTTTTTTTTGGTTTTGTTTTTGTTTATTTTGAGACAGGGTTTCTCTGTATAGCCCTGGCTGTCCTGGAACTCACTCTGTAGACCAGGCTGTCCTTGAACTCAGAAATCTGCCTGTCTCTGCCTCCCGAGTGCTGGGATTAAAGGCATGCGCCACCACTGCCAGCTTAGTCCTATGGATTTATTTAATCAGCTTTAGCACAATTACTGGGCAATTACCCCTAAACTACTTCTCTATGCTAGACTGGCTATTTCCCAGCTGCCCTCCCCAAGTTACTAGCAGTTTGAGTCTCACCTGAACTCCTTCTGCTCCATTAGTGTCCTCGGAGGGCATTTCTCCTGGCCACAAGCTTCTGGTCCATCCCACTTAATGGAGACTTCTGTCTTCTTTCTCCTTCCTCTCCTTCTCCTTACCCTTGTGATCCCTACCTGTGATTCCCCCCCACCCCCAACCCCAGCTTGATAACTGAAACCCCACCTACTTCTATTCTACCCAGTAATTGCCTGTAGCCACTTTTATTTAACCAGTCAGAGAAGATTGGTGAGCAACCTTTATACAAAATCACTTGATGTATGTGAGAATGTGCTTGTTGGGACTGCAATCTTGGGGGGCAGTAGTTTGCATTTGAATACAGAGCAGCACCAGACCAACCACCAACAAATGAGTTTCTTCAGAGTTTTTTTTTAAAAAAAGTAGGGAGATGGGTACCTTACTCAGTTGCTATACCACTGAAGAAATTGTCTCCCCTCGTCCCCAGCACCATTAACTGCCTATAGATTCTCAGAGGGGAGGGTTCCCATGAGACCCTGTCCTTCCACAAGAGGGCCCAGTCTTGTTCAGGTCTTGACAGGTAATCACATACATTATGAGTTCAAGGTTTGTGTCATGCCTGGAAACCAGCATTTAACACTGCTCTCTCCTTTTGGCTTTTACATTCCTTCCACGTTTTCTTCCCTGAACCTTATGGGGTGAAGTGTGGTATTGACATCCCATTTACGGCTGGGTACTTGGCAGTCATTTAGTCTTAGTACTTTGACCATTTATGAGACTCTGCAGTCAGTGCTGACCACTGCAAAAAGAAATTTCTCAGACCAAAGCTGATAGCAAGGCCAGCCTAGGGGCATAATCTTAGTAGAGTAGACAATGATTAGATAGATCCATTTAGCAAAACAAATAGTAGCTTCCACACGAGAAGTTCACCAGCCACAGGCTTTTAACCAGGCTTTCAACAGCAAATGTGAATTTCCTCCTGTGAAGTGGGCCTCAAATCCATGCAAGAAATGTTTGATCACCTCAACAATAGACTTGCCGTTGTGTGTCACTGGACTCATGCCTGGCGGGTGGCATTGTTGCATGCAGGGCCCACAGCTGAATAAGACTGTTGATGTCAATGATCTCCTGACAACCTGCAGAACATTGCCCAGCGCTCTGAGGGCTACCCGGCAGAGGAGGAGCTTCCATTCCAATTCCAACTTGATTTCTCTAGGTCTTGTGGTCAACGCATGTGGTGTCTTCAGCCAGAGGGTCTTATAACCTAGTTTTGTGGGGCAACTGACAACAGTGGTGATTGCCCACATTGTTTTAGGGGCAGGGTCCTCCCTGACCAATAGTTGGTAGGAGATAGCTTACTCCTGGCACTGGGAGTTTTTCATTTAATGAACGATGTAGCTGTTAGAAGCAGCGTTATCCACCCAGAAGGATCTCTCTCTCTCTCTCTCTCTTTCTCTCTCTCACTAACTTATAAAACATCAGCTTTCCTCATGATTTTTTCATATATATTTAGTTTTGCTGGCTCAAACCTCACCCCATCTCCCCTATTTTTACCTCCAGTAACCCCACTTCCACTTTCATGTATTACACATGTGCTCTAACCCCCCCCCCCCCCCCCCGCAACAATTCCTTTTCCTCTCTTGGGCCTGTTTCTGGTTTCCTGCTCTCACTCATGCTAAAGTGATGTCATCATCATGAGGCTCTGCAGTGGGTCTTGCTGGGGCTCGAGTGAAACTTTCCAAATCTGAAAGCTTGTGTCTCTCGATTCTAGGATATTTCATTTACAACTTATCTTGGCTAGCAGAGCTCTGCTTGATGATGTGGTCAGATCCCTACACCCTCTAGTCTATGTGTCGAAAACAAAGTTGGTGACATAGGGGCCAACCTGATAAAGACAAGCTGCTCATGCAAAGGGTTGAGAAAATAAAAGGTCCAGAAAAACTTATGGTTCAGATTGCTTCAGAAGTAGCTTTCAGCGCTTCCTTAAAGAAGATGAAAATCTCTAGGCATGGCAGTGCCTGCATTTAGTCCTGGCACTTGGGAGGCCAAGGCAGGCAGATCTCTGAATTCCAGACCAGTCTGGTCTACATGGAGAACATAGAGAGTTCCAGGGTAGCCAGTTCTATGTAAAGAGAAATCCCCGGAGTTCATCCTCACCTGAGTGCGCACTGACATCACCCAAACTGGACCCCACTGGCATCATGCACCTCCTGAAGGACATTCTTGGGGTAATGAAGATTTTTTTTCTTTAAGGACACTTGATAAAACTGAGGTGTGGACTGGATAATAAATAGCATTATATTAATGTTAAATGTTCTGATTTTGGCCATGATGCATGGTTATGAAGAGGAACACTCTAGCTGTTAGGAAAAACACTCAAATATTTAGTGGGTAATATCAGAACTGAAAAAAATGATTTATCTCTACTTATATAGAAAACCAAAATGGAGCTAAATATAAATAATTCTGGACATGGAGTGTACAGGATTTCTTTGTCTTTCTTATTTATTTATTTATTTATTTATTTATTTATTTATTGTGTTTTCTGGACAGGGTTTCTCTGTGTAGCCCTGGCTGTCCTGGAACTCACTATGTAGACCAGGCAGGCCTCGAACTCAGAAATCCACCTGCCTCTGCCTCCCAAGTGCTGGGATTAAAGGCATGCACCACCACTGCCCAGCTCTTTGTCTTATTTAAATAACTTTTTTTTTTCCTTTTAAGATTGCCTCAATATAAAGTGCAAGGGTATAGAAATGTTTGAAGTGACTATTTTGGTAACTCACTATCTAATGTTCTCTTAACTGACTGCCTTTGCATCTTCTGGGGCAGAGAAGAGCATTATGTAACCAGGCTGATGTTTCAAGGTCAAAGGCTGAATGGGGGAGAACAGAGAACAAGGGGTGGGGGGCATAGGTCAGACAAAGGGATGTGACTGCTCACAGGCCCTGAACTTTGAGACTTGAGCTGGAAAGTGGCCCATGCGCAGGGGTCAATGACCCCAAGGGTGCAGTGTGAAGAGAGGAAGTCAGGCGAAGATGCAGACAAGAGATCCGTAGGAGCCTTCCATCAACTGTGTGGCAGTGGTAGACACACAAGCAGGAGGTGAAGGGATTCACGCTCACTTTAAAAGCGGAATCATCCAGTGGGGTGACTGGGGAGCAGGAGGGAGGGAGTAGGAACACAGTGCTGACTCTCACTACCTCCCTGAGCGACTGTGTACATGATGGTACTACGAACTTAGAAGGGAATAGAGGAGGAGAAAAGTGGTGTCAGAGTGGTTGAGTCGGGCGAGTTGATGAGTTCAATGAGGGGCCATGGGCCAGTGGGCATCTGAATGAATGGACCTGGCTGATAAATGCGCCATTGACATCAGCTGGAGAGATTGCGCAATGGTTAGGAGCGCGCACTTGTGGGTCCTGTAGGCGACCTGAGTTCAATTCTCAGCACCTACATGGTGGTTCACAGACTCTGTTTACTCCAGTTCCAAGAGATCTTACACCCTCCTCTGACCTCCATGGGTACCAGGCATGTACATAGACATGCAGTGAGAATGAAACCACTCCTATACACAAAGTAAAAGAAATCTAAATTATATATATATATGCTTCAGAATTGGTGACATATGGAGTTTTTGCTAGATTGTATTGTAGTTTAGCAGGGACCAACTTTCTCTGTACACAGCAGCATGTGAAGACTGACTAGGAGTTATCTCTCTCCTTGTGAATTATTTTTTTAAGACATGTTTTTTCTGTCTAGCTCTGGCTGTCCTGGAACTTGTTTTGGAGACAAGGCTGGCCTCAAACTTGAAGGTCTGCCTGCCTCTGCCTCCTGAGTGCTGGGATCAAAGGCATGCACCAGCCACATTGGGGTTTTTTAATTTTAAATTGAAAAATTATCGTTGTGTGTTTGTGTGCATGTGTGTGAGAGTGTGTGTGTGTGTGTGTGTGTGTGCCATAGTGTGCATCTGGAGGTCAGAAGACAACTTCCCAAAGTTAGCTCTCTTTGTGTGGGTTCCAGGGATTGAATTCGGGTCACGGGGTTTACACAGAAAGTCCCTTTCTTCATGGTACTAGTTTAAGTCCCTTTCTTCATGGTACTAGTTTGAATTAGTTTCCATTTTGCTAGTTTGAACTTTTGCTTATTTGATACATATATCTAATGATAGTTGGTATTTCACTGTTTCCTAGTAAGTGTATATATATATTTTTCTATTGGCCACCCATGTTTCCTTTTTTCAGAATTCCATGTGTGTGTGTTGTGTGTATCAGTTACCTTTTTTTTTTTTTTTTTAATAAAAACAATTGTTGGTTTTCTTGTAAATATCAGGGTATGTGTGTGTGTGTGTGTGTGTGTGTGTGTGTCCCTGTACACAACTGCGCACATCCTGTGGCACATGCGTTCTAGGACCCAAAGTCACTCAGTGATGAATACAGGTAGCTGTTACCAAAGAGACTGTGTGGCTAGACATCTCTGGCTTACTCCACACATCTTCCTCTCAGGTGGCCATTGCCAACACCACCTCCTTCCCCATCAAAGCCCAAGCTGCTGTCTCTTTATTAAACTCTTGTAAGGGTCTGCCATCTTGCCCCCCTTTTGACTCTCAGATTCTCATGCTTATTAGACATAGTATTGATTTTCCCCTGCAGTCTATTGCCATTTCCTAGTTTATTTCATAGATTAAGATGATCGAATTTCACCAGGCAGAAGTGGTGCATGCCTTTAATTTCAGCCTTTGGGAGGCAGAGGCAGGCAGAGGCAGGCAGAGGATCTCTGAGTTTGAAGACAGTCATGGAGTGAGTTCAAGGATAGCCAAGGCTACACAGAGAACTCCTGTCTGTCTTAGAAACACACACACACACACACACACACACACACACACAAATTATCAAACCAGAGAGAAAAGAATACATGTAAAATTTCCCTATAAAATTTCCCTAAATGAAAACTAAGAGAAGCTATTTTGTGAGTATACAGAACAAGAAGATCAGCAATGTTCACGTTTGTATTAGAGATGGGCACAGGGCAGGCTGGTCCACTACTGTGGCAGCCTGTGGCAGCATTAACTAATGCTGAGAGATGCACCTGTGATCAATTGGTTCCTTCCCTAGTTATGTACCCAGAGGCCTGCCTCCCTAGGCTCAGCAGGAGCTATGAATGAGAATACACCATGCAAGAAGACCATACACATGGCTCTTGTGCATAAAGCAAAAAGCTGGCAAGACCCGTCTATTCTCTTAGAAGTTAGATTTGTAGTCTTCCTTATACAGGTGATCATGTGCAAATAGGTGTTTTGTTTTTTGTTTTGTGTAGCCCTGGCTGTTCTGGAACTTATTGTGTAGGCCAGGGTAGCTTTATACCTGCCTCTGCCTCTCAAGTGCTGGGATTAAAGGAGTGTGCCGTCACCATTTAGCTGGTATTAGTAGTCTTAGTAAAAAATTTATTATTATCTAATGCATATAGGTGTTTTGCCTACATGTATACCTGTGCACCACGTGTGTATCTGCTACCTATGGAGACCAGAGAAGGGCACTGGATCTCTTAGACCAGGAATTATAGAATTTAGAAGATTCCCCAGAGTCCTGCGTACAACCAGATCTTTTGGAGGCATTTTCTCATTGAGATTCCCTTCTCTCCAGTGACTCTAGTGTCTGTCAAGCTGACATGACACTGCCCAATACATACCTTTTGGCCATTCTAGATCTGATGGATTTGTGTCAGGTGTTTTCTGTGTGCATGCTATTGAAGGCTGGCAAAGCCAAGTGCATTCCATATGTTTATTAGACATTGCATGTCTTTTTGTGTGTGATAAAAATCAAATCTATGGACCTTGAACACACTGGGAAAACACTCTACCCCTGGGTCATAACCCTCGTCGTCTTCCAATAGATCTTTTGCATTTTTTAAAAACTGAGTTGTTAAAGTCTTTCTCATGCCATTACAGGCTATCGCTCGAGTCCTTTCTCTTTCCTGACTCAGGCATTTACAAGTGTACATTGCCCTCCACATCAGCAGGATCCCATATGTGGTAACCAGATCTTTGAATTAGGCACAGCATATTTCGTAATGTCTCTTTTGGTTTCTTCTTTGACCTATAAGTCATTTAGAGATCCATCGCTTAACTTTTAAATACTCAAAGGGTTTCAATCCTGCTGTTTGCTGTGGATTTGACTTGTATCCACGGTGGTTGAGGACATGCTTGGTATGACTTCAGTCCTTCACTTTTGTATACGTGTGTACACATGTTCACACGTGTGTTGGTGCATGTGTATAGATGTGCATGTACATGTGTATGCAAGATTTTCTAATCTAGCTAGACAGATTGTTCTGGGGATCTCTCATCTCTGCTCCCACATGCTGTGATTACAGGCATGAGCCATGCCTGCCCTGCCCCAACACTTTTACATGGGTGCTAGGGATCCGAATTCCTTAGACTTTCAAGGCAAGCTCTTCTGCCCACTGAGCCCTGTCCTCAGTCTTTTCACATTTACCCAGCATTACCTTGGAAAGGCAGATGGGTGGGTGTTCATGGGAGAGCTAAACCTCTTTTCAATTTTAATGAGTTTCTGGAGCCCCTCCCCCACCCTCAAAATTGTTTGGCTCTAGTATCTTCACTGGATTCTGACTCTAAAGAGCTCTTAGCTGAGCCCTTTGGCCTCCTGGATACTCTGCAAACATCTATCGAAGAATATCAGGTATTTTTGACTCTCTTTGCATTCCTGATTTTGTTCCGGGCAATCACAGAAAACATGAGTGATTTCTCTCTCTCCTACAGTGAGTGCCTGTCTGGGCAGAGTGCCAGTGCTCAGCCCATGCTCACATTTCTGAAATGCTCCCAGGAGAAAACCCAGCTGCCAGCCTCAGCTTTCTCTCAGCTCTCCCCTTGTCTTGGTGTCCAGTTGGGATTGCTTCCATGTCCCTTTCACATGCTTAGAAGAAAGTTTGTGCAATTTACCAGGTCTTAAAGTTGATGTCAGAGCAACCTCTTCCACTGCACCCAGAAGTCTTTTGTACTAATAATTTTAATTAGTTAATTGCTTGATTAACTATGGTTCTGGGGATTGAACCTAAAGCCCTATGGATGCTAGGCAATATCCACCATCACTCTCTTCTCTCTCTCTCTCTCTCTCAACCTCTCTCAACTTTAAGGCATAATTCCATTATGTTGCCTAGGTTTGTCTTGAACTCATTCTGTATCTCAGTCAGGCTTTGAATTTGTGATCCTCCTGCTTCAGCTGCCCCCCCCCCTCCCCCGGGAGCTGGGATTACGGCCTGGCTGTCCTAATATTTTAGATAATAGTGTACTCTGCTGTGCTATTTTGTTACTTTGGTTTGCCACATGTCTTTGTTCCCACAGATTTCTCTTTTTGCTAGACTATCACCCACCAAAGTATTCTGTGTAGCCCTGGCTGTCCTGGAATTCACTCTGTAGACCAGGCTGGCCTCGAACTCAGAAATCTGTCTGCCTCTGCTTCCCAAGTGCTGGGATTAAAGGCATGTGCCACCACTACCCAGCCCACCAAAGCATTTTTAAGGGGTAAGTTTAGATATATACCTCAGTTTCATCCCTTCCCCTCCTCTAGGTTGGTGTTCTTTTCCTTTGAAACTTGAAAATACTGTTTCTTTTTATATTATTGAGTTACTCACGACAGCCTCAAATTGGGAACAACATAAATATCAATAATGGGACTTTGATATAGTCACAGAATATTACATGAGAGCTTAAAGTGTGGAGGATTTCTACCCGGGAAGCATTTGTTAATGTCTAGAGTTTTTTATGGCTATGCCAACTTATGAGTAGGAAGAATTTGCATTGGCATCTACTTGGCAGGAGTTAAGATCACCAAATAAACACTTAACCATTCTTTTTCAGAAATTTTTATTTGTATATTTTGTGTATATGAGTGCTCTGCTGCATGTACACACACATGCTAGGAGAGGGCATCAGATCCTTTTATAGATGGTCATGAGTCATCCTGTGGTGCTGGGAATTGAACTCAGAACCTCTGGAAGAGCAGCGAGTATTTTTAAACACTAAGCCATCTCTCCAGCCCCAACTCTACTATTCTTAAATGACTAGGTCTTGATATATGGAAACTGGCTCCAGTGTGTCTTGCAATGAAGGAAAGACAAGCAAATCTAGGGGTTGCACAGAGTGCAACTTACTGGGTGAGGGCTTGCTAGCAGACGTGTGGTTCTGGTAGTAACAAGATGACTTGTGTTCTAAAGACTGGGTCAGAAGACAGGGTCTTGTTAAGTGGTCAGGACACAAATCAACTTTATCTAGGCTTGAGTGTACCTGGTTTACTATAACCTGATAGCAAGAAGTCAGGCATTGGGTCAGTGAGATGAGTCAGCAGATTAAGGTGAGACCACAGGCCTGACAACTTGAGTTCAATCTTGGATCTCACAAGGCAGCAGAAAGAACTGAGTCCTGGGAGTTATCCTCTGACCCCACAAGTAAGTGAGGGCATATGTGCATCTGCAAACACACCCACTCACCTCCACCCTCCTCCTCCCACCCATCCCTACCACCCCCTCCCTCCATCCACCGCCACTTAACCTCTCCTCCCCAAGCCCATTTTTGGAGCCAAGGACCAGTTGTAAAGCTACACAGGACACTCTCATATTCTCTTCTTTGTATATTCAGCTGGAAAACTATATTGAAAAAACTAATCAGGGACTCTGGGCAGTCACTATGGTTATAATACAAGAGAGCAATGATCATGTCAAAGAGAATCCATATGCCTGCCATGTGCGGGTAACGACATCTATGTTACAACATCTATAGTGAGATGGAAACAAAAAATGAAGAGTTGTTACGTATTAGGACACACTCAGTCTGTCCTGGTAGAGGGGGCACGGTGGTAGGAGCAAGAGGCTACTAGTTGTATTGCATCCATAGCAAGAAACAGAGATGAAAGCACACACTCAGCTCTCTAGCGCCCTTTTTATTTAGCTCAAGACCCCAGGCCATGGAGTGGTACTGACCACATTTAGAATGGGTCTTCCTACCTCAGTTAACCTGGTCTAGATAACCCCTCAAAGGTATGCCCAGAGATTTGTTTCCTCGGAGATTCTAAATCCTGATAAGTTGACAACTAAGATTGAGCAACACAGAATGTATGAGCACATGGGTATCTTAGAACCCTATTAGCTCATCAAACTCACCAGACAGAGGAAGTGTGCCGCACCTTACCTGAAGGACATCTATCACCATGACCGGTGGTGGCCACACCAGCCTGTCATTTGACCACCCAATATGTATCAAACAACCAACAGGGGAAACTCTAGACTATCATTAGATTCTGCTTGATGTGGCCTACTCAAGTTGCCAGTCACCTAACCATTTATCCATCCGCTATCCCAATCCAATCCTGTATCTCACCTTCATGGTCCAGATTATCTGCATCTCAACTCAACTCTGTGTCTCAATTGGATCTGCATTTCTCCAGCAGACTCCTCTAGGACTCGTTAATCAACACCAGAGCACCTGAGGTCCCTCCATCAGACCTCTGATATCTTTGCTGTATCAGCTCTCTGCCTCTAGCATGACCTTTTAAAGTCTTCAAACCCTGCAGCCCCTGTAAAACTTCTCTCACCACCCTGTAACATGAATATTAGTCATTAAGATCGGAATAAAGGAACCTGCTGATGTAACCTGTGTTCTTGATGGCCAGCTGTCAAAGGGACATTGGGATTGCTTGGCAAATTGCAGCTATTATAGCTAGTGAGTGCATTGTTGTCAGTAAAGACTGACATTTCAGAAAGGCACAAACCAGTCTATGTTTCTGGCGTAGCATGTTCATGAAAAACAGGCTTCTGTTTATATAAAACCCCAAAGCAGAAAAAACCCAGTTCATAGAATGAGAAGCCAGGATAGGCTTATTTTTCTCAGGAATCAGAATGCCTTCAGCACTTCGCTTTAATAAAAACCGAATACACTCTCTCCCTCTGTGCTGCATAGTTGTATGCCAACTTGGCACAAGCTAACGTCATCTGAGAGGAGGGAACCTCAATTGAGAAAATGCCTCCATAAATTGGGCTACAGCCAAGCCTATAGGGCATATTCTTAATTAGTGATTGATTGGGGAAGGCCCAGTCCGTTGTGGGTGGTGCCATCACTGGGCTGGTGGTCTTGGGTTCTATAAGAAAGCAGGATGATTAGGCCATGGGGAGCAAGCCAGTAAGCAGCACCACTCCATGGCCTCTGAGTCAGCTCCTGCCTCCAAGTTCCTGCCCTGTGTGAGTTTCTCCCACTTACTGCTTTATGCAGTTCTCAACTTCAGCAGGCGCTCCCTGGAAACTCACAGGCCACTCCAACCAGAAAAGCATGTAGGCTAACTACAGATCTTTCCCTTTCCCTCTGCTCCTTCAAATCCAAATTCCCAATTAATCCCCAGCTCTGTAGTATAACACCTGTTAAAGCCTCCCTTACCCCCCCATTCGCTCCTCTTCCTTTCCCCTTCCCCCATTGCTTTGTCTCAGCTCCCAGCTCCAGCAGATACTCCCTGGGAATCCACAGGCTACTCTGACCAGGGAAGCAAGTAGGCTAACTGCAGATCTTCTCCTTCTGTTCCTCCAAGTGTAATCTCCCAGTCTAATCCCCAGCTCTGTAGCAGACCTGCTGTGGCTTCTCCTCACTCTTTGCCCCTATTCCTAGGGAAATAAGCAGATCCTTGCGGGACTTTAATGGTTCAGGGTTACAGAGGAAAGGTTGAGTGAGCTTCAAGCCCAGAAAACTCAAACTTGAAGAGTACAGGAGTTGGCTACTTCCTTCTCCCAACCTGGGGCCAGAAGCCAGCTCCTCCACCATAAGCCCTGGTAAGAATTTATTACTCTGACAGTCATCAGGCTTCTCTCCTTGTTTGACCTCATAAGGTCTTCTCCCAACCCCCACCCTACAAGCTCCTGAGTATTCGGGTCTTGGATCATTGTCATAATGTAGGAGAGGAGGGGAGAAGAGGTTTAGTTGTGTTGGTGCTAAACACAGCTTTTGCCTCAGAGGGAATGCAGGTAAGTTAATGTGAACAACTGTGGTCTCGGATTCAGGATGCACTGCACAATACTACAACAAATAAAGCATTCTGTCAAGTACAATGGCAGGGATTTCAGCTAGGTGGACTGTAACAAAAGGAAGACATTTCCTATAGATATCAAATGCTATATGATAACATTCTTAGATATGGGATTGGGAGCACTAAGTTAATATATTCCAGAGGTTTTACCAGATGGCTGAGTGGTTGCTCAGTCAGTAATAGAATGCGGGCCCTAAATGGCTATTAAAGTACTAAAGGTAGCTCGAAGTAACTTAGGCTGTGGATCTGAAACATTATGACTTTTCACAATCAACCAGCCTCGTAGCGTCTCTGGCATAGGTAGAGCTGTCCCCCCACCCTGGGCACTTTGGTTTAACATTTATAATAGGGAGAATGAAGATGGGGGAATGCGATCAGGGTGCACCTAGGTTTTTGAAGAAAAATCCTGGTTGCCAGAGACCACCATTTCCCACAGACGTGTTTCAGGTACTCAGATGTGTGGAAAGAAGCATGGTAGGGTTGGGGAGGGTAATAGACAATCAGGTGTTTCTGATTTTTCTGTTCATCTGTACTGGCATAGCTTGAAATGGAAGTTTCTGGTTGTGTCATGTGATGCAGACTCATGTGCTATTTTGCTGAGGCAAGACCTGTGGAAGGACACGTGATGTTTGGAGAGGGTATGAGCAGGACTCAACAGACAGTGATGGGTGCTTCCATAGCTAGCTGTGTAAAGCTTCATTGAAAGAGGCTCAGCAGAGAACTCCTAGCCTTCCTGCTTGTCCTGGTATCTCCCGCTAACTAGTGACAATTTGGCGGAGGCCTGGTGGTTTCTGCTGGATAGTGCCACTGTTGCTGATTCATATTTGGTGACACTTTTTGAACTGGATTGCTGTTATCCTGACAATGGAATTGGAATCGCCCCAAAGAACTACTTCTAAACAGGTCCACATCCCCTTGTCTTATTTACCATCTTTTTCCCCCTATCTTTGGATGGTGGGCTAGAAGGGGGGGGGGGTGTTCCAAGTATTTGGAAATGCTTATTAAAGTAGGTTTTGAAAAATATAAGCCTTTGGTAGCTAAATATGCAAGTGTTGAGTGCTGTCAGTTTCTACAGCATGGTGCTAGGCAAGCTAAGCCCAATACGGTATGTGGAGGTGAGAACATCTGATCTCAATATAAACCATGAGGTATGACGGGCAGATGATACATCTGCTGATGACATTGTAATGCCTCTGTGTGTTTTCTCCCCCTGCCTATGCAAAATGAAAACCCTGGGGGGTATTCCTAGGAACTGCTGAGATGATGTGACAAGTGTCTCTGGAGGTTTGGAAGTGATCTGGCATCATGCTAAAGCTGTCTGAAAGCATGATGCTGACCTGAGTCTGAGAGTTGAGACTGTGGAAATTGGGATGGCTGACAGGAGGAGGAGGCAGTGGGAAGGTGGAGAGAGAGGGGTGGTCTGGAAGGTCACAGAGAAGCAATGGAGACTAGGGACTACTTGGGATATACATGATTCCTCAGTATCTTCCTTCCAAGGGTCCAGCTCTGAATGACCTCAGATTTCCAGCTAGTATCCTTTTCTACTTCCAGAATTCTCCATTGGGGTGACAGCAAAGAAACACGATACTTAGGTAATGGCTAAGACCTTCCAGAAACTACTACTTATTCTTCTGTGGAAGTTTCGGCACAGTTGCTTGAGATATCCTGATCCAAGTCAGTAGGGGCATGCCCTGCTTGTCTTTTCCTCTCCTGTAACCCTGTCCCCAGGTCATCCCATGTTAGCTTTCTCTTCTCTACCCACCCCAACTCTAGATGCCTGCAAGCCACAGTTCTGTAGCCTGGTATCCTGGCCAGAGAGAAGGAATAAGAGAGTAATTGCCCAACTCAACCAGTGCCAGGACCTGGTGCTGTGGTCCAGCCTGGCTGAGAAAAGCGTGACCATTGTGGAGGAAAAGTTATAAATTACTACACTCCAAATACAGTGTATGAAATCCTAGTACTGACCAGACAGCAGGTCGCCTCTTGGAGGTGTGGCTCTGGACAAGTTCACCAATCCCATGGAACCAGGCATGAGCCAGGCCAGCATCTGGAGCCAAGGCGGGTGCCCTTGCATTCCAAGACCTCTTATTGAGAAAGAGCTGGGGCTTTCATCAGACTGAGCTGGTTCATTCCCAGCTCTGCAGAGCTTTAAGTAACAAGTTCTGCCTAGTCTGCTAATGAAAATTCTGTAACAAAACTTACTACTTTATATGCTGAGTTAAAAATTATTGATATTAAAAATAAAATTATTAATAATAAAAGATCATTGTAGCACCGAGATGCCATGTCAATAAAGGGACTTCATGGTGCCACGGAGAAACAGACATACTACAGGTTTCTCTCTCTTACTGCTTTCCTATTGGCTCTCCCCTAGGCCCTAATCTCTAAGAACATCCTGAAGCAAACACTGGATGTAGGAAGCATCTGGGAAGGAAGGTTTCTGCCCCCACCAGCCAGTGGGAAGGAGAATGGACTTCCTCTCCTCCAGCACTCAGTGGGGAATACCAAGCTCTGTAGAATCACTGGGGTTGACTGGATGCGGGTCTGATGAAGAATGACAATCCAGAGGCCCAAGGGGTAGACAAAACCCCTATCTTAAGGATCTGGCTCTAACCCTGACGTCTAGCACCTTCTCCAAGGCTAATGACCTCCTTTTCCTGATCACCCGGCTCCAGGTTCACACCTTGATCTACTACTTTTAAAGCACTGGCCTGTTCACACTACTCTTCCTTGGAGCTCTGGTTTTTAAAAAGCACCTAACAGCTTACTAGAGGCCTTTGGAACTCAGTGAGTTGGAACCAGCATTAACAATTTTCAAATAGAGAGATTGTCAGCCTGAAACACATAGTAGTATTGCTATGGGAAATATTCACTTTAGAGTTCCAGACCTTATCTTAAGGACCATTACTACCACTCGATTCCGGAGCATTCTCATTGTCTTGAAAAAACATACCTGCTCAACAGTTGCTCCTCGTCTCTTTTCCTCTTTGTCCCTGGCAATGATGAATCCATTTTCTGTTTCCGTGGTCATGTTCCTATTGTAGACATTTCATAGAAACAAAATCATGTGACTTTTTGTGTTGAGCTTCTTTCGCTTAACATAATGTTTTCAAGTTTTGCTGGCTTTTCATTCATTTTCATACACTCTCTGTCTTTAAAAAAAAAAATTCTCCTAATTAACTTATTCTTTTTAGGGAGTAGAGGCAGAGTTTCAAGTCAAGGTTTCTCTTTACTTGAAACTCAGAGATCCACCTGCCTTTGCCTCCTGAGTGCTGGGATTAAAGGTGTTCACCAGCAGCAGCAGCAGCAGCAGCAGCAGCAGCAGCAGCAGCAGCACCACCACCACCACCACCACCACCACCACCACCATCACCACCACCACCACCACCACCATCACCACCATGTCTTGGTTAATCTTCATTGTCATAAGAATCAGGTAGAAGACATGCCTTTGGGCCTGTGTGTGAGGGTAGCTCCAGAGAGATTTAACATAGTGAAGACTCATCCTAAGGTGGGAAGCACCATCCCACCCTGTAAGCCCTGACTGAATAAATGAACAGGAGGAAGAAAAAGCCACTTGTCTCTGCTTCTCGATCTGCCCAGATTTGAGCAAGCAGCCTCATAATCCCACTGCCACTACCATTAGCTGCTCCTGTTGCTGTGCCTTGCTCTCCATGATGAGCTATACCCTCTCAAACCCAGCAAAATAAAATGCCACACCAAGGAGAAAATAACAAACACAGTTCCTTCCAATAGTGCCACCCTGGGAGCCAGACCTTGGTGGGGGTGGGGCATTAAAGAGAAGTCTGAAGTTGATTGTCACCTGCTCCATCTCATTCATTCATATATATATATGATTATATATATATCATATATCATGAGGTCTTCCAAACCTCAGTATAGAACACTAGATCAAGGCATTCCAAGGAGGTTTCTTGAGTGCTTATTCTGGATTCCAACCCCTTCTGCTTTGGTAAATGATTCTTTCTGGGTACTCAGAGATGGCTCTGGTTAGCCAAAGCATGGTTTCTTGATCTTAGCACTTGGACATATGCTGTTACTGGTGTCTTATTCTTGATGGTCTCTCAGCAAGGAAGGTATAGGGACTTGAGCCAATGATATAATGTTCTGCTAGCCTCTGGCTGCCTCTATGCGTGGCAGACTTCAATGGGTAAGTCCATAGCCTCTCAAGCGTGGCCAGGGCAGAGAAGTGGGTGGTTGCTTATACCATCTTCTCTGGCCTATAAGATACTTGGGTTATCACTGCCCACAGGGTGGGGGGCATGAAAGGAGGTGACTGGTTAGGGTGACATGGTCACTTTCTTATTTCATTTCCTTTCCTTTCTTTCTTTCTTTTTTTTTTCTTTTGTTTTTTGAGACAGGGTTTCTCTGTGTAGCCTTGGCTGTCCTGAAACTCACTTTGTAGACCAGGCTGGCCTCAAACTCAGAAAACTGCCTGCCTCTGCCTCCCAAGTGCTGGGATTAAAGGTGTGTGCCACCACTGCCCAGCTTCTTATTTCATTTCTTGATATCCTGAGTTTCAGTTCTTCACGGAGGCCTACCTTGCTCTCTCTCGGTCACTCTGTCACGTTCCCTCTACTTTGCCTTAAGCAATTGTGGATGTCTGCCATCAGTATCTCTAGGTGTTGTTGATAGGCATACAACTCACTCTGTCAATTAACATTTAAACTCTAGAATAGGACTTGGTCTTCACTATTGTTGGAGTCCTTATTGCTTAGAGTGGTACCTGGCATGTAATATATACTCATTAAATGCTTGGTGAACATGTATAGGAGCTGGGAGGCGGTGGTGCATGCTTTTATTTAGTTCACTGTACATTCAGATCACAGCACCCTCCCTCCTCTCTTCCCACACTTATAAGTCCTCAGAGAAGGGGAGTCCTCCTTAGGTACCACCCCACCCTGGGGCATCTAGTTCCAGAAGGATTAGGCACATCCTCTCCTACAAGGTCCAACCAGGAAGCCCAGGTAAGGGAAGGGGATCCAATGGCAGGAAACAGAGTCAGAGACAGCCCCTGTTCCACTTGTTGAGGGTCCCACATGAAGACCAAGTTGCACATTTATTATAAATGTGTAGGGGATCTAGGTCCAGCTCCTATATGTTCCCTGGTTGGTGGCCCAGACTCTGTGAGCCCCCATGGTCCCAGGTTAGTTGACTCTGTGTGCCTTCTTGTGGTGTCCTTGATCCCTCTAGCTTATTCACTTCTATCCCCTACTCTTTCACAAGACTCCCTGAGCTTAGCCTGATGTTTGGCTGTGGGTCTTTGCATCTGCCTCCATCCACTGCTGGATGAAGCCTTCAGCAGACTGTTACGCTAGGGGTTTCTATCTGCAAGCATAGCAGAGTATCACTAATAGTGTCAGGGTTGTCTCTCTTACATGGGGTGTGTTATGGTTTGTATATGCTCAGCCCAGGGAGTGGCTCTATTAGAATGTGTGGCCCTGTTGGAGTAGGTGTGTCATTGTGGGTGTGGACTTTAAGACTCTCATCTTAGCTGCAGGGAAGCAAGTACTCTGCTAGCAATCTTCAGATGAAGATGTAGAACTCTCAGCTCTTCCTGCACCGTGCCTGCCTGGATGCTGTCATACTCCCACCTTGGTGATACTAGACTGAACCTCTGAACCTGTAAGCCAGCCCCAGTTAAATGTTGTCTTTATAAGACTTGCCTTGGTCATGGTGTCTGTTCACAGCAGTGAAACCCTAAGGGTGGATCTCAAGGTGGGGTAGTTATCGGTTGGCCATTCCTTCAATCTCTGCTCCATCTTTATCCCTGCACATTTTGTAGGCAAGATAAAGTTTGGGTTGAAGGTTTTGTGGGTGGATTGATGTCCCCCTCCCTCCTCTGAAAGCCCTACCTGGCTATAGGAGGTCACCACTTCAGTCTCTGTATGCCCCTCTGGTAGGAATCTCAGCTAGGGTCATGCCCTTAGACTCCATGTATTTTCTTCCATTCCAGGACTCCAGCTAGCAGTCAGAGATCCCTCCCCCACCGATTTCCATTCTTACTCCCAGCCCTCTCTTGCCCCCTTCCCCATACCTGATCATCCCTATTCCCCTCCTAACCTCCTCTCCCACCTGGTTTCTTTTCTCCATCTACCTCTGATGACTATTAGTTTCCCCTTCTGAATGAGATTCGTGACCTCCTTATTACCCAGTTTCTTTGGGTCTGTGGGTTGTCCTGCACTTTATGGGTAATGTCCTCTT
The DNA here is from genome assembly GCA_019843965.1 of Rhynchomys soricoides. Taxonomy (NCBI): domain Eukaryota; kingdom Metazoa; phylum Chordata; class Mammalia; order Rodentia; family Muridae; genus Rhynchomys; species Rhynchomys soricoides. The sequence continues at coordinate 9,871,440 of JADRCH010000008.1, forward strand.
ATAAGTGAATACATATCATGTGTGCCTTTCTGACTCTGGGTTACCTCCCTCAGGATGATATTCTCAAGTTCCATCCATTTGCCTGCAAAATTCATGATGTCTTTGTTTTTAATAGCTGAATAGCATTCCATTGTGTAGATGTACCACATCTTTATCCATTCTTCAGTTGAGGGACATCTAGGTTGTTTCCTGTTTCTGGCTATTATGAATAAAGCTGCTATGAACCTAGTGGAACAAGTGTCCCTGTGGTACAGTGGAGCATCCTTTGGGTATAAGCCCAGGAGTAGAATAGCTGGGTCTTGAACTATTCACAGTTTCCTGGGAGACTGCCAAATTAGTACAAACTATACAAAGTGGTTCTGTAAATTTGCACTCCCACCAGCAATGGAGGAGTGTTCCCCTTGCTCCACATCCTCACCAGCATGTGCTATCACTTGAGTTTTTGATCTTAGCCATTCTGATGGGTATAAGGTAGAATCTCAGGGTTGTTTTGATTTGCATTGTCCTGATGATTAAGTAGATTTCTTTAAGTGCTTCTTGGCCATTCGATATTCCTCTGTTGAGAATTATCTGTTTAGCTCAATACCCCATCTTAAAATTGGGTTATTTGGATTGTTGGTGTCTCATTTCTTGAGTTCTTTATAAATTTTGGATATTAGTCCTCTGTTGGATGTAGGATTGGTGAAAATCCTTTCCCAATCTGTAGGGTACTGTTTTGTCCTATTTGATGGTGTCTTTTGCCTTACAGAAGCTTCTCAGTTTCGTGAGGTACCATTTATTAATTGTTGATCTTAAAGCCTGAGCCGTTGGTGTTCTTTTCAGAAAGTTGTCTCCTGTACCAATGAGTTCAAGGTTATTCTTCACTTTCTGTTCTAGAAGATTTAGTGTATCTAGTTTTATGTTGGGGTCTTTGATCCACTTGAACTTGAGTTTTGTGCAGGGTGATAGATATGTATCTATTTGCATTCTTCTATAGGTAGACATCTAGTTAGACTAGCAACATTTGTTGAAGATGGTTTATTTTTTCTATCTTCTGATACCTTCCTCAATTTCTTTCTTCAGAGACTTGAAGTTCTTTTCATATAGGTCTTTTACTTGCTTGGTTAGAGTTACACCAAGATATTTTATATTGTTTATCTTAGTTAGGATTTACTTCTGTGAACTGTCACCATGACCTAGGCAACTCTTATAAGGACAATATTTAATTGAGGCTGGCTTACAGGTTCAGAGGTTCAACCCATTATCATTAAGGCTGGAGCATGGCAGTGTCCAGGCAGGCATAGCGTAGGAGGATCTGAGAGTTCTTACATTTTATTTCAAAGGCAAACAGGAAAAGACTGGCTTCCAGGTAGCTACTCCAACAAGACCACACCTACTAATAGTGCCACTCCCTAGGCCAATCATATGCAAATCATCACATTATCTGTGGCTATTCTAAAGGGTCTTGTTTCCCTAATTTCTTTCTCGGATGTTTATGTTTTGTATAAAGGAGGGCTACTGATTTTTTTTTTTAAGTTAATTTTGTATCCAGCCACTTAGATAGAGGTGTTTACCAGCTGTAGGAGTTCTCTGGTAGAATTTTTGGGTCACTTATATATACTATCATAACCATTCACAAATAGCGATACTTTGATTTTTTTTCTTTCCAATTTGTATTCCCTTGATCTCCTTTAGTTGTCATATTGCTCTAGCTAGAACTTCCAGTACTATATTGAATAGATAGGGAGTGGGCAGCCTTGTCTTGTCCCTGATTTTAGTGGAATTACTTGAAGTTTCTCTTCATTTAATTTGATATTGGCTGATGGCTTGCTGTATATTGCTTTTATTGTGTTTAGGTATTCGCCTTGTATTCCTAATCTCTCCAGGACTTTTAAGATGAAGGGGTGTTTGATTTTTTTCAAAGGTTTTTTTGAAAGTTTTTTTTTTCAGCATCTAATGAGATGATCATTTGATTTTTTTTTTTCATGGATTTTTGTATATTGAATCATCTATGCAGCCCTGGTGGTGGTGAACACTTTTAATCTTGTAGAACCGTGAAAGACAGCCTGGTTTCTGGTTGAGCTAAGGTTTAAAACCCCAGAGCCCCAGGAGGGGGTCCCCAGGAGGGGACAACCACACAAGGGATGGTAGGCGTTTTGCCAGGCTCCTGACACAAGGCCGAAGCTCTCCATAGGTATGTGATCATCAGTCACATAGCCCCAATCCCCTCCACAGGTAGAGGTGTGGTCACGTAGCCTCAAGACATCCCCATTTTAATGAGGCACCTAGAGGCTTAGCCAATAAACTCCCCTTCCCAGCCACTCCTTCCTGCAAAAGGTATTTTAACCTTAGGCCCACCCTAAGGTTGTGGGGTACAGTTTCACTCATCGGCACTCTCTGCCATGACGATAAACACCCTAAAACCATGGACTGTTTCTCTTCATCGGGATCTGCCATGGGTAATGATGGAACAGGCCTTCATCTAAAGAGCCGAGTCTAGTCTCCTGCAGAAGGCCCCTCAGTGCTCCCAGCCACAGTCTCTACCAAACCAAATCAGCTAGCCACCACAGCCAAAGACTGGGTCCCTGGTGGGACCCAGCCAGGCTCCTCCCTGCCTTCCCCCTCCGCCACAGGTTAGATCTAGCCTGAGGGTCCCCACTCCATTCTCAGCTCTTCAGCGGCATCTAGCTGTGCCTAGGATGCCCAAGAGCCTGAGAACCAGACGGAGCCGGCTCCATGAAGTCCTTGGGACGGAAGGCTGTGCTCCCCCACCCCTAGGCATTGTCCCACAGCTTCTAACAGCCCTACACCCTCCCAGTGGTGCCATGGGGTGAATGTGGTCAAACTTCCTGCGTCTTGCCTCCCCCAGAGGCCAGAGCCCTGAGGCGGACATAGGACCCACTCACCACAACTCTAACCCAACATAATCTCAGCACTCAGAAAGTAGGTGGATCTCAATGTTTGAGCCAGCCTGGTTGTTGGGAAATCCTTCTAATTAAGGCTGAAGTCCACCATATCTGGATAGCTCCCCTGAGCTGGTTGTGAAATGAACAAAGACTCCCTTTCCCTGTGGGGCTTCCTCTTCTCTATCTTATCTGGGGAGCCCAATACCCACACTTTATATGGGGAATGTCATGTAATCTTTTGCAAAATTACAGGTTCAACTTCTGGGTATACTTCTCCATGCAAATGAGGTATCCCCAGAACCTTAAACCTCAGTCAATTAAACTTTACCCTAAGAAGAACCCCTTCCCACTTTCCAAGGTTTATCTAGTCCTGATCACCTCGAATAAAGCACACACACACAAGCTGTCTTGTTGAATACTATCTGAGAGAGCTGTAACACTGAGATCTCTGGAGGAGACTGACATCCCTCTGCCCTTCCCGGCTTTCACTGCTGGGCCTCTATCCTATGGACTGACCAGTTCTAGACTTTGCTTCATCCATTCCCATGCAGTGTGCATTAGAGTCTGGGCACATCAAGGGAAGATGTGGGCCTTGGAACTCAGCTCAGCTCCGTTCTTCCCCGCTTGGTGTGCAGCAATGCCTGGACACCACAAGGGAAGAAGTGAAAAATGGAACCACACGTGGTCTATAGAGCAACTTCCAGGACAGCCAAGGGTGCACAGAGAAACCCTCTCTCAAATGACCAACCAACCAACCAACCAACCAAGGAACTCCAGAATAGAACAGAACAGAACAAACAAAACAAAAGAACAAGTAGAAGAACGAATGAATTAGGGCCTGGAGAGCTCATCCTCCATTTATGTGGCTTCTCTACTTGATGTGAGAGGGTTCCTTCACTATAGCCCTTGGCATCCAATCTGTGGCTATTCAGGCCACATCTCCTAAGAGGCGGGAGCCTAAGCCACATAGGTAGGGCTTAGAGAATGTATATGGGAACTCTGTATACATTTTCTTACTTAAGGGTCTAAGAAATTAGTTTTTTCTAACTAATTCCACACAGATTTACCCAGACTCCATGAATGTAGTGCTCTGCCCTACAGAGTATACAAGTCAGGTGCAAAAATGAAGCATATACTACAGAGTAAGGCTGACTTATGCATTCACAAGAGCACAGTGGGTTCCCTTGTGATACATCTGTTTATTTAATAACATTAGAAGATGGCAGAATGTCGAAGCAAGAAATACACATTACTTATTCCATAATGAGGAAGTGGCATTGTAACAGTTACTTTTAATAAAACATTTTTTTTTTCTTATTAGAACCTATTGAGTTAGAGAAATAAGCTTTGCCAAATTCCAGTTCTGCTTTAATTGGTACCACTGGCTTCCATCTCTGATCACCTTTGTCCCAGGGTTTTCTATGTTTAAACTCCCCATTGACAATATGGGTGAGGGACTTTAAAGTCCATGGTCCCAGCTTCCCCGCCATCTATGTGTGCCATGGGAGATGGCTGTGGAAAGGTGGAGGATGCATGTCGGTTTATGTGTTCAGTCTCAGGCTTTGCTCTGCCTGGCTGCCTGCTGCGGTGTAGCAAGAGGAACTGCCTGCATGGACCCTTGGAGCACCCCCACCGCCCATTTCAGTATGACTCCGCTGCATGACTTTGACTTGTGGTAGTTACAGTTTCATTTCTGACCCACAGGGACCCCAAGGGTCCCTCCAACTCTGCTACCTGGGGAATCCTGTGAATCTTTGAAGCAATGGGTGGCTGCTTGTCTGGGGATCACTTTGCCTCCGGGAAAGGCAAGGCTGGTTCAATCCCAGTCCAGTTATTCCTGGGTTCCTGAGGATCCACTGGGAGCTTCTCTTCTCTCTTCTGCTGATCCTGGGAGGTCTTCCCCCATCCCCCATTTCATTTTCTGAAGCATCTGACTCCTTGCAATGAGATGGAAAAGGCAAAGCTTTCTTCTAAAGATGGCTATTTGGCATGTCAGTAACATCAGTGACAATAGTATCAACAACATCTTACATCCTACAGGGCTTTACTCTATATAGAGCTTTTAGATATAGCACTTCATAAACCATTTGGAGGTCCCCCTTTGGTGAGACCAAAAGGGGTCTTCTCTTTGTCTCCTGACCCTACTCAGGGGGTAACAGAGCAGATGGAGTCTTTTACTTGTGTACATCCCCATGCAAACATTAAACCATACATTTAAGATTGCAAATTGACTGACCCCTTCCTGTGTATGGATTTTTCTGGTCCTAGACTCTGGAATACATTTCAAGGAAAAAAGTTTCTAAATTTCATTTTTAGAGAAACTTCATCTGGGGGATGATTTTCTTGATGGTCTTTGTGTTTGGTATTTTGAAAGGTTACGTCTTTCAGAGATGAGAAGGCTCTGAAGCCATTCTTGGCAAGAGAACGAATCCTTGGCTGACTGCACTTGAATTCAGAAGTGAGTACAGGGGTAAACAGAAGAGGGAAGCCTCAGGGTCCTTGTGGCCACAGAGAGAAAGCTCAAAGCCCACTAACCCCTCCCAGATTTGGGAGGGCTCCATGATGCAAAAAAGATAGTGGATTGGTGGGCTGGAGGGATGGGGTGGGGGGTGGGGCGAGGCGGGACATTGGGCACATCCTAGGACACTCCTCTAGGACTAAATTCCTGAGCTAGCTATCACAGAGACTTTGAGATTCACCTTGAGAGAGTAATCTGTGACAGCCATAAAGTGAACCACTAGGAACCCCAGGCCCTTTTGATTGACAAAGCTTTCTAATCTAGGCATGCTTCTATCTCCCCCCTCCTAGTCCACAGTTCTTGCTACTTCTTGCTACCTCAATTACTCCAAGTCTCTGTGGCCTACCTATGTGGCTTTTATAAAAATTATTTTTGTAGGGACCCTGCCCTTTGTACATTCCCCATTTCTTGTGGCTCTACAGGGGTCATCCCATGTTGCTGCCACGGGCCACAGGCCTCCAGCTGCTAACCAAACATTCCAGGACCTTTCCCACTCTACTGGGTCATTTCCTGTGCTGATCAACTCCTTACCTGTCTGATAAACTCAGGATTAGAAATCCCCTCCTCCGGATGACCCCCCTGATACTATCATTAAAAAAAACCCCACATACTTACTTATCTCAAGCAATTAATGCTTTTTGGCCTTTTGGCCGAGATCAGTGTGGTATGACCAAACAACTATCCATTTAATGACTGTTCCTGCCCCAAACAGTAGGATCCCTAAAGGCACAGTGTATTTCTTTCCTACAAGCAGTAGCGTAGTATAGTGGTTAAATGATCAGATTCTGGATCCCGACAGCCTGGGCTCCAACCTTCGCTCCTGTAACTTATTAGACACCTACTCTTAGCAAGATCCGTAGTTTCTCTCTCTCAGCTTACTCAACTGTCAAGTAGGTTAGTCACAGTTTTACATAGATCTATGCTTAGAGAATTAAATGTATATAAGGCTCTAAATATATAAATATATGGATTGCCACTGGAGTGATGTCTGGGTACATTGTAGTGAGCGCACTACACAAATCTGCTAACTATGAACATTTTCAATAGACCTGTCAAAAGGTACGAACACCGGAACACAATGTGCATTCATATGCTCATTCAAAAGTAAACACCTCTACCACACCCCGCCCATCCATCTTCTCTGTCTCCTCTCTGTCTTGTGTTCCCTTTCCTTCCTCTCTCCTCTCTTTCCCTTCTTTATTCTCGGAGTCTTTAGCCTACCAGGTCCTCACAGAGCAGCTGAGCTCCTCAGCGGAATCCTCAGACCAGAAAGGTCCACACACTTGCCCTCTTGAGACCCGGGAGAAAGGAGGATGGATGAGCAGAGCCAGAGGGTTGGTGCAAGCGGCCACATGCTGGGCACACATGCTAAGGAATGAGGGCTGTGAGGGGTCAAGTGAGGGTGGGGGACAGGCGTGGGAGGTCAGAAAAGGCCTTCAGGGACAGGAGTCCTGACGCTGGACAACAGTGCTTGCTTTTACTTCCAAATGCCTGAGTTTCTGTCTCTAGCAAATTTCTGGATACAAACGAGTCAGAAAGGAAGAGTGAACAAAACAGCAAGAAGAAAAGGCAGTTGGAAAAACATCTTTTCTTTTCTGCCTGTCTCCTGTGTCTCCTCGATCTGGAGGGGAGTCTAGAGTCTACACTCCGGGCATCTCCACTTATCAGATGGTGGCTTAAGGCAACTGACAGGCTTGATTGTCTTTAGTTAAGAAATGGGGTTCAGTGCACCGGAGAAGTGGGGGTTAAAGTTAGGTTTCACACGTGTGCTGGATGGTGGTGTTCCCCAGCAATGCATCTTTGCCACTGAGATGGTGGCCTGAAGGATCAGATGCCAGACACCTGCCTGCTGGACCTCCCAGTCTTGTTCGTGGGCAGTCCTGCTGCCTGCTCTGTGGTATTGCACTTCAACGAAACTGACCAGGAAGAGGACTTGTAAGGGAGGGCCAGAGCCTGGAACATGGGGACACCTCCTCTTTCTCAACTTCATCTTGAGGACAAGCTTCCTCACAGAGGCAGAAAAAGAGCAGCTGTTTGCAAATTTGGCAGAACAGACCCTGCTCGCTTAGCAAAGCCAGATTCAATTCCCTCATGGAGACCGGGAATGGCTGCCCCCACCTCCCAGTGAGCTCGCAGCCTGCAGGGGGCCTTGGTCAGATGATCAGCAAGCCACAGCAGTTCCTCTGAAGTGCGACAGGACTTTCAGGGCCCTGCAGCCCCTTTTGGAAGCAAGGGGACACACTGGGCATAGAAAGCCAGGACCACGAGAAGCTTGCTGTTTGCAAGGAAGCAGGAAAAGGATGAACAAAGACCACGAGAAACTAAAACCACTTTTGCTTTCTCTTCCTTTTCCCCCAGCCAGCCCAGAAAATCACTCTTGGTTTTGCTGACCCTGAGAGAGCTACATACACATACAATTCTCTCTTCTTGCCTCAAACTGGCTAATGTTCCTCTGTTCTTATCCTCGTGTTTAAAACGTTTTTATTAGTGTTTTTTTTTTTTGTCTTAAAATTTTAAACAGCTGTTTATAAAAACACAACAAATACACAACACAAAACAAAACTTGGTAAAAATAACTCACTGTATAGTCCATATACTCAGACGGTGTGATATATTTATATAATAAAAGATGAAAATAGTCACTTTCCATAATAAAAATAAGTTCTATTTTTTGCTTATTTTACAATATACTTAATATTCTCTCTTTTGCCTCTTGCTTTCCAGCTTTCTCTCCTTCATTCTGAATCTTAAAGAGGTTCCGCGTGTCCCCAGCCCAATGAACTGGAGTCTGAAAGGCGGAGGACGGGTGAGTGGCAGAGGGGGGCTCAGGAACACGCACGACAGCCACATTCCAAATGTCTTTCTACCTCTTCCACGAATGAGGAGCCGTCAGTGCACTGGAAGACGTATTTCCGCCGCTTGCTCCGAATCGGCTGGCAGCACTGGCTCCCGCAGCCCCCGCGGCATTCCATGATGGGCACCTTGGACGCTGTGGCACAGGAGGCATAATCTTTCTGACGGCGGATGGCTTCACGGACTATCTCCCCCATGCACGGATTCTCTGAAGAGGTAGAAAGGTAATGTAAGGGCTCTGGTGGTAATGGGGTCTAGCAGGTCCATAGGTGGTACCCAGGTCGGTTCTCAGCAGATACTTATGATCCGAACGTGCACCTACTTATTCACTAGTGTGGGGCCAAGGAACTGTGGGACCAGGAGGAGCAGGCCTGGAGCAAGAGTGGGGTCGAGGAGATCATGTAGCTGTAGCCAGGTTAAAAACTTCCTTTCCTGTCTCGAAAAACCAAACCAAACCAAACAAAAAAAACAAAACAAAAACAACAAAAACAAAAAACAAAACCCTTCCTTTCCCCTTATAAGGTAAGGTCTAGCAGCACCTGGATTCCTCCTCATGCAAATGAAGCATCCCAAGCATCTTGGCCCTGACCAATGATGTACACTCACCGCCCCTCCCCCCCCCAACAGCCCACAAAGGTTTAAGTAGGCTTTGTTCTTCCCTGTTAAACTCTGACTATCTTCTCAGGTTCCACCAGTCATGGTGATGTTGTGAAACACCAGTTCATCACCTGCCTACTTATCCATCCAACCACCTATCCTTCCTGCATCCCTCCGCCCTACCCTCCCTCCTCACTTCCACACATTTGATATGCTTTTACAGTGCCAGGCTCCACACAAAGCTTTAATCATGCCCGGAGGCTATTCTGGTGGCTGGGGTGGCTTAATCCTCCATCTTCCAAGGAACTGGCAAACTGGTAAATAGTGGCTAAATCGTGTTACCGTAAATATGTTTTGACTGATAGAATGTGCTTAAATACAATCATGGAAAACATCTGAATTCACTTAAAAATTTAGGTTTTTGGCTTCTCTGAAACTAGGAGGTCTGCCAGAGCTCAGCCTGCTTCCCCATGTTGCCATGGTGGGTAGAGTGCTAAGAGCTTTGGATGGGGCAGAAGAGTATCGGTTTGTCCCAGACTGGCCTTACCACTCCTAGTAGCCTGTCTCCCTTGGTCTAGAGCAGTGGTTCTCAACCTGTGGGTCTCAATTCCTCTGGGGGTCGAATGACCTTTTCACAGGGGTTGCCTAAGACCATCAGAAAACACAGATATTTACATTACAATTCATAACTGTAGAGAAATTAGTTATGAAACAGCAACAAAAATGTTATGGTTGGGGTCACCACAACGTGAGGAGCAGTGTTAAAGGGTCGCAGTGTTAGGAAGGTTGAGAAGCCCTGGTCTAGAGTCTGGACACCAGTTTTTATCAACACTGAAATGAATCTATTTGTAATGAGAAACTGAGGCAGAGGGAAGCTATTATGGGTCATGTTTCTACAAGAACACACGTAAGTAAGCTGATCTGGTCCAGGGTCCTGGAGGCTTTTGGGGAAGTGACTACTGAGACAAAATCTAGAAAAGATGCTAAGGAGGTAAAGACCCTTCTGGATGATTTTGGAAGTTCTAGAAACAACTGGAGAGCAGTAAGGAGGACCTCTGTGTGTGCTGGAACATTCACCTCTGACCCTGCTCTTCACCTCCAGTCTCCACTCTCTTCCAGCCCTGACAGGACCTTTGGAGCAGGAACTGGGGAAGGAAAACAGAATCCAAAGGCTCTCGGTTGTGGAAAAATCACTTGTTATCCCGTGCCTTAGTTTTCCTGCCTGGAAAATTATAACCAATGTGTAACAAACTCTTCACTGATTCATGGCCTCTGGTGAGCAGCAGAGGCAACGGAGGAGGAAAAGCATCAGAGCTTTGTAAAGGGTTGTGTATTCTAGTAAGATGCACAGGCACCATACCCTGGTGCAAAACAACCCTTTAAAATGATGGGGCCTTAAAAAGATTCAGAGTCAAGTGATAATGGGTGTGTGTGTGTGTGTGTACGTGTGTGCACTGTAGAGGCACAGTTTGTTAAAGGCAAACAACCCTTTAAAATGATGGGGCCTTAAAAGGATTCAGAGTCAAGTGATAATGGGTGTGTTTGTGTGTGTGTACGTGTGTGCACTGTAGAGGCACAGTGTGGTGGCATTAACAACTGGGGTGAAGAAAAGGTGAGGGATGCTTAACCTATCCTCATATGACCCTGAGTTAAAACACTAGCCGCTTTCATCAACGGTGCTTCATTCAGATGAGAAATGTAAGAGTCCTTGAGTGACAGGAGGTGACCTGGATGCTGGTGGCAGGAGAACCCGTCAGTGTCCTTGCGGAAGAAAAACCTCCTAAGTGGTAGTGTGGAGCCAAGGATGTTTGCTACCCTGTTTATCAGGGACATTGATTCCTAGCCGTTTCCCCTCCCCCCTCATCTCTTTCACATACATTTCTTTGACTAGGTATGAGGGTAATGATGGTTTTGGAGAATGAGTTGAAGGTATGCTGTACTCTTCAATTTCCTGAAGTAGTTTGGGAGAAGTTATACCAGGTTTCTCAAGATGTGTGTAGAAAGCAGCAGTGAGCTCTGAGGCCCTGGATTTAGAATGAAGACTTCCCCTTCCCCCTTCCCTTCCCCCACTCCCCATCCCTCTTCTCCCCTCTTCTCTTTTTCTCATTCCCCTCTCTTTTTGAGGCATGGTCTCACACAACTTAGGCTGGTCTCCGGACCAGCTTGAATTTCTGATCGTCCTCCTTCAGGTGTAGGGCTTACAGGACTGAGGCATCCCTTCATTTAATGATGGGAGATCATTTTTTTAAAGATAAAAACATTTTATTTATGCAGATGTGTGTGTATGCACCATGTGTGTGCTTGCCTGTCATCAGAATCCCAGCAGCTACAGGTAGTTGTGAGTTTCAGATGGCTGTGGGTGCTGGGAACCAAACCTGAGTCCTCTTGAAGAGCAGAAAGCACTCTTCACTGCTGAGCCATCACTCCAGTTCTGATGATGGAAGGCTTATTTTTATGTTTATGTGTATGGATGTTTTGCCTGCCTATCACATATGTGTAGTACCCACAGAGGCCAGCAGGGGGCATTGGAATACCTGGAACTAGAGTTACAGACAGTTATGAGCTGCCATGTGTGTTCAGGGAATTAAACCCAGGTCCTTTGGAAGAGTAGGCTGTGCTCTTATCTTCTGAGCCATTCCTCCCGAAAGGCTTATTACTAATTCAATTCTTGTAATATCTAATACTAATACTAATTCTTGTAACGTCTCTTTTGTCATCTCTGGTTTGAGTCTCCTCTTTGCCTTTCTTAGTTTACCTAAAGATTTGCCAGTTTTGCGGATCTTTTAAAGAACCAACTGCTGAGTACTCTCAGGTCCCTGGTGGGCATGGTGTGCTATGGGTCAAGGGCTAGTCCGCCGGGTCATGGCTCATGTGGCTGGTGTGGTACTGTGGCCATCCACGTGAGTATGGTGGAGTGCCGGTGAAGCCTAGGGACACAAGGGCATAGCATCTGCTGCCCTGGAAAGGGACATACTACACAGCAGCAGCTCTGGGTCATAGTGGGGAGAAGGGTCAGAATATGGATCCCTTTTCTAAAGCAAGGCAGCCATGCAAACTCTAGGCAGTTCCCCAATTGGGCTCAGAGACTGAGAGGATGCAAGGCTGTCCCACAGCAAATATTGAGGGTGTCCAGTCCAGGCTTCTGTAGTATGCTGAGAACCTACTGCCTACTGCTGCCTGTGAAGAGAAATCTCTCTTAGCTCCTGCCAATCAAGGAGATGGGGTAGCATGAAGGTGCTCCCTTCTCCCTGTATGTTGCCATCTGGGCGTCTGTAGTCCATAGCTACCCTCATCTCTTGCTGTACTTAAGTGCTCTCCATTAGACAGTATGGTAAATATGTAGTTGGTATCCCTTGTCTGGTCGCTTTGCTTGTGCTGAGTACTCGAGGTAGCTCGTTAGCCTCCAGGGATGTCACCCTGGAATCTCAGTGCTGAATCTTCTTCCACCACGATATTGTTTAGTATTTCCAATAAACCAGTGCAGTTGTTTTAGGGGAGGCATTATGACCCCAGAGAGAAGTGTCCTGCTCCAGGACACACAGATTTTTCTTTTCAGGACAACTGTGTTCTGACTTTTACGAGTCCTAATTTGGGGCTACAGAGATGGCTCAACAGTTCATACTTCACAAGAGTACTTACTGCTTGTCATGGTTTGAATATGCCTGGCTCAGGGAGTGGCACTATTTGGAGGTGTGGCCTTGTTGGAGTAGGTGTGTCACTGTGGGCGTGGGCTTTAAGACCTTCCTCCTAGCTGCCTGGAAGTCAGTCTTCCAGTAGCAGCCTTGAGATGAAGATGTAGAACTCTCAGCTCCTCCTGCACCATGCCTGCCTGGATGCTGCCATGTTCCTGCCTTGATGATAATGGACTGAACCTCTGAACCTGTAAGTCAGCCCCAATTAGATGTTGTCTATATAAGAGTCTTGGACATGGTGTCTGTTCACAGCAGTGAAACCCTAACTAAGACACAGTGCTTCTAGAAGACCCTAGAACACAAGTTCAGTTCCCAGCACCCAGGTAGCACACACAACCACCTCCAACTCCAGTTCTAGGGGATCTGGTGCCCTCTTCTGGCCTCCATGGGTACTGCACTCACATACATTTCCACTCCCAAACTCTCAGCACGTTCCCAGATACCACAGACTCAACATAGCACATATTCTACCGAGAAACCCTGAGGGTAGCATGGTAGCTAGCCAGTGTCCACAATGACCCCATTACCCCCATCTCCTGCTATGTCTTCTATGTAGTAGCCTCCCATAGTATTAGTGAATGCACGGTACCAATGTAACTGATACGTTGGCTTGGAAATGGCAGAACAAGTTACTTTTCTGCCTAGGTCATTCAAGGCCATGCATGGCTTCCTCTGGGGAAGATCAGGTACTCTTTGACCTCTGCTTCTTTTCTAGGCCCTCTGTCCCACAAGGACATCAGACTCACCTTGCTCACAGTGATTGCCACTGAAGCCAGGCTGGCATAGGCAATAGGGCTCCCCTTGATCTGAGACGTGGCACTGCCCATGGTGGCACTTGAAGGCTGAGCAGGCACTGGCAGAGTCATTCTTCTGGTCACACAAAGGTCCTCCATAGCCCTCGGCACACTTGCACATGTATGAGCTGCCAGTCGCCACGCATGTCCCATGGCTGCAGCTGTGGGTGGAGGGGAGGAGACCAGATTTAGTGTTGCTAGTACCGTCCTCTGTCCTTCCAGCCAGAGGACCCAGAGCTGTGGGACCTTGTGTTGGGTAAAACCTTCCTTCAGTCCAGCATCTAAGTGTCTCATTTCATGTAAACCCCATGTTAGTGGCCACCACCAGCTCTGACCATGACAGATGCCAGTCTGTTGCTTCCTACAGTGACATGAGAGTCTTCAGTGTCAATTCACAGCCCAACAGACTTTAAGCTTTCTATCAACATTAAAACAACTATTTTTGCGTTTTAAAAAAACAGGATCTCATTGTGTAGCTTCGGCTGGCTTGGAACTCACTTTGTAGAGCAAGCTGGCCTTGAACTCACAGAGATCTGCCTGTTTCTGACTCCTGAGTGCTGGGATTAAGGGCGTGCATCACCACATCTGGCAAAAATGATTTTTAAATATTGCATTTTATTACATATGTCTGTGGACAGGAGTATACATGTAGGGGTGGGGGTGCACATGTTGAGGTCAGAGGACAACTTCTCACAGTGGGTTCTCCCCTCCTACCATATGGGCCCTGAGGGATTGAACTTGGGTTCTTAGGCTTAGCAGCGAGCTCCTCTACCCACTGAGCTATCTTGCTGGCCTTTGTAAACATTTTAGCCATCCCTCAGTTTAAATAGCAAACATTCTTACTACTACGACAATCACTACAGGCAGAACAACCCTCCCCCAGAATGCCCCCAAACCCAAACATTTTAAACATCAGCATGGATTCCAGTGAAAAATCCTACATCTGACCTCCATTGATAAGCTGCTGATAAAACACAGACGCACTGAACAGGTCATATGGGATTATCATCAGGCCGTGCCTGTGCGTGTGTGTGGCATCTATGAACTACAAATGAACTTTGTGTATATGCTTCATTCTCTGCCCCCCAGTATCTCAGAGGAACAGGTATATACTCTAAACTGTGGAAAGAAACCACGGAGGCGAAGCATTTCTAGTGTCAGGCACTTAGGACAAGAGACATGTAACCTGTTCTCAGCAGGTCACACATGCTGTGTGCCAGGTGCTGTGTTAAGCACATTTGACCTTGTACCATTCCACTGCAAGACAGCCCCTCCCATGAACTAGCCTCCTGCCCATCTCCCAGAGTGAAGTCCACATTTTGTTGTTGTTGTTGTTGTTGTTTTGTTTTTTTTTTTTTTTTGAGACAGGGTTTCTCTGTGTAGCCCTGGCTGTCCTGGAACTCACTCTGTAGACCAGGCTGGCCTCGAACTCAGAAATCCGCCTGCCTCTGACTCCCAAGTGCTGGGATTAAAGGCATATGCTACCACTGCCCAGCAAAGTCCACATTTTGTAATGCAAAGATATTTAGAATTGTAAAAATATGATGGTTTTGTCTGCACATATGTATGTATGCCATGTGCCTGCCTGGTGCCTGTGGACACCATAAGGGGGTATTAGATGCTCTGGAACTGGAGTCACAGGTGGTTGTGAGTCACCACGAGAGTGCTGGGGATGGTAAGAGCCACAAATGCTCTTAACCACTAAGATGGCTCTTTTTTCTTCAAAAATTGAAAAAGATTTATGTGTTTTATGTATGTGGGTATTTTGCCTGCATGCATATATGTGCACCACGTGTGTGCCTTGTGCCCACAGAGGCTAGAAAACAGTGTTGGATCCCCTGGAACTGGAGTTACAGATAGTTGTGAGCTGTCGCGAGGATCCCTTGGAAGAACAGACAGTGCTCTTAACACAGAGCCATCTCTATAGCCCCCAGCTCTTCCTTTTAAAAATATTACTTTTACTTCTTTATCTATCTGTTTATCTCTGTAAATGCACATGCCATAGTGTGGTAGTGGAGGTCAGGGGACAACTCGTGGGAGCTGGTTCTTGCCTTCTATCGTGTGGGTCCTAGGGATTGAATTCAGGTCATTGGGCTGGGAGGCAAAAGCCTTTACCTGCTAAACCATCTCTCCAGGCACAAGCCAGAAATTTCAATTGTGATATATCTTTGAGCTTACTGGGATGAAATTCAAGTCGGGATTCATGTTAATTCCAGGGCCAGGCACATACAGCAAGAGTAATAGGAAGTTTAGGCATCTACAGCATTCCTTCCTTCCTGATCAAGACTGTTTCCCAACTCGTCCAGCCAGCCAAATCACCAGTCTTGAGTCTGGTATTATTTTTGGCTAATTGCAATTTCTAGGAATACTGGATCTCTTGTATTTAGACCCTGCACATAGTAGGCCCTCAATAAACATTTGTTGATTGAGTAATGGATGATTGAACCATTAAACGTGATTCCAATGTGCATTGTTACGTGGACCTAGTAGGGCTCACAGGAGCTGGAATTCCTGTCTTCTGTTTTTGCTGTGCTGTGTTTGGGGTTTTATCTCTATTAAAATGGCTTTTTCTAATCACAGTACAGTCTGGCAGTGGCCTTCACAGGGCTGCCTGTGGAGACAAATACGTTGAGAGAGCTTTCCTCACACTCATGATTTCAAGCCAGGCATGCTGCTTGGATGTAGGACCCCCACATACTATCCATAGTAGGACCACAACTCCCAGCACCCATCAGTGTCCATTCCTTAGAAGCACACAGGGCAACCTGTGCTCAGGACTCACCTGTGACCAAGGCAGGGGTCCCGAGCTTCCTGATCACACAGCGGACCAGTCCATCCCGGATGGCACTCACACACTACGCTGTCCTTCTCCACGGAGCGACACAGGCCGTGACGACACACAGTGCAGGACTTGCAGCCGGGAGAGACCCCCAAGGACTGGGGTGGGAGGGCTTTGAAATCCTGCAACTCGTTGTTGATGCGCACTTCATGGATGCAGCCGTGGAAGCCGCCCAGCGGCCTGTCTGCACCCTGGCGTAAGGCTGAGAGGCCGGTAGAGGTGGGGATGCCTGTGGGAGGGAGTGAGGACAGCCTGAAGACACTTCTTTGTCCCATCTCCACCCCTTTAGTCTTCAAAGGGAGAACACACACAGCACCTGTCTACATCACCATTCAGAGCTCTGGGTCTCTGCTGTTCAAATGGAGTTAAATGGCCAAGGCCCCGGCCTTATCCTCATAGGGACATGTGTCCTTGTTTGGAGCTGTTAAAACTCAACACCAGTATCTAAATTCAGAAAAAACTTGGCAGAAGTCTGTATTTTGAGCCTTCAAAGGAGAAGTGAGAAGACCTGTCATCTACTGCCACACAGTCTCCCTGGTTTAAGTGAGGCCCACCCCTTAGGCATGGTGTGGGCAGAGGACCATTAGGTCACCCTGCTATCCCTGTCCCCACCATGTTGAGGTATTCCTTGCCCTAGTTCCTGTTTGAAAGCTCATATGAAAGGAGCTGCAGTTTGGGAGAGAAGATAAGGCTAGGGAGCAGCTTGCTTCAGTGAAGCTTGCGGTTCAAGGTTTCCAGACTATTTTACCACCCTCTGTGCTACCCTGATGTCTTTCTCAGGGCCGGTTGCAGACTCCTGGTAAAGGCCTGATCTTGTTTTCAGGGACGACTGCTCTGTGTTCTCTCTCTTCTTTTACTGTTGGGCAGATAGCTTAATTGTGAATGTGTTTTAGCATACATACAGCCCTGGGTTCAATCTCCAGCAACTGCATAAACTGGGCATGGGGTACATGCCTATAATCCCAGCAGTCAGTAGGTAGAGGTGGGAGAATTAAAAGTTCACAGTTATCTCTGGTTATAGATGAAGTTTGAGGCCAGCCTGTGCTATACAAAAAAGCTTTACTCTCCATTCTTCCTTCCTTGTCACTTCCTCTCCAGGCCACATGTTGGCTGAAGAAAGTACCCCGTTTTGTACTGGCCACAGGGAGAACAGGTACAGGGAGGGGAAGAACACTCTTCCTTGGAGAAGCTGTGTCCTAAGATGAGTCTGGGCCAGGAACATTCTGTTTCCCCTGCATCCGGACGGCCTGTCCAAAGTACAAGGCCCTGGGTCCATGCCAGCCCTTGGCTGGGGACACTTGGGCTGAAGTCTTAGGAATCTGCATTAAACAAACTGCGTTGGTGGCTGCGTGTGGACACGTGTGTGAACACATGTCTCTGGGGAGAGACTTCCGACTGTCCTTTGTTCCCATTAGGGAGGTGCTCTACCACCCAGTCCCAATCTGAAACCCTAATCTGACGTTAGTTTTTCTGTTTTGCATATACAGTTCAAGATCCATCAGCTTAGGGGCGTCATTCAGGTCTAGGCAGCTTGCACAGATTCTTGTTTCTTCCTTGGTACAGCCTTGACCTCAGTGTGGTGATTCTTGCCATGTCTAAGAGGTAGAGCAGAGGAACACTGCTCCAAAGCTTGCAAACTGCAGCAGAGCCTGGACACCCTTCTATCTTCTTACCTCGCCTCACCTCCCCGCCAACCTGATAGTCCCACCCCTTTTCCTTTATGAGCATCTATCCAGAGTCTGTTCCCTAGTTCAGCAACCAGTTTTGTCATCACTTCCTCCAGGATGTTTCCCCTGATTGACTTTGGCAGTAGGTGCCAAAGGGAGACCCCAGTGTCAGGCCTGGGTAACAATATAGATGCAGAAAGCCAGAAAGGTGAAGGGGGTGGGACAAGGTGGTGACAGGGAGAACATTACCTCCAAGATATAGGGGACTGTTGATGCCCACTGCTGGCTGCTTCTGGAGCTTCCCCAGGCTCTTGGGGGCTCCTTTGTCTACCACCAGGTTCAGGGTCTGGTTTAGCATCACCAGCTCCACGCTGTGAAACTGACCATCATTCACCGTCTCCACACTGGACAGGAGAGAAAGGAAAAGAACCAGAGGTCAAGAGAGCTCCGAGGTCAGGCATGGGGCTGCAGCTGGATTTGCATGGCCTGTGTCCTGCTTTAGGTTCATTTGGAAACAACTTTGAATTTGCAAAAATAAAAACAGAAAATACGCCATATTGCCCACCCCCGTCTCTTCAATTACTTCTATTTGGCTCCTAGCTCCAGTTTCTATGAGTAATGTAAGGATAAGTTATGCACGTCATGACCCTTGACCTCTGGATCCCTCAGCTGTGTCTCCCAAGGACCGGGCTGTTCTCTCACACAAGCACAGTGACTGACTGAGCAGGGAGCAGTTAATGTTCATGTTCACCCTTATATGTCCGGATGTGCAGTGGCCCCAGTGACCACCCTTGTGGCAGGTTTCTGCTCTCACCACAGAGCCAGCGCAGGGCTACTGCAGCTGCTGCTCAGTTCTTGCCCTGGTTTTTTCAGAGTAGGCAAGCTATCCTTGGCCCATCATCGCAGGCTGGCTCCACCCGCACACCACCTGGACACCTGCTCTTGGAAGATGCTGCCCCTTCAAATATCCCATATCCTCCGTCAACCTCGCTGAAGAGTTAGCCTTGCCTTAAGAAACATCTGAGAGAAAATGTTCCAGTATGATGTGATTCCCCCAGTATGTATGAAATACACACTCTCTTGGTTAAGGTGTCAGTAATTTGTCCTTGTTCCTGAGTCTGCTGTATAACCACTACTTCTGAGCAGGCCACATCTGAGGAAAGAGGATCTTGTATGCCAAGCGAGTCTTATCCTCATCCCAGAACAACAGAGTTGTCAGCCCAGGTAGACAGGGCTGCTTACTCCCCTTCCCCAGCTAATCTGTGACAGAGCAGGACTTACCTGGGTCATGTAGAGTGCCAACACACCACCTTCTGTTATTTGATAATTCTACGGTTGGGTACCAGATAACCTACTTTACAGATAAAAACACTGAGGCCCAGAGAGGTTATGTGATTTGTCTGGGGTCATCCAGCTAATACACACGAGAGATGGGGTTTACAGGCAAGACTTCTGATTCCAAAGTTCTGTTTCTCTGTTGGTGGCAGGGCCTGGGAGGGAACTGTGGTGGGTTATAGGACTTTGGGGACATGAAGAAAGAGGCTCACTGGGGAGTCTGTAGATCTGTCTCACTGGTTCAGGTGTGGGTGGTGGACAGGAGTGTCTCTCTCATCTTGAAGTCTCTTTGGGATTCCCACTGAGTTTACAGGTAGCAGGGGAAGTTTCAATGGCTGTGGCCCTTCAGAAGAGCTGAAGGAAATGGTGGATACTGTATAGGTTGGCGGGTGGAACAGAGATGGAGGCCACTCCCCACCCTCTCTCTGCTGGGCAGGATAGCAGCCAATCACAGACTCCCCTTGTCTCAGTGTCCTCCTCCATAGGGGACAGAGTAACCTGCCAGAATTATTGGGTGATCAAATTATTGGGAGAGTGTGAACTGTTATTGGTGATCTCTGTACTATTTATGAGGAGCTAAGGAGGAGGGCTGGGTCAGTGAAGTGCTAGTCTTGAAAGCACCGAGTTAGATCCCTAGAACCCCCAGAAAAAAACAGGGGCGGTGCTGCAATCCTAGCCTTGGCAATCCTAGCCCGGGCAGTCAGTTCCAGGCCAGTGAGACGCCGTGTCTCCAAAGATGGAGAGCACCAGAGGAACCATACCTGAGGCTGTCCTCTGGTCTCCATGTGCACACATACAGAGAACAATGACAATGAGAACCCATAGCCCACATCCTGGTGACCCTTCCTGTAGCTTTGATCCTGGGAGAAAGCAATGGTAGAGGAGCTTGGGATCCACACAAGTCCTCTCAACAAAACAAACAAACAACAAAACCGTAGTCATTTGTCCACTCACTCATCCACCTTCCCCACCCTCCCTTCTTCTTTTCCTCTTTCATGGACCTGTCTACTCTTACTCCTTCTTCTCCACCCACACATCCTGTCTATCCATCTGTACTGGCTGGTTTGGTGTGTCAACTTGACACAAGCTGGAGTTATCACAGAGAAGGAGCTTCAGGTGAGGAAATGCTTCCATGAGATCCAGCTGGAAGGCATTTTCTCAATTAGTGATCAAGGGGGGAGGGCCCCTTGTGGGTGGTGCCATCCTGGTAGTCTGGGGTTCTATATGAAAGCAGGCTGAGCAAGAAAGAAGAAGCAAGCCAGTAAGTAACATCCCTCCATGGCCTCTGCACCAGTCCTGCTTCCTGACCTGCTTGAGTTCCAGTCCTGACTTCCTTTGGTGTTGAACAGCAGCATGGACATGTAAGCTCAATAAACCCTTTCCTCTCCAACTTGCTTCTTGGTCATGACGTTTGTGCAGGAATAGAAACCCTGACTAAGACACCATCTACCCATGCTTCCACTGAGGGCTCAGTCATACGGTCTTAGGTGTTGGGGACAAGTAACAAATTACGAAGCCCACATTCTACAACATCTCTAAATCAAACGGCCAACTTTTGAGCATAAGGTCCAGTCAAGAAGCAGGGAAATGAGGGTGGGGCAGGAGCTGAGAGACCGTGGGGGGATCTGATTCAGGGATGGGCAGCGGAGAACGTGTCAGAAGCATCTCTTCTGCCCTGGGTCATGAACAAGGGCAGGCAGAGGCTGTCCTCTTGCAGACAAGTTGATGTTTAAAGGTTAGAGAAAGAGGGTCAAGCCCTTGCTTAGTTTTCTAACCATGTGCAAAAATGTGCAGCTGTGTCCCCGACCACCCCAGAGCTGCTGCTGTCCTGGGACCCATAACTGAAAGGAGGGATGGACTATTGGGGAACTCAGTTTCAGAGGTTGCATTCCAGAGCTGTTTTAGGCCAGTCTTTGAAAGAGTCCTATTTCTTGGTGGCTAGAAGCAAGAAGGAAGGGACTGGCTCCCAAGGTCCCAATGATACCTGTAAGGGCACACCCACCCAGTGACCTCACTTCCTCTTCCAATGTGCCACTTCCTAGTAGCACCACAGACTGGAGGCTAGGCCTCAGGCTTGGGTGAGCATTAGGCCGCCTCTCCATCAGAGGCAGCTGCGAAGCCAGAGTTACAGTGTGTGGCCTTCTCTTTCCTTCCTTCCAGAACCAAGTAAGGGGCAAGGTGGTTTGAGGTAGCTATATTCCTGGTTTGGATGTACTTAGGCACAGCACTGTTAGCTCCTTCCTGGCTAGTTAAGATCTGTAGGGCCAGCAGAGGCCCTGGTGCATGGTTGAGGGCCACTAGGCTGGAGAGAGTGCTTACAGCAGCTATTGAGGTAACAAGGCCTGTAGTTATAAACCTCTGCCCCAGGGAGTGTTGGGCTCTCCTGGCTCCAAGGACAGTTTGACTACCCGACCTACCCATCCTTAAACAAAAAAAGATGTAAGGAACAGAGAGATGGCTTGGAGGGCAAAGAGCTGTGTAACAGTCAACGCCTGAGGTTGGATCCTAGAATCCTCATAAAGCCAGACACAGTAGTGTGTATCAGAGTTTCAAGGAGATGGGGTGGTAGAGACAGGAGAGCCCTCAGAAGGTCACAGATCAGCCAGCCTAGCATACACAGGAATAAACAAGAGAGCCAGTATCAAACAAAGTGACTGGGAAGACTGGGTCATATGGGGTCATTCCCTGACCTCCAGAAGCATGCCCTGGCATGCACAGCCTGCCCTCTCAATCGCAGACACCCACAAAGATTTCTGTCAAAGTTGTAAACATTGGTCTTCCAAATCAAAATATCAGTAGGACAATGCCTATACTGACAACAACAACAACAACAACAACAACAACAACAACAAAGATGGTAAAAGTAAAAACCAAGCCTAACCCTTCTGTTTGCTCTAAGAGAAATGACCCATGCTGCGCTGCCAAATGCTGGTGATCAGGCTCCTGGAGAGATCATTAGGGATTTCAGGGGAGGTAAAGCACTGGGCCCAGACAGTAGCAGTGATGGCAGGGCTGGAGCTGTGTAGTCAGTCTGGAGAGCTCCTGCCTAGGGCTGCTATGGCCACACGCATTGCCAGAGGGGCCCACGGTTCTCATTTGTGTTTAAGGAGGTAGTTGTCGTTTGTGTGCACGGGATGCCTGCACATGTCTATGTGCACCACTGGCATGCCTGGTGCTTCCTGAAGCCAGAAGAGGATTTTGGATCTCCTAGAACTACAGTTACAGTGAGCTGCATGATATGGCTTCTGGGAACCGAGAGCGTCTTCTACATGAGCAGGAAATGCTCTTTACCTTCTCTCTTCCTAGTGGCAGTGGGTGAGCTATGGGGTAAGGGCAGGAGCTGAAGATCTTTAACCCTAACAAGCCCACAGGCAGGAGCCACGTCTTTCTTTGTTTGGGAACAAGAGACTTACTGACCAGGGAATTAGGGTGCCTCACAAAGAGTCAAGACTTAAGCTTATGTTTCCCAGCTACCGGACTGCAGGCCACTGTACAAGAAAGATTACCAAGTGGTCATTTCTCCCCAGTGCCAAGAGTGACCAATAGGTGGCGACAGAGCCCTGCAGGAACAAAGAGTTCCTGTGACTTCTTTAGGTGAGCAGCCTGGTCCTAGGGATTCCTCTGAGCAATCAGGCTTCTCAACCCTCAAACAGAAGTGATGATGTTTGCTCCTTCATGTATTGAGGATCAGATGGGATCAAGACCTTGGCCATGATGGTGGCAATTCAAACTGCCAGGGTATGTACCCTGCCAGGTAGAGGTGACTCGTGCATGGAGTTCTGAACATTACAACCTTAAAAAAACCTAAGACACACCACTCCTAAAATCCTGAATTTCCAGTTTTTCTTTGTATTATATAGCTCCCCTCACAACAACACTCACAGGAGTTCTGGTCAGCTGCCCTCCCTGCAGGTCCCTGGCCCTGTGGGCAGAAGAATCTCATGGTAAGTCTCCATACTGAAGGCCTGGCCTATCCTGGGGCAGGAGAGAGCCAGCTGGGCTTGGTGTGTCTGCCCCGTGGCCTATGACATGCTTCCTCACTTCTTACGACCACTGGGGGCCTGAGCAGAATCTGAGGATGGGCCGAGGGAGGCTCTGCTCCAGAAGGATGAAGCCTGCA
The DNA here is from genome assembly GCA_019843965.1 of Rhynchomys soricoides. Taxonomy (NCBI): domain Eukaryota; kingdom Metazoa; phylum Chordata; class Mammalia; order Rodentia; family Muridae; genus Rhynchomys; species Rhynchomys soricoides. Next base: position 9,894,740 of record JADRCH010000008.1, read on the forward strand.
GGGGCCTTGGCAGCTCCCTCTTTCATGGGGCTGGCTCAAGAGGTCTCAGGGGACAGAAATCTGTAGGCTGCCAACTCTCCGGATGGGTCAGCTTTGGTTTGGAGGCTTGGCTTTCATTTGAGGCTGACACAGCCTTCCAGGTGGCAAGAAGTCACCGCAGTGACTCTGAGGAACAGCCTTCTGTCCCTTCAGCTGCTGTCAGCTCAGAGTACCAGTCATGAGTTACATCTCCTCTCAGCATGGCATTCACAGAGGGCATCTCCTGATTCTGCCCTGTGGGAATGCTCTCCCTTATCTTCCAGACAGGACTATTTACTCCTTGTGTCCCCACATCAGGCTGGAGAGCATCCAGGGAGGCTTGTTAGATTCTGCCTGTGTAGCCACTGTCTGTGGACATGCGTGTCTTCCATGTGTGGGATGTTTAATCTCATGTCCCTCACACTCAGCCCAGGTGCCTGACAGATGTTTACCAAACAGGTCAGTGATTGAGAGATAACACCACAGGTTGAACATCCCTCTATCAGAAAATCCAAATGACTTAAAAAAAAAAAAAAAAAAGGTACTAACATGATGTCACAAGTGGAAAATTCCACACATGACCTTGTGTGATGGGTTGCAATCAAGACATGTATTATTAAAAATATTGCATATGCTTGCCAGATGGTGGTGGCACACACCTTTAAGCCCAGCACTCGGGAGGCAGAGGCAGGTGGATCTCCAAGTTTGGGGTCAGCCTGGGCTACAGAGCGTGTAGTGGTTGCGTGTATTCCAGTGGTAAATACCGGCTCTCAAGATGAGTAGATCATCACGCACACCAAGAGATGCTATGTGAACCTTGCTCCCCAATTTAACTGGTCAATAAAAGGCTAGAGCCTGTGACTGGGTAGTGGAGGGAGAGAGGTGGGACTGGAGGATCGAGTGAGGGGGGTGCAGGTAGAGGTAGAGGAGGAGAAAGAAGACTGAGGTGGAGAAGGCCACATGAGAGGGGATGGACCGTGAGCACATGGCCAAGAGAAACAGCAACAACAAGGACTTTATACCTGGGAATCAGTTAGACTAGCTCCAGACCTGCCTAATGTAGGCTTCTGGCTTGAAAATAAAGTATCTAGATGGTGTATGTTTTATACAGGCTAGAATTATAAATTCAGCCTACAGAGTGAGTTCCAGGACAGCCAGGGCTACATAGAGAACCCTGTCTCCAAAAACTTAACTCTCTCTCCCTCCCTCCTTCCTTCTCCTGCTCCCTCCCTCGCTCTCCCCCCCCCATTGCCTTTAGATGATATGGATGACGTACATATAGACATACATGAACTGTCCCATAAAATCACTTTTCATGTGGGATTTCTGGAGCCCAGGCCCATTATGATTATGTGCTGAAGGGTAGTGATGTTCTGCCACCAGGCTTGGCATGCGAATCCAAGTCATCTGCCTGGATGCCCACCATTTGCTTCTTTCAAAGGGCCAGCCATCTCTCTAGTGGACTCAATACATTCATACAACTTCCTGGTGGCAGCTTAAGGAGGTAGCAATGGTTTCCTGGTCCCTAACTCAGCATAGTGTTTCCAGAAGGCCCCTTGCTCTACACAGAGCTCAGCTGCTTCTGGAAGCCCGCCTCTACTCCCTCCATCCTTTATAGCCCACACCATGGCTCCTTTGCCAAGCACTGTTTCACACTCACCAGTACCCTAGGAAATGCCCATCCGTGCCATAGGAAGGAGGTGGGGAGGGATAGGAAGACTCCTTGAACCCACTAAGTGACACCAAGTGCTCTTAGGCAGACAGTTTATAAGGCCCTGCCTCCTCACTCTCTGTCCTTCCCACTTGGTCCAAGGTCACCAGTTTCAGAAACAAAGACATTAGGAGACACTAATGTCCTAATGTCTTACTGCTCTGTCTTACTGTGGCTGGCCTTGTCTCTCCCCATCTTCTACCACGAGCCCTCTGCTCTTGTTGGTGCTCTTGTCTTTCCTACAGTCCCGACATAGCCGCCTACTTGTTCTCTCTGCGCATGTGAGTTTCTCCCTCCGAGATCCAATTCTCACACATAAAGCCCTGCTTCTGAAATTTATTCACCAAGCACCTTTAATCCTAGTACTCAGGCAGAGGCAGATCTCTGGGCATTCGAGGCTAGCCTGGTCTATGTAGTGAGTTTCAGGCCAGCTGGGGCTACACAGGAGGGTCTTATCTCAATTGTTTTTCTCTTCTTTTCTTTTTTCAATGCATGAAAGTCACCTGAAGGATTCCTTAAACATAGATTTGCTGCCCTCTCTCTGGTAGCTTCAGATTCATTACTTCTGGGGTAAGGACTGAAAAATGTGTATTTCTGAAATTTTACCACATTCCTAGGTGTTGTCACCTCAGGGATGACATTCTGCTTGCTTGCTTGCTTCTTTTTCTTTTCTTTTTTCTTTTTTGGTTTTTTGGTTTCTCTGTTTAGCCCTGGCTGTCCTGGAACTCACTCTGTAGACCAGGCTGGCCTCAAACTCAGAAATCCGCCTGCCTCTGCCTCCCGAGTGCTGGGATTAAAGGCGTGTGCCACCACTGCCCGGCTTCGACACTCTGCTTTCAAAATCACTGATTCCTCATTTCCTTGCTTACATCTCCCATTCCACCGTGTGTGTGTGTGTGTGTGCGTGTGTGTGTGTGTGTGTGTGTGTATGTGTGTGTTTTCATGTGATATGAAGACTGGATTCAGGGGCTGCATGCACGTTAGTTAAACACCCTTGTACTGAGCTTTGCCTTCCAGCCCAAACTGCTGTTTGTTTATTTAGCTTTTTTGAAGCAGGGTAGCCCTTGCTGTTCTGGAACTCACTATGTAGACCAAGCTGGCCCCGAACTCACAGAGATCTTCACACACTTCTCAGCATTCGGAGCACTGGAACTAAAGGCCTTCACTACCGTCACCAGCTCATACCACACTGGCTTTAACCAAGGGTTTTGAAATTGGAGGGGAATCAGAGGCCTGGGCCTCCCAACTCTTCAGGGCAGTTCTGCCTCATTGTGGATGAGGATAGTCTAAATACTGAAGACTTGTGAGCATCATGGGGTTTCTGACTCTGGAGGGTTATCTCAGATGAGGGGGCACTCACTTCATCCTTTACTCAACAGCAGGAAACATTTAGAGTGAGTGAGCCTGTCTGTGAGGTGGCACTCAGATCAGGCTGAACAGAGTGAGTAGGCTCAGTGCTGGCTTATGGTGGCACACGAGGGAACCGCTGCACAGCAGTCCTGTCAAATCCCATGCTCCAGGCTGCTGTCTAAGCTAAAAGCTTGTGTGTGGAAGGCTTGGTCCAGAGTCTGTGGTGCTACTGGGAGGTGGTGGAACCTATGTGGGAAGTCTGCTCACTGAGGGGCATAGGCAAAAGGCAGTAATGAGACCCCGGGCTGCCATGAAGTGAACAGCTTGCTCTAATACATGTTTCCCACCATGTTGAGAAAGTCAGAGCGATGAAGCCAAATGACCACGGACTGAAATTTCTAGAACTTTCAGCCGAGAGAACCCTTCCCACTTTATAAGTTAATCGCCTCTGGTATTTTGTTACAGCTGTAGCAAGCTGCCCAACCTATAGGGTGACTTAAAGAGACTTAGGTTTAGAAAGCACTGTCTTTCAGGACAGTTTGAAAGTCATTTAAGCATAGTCCTGTTCCCCGGATGCTCTTGAATTTCCTCTCCTTGAATTGCATGCTAATCGCCCTGATTTCTTTCTTAAACTAATAAAAGATTAGGATGACATTTTGAAAAGGGCACCTCATTAAGCAGCCTCATCTCAATTGGAGCACCTGGCTCCATGCACAGTAGCCAGCTGGCCATTTATCTTATGGTAATGAGGTGTCATCTCCCACATGGGTCTGCCTTCCTTCCCCCCTCCCCTGTTCTGTCTCTAGTGGCACCCCTCTCCCTCCCACCTGCCACTGTGTGAAAGCTATGTCTGTGTGGGACAGGAGCCCCAGAGTCACCTGGTATCTGCTCTGTAGGAACAGATTCTGTGGCTGAGAGGGGAGGTCTTTACCTGTACACTGTGGTTGGAGGGGAGCTCAGGCTGTCATACACCAGCCTCACGTGACCCTGGTATAGCTCCAGTGCCAAGGGGTCGTTGTCGCCCTTGTAAAGAAGGATGCCATTGTCCTTGTCAGTGGCTACCTGGGGAGAGCAATCAGGGTGTGTGGGTTAGGACTTACCCAAGCTCCCACCTCACCTGACCCACTCCTAGCACCCTCTTCAGGTGGCTGCCTCAGAGCTTAGACCAGATTAGAATTCAAATCTGTGTTTCTGTCCCCATCTGGCCGTTCTAGTCCAGAAGGCAAGTTTATGCTCCAGCAAATGCTAGCTGAGCAAATTGCTTCGACAAATATTCATTGAACATGTACTATGTGCTGTGACATCAGGGTCACTGACCCCTCAAGGATGCTCAAGTCCCTTATGTAGAAAAGTATGTTGAAGCCCTGCATGCCTCCCATGTGCTTTCTATTACCTCTAGATGAACAATGATATGGAGACAAGAAAAACACTATGGTAATAGTGTAGCAGTTACTGTCACACTCAACGGTTTGAGACTGTGACGTAACCTTGTCATCTACAAGTTCATGCCAGGGAATTGTGCAATCAGCTTATAAAAAAACTCACAAATAAAAACATCTCACATTTTAAATAAGTTTCCGGTTTTGTCTGGATCACATTCATAGCTGTCGTTGGCTATGTATGGCCAGGGGGCTGTGGGCTGGACATATCAGTGTGTCCACACATGTTCAGTATAGAGGCAGTTTTCTTTAAAATGTGTTTGATCTGTGGCTGGTCGAGTGTGTGTGTGTGTGTGTGTGTGTGTGTGAGGAAACTGGGCTGGTTGTATCTATGCACATCTGAGGTCCCAGCCCTAATCTGCTTCTTCCACTAGGATATGATGTGATCCAACCAAGTACCTGCCTCCTCTGAAAGCCCATCTCTCAACATCAAACATAATAGTTGTAAACAAAGCCTAAAGGCCAGAGCTTACCTCAGTGTATCCTACAAAGCAAGCAATGTGTTCAGAGCCATTTGGGGGAATCTGAACAAATAGCATTGTCTGGGCTTCACCCCAGAGCAAGTCAGTACCACCATTGTGGGCAAACATAAATTTAAAAGCTCTACAGGGGACTCTAGGTGCTGCTGAGGCAGGAAGCCGGGCTTTAGTAGGACTGCCCTGCTGGCCAGCTGACTCCTGGGTGAGTCTCCACAGGACAGGATGTGCACAGGTACATCCCATTGTGTATCTGGGTGTCTGGAGCACGGGGGCTGTTCTGGTGGGGACGGGTGAAGAAAGGGAGCAGGAAGGGTGGTGGCTTCCTATCTGTGCTAGCATCCACCCCTACGGTGCAGCCCTGCCTACTGGTCAGAGCTCTGCAGAGAGAGGGTCTTCTTATGGATCTTTAGCCTCACGGTCTGGAGCATGGCCTGCTGTGAATAGGTGCTCAAGATAATTACAGAGTAATAATTACAGGCACTGAATAACTTAGAGAAGCTCCAGATTAAATCACTCAGCTAGGGTTACAGAGCCCTGGTGTGTGCCCAGGAGCACCTGGGCTACCAATTGACCAGCCCTGTCCAGCTGCATCCCTGGGCCTAAGTTGTTGAGAAAACAACCTGGTTCATACTAAACTCTTTCCCACTCCTTGAATGTGTCCTGCTTGCCTGGGCCTTTATGCCTTTGCAAATGCAGATCTCTTAGCTAGCTCCTCTCTGGCCTGTGCTCTTTGCTTGGTTACCACAGTCTCTTATCCTACTCCCCAGAATTTAGGCAAAGTCCTATAAAGCTTCGAATTTGGTTTAGCTCTTCCTGTGTCTGCACAACCTTCTCTGATTCTTCCCTATAGGCCAGGAGCATGTCCCTCTATGTTCCTTCAGCACCCATGTCTCTTTCCCTGTCATCCTGGCTGCTTGGCCTTACAAAGCTCCAGGTACACATTGTCCAGCACATGACAGTTGCAGGAGTGATTTTTAAGGAATGAATGGGTTAGTGAGGAGCCGATGTCTGCTGTGAGACTCACCAGGGAGTTTCTTATGGACAGCTCCAGCATAGCTCCTGCAAAGCTGATATTCTGGGAAAAGAGGCAGGCTTGCTAATGGTCTAGGGAAACCCCGAGGGAGCCATATTCCTTCCAAGTTGGGAGGGGAAGCACATACATACCTGCAGGGAGATGTTGGCCTGGGGCCGGACCTTGGCGGAGGCCAGTTCCACATAGGAGTCCTTGCCCACGAAGTTCACGGTGATGAGCTTCTCACACCTGGGCCCAGCAAAGCCTGGGGGACAGCGGCAAGTGGGCTCCTGCTGTACCACGATGCACTGAGCCCCGTTCTGGCACTCATACTGGTCACAGGGGCTGGTCTGTAGCAGAACCATGGGTGGGGGGTGTTCACAGAAGAGCCCACTGGAGAGAGGAGACACTCATAGTTATCCATAAAGAGAAGAGCTACAGTGGGAAGTTCCATCCTTGCCTCTAACTGGAGCAAGCCCTTTTCTTTCAGCTCAGTGGGTAAAGGTGCTTGCTGCTAAACCCGATGACCTAAGTCTGATTCCTGGCACCCATGACAGGAGAGAACTCACTGACTCCCACAAATTGTCCTCTGATCTCTTTAAGAGTGGTGGTGTAAGCCGGGCAGTGGTGGCACACACCTTTAATCCCAGCATTTGGGAGGCAGAGGCAGGTGGATTTCTGAGTTCGAGGCCAGCCTGGTCTATGGAGTGAGTTCCAGGATAGCCAGGGCTACACAGACAAACCCTGTCTTGAAAAACCGAGAGAGAGAGAGAGAGAGAGAGAGAATGAGAATACAATAAATAAATGTAAAAACTAAACAAACAAACAATGAATCAGATTAGAGTGAAGATTTCACAGTCATCAGATTGGACTGGGCTGAGTCTGTGGAGAGTACAGTTGAATGAATAAACAGAACATGACATAGCTGGCCAGCAGGGAAATTCTGCCTTACCAAGGAAGGAGCCTACAACCACACAGATGGACCTTCAGAGAGCTGTGCTCAGTGAAAGGAGCTAGCCATAAAGGCCAGCACAGCCTGACTATTCAAATGAGGTATGTGTAGAAGTTGGTTCACAGAGCCAAAAGGTGGAATGAGATTGTCAGTGTTACAGACAGGGGGTGGGGGGGTGATTGATGGCGTTGGGGTTGGAGGTGGTGGGGGTTGAGCTGTTGATGGCGTTGAGGTTGGAGGTGGTGGGGGTTGAGTTGTTGATGGTGCTGGGGTTGGAGGTGGTGTGGGTTGAGTTGTTGATGGCACTGGGGTTGGAATTTTACAGGGTGTGAAGGGCTCTGGAGATGGAGACATAACGCTGTAGCTGAGCTACCACATGAATATTCTACTTGAAAAGATTTATTTAAAAACTAATTTTGAATTATGTGTGTATGTCTGTGTGTGCATATGTGCACGTGAGTGCCTGTGCCCACAGAGGCCAGAGGGGTTGGATCCTTCCAGAGCTGGAGATATGGGTGCTTGTGAACTATCTGATGTGGGTGCTGTGAACATTACTTGGATCCTCTGTAAGAGCAGTGAGTACCATGTAACTCTCCCCAACCCCCAAGATAGGGGTTTCTCTGTGTATGCATCCTGTCTGTCCTGTAACTCATTTTATAGACCAGGCTAGCCTTGAACTTACAGAGATCCACCTGCCTTTGCTTACCAAGTGCAGGTAAGGTGTGTGTCACCACCACCTAGCCTTTTATTTTATATTAATTTAACATGCATTGATGTTTTACCTGCTTGCATGTCTGTGTGAAGGTGTCGGATCCCCTGGAACTGGAGCTAAAGACAGTTGTAAACTGCCATGTGGGTGCTGGGAATTGAACTCATGTCCTTTGGAAGAGCAGCTAGTGCTCTTAACTGCTGAGCCATCTTTCCAGCCTGTGACTATTCTTAACACTGTTGAACTGTCTCCTTAGGTTCAGATGAGGGCTAGGGAGAACTTACAGCTCTTTCTTAGCTCACTATCTTAGAGTCTATGTCAAAGTAATCTGCATATTTCATATTCATGGTATCCTGCATGTACTGATTTCAGTCTGAGTGCCCTTTAAGTATGGTTCCTGTTTCCCCAGTTTCCTGCAGCCCCATGCTTAACCCTTCCAGTCCAGGTTGAGGGGGAACTGGAGCCTAGGTGGCTTCTTCTATGTGCCCCACAGACATCTAACCAAGTGACCAGTGTCTCTTATTTGACCTTTTTTTCTTCTAGTGCCAATTCCAGAGACTGATCCCAGACGCTCTACTGAGTCACCTCCATTTTTTCATCGTCTTTTATTATTTGCTGCTAGAGATGGAACCTGGGCTCATATGCACACTAAGCATTGTGCTACACTCTCAGTTCTCACATCTTTTCCTGCCATTAAGATGGTACACTGCTTTTGGTCTCCAAGCACCCACAAGCTAGACTCCAAGATGGCGTCATTCTTCAATAGGTAGAATCATGCACATGGAACATGCCAACTTGGGCTCAAGCCTCTGCATGGAGTTGCCCTGGTTAGCTGTGGGGAAGCCTGTAACCCTGTCTCCTCCTTCCACCTAGACCATACTACCTTCCTTCTGAGGTGCTCCTCTGTCGTACCTGAAGCCCTGGGGGCAGATGCATGTGTAGCCATTGACTGCGTCCACACACTGGGCTCCATGGCGACACTTGTGAGCTACACAGTCATCGTTGTCTGTCTCACACAGCTTTCCACTGTAGCCAGGGACACATTCGCACCTGGAACACAGGCAGAGAGAAGCAAACTCAGGGCCTGCCAGCTTGCTTGCAGGTGCTCTTGTGCCTTCCCTCACCAAACCTCTCTTTCTAGTTCCTTAAGGGTTCACCAGGCCGCCCTTTGCTACTGGGCTCCACTTGTGGTCCATGGCCTTTGCTCCCAGAGTCAAGGAAGGTCTGGCTGCTGCATGTGGGGGATGGGACAAGTTCTGTTTTCAGAACCAGGCTGGGAGCATGAGATGAATCACACAGTGTTTGGGTCAGATCTGCTTCCTTCTACCTAGAGTTGACATTCAGGGTGTCCTTAGTGTCAAACACCCAGCTGAGCACCTTCAAGGACTATCTCATCAGATCCTTAGCAGCCTGCAGGGGTGAGGGCCCTATCCAAAGCAGCACTCAGAAAGCACTCAAGCCATCTCCCTGAAGCCTCATCGAGTGACACGAAGGACAGCTACACTTGTGTCAGATGCTATTCTAGGTACATTGGCCACTCATGGCTTCTCTTTCTTGCACATTCTCTCAAAGCCACAGGTCCTCAACAAACTCCACTACTCTGGAGGGCAGTGAGCATTGTGTAAAGTCAGACAGTGCAATATCCAGACGATGACCATGAGGAGGAAGGAAAAGATGGTGTTGATGTTATCCTTGCCTTTGTTTTATTGCTTGTTCAGACATTCAAGCTAAGATAGGAAGGGGGAAAAGCTCCTTTTTCCCAGGGACAGGATGGAAGCAGCTGTCCTTGCTCAGGCCCCAGTCCCACTGGTCCAGCTCTCTCTAGAGAGCAGTGGGTCCACAGCCCTACCATACTTGGCTATCACCAAAACCATATGTAGCCAGAACACGAGTCTGTAGCTCATTTATCTGAGGTAACACAAAACAGAAATCCCTACATAGAAACAGACCTGAGAATGCCCAGAGCTAAGGCACCCTTACGAACACACATTGTCACAGTGTGCACTGGCCTCTCTCCCTCCTGCAAAGCCTGTGCACCTCTCTGGCCCATCAGCTCGATTCTTCTGGGCAGAGTAAAAGTCAAAATGCCATCTATCCAAGCCCAAGGGCGAGAGGGCATAGGCAGGGAGTTCAGGGCAAGCAAGAGCTCTGAATTCTTAGCTTGTACCCTCAGGACCTGACTCTGAAGAAAAAACAAACAAACAAACAAAACAGAACAAAACAAAAAACAACCAAACAACAAGAAGAACAAAAAAACCTAAAGAGACACTTCTCAGCCCTGCCTCACTGTAGACAGAGTCAAATAGAACCCCAGCATTATACCAGAGCTAGGTAGGACAGCTAGGGAAGATTCTGAAGGGAAATGGTGACCCTGTAGAAATAGTTCCATCAGAATGTATAAGTATATACATATATATCTATATATAGTATGTATATGTGTACATATATATGTATGCATAAGATAAAAATAAATCTTTAAAAAATTTTAAGAAATGTCTGCCACTATATATCCATCATTTTCCTAAAGGAACAAACTAGAAAGCTGAGACATGGGGATATGCTTCATTTCAACACTTCAGCTGCTGGTAAAACTGGGCCTGGCAGAGGGGTAGAGGAGGGTGGGATGGGCGTGTATGATCAGGACACAATGATCAGAGCACAATGATGGGTGTGTGTGCATGAGGCTGTCGGAAGGAAAGCCTGTTGTTTTGTAAACGAGCTAAAAAATATATTTAAAAATCAAAACCAAACACTTCAGCCTTGGCCAGCACCTGAGTTTGCATTACCTGCATCCAAAAGAGCCCCAGAGAGCACCTGAAATTAACCGACCTTCTCCAATGTGCAACCCCCCCAAACATTTAACAGGATTAAAAAAAAAAATCACCCTTTTAAAGCATGAAGTTCAGCATGGCCTTCTTCTCAGGTATTAATGATCAAAGGAAACACCTAAGGATTTTGCTATTTAAAAAGGGGGGAAAAATGTAGCCAGGTGATGGTGGCACACACCTTTAATTCCAGCAGGCTGATCTGAGTTCCAGGACAGCCTGGTCTATAGAGTGAGCTCCAGGACGGTCTGGGTTACACAGTCAAACAGGTAACAAACAAACAAAAACATGCAAGCAAGCAAAAAATGAGTCTCCAACTCAGGGAGCCTGGGCAGGGCCTGACATGACATTTCTCACACATTTCCCAGAGATGCTGGTTTCAGCACCTTGCTCCCTATAGTAGGGTCTACACAACACTTCTCAGATTACAGAGGCAGCAGGTAGAGCCACTCCAATCCTTTCTGTTTTCAAATATTTTGCTGTATTTCCACATTGACCATGTGTAAAGTCTGTGTTGGATCTGGTGACCATGGGCCAAGGACACCTGGAGTATCTGGATTTAGCTGAGCAATCAGCCAGACCTGGATTGACTTGCAAACCCTTCTCTCTCGGTTCCCTCAAAGCTGGGTGTATATCATTGGGTATGAACTGGGAGGACCCCGGTTTCTCCAGTGGAAGCCTGAAGTGCTCATGAGACCAGGTACTGCATGGAGTTTTCAGTGTACACAAGTCAATGAGATCTCTGTGTTAGCATTTCCAGGGCCCTGAGCAGATCTGCCTAACACTGAGACCTCATTAAAGTGTCTCCAAGGATAAGCAAAGGTCACCCTGACTGCATCACCACCTCTCATTAGTGTTCCTCTAGGCTGTGGGATATCAGGCATTTGATGATAGGAGGGAGACACAGTAATAAAATGCCTCATTGGGAGAATAGATTATTGTTTTGAATATATCTGATTATAAACACTACCATTACTAAGTTGGCTTTCAGACTTTCTGAGACACTGTCTCCTGGGAGACAGGACATACAAATAAGATGACTCAAGGAGATCTTGGCTGGTCCTTTCTTTCCTAGCTTGTCCCAGATGCAAGGGCCCTTGATTATAGTCCAGGGTGAGGTTTTCAGAACAAGCGTCAGAGGATCGGAGAATCTAGCAGCTCTAACTTTCTATGTCCACACCCACCCCTGACCAATTTCAAAGCCAGTGAGTGACTAGGTTTGCTGTTTGTTTAATTGGTTTTGAATATTTATCTCCCCATTCTGTATAGCCAAGGGCTAGTCACCTCTCACTGTTTCTTCCTAGCACACAGGAAACCCTTTGTCTGACAGTCTGGGCATCTCTGCTTTGGGTCTGAGAATGAATTTTGCATGTTTCTTCTTTCCAGTTTGCATGTCACATAGTTTTGTTCACTTACAGTATACAGCCTTGTATTTCGTAAACAGAAGCTTTCAATTGATTTTGGATCCTGGGGTGGTGGGAGTCTGGGGGTTGTGCTCAGGTGACCCCACCTCCTGAAACTCCTGCCTAGCATATTTCAGTGAGGCAAGAGCAGACAGCTAGATGTGAATGGGGTGGCACACAGAGAAGCTATGGTTTCCTTTATCTTGGCAAAGCCACAGGCCTCACACCTCTTACAAAAATTCCCTTAGAGATGAGCAATGAGCCCATGATGTCCCCACAGAAAAGGACAAGAAAGACCTGGGGATGTGGCTCAGTGGGTAAAACCCTTGCTGTGTAAGACTGAGGACCCCCAGAACCCACATAAAAACCAGCCACAGCATCGCAAACTTCAGGCTTAGTGAGAAACCCTCTGCCATCAATCCCCATCAACCTATGGCCCCCACGCACACCATGCTGCTGAGTGCACCCACTCACACATGTGCACACACACAGAGAAAGAAAAAGAGATGACATATGGAAGATACATTTGGGCTCAAGAACTGGGTGTTCTTCCTAGGCTGCCTCCTCCTAACTGGAAATTGCTCATCTGGTCCCCTGATGCTAACTGGCTTTACTGCTGGAGATGGAGGAGACAGCTCCACCCATGGCAGTGGCTGCTGCACCATGTCAGGATTCCTGGTCCTACCTCCTCCCTCCTGAAGCTGTCTAGCAAACTTTCTGTGGCCATGGGGAAACAGGGACAGTGATGGTGGACCACCAGGAAGGCTACACATTGGGAAGGTGACCAGACACCCTTAGGATGACGGAGGTACCTCTGATGGTTTCTTCTGTGGATGCCTCGTTTCAGCTCTGGAAAGGAGAGACATGCTAAGAAAGAGAAAAGACGGGAGAAGAGAATGAGAGGGCAAAGGGAGGGGGAAGAGGACGAGGAGACCTATCCACCTCTTTATCTTTTTCTATCATCAGAAGAATCCAGAGAGGAAGAAACTGTAAAAGGTAAAAGCAGCTTAGGGAAATACGAACGGGCCTGGGTCAGAGATAGAGACACTCGTGAATACAGGAGAGAGAAAGACGGGTGACTGGTTGTGCAGGGGGACAGACACTACCTGCTTCAGAGCCTCAAACCCAGACTGTTGGAGGGAGAGTCCTCAGGGCTCTCTGCTAGAGCACGAAGCCAGGCCTTACCTGAATCCTTTGTCCAGGGAGATGCACTTGGCCTCATGCTGACAGAGGTTCATCTCAGGCACACAGTAGTCAATAACCTCATCACACAGCTCCCCTGGAGGTCATGGGAAGAGAAACAAGTCATCAGGGAGGATATTGGGCGTCGCCAAGGCCGCCAGGTTAGATTTGACCCACGCTAGGTCCTAAACTGTGGACACCAGGAACCCTACACTCTTTTCTTAGTCAATCTTTTCTACGGGACTCCTGACTCAGTTTTCCTAGAGAGACAATGAGAAGGTCCCTGGAGACTCTCCTGGATAGTCAGCACTGTCCAGATGTTTCTCTCAGAGTTTCTGGAATTGTTGCAGACCCTGACTTTGGGCTGTGCTTATCCACTTCCTCCATTCACCATCGAGGGAGGCACTGTTCCAGGTGCTGGGAACGAAACAATGGCCAGTCTTATCTTCTCATTGCTTAGTGAGCATTATCTGCAGCCAGCCAGGCAGTTACTGTTCAGAGTTGTAAATGCTACCATGAAGGTAAACTGTGAATGCAGAGGATGATCTACAATCCTGCTGAAGAGGCCGGGGAAGCTTCCCCGGGGAAATGGGCCAGGCAAGAAAGCCCTTTGCATGCTCCAGAGAAGGAAAGAAAGGAATTTGCACTTCTGATCTCCAGATACACCACCTTTGAAGTTCACAGTGCTGCAAAAAATGCCTAATGTGTCGTAAATATTGAGGGATGGAGCTTGTGGGTAAATCCAATAAATGCACATTAAGGAATGTAGAAACAGGGGGAGACAGGACCGTATCATGGAGCAGTGAATGAGTTTAAAGCAAGGATTTTTATTTGATTTTTTTCCTGAAAAATTTACCTGTTTTTATATTTATGTGTATAAGTGTTTTGCCTGAATGTATGTCTGTAACCATATGCATGCCTGGCATCCACAGAGGTCAGTATAGGGCTTCGGATCCCCAGGACTGGAGTTACAATGTGAGCTCCCTTGTGGGTGCTGGAATTCGAACCCAGGTCCTCCGAAAGAGCAGACAGTGTTTTTAACTGCTGAGCCTGGATTTTATTTTGAAAAAGCCAAGTAGAAGATGATCTAAGAGAGGAAAAAAGGCTAACTATGGATGCTGTTTACAGAAGGGTAGGGGGTTGGGGTCAGCAGCCAGTAGGAGGCTGAGTGGGACAGGGACTGCATGAGGCACAGCCTCAGAGGCTGGTCTCTGCTGTGGTGGGGCCTGGCCGACCCCTGTCCTGGCCTGATTTGCCCAGGCAGAGGCGCTGTCTTCTTGGGAGGCCTCCTCTTCTTCCCCTGCAGAAACTCAGGGGACCAGACAAGCACCTGTTTAGGATACGGATGTGTTTTGAGACAGTAGCAGGTGCAAACTGCAACATATCTGCAGTACAGCAGATATCTGGTGACCTGCAGATACCAGGCGGGTTTCCATGGGGCAGAGAGTACATCTCAGCTGCCCACATAAATGCTCATCTGTATGCTGGAAAAATTTAAAAGTCTGTCTTTGCCACAGAGCCTCTTTACCCTCGACTTAGCTGCTGGCATTGTGGTTTGTGATTCTATTTTGGCACTGAGCATATTCTTTTTTGTTTATTTTTTTTTGTTCGTTTGTTTTTCTTTTATTTCAAGACAAGGTTTCTCTGTTTAACAGCAAAATCTCTGAGGGGCAAAGGGAGTTTCTGCCCTTCCTCCTCTGCAGGCGTGACAACTGCTTCCAGACACCTCGTGCTCCACTTGACAGAAGAGATGGGCTCTGTGGACTCTGGCACGGGAAGCTCTAACAGAAGCATCATCGTATTTCTCCTTGCCTTAGGTTTAGATTTCCAAACGGTGTTACTTATAACACAATATGTCCAGGTCTGTAACGGTGTTGTGGGGTGGGGTAAGAAGAGATCAAATACATTGGGCATGAATACAAACAGCATCCCTTAAAGCAGGAATGCTTGCAACTCTGCTGTGTCCGTTTAGTTCCAGCTCCAAGAAGATGCTTGCTACTGCATGCAGTGTTTATACTTATTACTGTTTTTATGGGTTGACCCTTTGAAGAGTTCGTGGAAGCACAGTCTGGGACATGCCACTTCAGGTTGATGCTGTCAAAAAGCAGGCTGCCTACATCAGCTGGTGACATTTTGCTTCCCAAGCTAATGGTAGATTTAACTATACTCAGGAGGGGCTGTGGATGTAGGAAATAGGCATTGGGCTTTGGTGGCAGGTAGGTGGGATTCCTTCCCATGGGAGCCTTCTGTATATTCACCAGCTGGGATAAGGTCTCCACTATGGTTTCCTACCGCTCCAAACTTCTTCTCCCCAAAGCTCGTGTTTCTTGACCTGACCTTTAAGCCTCTTAGGAGAAGGAGCTGGGTCTTGTTCAGTTTTGTATTCTCAGTTCCTAGAAGAGTGTCTGGAAGGAAGATTTCCAGATCCAGACACCAAGAGTGAAAGCATTTCTCTGCCCAGCCTCAAACATGTGGGGTTCCTAACAAAGGGGGCTGGCTGTAAGCGCCACACAGGCAGACAAGAGAACCACCCGAGTATGTTCTGAAGTGGGGAGGAATTAGAGGTTTACCCTAGACAGGGTGGAGATGGAGGAGAGGGGCAAGCAACACAGAAGGTATTGGGGAGCCCTCTCTTGGAGAGGAAATGGGGGTCCCTCCTCCTTCCAGGATATCATAAGAAAATTGCATGCTTTTAGTGCTACCCTTGACCCCACAAAACACACCAACATGGGCACACCCCACAATGTCCGTACCTGTGTAGTTTGGCGGGCACACGCATGCGTAGTTGTTGATCCCGTCCACACAGGTGGCGCTGTTTTCACAGTCGTTATCCTCACAGTCATCTGGGTTGATCTCACACCGCTGTCCCTCAAAGCCCAGGGGGCAGGAGCAGCTTTAGGGGTACGTGTGTAGAAAGGAGGGGTTCCAGGGTCAGGGAACAGGGAGGGTTGTAGAGGTAGGCAGACAGGTGGGGGGCAGAAAGCACAGTTTGTCAGGTCTCTCTTGTGGCTGGAGGTCTGAGACACATCGGACACTGAGACCTTGGGGACCCAAGGGGAAGACACTTAGGAACCTACAAGGTCATTCTGTCTAGTTATTCTTGCTCAGGCAACGTTCTCTACCTTGCCTGTTGCTTTGCACCAGCGAGGCCTCTACACCCCCCTTCAAAGCTAGAAGTGGTTTTCTGGACATGGCTTGAATCCCTGCAAGTGTACTGGAAACCCCCCTTTTAATTGGCTCCTCTGTAGGGTAGACACAGAGGGCCAGAAAACAGCCCCTCAATAATGTTTCATTCTAAGGCAGACTTTCTATGTTGAGGGGTAAACAGGGCATCTCTGTCAAGGTCCCAGCTCTGTAACTAGGCATCTTAGGAATGCATTCTGCGCTGGCACTTTCTAGATGTCTGACTCTGACTAATCAAGAGATTTAATGATAGAAAACAAATGGAGGGCACACAGCAACGAAAAATCACTCTCGATACTTAGTTCTAGGGAAAAACCCACCATAACTGTCTCCCCTATTGCTATTCCTGTCAAGTTCTGCTCCCCCAGCTTCTGAGGAGATGAAGAGAGAGGATCTCTCTCCTGCCAAGACTGCTTTGTGAGCTTATCTCAAAGGATATCCATCAGCAGGTGCATTTGTTTCTTTTACCTCTGCTGTGGTATATCTGTTGGAGATGACCTCTCCCTACATCATCCCTGCCACACCTTGCTCATAAGAGTGGCCATGCAAGGTTAAAAGAACCGATAAGGCCTGGGTAGCATTGAAGCAGCCAGGGGCTGGGATGTACTGAGGGATGGGAGGGAGGTAGTGTCTGATGACATGCTTCTATGAAGCTCCCTCTTTCAGGGTCCAAGTTCTGGTCAGAGAGTTAGGAGCATCCATGAAAGTGCCCCAGCTCTAGACCTGAAGTCCAGGCCTCTACCTGGAGATGGCTCTGATTTTGCAAATGGATTAAAAAGCGAACGAAGCCCTGGGCAGTGGTGGCGCACGCCTTTAATCCCAGCACTCAGGAGGCAGAGGCAGGCGGATTTCTGAGTTCGAGGCCAGCCTGGTCTACAGAGTGAGTTCCAGGACAGCCAGGGCTACACAGAGAAACCCTGTCTCTGAAAAAAGAAAAGAAAAAAAAAAGTGAACGAAGCTAAGAGAAAGCCAATGTCATGGGCCCAGGATACTACCTGTTTCTCACAATCTGAAAATCATATCACATTTTTTACAAAAGTCCACAGACTTCTGAGTGTTGTGCTCATGAAGGGCAGAGCCAACATGATCTGATTCCCCTTTCTGTTATGGACCCATGGCATCATGAAAAGGGCCAGTTCTTTATAGCCACACAGGGGCTCAAAGACCTTAAACAATGGCATTAATTGTTAGTTTCCCCCAAATCCAATTCCTTAGGTTTCCTGGGGTTTTGGGATTGCCTGGCAGGGGTGACAGACAAGATGGCTGGTCAACAGAGTAGATGTTGCTAATGGCTGGAGAGAGGGTGGGGAGGATGTCAGTCTCCTCTGTCCTTATCAGGTACCTTGAAGGGGTTCTCAAGATGACGCTTTTCAAATGGTGGATTGTGACCCCTTATGGGATCCCGTAACTGAATGTAGGGATTGTGAAAATTCTGGCAGCAGTCAAAGGTTTCTGAACAAACACAGTCCAACATTTAATTAAAAATCAAATGCATAATGGATCCCAGGTGTTTCTGGCAGTGCTTGCTGGTGCCACATAACATGACTTCTCTGCAGTGATGGTTCTGAGCATACATATACCCTTTGCTCCGTGCATGGTGTCATGCCATGCTGCCCGAAACACCTCTGCACAGATTGGAGACTTTTGTGTTATGAATTTGCAGTATTTTTACTGCACACGTGCAGTTTCCTACTGTTACAGAAACATAGTGGTTTGAATACACTGTGAATACTGATAAAATTTTGAAACTAAAATAGTAAAGAGAAAAAAGGGATGAAAAAAGCCACTGGAGAGATGGCTCAGTGGTTAAGAGCACTAACTGCTCTTCCAGAGTTCCTGAGTTCAAATCCCAGCAACCACATGGTGGCTCACAACCATCTGTAATGAGATCCAATGCCCTCTTCTGGTGTGACTGAAAACAGCTATAGTGTACTTACATATAATAAATAAATCTTAAAAAAAAAAAAATAGTAAAGGCTTTTAATATCTTCCTACTGTCGCTCCTCAACAGGTTGGTATATCTTTGGATTGCATTGTGTTAGAATGTTTAACTTTAAAAATCGCTGTTTGGCATTTTGGTTGCAAGACATAAAGAAATCAAGCTAGTAACTGACTGGAAAGAACTGACTCTATTGACTAAATTTCAGAATGCCAGAGGTTTCTATGCAGGATACTGAGGGAGAAAAATATCCTTAATGGGCTTACCCTGTGATGGATATTCCATGCTACTGGTCATGCAGGCAAGATGTAACACAGGTGTACTAGTGACATGACTTATGTGTGTAACCAATTTCTGATGGGAGTTGAGGAATACTTCACGGGAGGGAATACCCACCGGACACTGCACACCTGGGCCAAAGCTCAGGAGGTCATAGGCTCGAAGACAGAACTTACTACTGTTGTTTTGCTAAAGGGACACGCTGTCAAATGGCTCTAAATAGCTATGTTTATACCCGTAGATTAGAGCTACTATCAAAGTTGGCTGGTCAAAGTGTGGAATACAAGTGATAACTGAGTATTCAGCCCCAAATGCGACATTTACATCAATTCCTCCAAGGCTCATCAAGGAATATCAAGGAAGGGGATGTGGACAGGATATAAGAGCCGGAGGATGGCAATGAGTGCTGTAAAACACCGACTTTCTCCAATGACATGGCTGTTCCACTCATGAACACACAGCAGTTATGGTTATCTGTACGAGACCAGCATAAGATCAGGCCCGTTGACATTCCAGCATGGGGGGAGAGGATACATTTATTTCTAGTTGAGCTTTGTGTAAGTGATGGCTGCTGGGGGGAGGGGTGATTCTTCTTCTGGGCTATGGCTGTTGGTAGGCTGCTCATGCTCTGGTGGATGGCCCCACACCCATGCACATGCACACAGTACTAATCGGATCCAGTGGGTTATTAAATACAAAGAACATGAGGTTGGAAGGCAGATGTCTTGGTAGAGATCTGGGAAGGATTACTTGGGTTGGATATGAGTGAGATACATTGTATACATGTGTGAAATTGTCAAGGAATAAATAATACCCTAAAAATGTGACTGGAGCTGTTAGCTTGAGAGCCATAAAAAGTTACATGGATTTTGGCTTGTGTTTAGGATAGAATTTCCAACAGTTTCTGAAATGGTCCTAACTATACTTCTGCCATTTTGAACCATGTCTTCTTGCAAAGCGCTGGTCTAAGAACTGGTGATTTCAAAAGAAAAATATCTATCAATTCTAAAGAAATATTGAAAGTGCTCTATGTCCTATAATATCTATTTAGCCAACATTTAGTTGATCTTGTTAGTATACAAACTTGTTTTTGTCTTTAATAAATAGTAAAATATATATTAACGACACACAATATATACACACACCTAAGAAATTGTTTAAAAATAAACTTATGGTTCTTTTTATAGTCTAGGTATAAAAGAATATGACTTTTTCATATACTTTAAAATGTTAAAAAATATTCTATGTGTATGGGTGTTTTACCTGTATGTATGTTTGTGTATGTATCTATGTGTGTCATGTGCATGCAGTATCCATGGATACCTGAAGGTGTCAGATAACTGGAAATGGAGTTACAGACAGCTACCACAGAGTGCTGGGAATTAAATGTAGGCCCTCTGGATGAGTAGCCAGCATGCTTAACCACTGAGCTATCTCTCTGGTCCTGACATTTTGTTATATACTTTCATAGCCTGGGTTGAATAAAACTATTCCAGGGAAAAGGGGTCATGAATAGAAATAATTTGAGAACCCGACCCAGGGCGACTCCGGGAGCAGTGAGTTAGCAGTGAGGACTTTGTTCAGAGTTGAGGTCTCATCTTCCCTTTTTTATTCTATATGATTAGCCCTGAGGCTTTTTATGTGTGTATATATGTACGTATGCGTGCATGCATGTATCCTATCTATCTATCTATCTATCTATCTATCTATCTATCTATCTACCTACCTACCTACCTACCTATCTACCTATCTACCTATCTATCTACCTACCTACCTACCTACCTACCTATCATCTAATTTATTTATTGGCTTGTCTGACAATTTTTGCAGGAATGCCCTGCAGCTTAGCTTTATCTTCAGCCTTGGCTTTTGCTCATTTGGTGAGCAGGCAATGCAGCAAGATATAGTAGCAGCTGAGTGGAGAAGGCAGGCGATGCTTCTGGAATTCACTTTAGAGGTCCTCTAAAAGGGATAGGATGAAGTAGTACTCCTCTGGACCTTAAATGTAACCTTATTTGGAAATAGAGCTGATGATGATGCACTGAAGTCATATGAGGGCGGATCCCTAATCCAATATGGCATCCTCATAAGACAGTGGTTTTCAACCTTCCTAAAGCTGCGACCCTTTAATACAGCTCCTCATGTTGTGGTGACCTTCAACCCTAAAATTATTTTTGTTGCTACTTCATAACTGTGATTTTTCTACAGTTATGAACTAATATAAACATCTGATACGCAGGATATCTGATATGCAACCCCTGTGAAAGGGTCAGTTGACACCAAGGGGGTTGAGACCCACAGGTTGAGAACCACTTTTGTTAGGCCAGCTATGGGGAGATAGACATAGCCCTGCTGCTCTGTGATGATGCAGCCTGGAGCTAGAATGATGCACTATAAGCCTCAGACTGCCCAAGACTTCCAGTAAAGCAGAATCCACGACTAGTCAGGAAGCCATGCCCCCTCCCACTGGGTCCTGCACATGCTTGGGGGTTGGTGTCAGTCCTCCAGAACTTAGAGAGACTATTTCCACAGTTTTTAGCCTCCCTGTCGGTAGTTGGGAAGTCCTAGGAACCGACTCAGGATTGAAGGGGATGCTAGTCTTCATAAGCCACCTACTGTGTCTCTGCTTGCTGTAGTGTTATACTACAGCAGAAGGTGGCTCCTCCTGGGAGCACATATAGACCTACATATTTCATAGTTAAGGTTCTGGTTCACATGAAAAATCATCCAAGACAGAGGGTGAAGCAGGACCCTGACATACAATCACCACCAGGGAAGCTCTGCTTCCTGTCTGAGGCTTGAGCAGGGCAGAGCACATTTTTAGCCTTGGGAGTACAGTTCCTGGCTGGCTCCTGTTCTTGATGAACAGGAGAAGCCAGTGGTTTGGCTGACTCCAGGCAGGAACAGGAGTCCTGGTTGGCTGGAACTGGCTTGGTAGGACGATGCATGAGCCAGCTGGGTTCTCTGGAGAGTTCTCTGGAGAGACCACACAGCAGCCCTGGCTGGAGGGCTTCTGATAAGTTAATTACATGCAGTTTGAGCTCTGACGTCACCCAGAGCCTGTGAAGGGGCTTTATTATGAAGGGGCTGCTGCCCAACTGATGTGCTCTGGGATCCTACTTCTAGAGATCTGCTTCTACTGGGGCCACAGTTGGGGAAACTACACACCTGAAGGCCGCTGGGAAACAGATGGGCCAGGGGTATCTTACTGCTTAGTAAGAAAAGACTAGAAGCATGGTTAGAAGATCCAGGAACCAGAGCCAGGATATGTGACCATTAGCCTGTGTGTGGTCTCAGTTTCCTCTCCACTCAATGCAGATAGGACCTCCCCTCCCCCAACACAGGTGTGAGAAGGTTTAGGAGAGATGATGTAAGAGTAGCTCCCACCAAGCATGCAGAACATGGCTGTAATAACCCCCGTTAATATTTTCGACACAGAAAGGAGTGGTGGAATAGATAGGAAGGCGGGTCTCTTAGCCAGAGTCCTCAGCCTTCCATGGAGACCTGGCTCTGAGAGAGTGTAGGTGGCACTTAGATTCAAATCCCTGTACCAATGCTTTGTGACTCTAAGAGTTTATTCTTTGATGCCTCAGTTTCTTCCTGTATAGGGCAGGGGATAATATTTCCCACACTGACATCATTCCCATAAGGAGTCTGACCCAGAAACTTTCTAAGAAGAAGGAAGGTCAGGGCTGAGCTATTACCTGAACCCATCTCTGTCGTGCTCACTCAGGTGGCAGGTGCCTCCGTGCTGACAGGGGTTCTGGACGCAGGTGTTGATGGGTATGGTGCAGTCCTTGCCCTGAGGAACAGATGAGGGAGAAACATCTGGTAAGCAAGGCTTTTGGTGGCTGCTATGACCCACGAGACCCCAAGGACTTCCCAGCATCCTCTAGGATGAAGCTGAGATGGAACTGAGTACAAGACAAAAGGAGTCATTGCCTGGTCACTCACTCCTCACGAGAAGGGGAGGTTGAGAGGGCAGAGTTCAGGCTCCACCATGACCAGTTCCCTAGTTCACAGGCTTCTCTGTCCTAAGCTGTGGCACATGAGTATGGGCTGAGAGTCCACGTGAGTTTTCGATTCCAGCTCCCCCTCTTCTTGGCTGATAATGGGCACAGGCCCTTTAACCTCTGACAGAGGTACCATGAGAATTACACGGGAGCTTTCACAGAAGGAAGCACTGTACATTACGTAACACACTTGGCCACAGTAGGCATTCTGCAAAAGCTAGCAGACAGTATTACTATTTGCTTTATTGAGCTTTAAATATAGTCCATACCGTAAGCAAGGGGAACTGAGGTATAACCTGTGTTCTATAAAGGGACATCTCCCCACCTCCCACTTCCTCCTTGGCTGGTTGGTCTGTAGTATAACTTTGCTGTCTGCATTTGTTCTCAAGTTCCAAAAGTGAGTCCAAGGCCAGGCCAGACTAAGCACTGCAATAGTTCGGAGTTAGGCAGAGTTCAGGACCAGGCTCCTCTTCAGAGTAGGTATGAGCTGAGAAGGAGCCAGTGAGTGGCAGGTAGGGATGGTCATGCCAGGTAGAAGGAACAAGGACAAAGGCTCTGAGTGGGTAACCCCAAGGCCCAGACTGTGAACACTAAACCTAACATCCTAGGGATCCTCTTGCCCTCATAGCTTCTGCTTTTCTCTTGGGACATGGACCCTATTCTTGGGACATGGATCATGTACTCTCTTGGGACATGCAAGCTGTACTTTGTAGGACCTGGTAGCACCAGGCCTGGGGAGGTATCTGCTGTATATCGTTTTGAGCCATGGGTTCAGTGACTTGAGTGCATGCCAGGCCAAGGTGATCATGGGAGCCTTCCCACTGCCACTACCACCTGCTCACCATCTGCCTGAGAAGAGCCTGTCCCGTCTTCTGTTGCTGCCAGTGTCTATGAGTGGGACAGTGTCTATGCATGGGACTGGTTGTGTGCTTACTGCCAGCTGAGCCTGAGGTGTTGGGCCAGGATAGCTTCCACTGTGGGCCCAGATGTATCCTCCTACTCTCTTGTCTGCTGGAGCCTCAGGCCCCTTTCCAGTAGCTGGAAGGCAGAGTCTCTGTCTGTCTGTTTTTTATGTAAGTCCATGCTCCACACAGAGGTTTCTGAGAGGGGAGAGTGAAAGGAAATGTGTGCTTTGAGGAGCTATCTGGATCCCCCCTAAACCCCCAAGCCACACTGACTCAGGGCCCACTTTCTGAAAGTCAGTGTCTGGAATGGAAAGTGTAATAGGAATTCTCACTCACGGTATTGAGCACGTTTTCCATTCCGGGCTTCAAGCTAAGTGTTTTATATTCATGATCACATATAATGTTCCTGAGAACCCTGTGAGATTGGTACAATTGTCATTATGCTCTCTTTTAACAGCTAGGGAAGGCAGACTTGGAAAAGAAGGAAATAGGCCTGAGACTTCACAGCAGTTAGTAAAACAGGCAGCCAACAGATGAACCCAGACAGCTTTGTACAAATTTGGCACCAGGCACCTCTATGCTGGACCTTTTGGTCCATCCCTCAAAAAACCTGGGCTCTGGAGTGGAATGGAATGGAGCGGAGTCTAGGCAGGCTGCTACATGCAGTAAGGAAATGACTGGTTCTCTTTGACCTTGTTTTTATGTTCCATGAAATAGGAGTGAGGTAGAGTATGCCTGATCCAGGAATTCAAAGTACACTAACACATTTGGGTGCTGACACATGACCAGACGTGGAAAATTCTACCCCAAGTGGATAATTCTACCCTTGACTTCAGGTCATGGCCAGAATGAGGGTATAGTAAAAATGCCTTCAATGACAGGCTATGTGTATATGTAAAACAGGCTAATTTCATCATTAGATTTGGGTTCTAGTTTCTGGATATCTTTGAGTGTGTGTGTGTGTGTGTGTGTGTGTGTGTGTGTGTGTGTGTGTCTATACTTGCATGCATGTGAAGGCCAGAGGTCAACCTGAGGTGTTATCCACAGGTGTTATCTACCTTAAAATTTCTCTCACTCTCTCTCTCTCTCTCTGGTGTATGCCACAGCATGAGTGTGGAGGTTAGTGGATAACTTTGTGGAGTTAGTCCTTTTCTTCCTCCTTTACAATGTGGTGGTTTGAATACGTTTGGCCCCCATGTGTTTAAATGCTTGGCCCATGGGAGTAACCCTATTCAGAGGTGTGGCCTTGTTGGAGGAAGTGTGTCACTGTGTAGGTAGACTTTGAGGCTTCCTAGGCTCAGGTTCCGCCCAGTGAGGAAGATACGCTCTTCTTAGCTTCCTGCAGAGGACAGTCTCCTCCTGGCTGCCTTTGGATCAAGATGTAGAAATCTCAGCTCCTCAAGCACCACATCTGCCTGCATGCTCCCATGCTTCCTGCCATGATGATAATGGACTGAACTTCTGAAACTGTAAGCCATCCCCAATTAAATGTTGTCCTTATAAGTGTTGCCTTGGTCATGGTGTCTCTTACTAAGACCTGAGTCTTGACCACTTGTCTAAGCTGGCTAGTCAACAAGCTCTACCCATGTGCCTGCCTCTGATGACCAGTTCTGAGATGATAAGTTAGAATCATGATACCTGGCTTTGTCATGGGTTCTGGGACCCACACTCAGGTCCCCAGCCCCAAGATATTTTAGTATGTATATGCAAGTATTATAAGCTCCAGAAACACCTGAAATCTGAGATGCTTCTGATCTCAAGCATTTCAAAGAAGGGATGCCCCAATCTCTATCTGCCCTGAGGGGAATGAACTACCATTGTAAATCACATCACCTGCAAGGTACCTCCTAGGTGATGCAGCCCTGTAAGGATCGGCAGTGATGACCATGACTAGGGTCTGAGGCAGGGCCGAGTATGCTAGATAGTTCAGGGTTGCATGCATGGTTGATAGTGGTATTACAGAAATAATCATTAAGAGCAGAATAAGAGAAACTTAAAAAGGATACAGTGGGACCCCCTCCTCCACCAGCCCTTGCCTGTCTACTCTGATGGTCTTGCAAAGTACCACTTGGCCCAGGCAGAATCCTTATCCCCGTACCAAGGGTGGTGTGGCATGTAGGATCTCTTTTAGACCTTTAGGCTGAGCACAGAAAGCTAGGAGGCATTTCCACTGCTTGAAAACATAGTAATTGGGACTAGAGAGGAAGATTTCTGTCACTTACATGCCCTTGAAAAGCAATCGCCATTTCCAATGTGTGTGCTTAATTAGCCCAATTCAATTCTTGTCCACTGTATTTTGTTCAAATCTATGGGAACTGGGATGTTCCTCGGTCCTCTTCCCTCTGTTTTCCATCCCACCTTATCTCCCCTCTCTGACAGAATCTGGGCTATTAGCTTCCTTTAAAAGAGTCCAGCAGCAGCTCCCTTATTGGACTCTCTGTGTCAGATGGGGCAGGGGGACCACTCAAGGACCTTGTTACTCAAAGTGTGGTCCTTGGACTACTAGCCTGGGCAGCCCTTGGGAACTTGTTAAAATATACACCATCTCAGGCCTGACCCCAGCTCTTGCAAATCAAAACCTACATCTTAATAAGATTCTCGGGCACATGCAGGCTTGGGAAGTACTACTTGGAGCCATGGGATGTGCTTGAAGCCCAGTGGTAGGGAAAGAATCAGATATATTTTATTTTCCTAAATCCCAGAATAGTGGCAAGATTGTTAGCAGTGTGGCATATTTACTGAACCTGGCAAAGGGCACATGTGATGTGTTTTTTAGACTTGGTATAGCTCAGCTGGAGAGCACAAGAGTTTCCTCTTACAGGTGGAAGGGTAAAGTGTAGGGAGTGCCAGTCAGTAGGGAAGACCAGGCTGGGTTCTGTTTTTAGCTTCTGTGCTTTGTTGGTGGTGGAGTGTGAGTAAGCACTTCTATTTACAAATCTTAGTTGACCTTTCACATGAGGATAAGGACTGATGTTTCAGGATGCTGTGTGAGATAATACACTCCAATTTCTTCATTCAAGCCTTGCAGAAGACCAACAGCAATGGCTATGCATCCTTAGAAACCTCTTGTTTCCCAAGGCAGAATAGCAACATGTATGAAAACCCTTGTGAACTGAGTCCCAAATGAAAGCAGCAGTGAACCATAGGCTAATCTACGCTCCAGCATGAGGGGCGGAACAGCTTGTAAGAGGGAAGGTAAAGGTGGGGATGTGTCAGCTTATCAAGTACTTCCTGTACAGTGGGTCCTCTCCTAGGTATAGATCTATTTCTCCCGACCTGTGGGATGTATCCCGGTGTCCTGATGAGAAGGCTGAGGTGAAGTCATTGGTCATCAACATACACCTCGCACATGGCAACCCTGCAACCCCCACACACCTCTCTGTAATTCCAGAACCTGAGACTCCTTCCCCTCCACTGAACACAACACATATGCACAGGGCTCAGTAGATTCATACCTGAGTTATGTTGCTCTCAATCTCTGTGCTTGGACTCTAGGCTACATTTAAGGCTTCAGGGACAGATAGTTTTAAAAGGAATCCTTGGGCTTTCTTGTTCTAGGCCCATAGGTGGCACTCTGACACCATCTGCTAGCAGCCAGACAGTAGCTGTGAAAGCCACCAGGTAGCTGTTCCCTAGAAACTGCCTTTCAAGGCTGTTATTGTCCAGGCACTGCCCCTTGAGGATGGATGCAGATGCTGTGTTCCCATCACTCGGCCTGTGCAGATGGTGCACAAGATGGGCTACGGGATACCCTGGACTCTTGGCTTGTCCAGTGCATTCAGATCCCATGGAAGAGTACTGAGTCACACCTTTGCTGACCCCAGTGAGGCACTTAAAGAGGTTCAGCTATTCAGGAACCTCTTCAGGGTAAAGGCGCTGGGCCTGCATAGCCTTGAGTTTTAATCCCAAATCTATAGAAGCCTGGTTTCTATGCTTATAAAATAGGCCTTCTTCATAGGTTTGCTAGGAGAAAGAGTGAGCTGGACGCCAAGCATAGAGCATGGCACATAGTCTACTAACATGTAGTAGGGGACAGTGTAACTCTTCTGGATTGTGCAGGGGGGAAAGATTGTCTTGGAAGTAGCCTGGATTTCTGGTGGAAGGAATGGGAGAACTGGTAGCCTCCATCTTTCTGTTGGGGTTGCCAACTATGTGGGTGGCCTTGGAAGCCCCAGACCATTGAGTCCTTAATTCCCTTCTCCTCTGAAATAGCAGTCAAGATACTGGGTTCAAGGGATGCCTTTTCTAAGAAGGCATTTTTTTAAATTGGCTGGGTTGCAATCTTCCCATGACTCACAAACAAAACAAAACAAAACAAAATAAAGAAGCAAACAAAACCCCACACAGGTAGCATTTCCTTCTCAGATCAGAGCAACCCTGTCAAATCCCACGGGTCCTGTCTGGTAGGCAATCTGGAAGAGACTAGGGATGTTGTTAAATGTCGCTTGGCAGGGGTAGGTCACAGTGAATCATAGAGTTATCCAGGCTACTCTATATAGTATCAGCTGCACAGGCCCTCTCCCTGCAGCCAGGACAAAGGAAGAGCCTGGGCATGAGTGGTGGGCAGAGCCTCCTGCCTTACCTTGTAGCTGTAGGGGCAGGTACATCGGTACTGCTCCACGGGATCTTGACTGCAAGTGCCGTTGTTCTTGCATGGGCTAGAGAGGCAGGCGTTGCACTTGGCCACGATGTTAACATCCACTGGCCCTGAGTAACAAGATCAGAGAGTGGGTGGCAGCTCTCTGAGTAGGCAAAGTCCCTCCCTTCCCCTCTGCTCTGGCTCCCTCCCATCTCTAGCCCCAGAGGCCGCTGGCTCTCTTGAGGTCGTACATGCATCTGGAGAGAGTCCCATTAATTCAACTACTGTCCAGTGAGTAAGAATCACAGCAGGACATCATACAGAAGCCCTTCTGCAGTCAAATCAATTACTGTAATTAGCCTGATCCGATTTGGGTGCTAATCTGCAAACAATGCACCATAATTAGAACCCTCCTGTGTATCATATCGTCTATTCCAGGAAGTTCTCGGCACAGGCTCTGTTTCGACCTTCTTCTTCTTTGCCCCTGCCAAGCCCTTTCCCATAGAATAGCCAAGGAGGGATGATGCCGAGGCACAAGGCACAAAGACCTTAGGGGTGATGATGTCACACAGAAAGATGCTGACAGGGGCTCTTTGCCTTTGTCACTCATGGAAGTTGTAACTGTCGTGGTTTTTTTTCTTCTTTTTTTCTTTTGGTAAGGGCTGGTTATATATATATGCTCTATTTAATATCAGAACTTTAACTAGCCTGGAGATAACAGTTCTTAACCTGGAGATGGGTTGAGAGTCACTCTGATGAGTAACCATTTGTAGGTAGATAAACAGAACAGCCCCAGGGAGCTCTGAAACCAATAGGTCCAACTTGGGCTCACATCAGAATGAGAGGAACCCCCTGCCCATGCTTGCCTCTGACTGAGGGGTTCCTGGGCACAAAGATTTCTCTTAACACACAAGGACAAGTTGGGACTAGCCTAAATCCCACACCTCAATTGTAATTCAAACAGAGATTGTTGGACCCAAAACCAATGTTCAAGTTCAAGTGCTGAGGATCCAACCCGACTTCACGTTAGGCAGTTCTACCCAGTTACAACTCCTGCCCTTGAGTAGTGATTTTTAAAGCTCTGCAGGTGATTCCTGTCAAGATTGAGCATCACTATTCCAGGGCTATTTGAGTCCCTCTAGTATCAGATCAGATGTCTCAGAAGCAGGAAGTAGAAAGTTAAAATTAGCTTTAAATCAATGGAATGTTTTCTGCTTTCAGCAGCCACATGGGACACTGCGCAGTTTTAAAGAGAAAATAAAAACTGAACATTGAGATTCTCGGGGATGAGCAAAGGGCATTAACAGACGGACGCTCAATGCAGATGCAAGATAGATTCTGAAATTAAATTCAGGATGCCTCAAAATCAAGGGCAGATAAAATAAAGGAGATATTCTGACTATAAAGTAAGACAAAGGAACCTGGTTCTCTAAGAAAAAGATGCTCGGGGGCACTAATGAGAGCCCGAGCCCATTATCACCCATTTTGGAAATAGATTCTGCAAACTGTTTGAAGACTTTCCAGGCCATCATTTTGAGCCTCTGACTCTTATCTAAGGGTACAATGTTAAACAGGGAAACACCTTCATGTATTCACTGTAAGAGGGAAAATGGAAACATTGTGAAGATTTTCAACCAAAAAACCAGTGAAGTAGGCTGTGGGGAGACAGCGGCACCGTGAGGGTCAGAAGCCCATGTTCTAGAGTTAGGAAGAGCCAGGGTCCTGTTGTGATGGTGTTCTTATGAATTAGTTTATTGAATACAGATGTGGCTCAGTGGGAGATGCTTGTCAAGATGAGCAAGGATCTGTGTTTGATCCTCAACATCACCAGTGGGGAGAGTTCATTCAAACTCTTTAAGGCTTAGCTGCTCTAAACATTTAACATGAGGGTATTAAAGTTATCTAGCCATAAAAATGTTGGAGAGTTAATCTGACACAGAAAAAATTTAAATAATAAGTTAATATGTTAACTAAGTAATATGTTACTATGTTAAATGATGAATAAAAACACATCTAACATAGACCCTGCCATGTAAAAACTCAGGAGTGGATACTTACAATGAGTCAATAAAAGTCATATGTACAGGGACAAGATGGCTCAGTGGGTGAAGGCACTTTCCACAAAGCCTGAGGACCAGAGTTCAGTTCCTGGAGTCCACATGGTGGAAGGATATAACCAGTTCCCACAAGTGGTCTTCTGCCCTCCATATATACACTGTACTGGGGCCAGGCAGTGGTGGCGCACACCTTTAATCCCAGCACTTGGGAGGCAGAGGCAGGCGTATTTCTGAGTTCGAGGCCAGCCTGGTCTACAGAGTGAGTTCCAGGACAGCCAGGGCTACACAGGGAAACCCTGTCTCGAAAAACAAACAAACAAACAAAAATACACTGTACTGGGTACTTGTTTGCATGCGCGCGCATGCACACACACACACACACACACACACACACACACGAGAAAGAGAGACACACACACACAGAAAGCGAAACAAATAAATGTAAAAATTATTAAAAATTACATACATAAGAATCTCAAGGCAGTACAATGGGAATGCTAGTATTACTAGGTGAGCAATGTAGGTTAGAGATGTTCTCAGCTACAGATGACACATGCAGAAGGAGCCAGCGAGTACAGTCAGCTCTCTATACTCATGGATCTCTTACAAGCAGATTCCACATCTGAAGATTCAGCCAACCACATACCATAAATATCTGGAACAAAACTGTACCCATACTAATCATGCACTGGTCACTATTCCCTAAACAACACACCATGACAACTTTGTATATGGCATTTACAATGCATTATAAGTAAAGATAAAATATACAGTATACCTGTTATATGCATGAGATAAACTGTGTTTTTGTAAGCCACATGTGCTTAGATGTTGGAAACACAGCAGATCCTGTGAGGGCAGAGATATGGCGGACAGGCGACACCTACCTTTGCACTGGAACCGGTGGGTGGGGGTAGTGAGCAGGAGTCTGTCTGCCATGGATTCGGGGCTACTGCACCTGGCAATGCCAGGCTCCTTGTATCCAGCCTTTACCCACTCTGATAACCAACGCAGACTGCAGTCACAGTGGAGAGGGTTGGTTCCCAGGGCCCTGGAAGGCAGAGGAAGAAGTTAGGCCCTGGCCTGGCCTGGCCCGGCCCACAGGCTCCCCATCTGTGGCTCTCTGAAAACTCAAGATTTTAAAATTAGAGGAACCTAGTGTGCAGGCTAGAAGACACATCTCCACTAAGGAAAAAAAAAATCAGTTTCCAGAGTCTATTTCCAATTCAGTAGATGTTCTGTCCCCACCTAAGTGGCTTCACACTTCTGAGGCTTTGTTCTCACTGCTCTGGAAAACTCTGTCCTGAACTCTCCTCCAGTCCTGGCTCTCTGGGGACCCATCCCAGACCTCTGGCCACCTTCTCATGTGGCTCTCAAGCAAAGGGTCTGTTAGAAGATTTGTTCTTCAAAGACCCAGATTCAGGAAGCAGCTTCAAGCCATAGCTCACCCCAATTTCTCCAAAGTGATTGGGAAGAAAACAGTACAATTCATTTTTTAAAAAACCTGATTCTCTCCTATTTCTACTTTTGACTTATAGAATGCATACATATCAGTACTGTAGCCTATGCATATAACATGAAAATAATTAAAATATACACAGAGGAGGGATACAGTCTTACCATCTTACCAACAGAGATAGGTACCCGGAAACTACCTGAGAATACAGAGGACGGATACAGTCTTACCATCTTACCA
The DNA here is from genome assembly GCA_019843965.1 of Rhynchomys soricoides. Lineage (NCBI taxonomy): Eukaryota > Metazoa > Chordata > Mammalia > Rodentia > Muridae > Rhynchomys > Rhynchomys soricoides. The sequence continues at coordinate 9,926,471 of JADRCH010000008.1, forward strand.
GCAGACATACCCAATGATATCTGAGATATCTGAGAGCACTAGCTAGGGAAAGAGGGCTGGCCTGGGAATCAGGGGACTGAGATCTACTCTGAAGTCTCACTGGCTTGATGGGTAGCTTTCAGATAGTCACCTATCACTTATGGTCTCAATTTCCTTGAGTGGCATAAGAAAGGACTACAGATTGGTTGAGAATATGCCCACTGGGGTCAAGGCAAACATGGCGCTGGCTACCTGTTGGCTGTGCAGCCTCAGGAAAAATTCTTTAACTTTCCTAAGTCTGAATTTCATATCTCTCTCTCTCTCTCTCTCTCTCTCTCTCTCTCTCTCACACACACACACACACACACACACACACACACACACACACACACACGAATAAAGCACCTTAATACTGTAAAAACTATAATAGACAGTTTAGGGCCTAGTGAGGGTTCAACCATTTACACCGTTTGACAGGTTGGATGCCTTTGAAGGTCTCTGAAACAAAACATTGTGTACAGTTTGAATACAGAATCTCAAAATAAGCCCCTTTTCATTTTCCAAATTTCCTATTTGCAGGTCCAACCAACTATGGGTCAAAAAATAATTTTTAAAAGTTTCACATGTAATGAATACATATAAACCTAGACTCTTTTGGGTCCTTATTCCACATTTAATATAGTATAACCATTATTTACAAAGTGTTTGCAATTGCACTAGGTATCCTAAGTAGTTCAGAGGCCGTTTCAAGTCCACAGGAGAATGTGTGGTGTTCTATGCATGCACCATATCACTATGCATTAGTGACTTGGCATTTGTGGGTTACTGGAGCTCCTGGAGCCAACTCTCCTATACAGATGGAGGGCCAAATGCCTAACACGAGGACTGATATGCACAAAGTGATGACTGTCACCATTACCATTTTCTTTGAGGCAATGCATCTTAAGAAAGAGGCTACTTACAAGTGGGAAAGGGATGTCAGATCATTGAAGGAGCCTTCAGGAACACTGGAAATGTCGTTGCCATGAAGGGTTCTGAGGCAGAAGGCACAGGTTAGTAAGTGACCCCAGTGAGCCATGGTCCTCACCCAGCCCAGCCACCCTTCTGTGGTTCCCAGAGCCCCACAGCTCATGATATCAGTTGCCGCTGCCATTGCTGAGGGACACAGACATCGCTGTCTAGAGCAGCAGCAGTGGTGGAGGGGCTGAGGGCTTGGTGGGTAGAGGATGGACTTTCAACTCTGTGAACCTGGGGGAGATTCAGGGACAAGCTGCTTTTCTGGGCCTCAGTTTCCACACCTGAAAACCTGAGAGCCATATTTACCTAATGGAACCATCAGTTCCAGAGAGGATGTTCTGTGCTTGATCAAGTGTGGCTAATACTATCTGTTTGGTATTCAGAGAGTGGTTAATCCATCTGTTCTGGAGCCAGGTCGCTTGCTTTCAGATGGTCTCTGCCACTTGCCAGCTGTATGGCCTTGGGCAAAATGACTTATTCTCTCTTGAGCCTTAGTTTCTGAATTGTTTAATGAGAATGACCAATGGTCAGATCACGACGTACAGGTTTTAGACTATGCAGAAAGAATCAAGGATTTTCTAATTAGACTATGCAGAAAGAATCAAGGATTTTCTAAGTGCTAACTGGTGAATGACAGGGAAAATGGGAGACAGGGATACAGGAGAGAGAAGATGGTGGGAAGATCAACCCAAACTAAAGATGTTTGAAAAAGTCACAGGAAGCCTCTTATTTGCTTAATGAAGGTACCATGTGGCTCCCAGAAGCCACAGGTTACTAAGTGAAAGTCCCAGTGTTTGGAGGCCCAAGGACCCCAAACACCACAGGTATCTACCCATCAGAATTAGGTGAGGAGCCTCTATTGCTAGAGATGCCACATGCTCTGGGCTCAGGGCATAGTGAAAGCAAGGTGGAACCGAGCTGGACGCCCCCTCCCCCGTGGCTAGCTCTCAGTGTCAGACAGAGCTATTCTGTCTGCTATCAGGGAGATAACTGTTGGCTTTGTGTTCTAGAGGACTGACTGGCCAGGCATCATGTTCCTACTGGTGAAACAGTAACAAATCAGTTGTGTGTTCGTGTGTGTGTGGGGGGTAACTGACCAGGCTCTGCCTAGAATTGAGGCTTGATCCACACTGGAATTCAAGTCTGGTGATATAAACCTGGCCAAGATCCCATGGCAGGTTAGGTCATGGGGGAGCCTACTACTGTGGTATTGTTTGTTTGCTTGATTTTGTAAGTCATGATTGTGGACATGACATGTCCATTAAAGTACCTTCTAGATAACCATGCTTATAGTTCAGTTTAGTGTCACTGTTAACAACTGGTCAGAGAAGCTTCTTTTTGTACTGCCCAGCGATAACTGTCAAGACATAACTACCAAAGTGCTGAGAGTAAGAGGCCAATGAATGCTCAGACATCCATATCACCCTGTCTATGGCTTGGGGAAATCTGTGAGAGGATGGAAAATTCATAAGAACTGGAGGAAGTGGGGGAGGTGGTTAACTTACGGACAGGATCTGGCTGATGCATTCTTGGCTTCACGCACCTATGATTCCTTGTATAAGATCTGCACAAGACTGACTGGACCCAGCAACTGTCTATATGGGCAGGGAGGGGACAGGGGGCTCCATCCCTCTTTGAGGACTTATATGCCATTAATAGGAAGGAAGGGCTCCTGAGACTCCAACCCTCCACGATGATCTATAGGTTTCTACTGGTAAGGTACTTATGCTCCTGTTTAGAAAAACCAAACCCAAACCCCAAAACTCCTCAGCTGTAGGGGCTGAAGAGATTGCTCAGTAGTTAGGAGCACTGACTGCTCTTTCAGAGAAACCAGGTTTGATTCCCAACACCACATGGTGGCTCACAACTGTCCATAGCTTACACATGTGGTACACAGACACACAGGAAATACATATAAAAATAAAATAAAAAAATTAAAAGTATTAAAAAAAACCCTACATCTATACTCCTGTCAATAACTCCAAGAACTTACTGGCTAACTGTTCCTGTCAGTAAGAACTCACTGTATCACATGGACAGCTAAAGTACCATGAAATTAGATGTTGGCAGGAAAGAGGAAGGTGACCAGTGAGAGTGGTAAGCAGACATGAAGAGAGTGGGGTGTGGATATATGATTGCGTGTTCTGTACATGATTGGAAATGTCACAACGAAACCCACTGCTATATGAGATTAGTATACGCTAATAAGGGAGTAAAAACAGCACATCTCCGAGTCTGATCTACATCGCCTGATCTGGGGGGTGGGACCTGAGATTCTGAAGGAATCTCACAGGGAAGGGCTAGGCGTTTCTCCTCCTGCTTTCAGTGAGGGCTCAATTTCCCTTCTCCTGTAAAACACCCCCAAGACCTTGTACATGCAGAGCTAGGCTCTGGACCAGAGGTTCTCAATCTGTGGGTCGTGACCCATTTGGCAACCCTCTGTCTCCAAAAATATTTACATTATGATTCATAGCAGTAGCAAAATCATAGTTATGGAGAAGCAATAAAAATAATGTTATGGTTGGGGTCACCACAGCATGAGGAGCTGTATTAAAGGGTCACAGCATTAGGAAGGTTGAGAACCGATGATCTAGAATTCTCCTTCCTCCTCAGACTGTCCTCCACTGTCAACCTCATGCCAGCCCATTCTGGGTGTGATTTGCCAGGTGCAAGCTGTTCTTTACTTGGGGGCACCAGGGACAGCTGGGATACTCTTCCAGGCCATGTTCATCTCTTCCCAGTGTGCTCAGTGGAATTACTCTCCCTGCTTCACAATGGCCCCAGCCTGCTATCGACTAGGATGCCTTCCCTGTTGCCTGCTGTTTGGCAGATCCATGGTAGGTCAGTTCTGAACGAGGCTACCCACCCCTCAGAGTCATGAAGCTCTAACAGAAAAACACCGAGGGACCCAACAACAGCTTTGGCTGTAATATCTTCAAGTCTTGCTCGCAGCTGTTAGGAGCTTATGCTGCTGAGGTCTCCAGACCTGAAGACCAATGGGCTATGATTTTACAAGGACAACTGAGATGCAGTCCGCCTATGCTGCAGGCTCTTCTTGGTCCTGGATTGGGCCCCAAGGAAGGACTCGAGCATGTAAATCACCATCCTCAATGATGACAGAGAAATCTTCTCATGTGTCTCTCTTCTCCTGTACGCTTCCCTGGAAGTGAACTTGGCTTGAAGTTCTCTCTGCTCTTTCAATGCCTTTAGAAGTCAGGGACCTCTCCTCCCTCATTCTAGGGCAGTGGTTCTCAATCTGTGTCTCCTAAACAGCATCTGTTACCTCTCTGAGACTATACTATAACAATGGTACCCTACTGCCTACTCAGCTGCCCCTCTCCACGGAAGAGGTGAAGGCTTCGGCCATCCAGCCTCTTGCATCTTTGTGGATCGCAGAACTCCTGCATACACGCACATGTCCACGCCTTCCACCATCCTTCTCTCCATTATCCATTCATCCGAGCACGGGCACACTCTCACTTCAGAGGGACAGGTGGGGCCTCCCTTTAGGGCTAGTGAGGGACAGACGCCCCTGGGGCTCCCTCTGGAACGCAGAAGTGAGGGGAGGCTTCATTTTGCTGGCTGCTAAGCCACTAGAATGAAACCTCCCAGCCTGTCTCGATGCTCTGCAGGCCAGGAGGAGAAAGTATATTACACCTGTGAGGGAAACCCATCCATAGCTGAGGGGCAACACAGCTGTACTTCTGATGGCGTCTCCAGTGTGTCTGCTCTTAGTCCCAGAGCCTCTGCCTACCCTGAGCTTCTCGTTTGTTTGAGGGCTAGATGCTATTTTTTTTTTTTTTTTTTTTTTTTAATGTCTGAGGTGTGTTGAGCTGATCTCCTCTCCATTGGTCAGGAAGGACTCATTATAATACTACTTAATTGATAAGCCAGATGTGTAGACAGAGAGGGACAAAGTTAGTAAGGCTCCAGATGCTGTAGGACCCAGTGCATGGCCACACCCTCCCCCTTTGTTCTTGGATTTATTTTGAGGCCAATCCGTTCAACGAATTGCTCACACAAAGTAGAAGCCTGTAATTAAATTTTCACTAACTTTAAGGCAGCAGTGAGCCACATGGCTCTGTTTCTGGGCTGGAGGCAAGATAGAGTGAACACTGGCTGAGGGTCCCAAGTCCTCTGTCCTATCTCACCTTTTTTGGTTAATTTAAAAATTATTTTCGTGTAATGTATTTCTAATCAGTTGTTTTCTTTCTCCGGACTCCTCCCACTCCAGCTAGCTCTGTCCTCACAATCTCCCCAAAACCACCCAACCTTTTCATTCAGATTGAAGCTTCTCTGGGTAAGGGGGAAAACACTTCACTTGCCAATCAACAATGCCCCATTCTTCAAGTAGAGAATGAGATGCCTGAGAATCAAGACAGGGAAGACAGAGGCTGGGAGGGAGGGAGGAAGACCTCAGGTAAGGAGCCCAGAGACAGGAGTTCTGGCTTTGGTTCTGTGCACTCTTGGGGTGATTCGGCCATACTCTTGCTTCTAACATGAAACCTGCCCCTCGGCAGCATGTGTTCGGTCCTGTGAGAGGGGTTGGTGCCTCAGGAACTGCAGTTACATGATGAGTTACGAGATCTGCGTGCTGAGAACAGAGCTCCAGGCCTCTGGAAGAGCAGCAAACGCTCCCACCCACTGAGTCAACTTTCCAGTCTCCATACTTCCCCTTGATTTTAAGTCTTTCTACAGGGTATCCACACTGTCAACCTCTGGAATGTTCTTCAGTCCCTTCTCTCTTTAGGTGAGCCTCACTGGCTTCTTCATTTCAGCCTTGTAAACAGAAGTGAAGGACTGACTCAGAGAGCAACTAGTCCTGGGTTCAAATCCCCACGGTATTATCTTAATCGAAGTCACTTATTCTCATGTAGCCTCAGTTTACTCGTAGGTGCAATGGGGATAAATAGAGGCATGTTTCTTATAGAGTGAAATCTATAATAATGACACAAAAGCCCTATCCCTAGAGTAGTGCACCATGAATGCTTAACAAACACCAGTGGTGACATTGCAGACAGGGCTGTCCTTTCTGAGAGCCTGGAGAAAGGCAGGGTGCAGAGTAATCTTCCCTGTGGCCTGTGGCTCTTCTCTCAGGTGTCAACCTGGGTTGTAAATGGCTCTCGGCTTGACAGCTTCCCCTCTTTAGAGGTCAGCAATTATGTCTCCCTTACTGCCTGTGCCCACATCCCAGTTTGTCACCGCAGCTTGTTCACTGAAGGAGTTAGAAAGTGAACAGGTAACTAGACTTTTCTATCTCTATCTCTGAGGTGACAGAGATTTCTATCCTTACTTGAGCCTATGCCATGGTCTGGAGGCCACTGGTACACCAGCATTTGCTATTGGCCAAGGCCATCAGAGGTAGGCCAGCTCTCTAGTGAGGCAGTGAGGTCCCTCTTCGGAAGATCACCAAATCAAGAGCAACTGGAGCCCTTCATGAGGACATAATAGGAGGGCTTCAGGCTGTCCTTAGCTCCTCATGGGTATCAATAGTGCAGTTTTACTTTGAGGATGAGAAGCTAAGGACCTGAAGAGTGATGAACGATATCTCAGTCTCTCCCTCAGTACACAGTGGGGCAGCCCTCCCTGTCCTAACTGATTCCAGGTGTCCCTATGTGGGGTTAGGGAGTGACATTTAGGACCACACACACACAAGGCATGTGACTCTGTGTGGGGCAAAGATCCCTCAGAGTGCACAGATCCCCAAAGAGGACAAGAATGCCCGCAAGAATGTTCTTGCTAGCTATTTTACATCACAGGCGAAGTAGAAAAAATACTTTTTTCCTTATACAAAGTTTTGTACTTGGGCTCCTGACCACCCTGTCTTGGTCTCTGACATGTACTCAGTTGCACTCACCAACACACACACACACACAAATACATATACACATAGAGAGAAAAACAGAGGCTGAGACAGAGAGACCAGAAGCAGAGGCAGAGAGACAGACAGACAAGACAGACACACATACACAGAAAGACAGAAAAACAGAGAGAGAGAGAGAGAGAGAGAGAGAGAGAGATACACACACGTGATCAGACACATTGACATAGGTAAACACAGAGAGAGAGAGACAGAGAAACAGAGGTAGAGAGACAGAGACACACACAGAGGCAGACAGAGATATACATACAAAACCCCACCCCCAACCCCTCCCCCACACACCACCCCACCTCCAGGTCTCTTACTGTTTTTCCAAAGCCTTGTTGGGTTTTATCTATGGCTAAACTTTCATGCCTGCCCTTCTCTTTGTGCATCATTATGGGATTCTCATTATTTTTGAAGATTTCACCAAACTAATGAAATCCTTCAGAAACTAGAGGAGGGCATCCAAATGCTCAGCTGTCATTACAGCTAATGCAAATCCTGATTGGAAACAAACTTACCTGGGGGCAGGGAGGTGGCTCATTGGGCAAGACACTTACATATAAGTGTGGGTACCTGCATGCAGATACGCAGAACCCACTTAGAGCCAGCAGTAGCACATATCTGTCATCCCTCCTTTCCTATAGCAAGATGGGAAGAAGAGACAAGAAAATCCCCAGAAGCTCAAGAGAGTCTACCTCATGTTGAGAACCAACACCTAAGGAGTCTCTGGCCTCCACATTCAAGCTGCAGTACATATGTACCCAGTTATACACATGAACCAACACAACATTAAAAAAACCCACAACCCCCCCACCTTTTGCCCAACTCCCTAAATTGTCACTATGTAGCAGTCTCCATCCCCGCTTAACTTTGCCTTACTTGTTATGGAGCTAATAGTATTGGAAACCTTGTTCCTTTAAGTCTCTGTTCATAGGTGTCAATGTTTACAAGATATAATTAAGTTTCTTTTCCCACGCAATCGGTAAATAGTCAGCCCTTTCCCACGCTGTGTCTAGTTTTCATCTTTATCTCTTTTAATAACTGCACTTCATTGACTTGCTGTGTCATAATCTCTTTATACATCTCCCCATTGGTGTCCCGGTAGGTAATATTTAAAATTTAGGTTAAAAATAACAATGCAACAAAGACCCAGATTTATAGAACCTTTCCCTCAGCTTGGGTTTTTCTGCAGTGTAAATTCCTACATGTGCAATTACGAGAAGAAAGGATACAAATATCATAAAAATGTAGCCCATAAACGCTGTTATTTTTCCTGAATTGGTCCTTATGCACAAAATGGTTGCTCCCCACTGAGGTGCTTGGTTGGAGAGAGAGAAGCCCTAAGATTGGTCTTATCCCCAAGATCCACTGATTCTAGAATGATCATGCTAAAGTCTGCTGACTCGTAACTCAAGAAGCAAGCTCCCTTGAACTGTATGTAGGCATGTATTCCTGTGACCCTATGATGGCAGTGGGGCTGGGGTAGGACACACAGTGGGGAGTCCCTGGCAGGCTGTAAACACTCCCCAGAAACAGGCAGATGGACAGGGAAAACCTATTTCTCTCCTTCAGATTCTTGGAATTATCCCCATCAGAGTGATTCCAAGTCTTGAACCCATGCTCAGAGATTCAATTAAAACTGGCAGCTCTGTCTCCTGCCAGCCAACCTATCCCTAGAAGCATCAGACTGAATGGACAGCAGATTGGGAGCTGGGATGGACAGGGGCCAGCAGGCAATGTAAGGGGGAGCTGGTCTGGTTTTGGGCCAGATGGATGAGACCTATCCACCACTGCATTCATTTGGAAACAAGGAAATGGTTTCACTGATGTTTCCATTCCCAAAGTCCCCGGAGAAAGTGGATAACAGGTAAGTGACAGTAACAGATTGCACACTGTCAGCTCAGGCACTTCTTTGCCCCCGGAGAATTGATTTTTAATAACGGTGCGGGTGACATGTGGCGGGAGCTGTCGCTGACATGGGTGTTTTGCAGGTCTTAATAAATCACATCAGCCCAGAGCCTCTGGAGTTGGACCAGGTTGCTGGGTGCTGTTTGTTGATGGCACTGAGGCAGGAGGCTGGACTCAGCCACCTCAAGACTAGTAGACTTGGCTAGTTATTTCCTCAGCCAGGTTTCAGATTCCCCATCTCTAAAATGGGCACCATCCTCTCAAGCTCACAGGACTCTTGCAAAGGATCAGGAGAAGGAATGGCCAGGCCTGACCCTTTCAAATATGAGAGATACTCTTATAATAATGACAGGCTAGAAATAAATGGGCACAAGGTTTAAGAGCAGGGTGACATCTCTATCAGGAGGAGATTCCTCGGTGGCAGTCAGAGGAATAAGCCAAGACATCTTTCTTTATCAATAAGACAGTGCAAGGCAGAAAGGCAGACAAGTCAGACCTAGAGTTGGAGCCACATAGTGTCCTTCTGTCCTAGCTCTCATTGAGACCTGGATAACAGACCAGTGTTTATTCCACACTGGCAGTAGCCCGAGCTGTGCTATGTGCTTTAGACACAGCACCTCATTTAACCCTTCTATGATTCGGGAAGGCAATTAGCACCATCGTCTGATTTTTATGGTTGAGAAGACACACAGGGAGAGTGGGGCAGAGCCATGCAGGAGGGCTCTGCAGCCCCTCTAGCCTTTGTGTGCAGCTCATCTGTGTGGATGCTGCAGAGCATACAACCCGGTCTGCAAATAAGTGGGAGGATCTGAGGTATGGCCCCGGCTCTGGATTTCCCAAGAGAATGTGTAATCAGGATTTGTTGGTGAGACTTAAATGCTGGCAACTTATTTGAACTTTGATTTTTTATTTTTTGAGACAGGATCTTGTTAAGTAGTCCAGGCTAGACTCAAAGTCACTATCTAGTCTAGGCTGGGTTTGAACTCACGTTCTTCCGGCCTCAGCCTCCTAAGGACTGGCATTACACATGTGTGTCATCACATCCGTCCCTGAGACTTTTGGTTTTTGAACAAGAATGTCGTAAGTCAACCTTTCGAGCTTGGATGGCTCGTGGGCCTCCTGCTTGTGATCTTGGGTCCTTGTAGAGGGCCTTCACCCTTCTGAAGCCAGAATGAGCACCTGTGAGCAGCCTGCTCATCACAGCCTCACACCCTACTCTGCTCACAAGGAAGGGGAAGGACCGCTTAGTGTAGCCTGGTTTCCTCATCACAGGGTGGGGTGGAGGGTAACCTATCTGATACCCAACAAAGTGCAGACTTGAGGGGTGAGTGCTTAGCAAAAGTGGCTGTGTGCTGAACCTCAGGAATGGCTGACTCTTTACCCCACTGAGGGAAGCTGGGTAGCAACGAACAGGCTGTGCCCAAAGGACAGCAGGAAGAGGAGAGCTCTGTGCACCTCATGCGATTATCCAGTACTATATAAGCTGACCCCAGGCCCAGTGACTCACAGCACTCGGAGGGACCTTAGCCCATTGAAGGCATGGACAGGGATGCATCTCAGCCGGTTGTAGCTCAGGATCCTGTGGAAAGAAACATGTGAGGCCGATGGCTGCCCCTGTTCTTGTGGGTCCACTCTTTACACAAATGTTTCCTCCAGTTTCTCTCATTTAATGTATGGACAAAGGTACCGTCATACAGAGAGAAGAGAAACCTCCCGCTACTCCGTGAAGCTCCTTAGCTTGCCCACCCCCTCACCCCCTTGTTCCACAGCAGACTGGCTCTCTAATCAGCTTACCTACCCCCTCCCTCCACCGTCAAATGGTGTGTGCTTACAACGTGCAGAGCTAATGGGAAATAAATGGGTCTGAGCAAAATATAATTGTGTAGGAAACCCTCCACTGGGAAAGAACACGCATGTATCCCAGAAGGCATTCCAAAGACAGCCTTCTTGAGAGGTAATTAGCTTCTCGTTCCTCCATCTCCCCGAATGGCATCTCCTGATGACTAAGGTCTGCCTTTCAGTGGGACAGCCAAAGCTGTGAGGAGCACAGGAACAAGGTACCTAGGACTGGGGCTCCAAGACTAGATGTCTATGCCTGTGAAGGTTAAACAGGAAATGCCTTCATAACTCACAGCGTGGAGAGGTGGGACATGTTGCTGAAGGTGTGATTGGTCAGCATGCTGATACTGTTGTTGCTCAGGTCACTAGATAAAGAAAAACAGAAAAGTCACTGATACTGTTAGCAGCACCAGAGGGAGCCCACAAGCAACCATCACATGAGTGTGCCACCTATCAATCAACCCATGTATCACTACATATGTACTCATTCATTCATCTATCCATGCCCTCGTTCATCTGTCCATTCACCCACCCACCTATAACTCCCTCACATACTTGGCCATCTGTCTAGACATATACCCACGGACCTCCATTTACCCATCTGTGTGCCTACCCATTCTCATATTTATCTACTGACCTTGTCATCTGTGCACTTACCCCCTACCACCCATCCATTTACTTACACATATGTTGATCCAAATGTTAATTTTTCCATTCACAATGTCATTGCCCACCCATTCATTCTGTTTATTTACTCATTCAATGATTAAATCATTCAATTACATGCCTAGCCATACACTCTCTTCTGACAAAACATACACATAAGAAAACAATGTCTCCTTGTTCTAGTGTGCTTCTTTCCTCGAGCAATTGTTTTTCAAGACAGGGTTTTTCTGTGTAGACCTGCTATCCTGGAACTCAGTCTGTAGACCAGGCTGGTCTCAGAGATTTGCCTGGCTCTGCCTCTTGAGTGTTGGGATCAAAGATATGTGCCACCACTGCTAAAAATTGTGTAGCCCAGGCTGGCCTTGAACTTGTGATTTTCCTGCCTCCACCTCCTTTGGTAAATCCTGCTGGTGTGCATCACCACATCCAGCCTCCTGATCAATTCTTATTACCAGTCCTCTCTCTGTAGTTTATTCATTCCATCTGATTCATCTCTTAGGAGAAACAAAGTTGGTGAAAGAAGACATCTCTATCAACCACACCCTCTGGCTTTTTCTCAGAGACAAATTTCCAGAAGAGCAGGGTGGTGTTAGCTGCACACTGGAGACACCCAAGGAGCTTTTAAATCTTCTGTAGCCAGGGTTCCCAGCCTGGATATTTTAACTTAAATGTTGTACCTAGGTGTGGTAATAGTGTGGAATGACAGCATCAGCAGCTTCTCCCTGGGTAATTCCCCACAGCAGAGCAGTGGTTCTCAACTAGGCATTCCTGTTCTGTCATGGCATTACATAATGTCTACAGACATTTTTGGCTGTCGTTATTGGGTAAAGTGCTACTGACACCTAATAGAGGCCAAGGTCACTGATGAGTGTTTCATAATAATCATGACAACTCCCCTAATCAATAGATATCTGGCCTCAGATGTCCATAGCTCTGAGTTTGAGAAATGTTCATAGAGACGTTGGTTTCTGGAGAACAAGAAAGGGAACCAAATGGTGGCTTCTGGGACTTTTTCATTAGTGGGCCTCTGACTTTAATTGTGAAAGAACCTTTCTTGTCTCTTGTGGACTGGCTCCTTTGCTCTCTCAATCAGACATGGCATCTTTCATTATCACTTGCCCAGGGAATAATTTTACCCTTCTAGGTCCCACCAAGGCAAGACAGTGACCTGTTGAGGGACAAAGCTCATGGGCCTTGCCTCGTGTTTTCTGATTCCCATTCAAGGGTTATTTGGTTCTCGGAAGGCTTGAAGCTTGTAGCAGCTATTATTGAAGGCCCTTGGTTTAAACCACCACTTGAGACATTTTCTAGGAAACTAAAGAAGGAAGAAGAAATGCTTGTTTGTGCTCCTGGTAAAGCTAAGCATGGCCACAGCTTGTAAGCAACTGAATTCCAGAAGGCTTGGGAATTCAGCCTGGAGCCTGGAGAGCTCAGAAGCTCCCTCCAAGTCAATAGCAAGGTAGTTCACAGCCCATGATGACATGCCTTGGCTATTTCTGCACACAGGCCTCACTGGGAAAATCCTCCCATTTCAGCCTGGCCCATGTTTTCCCCCAGGTAGCTGCCTCTCCTTGAACCCTGCAGGTATGCTGGTTGAGAACTGCTACATCTGCTGAAGCACTAGTCTCTCTTAGTCTCTATAGCCCTGTCCTATACCACCCCAGGAAGGTGAAACAAATGCCTGGGTAGTGGCAGGCTCCTTACATAAGTGTCAGCTGTCGGAAGGCGGACAACTCTTTGGGCACTGCTGTTAAATGGTTTCCTTCCAGGTACCTGAAAGAGAGGTGCAGAGTTAGCACAGGGAAGGACACTATCCTGGCCACAGTCATTGCAAGGCCTTACTCCATTCCTTTTTACATCTAGCCCTGCCCCCATTTGTCATCATTGTCTATTGTATGATCATGCAATTGGTGATATTTTTCTTCACTAGATTGATAGCGTTTCATGACGGCATGATTCTTGCTAAAATTGCCCATCACCTATCCTCTTGATGATGCTGATACAAAGTAGGTATGCATCCAGTGCAGAGTTGTTTAATATTAATAAATGAAGCACTCACTTGATGTTGACATATCACGATATTTGAGTAGCAACAATACAGTTGAGGGACCACCTGCACAGTGATTGATCTAGAATTGGAACCCAGGTCATCCTGACAATTCCACACAGCTTTTACCCAGCCCCTGGAGAATGGTTGGAAAACTGGGCCACAATTTGTCTTATGAACTGAATTTTGTAAGGAACTGAGGGAGACACAAGATGTCAGGTGATACTGAGGTGTCTACAAGAGCCTCCAGGGAACTAACTGGGTAAGCTCGAAAACAGCCAGAAGAAAAGGAGCCCTTAATGGCCAGGGATTGCGCGCGCGCACACACACACACACACACACACACACACACACATACACGGCAGAAACATTTTCAGGGAACACTATGGGAAACCTTCTTCCCTTAGAGCTGGGTGCTTGCTACTGGTGGCCCACAGAGAAGGGAAACATCACTTTAAAGAGACGTTTTCTGCTGTGGACTTGACAGCTCCAAACCCTCAATGAACCTCACTTGAGAAACACCCAGCAAGCGGTGTAATACTACATTCTGAAACCTGACAATGAGGACATTGTGGCATAGGAAGAGAAGCCCAGGGTCAGATTTGCCGGACATTCAGGTAGCAGAAAATCTGGTGGGAACCAAAGTGTACATAAGAATATTCATCATGACTCCAAGAAGCACACAGGACACTGGCGAGAGCTGCACAGGGCCTGGGATAGCTTTCACTCACAACTGGTACCCTGAAGGAAATTACAGAGGTGGGACCATCTCCTGAGACTGCATCGGGAAGCATTGTCCAGGATGGCGCCTGTCCTCTGGTCACTCACAGGAAGACTAAGCAGGGAAAACAGGAGTGTCCATAGCAGAGGAAGTCCAGGAGGTGGGTGAGACAGGGCTCTAGGGGCTGGGAGAGTGTAGACGGAGTTTGGCAATCATCTGCTCAGTCAGTTCTCGGAGCCCTATTTCAGTGCAGGTTTCTATCCTTTTAAGTAAAGCCTATCTTTACTTCATCTCCAGTGCCGTTTTAGCAGGCTGCCTCCTTGGCTTCATTCTTTGATCAACTCACCCCCTATCCTTTTCCTCTAGCCCCCCCCCAAAAAAAACATAATCTGGACTGATTTGCAGGGCCTCTGTGCTCAGCTCCCTGACAGATGGGACTGTTCTACAATATCCGACAAAATATCTCCACTTTTCTCTTTCTTTTTATCGACCTTTATCTATCCCCCTCCCCCATTCTCTCCTCCTCTTTTGTGCCTTCTGGTCCCTTCTCTAGTCTTTCTTTGTCATCTCAATGCTAACTGTTAGAACAGCAGCATGTGTTCTCCCGGGTTCATCCAGGAGTGTATTCACGCGCGCTTTCATTTCTCTGAATGTATGTAAGATTACGATTTTGAACTCTTTGTCTGGTACTTTGTCTAAGTCACTCTCACTGGGGGCCGCTTCTCTGGGACTGGTGGTTTTTGGAGGAGATGGGTTGTCTTGGTTTTTCGAGTTACTTAGGTTTTTGTATTGGGATTTGTACATACAGCATTAGATCACTGGTTGATTTTTTTAAATGTAGGTAATCTTTCTTCTAGATATAAAGTCATAGAGGAGCAGTGAATGACTTCAGTGTCCCATTCCCACCAATAATAAACAGTTCATCTAGACCAAAAAATACACAATGAAACAACAGAATTAATTGACATTACAGATTATTTACAGATGGATTTAACAGACGTCTATGAAATGTTCCATCCAAACATTGAAGAATACATATTCTTCTCTGTATTCCATAGACTTTTCTCTAAAATTGATCATGTATTAGGAGATAAAACAAGCCTCAGGAAATATAGGGCAATGGAAATAACTTCGTGTATTCTGTGGAATAAAGTAAGACATCCAGAAAAATAGAAAATTCACAAACTCATGGATATGAAGCAAGATACTGTAGAATAATAAAGATACCAAGAAGGAAAAAATATTAGAATTGAATAAATACACACCGATCATACTTAACCCATAAGATATAATGGAAGCAGTCCCAAGAGGAAGGTTCATAGTTATAAGCACCTACATTAAAAATCAGAATGACCTCAAATGAATGAATGAATGAATGAGTGAGTGATGTCCCTCAGGGACTAGAAAAACAAGACTAAGCCAAATCTGGGCTGGTAAGATGGCTCAGTGGGTAAAGTGTTTTCTTTTGAGCCTGATACCTGGGTTGGATGCCCAGGACACAAATTAGGTAGAGAGAAAGAATCCACTCCTACAGTTGTCCTCTGACCTTCACATGTATGCACAAAAGCATGTATACACACACACACACACACACACACACACACACACACACACACACAAACCCAGCAAAGTCCTGATACCCAAGCCAAAGAAAGATACAACAAAGCAGAAAATCATAGACCAAACTCCCTGGTGAACTTAGATACTGAAAAACTCAATAAAATAGTTGTGCCCTGAATTCAAGGGCATACCAAAGTGATGACTTACAGTAAGGAAGTTGGTTTCATTCTAGAGAAGCAGAGATCATCCACAGTATGTGAATCAGTAAGTGTAATATATCACACAATGTACTCAAGGACAGAAATCATATCAATAGACGCAATAAAAGCTTTTGTCAAAACCCAACACCTTTTCGTTATAAAGAGCTCAGGAAGCTAGGGATGGAGGAGCCATAACAACGGGTGTCTACCAGGAAGGAAAGCCATGGTGATGCTAACTGGAGAAAAGGCACTTCCACCAAAATCTGGAAGAAGACAAAGGTGTCCACCGTCTCTTGTTCAGTACAGTGCTTGAAATTTACCCAGGGCAACAGGAGAAGAGAAGGAAATAAAAAAGACAGAGAAAAGGAAGAAGTCAGATTTCTGTATCTGCAAATTCTATGATTTAATACTTTAGAGAACCTAAAGACTCTATCAGAAAATTCTGAGAGCCAATAAACACTTTCAGTAAAGGACCAGGATACAAAATTATACACCCCCAAGTCAGCAGCCTTCCTATATATGAATGATGTAAATAAATAATACCTGAAAGAAACCAGGGAAATAATCTAAAAAAATGTAGATCAAATCGAACAAGAGAAGCAAAAGACATGTAAGATCAAACTGTTAAAGCACAGAAGAAGGAAATTTCTGAAGATTCTAGAAGATAGAGAGGCTCTCCCATGCTCATGGGTCAGAAGAGTTTATCCTGTTAAAATGGCTGACCTACTGAAAGTGATAGATTCAATGCCCATTAAAATACCAACATCATTCTTTACAGAAAAACAAACCAAACAATTAAACTCATAGGGAAGCATAAAGGACCCCAGCTAGCCACAGCAACCTTGAGAGAAAAAAAAAATTACTGTAGTAGTTATCACCATATCTGATTTCAAGTTATACTACAGAGCGATAGTGATAAAAACAGCAAGGTACTGGCAGGAAAACAGACTCAGATCACTGGCAGAGAACTGAGAGCTGATGATTCAAGCCATGCAGCTATAGTTAACTGACTTTTACTATAAGGCTGCAAACCAAACCAAACCAAATCAACCGACTGACAGAATACACACTGAAGAAAAGATAACCTCTCTAGCAATGGTGCTAGGGAGCCTGGCTATCATAGCAGAAGAATTCAGCTGGCTCCTTCCTCTAAGCCAGCATAAAGATCAACTCTGTGGATGAAGACATTACTGTAAGACCCGAAACTGAAGCTGTTAGGGAATAAAGCCCTAGGCACAGCTAATGATCTTCTTCCCCTGGTTCCAGACACTCAGAAAGGAAGGTTAACTCTTAATAAATGCCACCTCGTGAAATTAAAGACCTACTGTATGCAAACAAAACTCCCCACAGAAAACCCAGTTCATAGAGGAGACAGCCTACAGAATGGGACAAAACTCTTTGCTTTGGATACATTGACAGCTGATTAACATCCAAAACATTCCAAGAACTAAAAACAACAATTAAAAAAAAAAACCACACTAAACAAAAATAAATAAATAAAAACTCAGTGAAAAATTAGGCCAAGGAACTTAATGGACAATTCTCAAAAGAAGAAACGTGAGCAGCTGATAAATATTTTAAAATGTGCTCAACATCCCCAGCCATCAGGGATATGTAAATTAATAGTACTGCTGGGCAGTGGTGGCGCTCGCCTTGAATCCCAGCACTAGGGAGGCAGAGGCAGGTGGATTTCAGCCTGGTCTACAGAGTGAGTTCCAGGACAGCCAGGGCTACACAGAGAAACCCTGCCTCGAAAAACCAAAAAAAAAAAAAAAAAAAAAAAAGTACTTTGAAATTCCATCTCAGCCCAGTCAGAATGGCAATTAGGCAGGAAATGACAACAAATGCTATCCAGGGTCCATGGAAAGGCGAGCACTTGCTCACTGTCAGTGGGGACGTGAGTGGTGCAGCCACTATGGACACCTGTCTGGAGCTTTCTTTAAAAACTGAAGCCAGAACTTCTATCGGACCCAGCTATCGCTCTCCTTGGTGTGTACCCAGAGGACTCCCCATCCTACGACAGAGACATTTGCTCCTCCACATTCATTGTTGCTTCCTTCACAACAGCTAAGAAGAGAATTCAGCCTGATGTCTGTCAACCGACGAACAGATAATGGAAATGTGGTATGTGCACGTGTGGAACTTTATTCAGCCGTAAAATGAAATTATGAAATACGCAGGGAAATGAATGGAACTAGAAACATTAGACTGGGTGCAGAAAGCCTAGGTTCAGAAAAACAAGCGGTGGGTGTTCTCTCCTGAATGTAGAGCCTGGCTTCCAATTTTAATATATGTGCGTTTATGTGGGAAAGAATGTGTGTGGAGCTTAGGAAACTAGAGAGGGTCAATGGGCGAGGAAGGAGACGATTCTCTGAAGTAAGGGAAATGGAACAGTAGCGGAAGGGGGAGACGGATTTCAATGGGGATGGGAGGCAGGGGAATGGGGGAAGGAACGGATAGGGATGTCATCTGACACCTGTAAGCCAATTGTAGTGGCTATTCCTGATTGTCAACTTGACTATATCTGGAGTGAACTACAATCTAGAATTAGAAGGCTCACCTGTGATCCAGATCTTGAGGCTGGAAGACACAAGTTTCTGACCTGGATCTCGGCATAGAGATCTTGAGGCATAGTGGCCATGAAAAGCTTAGGCCTAGGCAAAGTAGTACACCCCTTTAATCCCAGGAGATTGAGGCAAGGAGATCTCTGAGTTCAAGGTCAGCCTGGGACAAAGCAAATCCCAGACCCAGGCGTGGTAGTACACACCTTTAATCTGGGCCACACCTTCTGCTGGAGGCCTACTAAGGACACTGGAAGAAGGAAGGTTTGCTCTTCTTCACCTGTGTGCCCCGTGGGACTGAGCAACTGCTAGATCCTTGGACTTCCATTCACAGCTGCTGTTGACCATTGTTGTGGAGTTGGACTACAGACTGTAAATCATCAACAAATTCCCTTACTATATAGAGACTACCTATAAGTTCTGTGACTCTAGAGAACCCTAATATACCAATCAAACATTATATTAAGTATGAAAGCTTAAATGGAGGTACAATGTGTGGGTGGATAGAGCTGCTCCCAGAAGCCACACGTTACAGAATGAAAGTCCCAGTGCCCTATATGTGAGTGAGATGCTACAGTAAGCTGTTTTGTAGGGAGGTCCCTAAGGCCCCTCGGACACTATGGACAAATGTCACCGCTGTTCATTGCCTACCAGAACTGAATGGTAAGTCCTTATTTCTGAAGATGCTACATATCCTGTTTGCTCCTGGAGCAGGAACTGTGCTGGAAACTCACTCTCTTCCTGTTGGCTAACTTTCCCTGTCCCACAAGGTGCTATGCAGGTTACTGAGGAGAATGGTCTTACTCAGCCATGGCCAGTACATGCTTCACCCCCACTGGTCAGGTAAGTGTGCACTGTAAACAAGCCTCGACACGCTCCTGCAAGCAGTCCTAACGAAACTTACTGGGCCATAAATACTGGGGATAAAAGGCAGTGTGGTGTTAGTCAGAAAGAGGAAAGAAACTGGTGGCATGGGAGGGGGACAAGAGAGGTTAAAGCAGGGTGACTATGATCAGACTGTACTATGCATGAAAAGGTCAAAATGAAATGAAAGCCATCGTTGTGCATATGTTGTGCATATGACAAAACATTTGAAAAAAAAAAAAGGAACTGCAATTTCACACTGAGGATTTCTGATATCTTATTTGGAAATAAAAAAAAGAAGGGAGCATGTGTGTGTCACAGGGGACACATGACAGTAGGGGCCAAGCTTCAGAATGTGGGTCTTTGACAGTCAGGAGTTCTTGGATTAACCCTGTCCTATTGGGACCCCAGGCTCCTGCAAGGACTTGCTCAGCTAGGATGAGGCAAATTCTGCACACTCAAGTTTCACAGAGGAAAGCAGCCTCAGTGTAATCATGTGAATTACAAAGACAGTCACTATCAAGCCTGCCCTCAGCAGGGGCCACAGGCCAGTTTACTAACCCCAACTCCCACAAGTTTTTTCCCCTAGGCTTCCTGTTGCTCAGGACACAAGTGAAGATTTGTTAAGGTAACTGTCAAGATCAGCTCTTGGGGGGAGTTTCCTTCGGCACAGCATTTACAGTATGCCGTCACTGGTTCTTGCCTGCCTGGTGCCAGCCTTTAGTTCTGTGAGGTCCCTGTTCTGCTATCTCAGCACCACTCAAGCTTTAACAGATATGTAAATGGCCTGGGGTCACTTGAAGCTGGTTCTGATCTGGAAGGTCTAGGGTAGGATAAGAAAATCTGCATTTCTAATACGCTAAGACCTAAGGTGGGATATGAACTGCAAACCCATGGCTGGGGTGTCCAAGACCTACCATCAAGTGACCAAATCAGGCAGAAATGCGTTAAGGCAGGGCATGGGCAACCCTGGCAATGGCAGACAAGTTGGAATGTATATCATCTTTGCTTGACACCTAGCAATTCTCTTCCTGTGACCAGTCCCGAGGGAGCCTCATGGCACAGAGCTTTGGGCAGGACTCAGAAAGCCTCAAGCTGCCATAGTATACTGGGTAGGGCAGTATACCTACCCAGTATACTGGGTCCTCATGTGGTCCTTTCTTTCGAGTCTGTTAAGTGCTGGGCCTTACTAGGTGTTGGGGGAATATATAGGTGGACCAAATTCCATTTTTGCCTTCAGGAACCTTTATTCAGGGGCTAAAATTCAGCTGTGCACAGACTTAGGTTATGGCCTCAGGCCAAGGAGTTAGTCATCCATCCATTCATCTATCCATCCATTCATTCATATATGCATATGTATTTATTTAGCAGCTGCTATGTGCTAGGCACTATCTATGATGGTGAATGAGGTAGCCAGGAAAGAAGAGACCCAAAGCTGAGTTTTGGAGAGAAGGTCCAAGGGACTGTGGTGGAGATGGGCTGGCGGACTCTGCTTCATATTCAATCTATCCTCCTGAGCCAAGTGTCACCCCACACTAGAGCCTCCCAATTACCATTTATTCACCCGACCTCTGTGTACATAGGTCAATCTGGAAAACCCTCGGTAACACAGGCCAAACCACAGAGGGCTCTGCTGCATTTCACAGAAGTTGGAGTCACCCATGCTAACCAGGGTGACTGAGGGTAAACTGAGCTGTTTAACCCAGGAAAGGAGAAGGACCATGGAGTTTCTCAGACAGTCTCCATGATGGGCTCAGGATGCTGTCTCTGCTTCAGTTTTTGTATTTATTAGGGGTGAGGAAACTGAGTGGCCCAGTGCTTGCTCACCTGAAAGTCTTCCTGTCTCACTTTGCAAAAACCACCTGCTTTTTGTTCCCTATCTGCTGCCATAATCTCCATGGCTTGCAATGTCTACCAACTGCAGATGCTAACAGGACCTATAAAATACATTCACAGAAACATCTAGACCAAGTATTTGACCATGGTAATTGGTACCGCAACCTAGCCAAGTCCAGACAGGAAATTATAAGGGCTTCACATCCCTCTCTGGTTCTCATATCTGACCCTCTGATGACCTTAGGTTGCAACTGCACTGGCCTTGTCCTTCCCTGAATGACCAAGGAGAGTGTGGCCAGGTCTTTGCCTGCACTGGTCCTGCCTCTGCCTCCTTGTCTAGTTTCCTCTCATGATCTCAATCCTTAAGCCCTTAGCTCCAGCCTACCTCCCACATTTCAGCTCCCCCACCCACAGGTGACATTGCATGATATCCAAGACTCTAGGCATTACATCATGTTTCAGTCCCTGGTGGCATCTTCAGCATGAGTCAGTCTGTGGAGTCATGTCAGCACACTGGCTGTGGCCTTCCCACACACTGCCTGGCAACAGCTAGACTCAGGAAAGATCACCTGGGCAATGAGAATCCCGGAACTCCCCAAGAGAGCTGCATCTGGCACGACAGAGCTAGAGGGAGCTACTTTCTGTACAGGGTGTCCCGTGCCCTGGCATCATGACTTGGAAGGCACAGAATCAAAAAGTTCCACTTTAGAAATGCAGATGCAGTGGTGAGGGATGCTGTCTTTGTGGGGAGCCCTTGATGCACGCTCTCAGCTCCAACATTGCCTACAGCTGCAGTGAGGTCTGGAGGGACCATTCAGAAGCCTGCCCTCTGCCCCCTGGCTTCAGAACTGCTGCAGCTTTTCCAGCAGGTCAACCTTTGCCTTGACCTGAATTTAAATGCTCTTTTCAGCCCTCACTCCTGAGAACTCACCTGCCTTGCATGAAAATCCACACGATCTCTTTGCACAGAATGCTCCTTGCTTTCTGCTCCCATTTCAAGCTTAGCAGAGCAGACGGGGTCTCACAAAGAATTCCAGGACCTGCTGAATGGGGATGGAGAGGGCAGCTCACCTTCCCAGAGACCCTACTCCAGGACAGGATTTCCCCCAGAGGCCTGGGTGATGTGAGGGCCAGCTCAGCTGTCATTCTGGCTATCTAATAGCTGTGTAACTTCAGGCAAGGCACTTCATCTCTCTGAGCTTGTATTTACATAGCTGTAAAATGGAGCTTATGATAATCACTACCATGAAGAATTATGAAGGTCCCTATGGATAGATTTTAGAATAGTGTCCCAGCACACTTGTGTTGAACAAGTTTTGAAAATATATTCAAATACATATATATTCATATATGTGCGTGTATTATACCCACACAGAAAGATTTTATATATAGTGATATATATGATTGTCAAAAGAAAAACTCCACTTCCTCTTTTGCTTCCAGCATGTTTTTCTGTGAAAAGAGTGGCATTAAACCATGCTGCTGATTACAAGGCTTGTTTGGCTCCTGCGTGTCCCTCTATGTGCAGAGTCCACTTCCCCTGGCCTCAGCCTGCACATGTGCCTCTCAAGCTCCCAGCACATGCACCGTCTCTCTCAGGCTACCTGCTCTCTAGGATCCAGGTGCTTGACTAGAAGACCTTTCTACCAGGAGGGTCCTCTCCAGGCATGTGCTCTCTTCCCGAATGACCCGGGGAAATGTGACTTGGCTACCGGTTGGTTTCCACACTGAGTTCTCACTGTTCTAAGTCTCCAAGGGCAGGAACAGGATTGTGACCCTGATTGTGACCCTGACTGTTCTATTCCAAGTCTGATGACAGTGTCTTCTGGGTGTGTGCATGAACAAGCAAAGGAGAATCCTGTTCTCGGTCTCAGTCCTCACCTCTCGCTAGGCATGCTTTCTCAGTATTGAGGAGAGTCCCAGCTCTATTAGGGATTAATTCTTCTCAGTCCCCTCAACCTCCTGACAGCACTGACAAGCATCCTCACCTAATGTTACCTGAAGAGGTCTGTCTGGGCCAGGTCCACACTAGGACTCTTCAGTGCTACTGTGCTCAGAGGTAGCCCCTCTCCAAAGCTGGGGTGAACCCTGAAGTTGGCTTGGAGTACCCTCTGGCTCTTCCTGTGTCAGAGTATACTGGACAGTTTTATGTCAACTTGATGCAACCAGAATCAATGGACCGGAGGGAACGTCAACTAAGAAAATGCCTCCATAAGATTGGGTTGTAGGCAGGTCTGTAAG
>JADRCH010000008.1:9949785-10137393 GCA_019843965.1 Rhynchomys soricoides
AACAAGCCATTAAACAGCACCTATTCATTGCCTCCATGTCAGTTACTGTCCTGGTTCCTGCCCTGTTTGAGTTCCTGTCCTGACTTCCTTTGATGATGAACCATGATGTAGAAGTGTAAGCCAAATAAACCCTTTCCCCCCTCAACTTGCTTTTTGGTAGTGGCGTTTCATTGCAGCAATAGAAACCCTAATGAAGACAATCCTCTTTCTACTCAGAGTGTTTCTGTTTGTTTTTAGTGTGGGAGAGATGGCTCAGTGCTTATGAGAGTGTGCCACTCTTCCCAAGGTTGGTTCCCAGCACACACACTGAGTGCCTCAGAGCTACCTGTCATTTCAGCTCCAGGGCATCTGACACCCTCGTCTTGTCATGATCCCTGTGGGTATCTGCATGCACATGCACCCCAACCCACATATACCTATCGTTAAAAATAAAATAGAATCTTAAAAGCAAAAGGCCAACAGCCTCCCTTTCATACTTCGCTCACATTTGCCCTGGTGGCATGAAACCAACAGAAGACAATGGGGTGGGACATTTAAGGCAGAGCACTGAGCCTAAGTAACTGGCTGTCCCTTATGTGTACATTTGCACACAAAATAACAAAGCAAGCGGCACTTAAGAACTTCCCTTGACAAGGTAGTAAAAGCTATCAACAGTATCCATGCTGGACTGCTGAGCTCATTCTTTGGCAATTGTGTAACAAAATGAACAGTGCACACCCAGTATTTCTGCAGCCTGTGACATGCTCAGTGAAATCCTACTGCCTTGCTCCTTGAAGTAGCTGCTTTGGAATTCCCCCAGGAAACACTGTTGCTACTTAAAAGAATGACTGGTGGGGTTTCCCAGACGGGGGCATTTACCAGACAGTTTCTGAAAATGAAGAAAAGCAGTGAACACAGGGCAAAGCACAGACGGTATTAGCTGCCAGCCATAGAATTGGTGCTTTCACGTGAGTATTAACAGTTTTGAAAACCTGAACTCTGCCAGACAGCTTTCTCTCACTGAAGACTTTTCTGATGGGAAATGGACAGGCGGTCAGGTCAGTGATGTGGGGTTTTATCTACTGGAGAACGGACTGTGTCACTACCTGGAAGACCGGCATAGTTCATCAGGCTGTTCTAAGTGACCAGCGAGTGATGTTGTAGATCCCAGCTGGGAGACAGTACTACTCAAAGTCCAAGGCAGACCAGTGTGGATTAGGGTAAGAGAACGGGCAAGTCCACAGATACAAATGCAGGTTCCCCATGGCAGCTACTCTTTCAGAAGATCCCACTGCCTGTGGTGTGTGATCAACGACAAAAATCCGTCAGTATTGGAAGGGACCCTTACAATGCTCCCTCCTGTTCCAACCACATGAAGCTGGTCTTTCTCCTCTAACTTCACCCCGGAAAATATCACAACACAGGCAGTGCAGAACAGAAACCAGAGTTGCCGTGAAGCCAGACATTAAAGATTTGCAAAAACAAACAAACAAACAAACCAAAACAACAACAAACTACACATCGTCACCCTCGGTACTTCAATCTCTGGTTTGTCTCAACAACACACTTCTTACATAAACATGTGGGAGATAGAGACTTATTTTTAGGTGGAATAAGAAATAGGTATTTCAAAATGGTCTGTGTTAGTGTCCGGTGTGTCCTGTCAAACATTAATAGTATCTCTGACAAGCACATGCTCTTAGAGTCCTGGAAAGGCACAAAAAAGCGCCTAAGTTGGGGCCCCACAACACGCTGTGCCAGGCCTTCTGGATCTCAGTTTCTAGAACATTCATTTTTTCTCTTTCCCTATCCTCCACTGTGGTCTAGATGGTTCAGTGTCAGAATTGAGCTCCTTGGAGTGCACCAGAAACCAGGCTTGGCTGGGAGAGACATCATCTCTTCCACAGAAGAGAATCAGAGGTTCTCTAAAGGCACAGAACCCCAATTATTTTTGCTCTTTCAGTCTCTGTGTCCAGAACCTTAGAGAAAAGCACTCGTGAGCTGTCTTATGGCATTTCTGCATTTTGACATGTTGCTTGTGGCACCCATTTGGCCAAGAAGGAGCACATTCCGTGGCCATTTTTGCAGCTTTTATGCCTGGAAACAGATCACCACATGCTCACACAGATTTTTCGGGGGCTCAGCTTCAGTCCATACCCATGCTGACAGGGACTTTTAGTGACTGTCAGACCTCCTTTCCTTCCCCGGGGCTGCCAGTCCCCATGACAACCTCTCTGAGAATCAGGAATGCCAGAAGTGACAGTCTCACCTAAGACCTGCTTGCATTCTAAGAGGCTGACGTGCTCACAGTGCAGCTAGGAGACACTGGCCTGGGATGTGATGGAGATTCCCCAGGGGGAATCTGGGTCATGTCACATTCTGTTACTTATGTCTGAGGACTCATGTTCAGGCGGCCTCAGCAGAGGGAGTGGGCCTAGTGTCTGGGAGGGAGCTCTGACACACAAGTGTGACAGTGTGGGTATGAGCGGTGGGGTGAGTCTTGTGGCTGGGGACACCCTGACCTACTATCACTCCCTTCAGCTGGCTCTTCCAGTTCCTATACCAGGGTCTCCACCTGTGTAGCTACTTCTGCCTATCCCACTCCTTCTGCCCTGTTAGGATCTGCTCCTGGCTGGCCCTTCAGTATTTGTAGGGCGTGTGGACCATGCCACCAGAGGCATTAGCATGGAACAGGTGAGGTTAAACATGTCCAAACCCTGGAAATCTCAAAAACTGAGGTTAGAATCTCAGCCTGAGATAGGCAGGAGTAGGACTAACTCCCTCCTTGTTTCTGTGCCTGCCTTGAAGTGAGTAACCAGGAGGGCAACCCCCAACCAGGTGGTCACAGTCAGTCAGTCACATAACCCAGTACCTGGAAGTCTTCTGCATGTAAATGAGGCATCTCAGTAGCCTTAGGATTCAGCCAATGACCTCCTCCCTCCCTGGATATTCTCAAGCCCTCCCCCCAAACCATATAACCTTTGGTTCATCCCCAATAAAGTGTATGTGTTCAAAGCCACCCTCAATAAAGAAATATGAACAAGCTAAGGCCATCTTAGAGAGCTGCTTCATTAAAGATCAGTGGAGAGAAGAAGGCCTTAGTTTGAAAGAGCTGTAACACTAAGATTCTCAGAGAAGGCCTTCTCTCTCCTCCCTGTGCTCCCCATCTGGCTCCCAATGAAACCAGGATCCTGTTGGTCATGAACTATGCTTCCCACCTCTGGCCTAGTGGGTAGTGGTGTCTGACACCCCGGAGGGAGAGGTGTACTGGGGACCCCACCCATCTAGACTTAGCCCTGTCTTCTCTGTGCTGGTACTGGGGGTATCCGGACACCCCAGAGAGGAAAGGCAGAACCTGGTACCAATCATACCCAAGTAAACCTCTCTTTCACATCCTGATCTCACACCTTTCATGAAGCCATATGAGCTTCAGAGATGGCAGAACAAATGTCTGCTTTCCCCAGAGAGACCATGAGCCTCAGGAGTGTTGGGCCTACCTGTTTCACTAAGGGTCATCTCTCTATGTTGGCAGCAAGCCTGACATATGAGGTACCTCATCCCCATGTGATGAGCTAAAGAATGACAGCACGGAAGAGGGCAGCATGACAGAGCATGGGCAAGCAGTGTGAGCATGGGAGGTTCTTCTGTACCAGGTGGTGAGCACCCATGGCTGACAGAGAGCCAGACAGGGTGCTGCATCCAGTACTGTGAGCCCTCCAAAGAGAACCTGGCACCTGTTTCATTTAACTCGGAGCTTCTGGGGAGCGACCGTGGGAAACCTGGGCAGGAAAGATGTTCTACAAACCGGTGCAACTTAGCACTGACAAGTTGCCTGCTTCACAGGGTTGCTTAGAGGAGGAATGGAATCCTATTGTAAAAGCCTGTTCACCAATGCTCGGAAAGATGATCTCATAATACCCTGTGCTATTTCGAAGGTCACACAGAGGCTTTGTGGGATCTAGAAAGGCAGGATCCAGCACAGGGGTTTTTGGACATTGCAAGAAATCTGGCTGTCCTCTTGTACTCTGGGTTATTCATAGGGAGAGAAGAGTCAGGCCTAGTCAGGTCTACCTTACCAGGTAGAGATGGTTTGGAGTTGGCCTCCGTCTTCCCCTTTAACGCTGCCCCAGCCTAACACCAACCAAAGCTCTCAACCACTGTCTGGGAAAAGCTCTGCTGGCTTCCAGTGAAGCCAGGCATGTCCCCCTTCCTTGAGATCCTGAGGTACCTCGGGAAAGCTCCTGTTGGTGAGGCTGAAGGGGCTGGAGTGGTACTTACAGTTCCGTCACATCCTTTGGCATTCCTTTGGGGAGGGCACGGAGACCCCTGTTGCTGCATCGTACCACTGTCTCCACACAGGTACACTGCTCGGGGCAACGTGGACTCAGCTGGCAGCTGCTCTCCTCATTGCCTGTGGAGGACGCAGACAGGGTGAGCAGCCCAGAAGACAAGCCCGGCCAGGGGAGCAGCCAGGCAAAGCTAGCTGATAGGGCCAGGCTGTTTCCAGCAAAGGCCAGTTCTACCTAGCACCAGCAGTGAGCCCAAGCCAGGACTAAAGGTTGCTACTACTGGTTTCTTCCACTGCCAGAGGCAAAGGATTCGTGCCTGGGAGCATGGGAAGGAACTCTGCTGTTTAAGGCACTCCAAATGTAATGAAGACCAGTCAAGCTGCTAACCCAGACCCACGGCCACGTGGGAAAGGGGGTCCTGTCTGTCACAGGAGGAATAAGCCATGACTCTGAAAGGAATGGTCAGACAGCGGCAGAGCCTGGCCTTTCCTCTCTTCTTTCTACCTTTTCCTCCCCACCAACCATTCATACAGAGGACAGTGTCCTGAATGAGCAAACATCTTGTTCTAATGACGTCAGTACAGAAATATGGCTGAGGAAAGTAAAGCAGCTTCAGGAAGAGGCAACAGGCCACGAGGGCTGGCAGGAGACCCTCAAGAGGCCTTTGGAGCAGAGTTCCTCAGAACCTGTGTTCCAGGAAGGCAGAATGAAGTCAGAGGTCTCAGCCTTGCCTTTCCGACTCACTCCCGCTTACCGTCACAGGTGAAGTCCTGGATGGCCACATCTTGGATAGGAATCTCCTTGAGGAAAAAGGGCTTCTGGCATCTGGGGTTCCCGCTGACGATACGGCGCTTCCTCAGCCACCGGCCAAGCCAGGCCATGTGGCAGTTGCAGTTGAAAGGGTTAGACAGGAGGTTTCTGAGGGAAAGAGAGCCTCTGAGTGGTCATTGTCCACCCTAACCCTAGCCCAAAGTCTAGGGTCTACTCCTGTAGCTCAGACTTGCTCTCTAGGAGGCTCTGGGTCTTGGCATCCCTTCCTGGGGGGATGCAGAATTTTCCTCTAAACTATGAGGGATGCAACCATCTGATGGGTGTGTTATGACCTCCAGCCTTTGCCTCCTCTGTCCACCCAGCCTTACTTGGGCAAAGCTGGGGAGAATTGCCTGTACTCTACAGCAGTTTCCACACCCCTTTCCCACCAGAAATGCCTGCAGTTTGTGGGCTGGAGTGTCGGTGCTCCTGACCCGGGGCAGCTGGGACCCTTCCTTTTTCTGACTTGTGTTTTTTATTTTCTTTTGGTGTTGACAGTACCAAGGCTAGTTCTATGCCTGTGAGCAGCTGCCCACTGACAGAGGCTAGCATCTCCACTGGCCTCTGCATATCCAGAAGCCTACCTGTTCATGACAGGTACTTTGCCACTGTCCACGCAGTAGTGTGATGGACAGATGGGGTTTGCCCCAGGCTTGGGACACATCCATCATGCCACTGAGGCAGAGGGTAGAGCAGGGGAGGGACAGGTCACATGGGCCAGGGAGGGAGAGGAAAGGGGATGAGAGGGAGCTTCCCAGGCTGTAGAATCTAGGAGTTACCAGCATGAAGGCCTCAGGCAGGGTGTATGAGGGTAGGAAATGTGAGGTCAGCAGGGCTGGGTGGCAGGGCAGAGAGGCACATGGCTGGTAGAAACTAGACTGCTGTCTGTCCCCAGGCCACTCTGCAACTCCACTTCTAATCCAAGTGGGAAGGAGATAATGGCTGTGGTTGCTACTTTGTTATGTCATTTGGGGGGAAAGGAAATGGGACAGGTAAGCACTTGCTGAGGACAGCTGAGGCACAAGGCAGCAGCAAAAGTACCTGTAAAGTGATCAAAGGCTGGGGACTCTCTGTCTGCCCTTAGGCCTGGCTGTGCAGTTCACACCGTCAGCAGGAAGGTGCTGGGGAGACCCGATGCATAGATGTAGACACAGTCCCTAGCTGATGAGAGGATGCTAGAGGCTGGACCCGGGAAGCACAGCCCTACAAACGTAATCACTATCCTCTGCCACTGCTTCCTGATGCCAGGAATTCCCTTTTACTCTCTCATTTACAGGCCCAGAAAGCTGGGCTCCCACTCTGCCTCTGACAAGTACCAGTGTAGTCAGGGTCACCTTTTAAAACATGCTGCCGTTCACACCATGAGTCTACGGCAAAGTTTCAGTGTTTTTGGTGTGCTTTGAAACTAAAGCAGTCCCCATGGCCAGGCAGTTTGACCCTGGCCTCCTCTCCAGTCCTGTCTTACCCCATATCCCTGCACGCTCAGTACAACGGCTTTACTAGGCTTTGCATATTTACTCTGCTCCAACCAACCAGGGGGCCTTAGAGTGACTGTAACTACTATAGGAAATGCATTTCCCACTTTCTTCAATAAACTAATCTTCCCTACTGCTTCTTCATAAAGCTTGTGTTAGCCTTTCTCATCATGGGCACAATTTACCCTGCAGACAGACCCAGGGAGGAGGAGCCAGGTCTGTAATCCTTAGTACTTAGATGGTATCTGGCGCATAGAAAGAGGCTGACAAATGTCTATTAAATAGACAGATGGGGCAGGTGACCTTGGCCATGGTCAGTGGGAAGCTGGAATGTCAGGGAATTCTGCAGAGAGGGACCCAGAGGGAGTGGCAGCGTGCTGGGGAGAACTCACATGGTAGACAGGGAGACGAGTGTAGTGAAGGCTCCAGGGGTGATGGTGGTGATCCGATTGTCATAGAGTGACAGCAGTCTCACAGAGCTTAGGCCAGTGAAGGTGTCATTGCTTACACAGCTGATCAGGTTGCTCCTCAACATCCTGGAAGAGCATGGGAGAGGGTCATGGGTAGTGTTCTTGCCTCTCAAGAGATAAACAGCCAGCTCCTGGCTCGGCCAGTCATTGCTCAGGTTTGACTGGTGATAAGCAGGGCCTGGACCTTCACTGGGAGACATGCAAATGTATATGAGCATGTATTTTACACACTATGTGGTAGTTATAATGAGGATGACCCCCATAGTCTCATACAGTTGAGTGCTTGGGCCCAGCTGGTGGAACTGTTTGGGAAGGATTAGGGGGTGTGGTCTTGTTGGAGGAGGTGTGTCACTGGAGGTGGGCTTCGAGGTTTCAAAAGCCCATGTTACTCTTGTTGGCTCTCTCTGACTCTTTCTGCCTCACATTTGTGGATCAGATGTAAGCTCTTAGCTACTGTTCCAGCACCATGCCTGCCTGCCTGCCTGCCACCACATACCCGGCAATGATGGTCATGGACTCACCCTCTGAAACTGTAAGCAAGCCCCAGTTAAATACCTTGGTCATGTAAGTTGCCTTGGTCATGGTGTCTCTTCACAGCTATAGATGAATAATCAAGACAGATCATAAACACAAACCACAGCTATCCATGTGCTCTTGTGCAGATGACACGGTTGTGTGTGCACATGTACTTCCAGGAGGAAGAGAACCCACATATGGGTTCACTGTATGTGTGTGTGCTTGAATGTGGATGTTTGCCTTCAGATGTGTTCAGGGGCCCAGCGTATATCTCTGCGTATATTCGTTATGGTTAAATTACTGTTTGTGTGCATCCCTCAGTACGTTTTGGAATGAATATGTACATGTGTGCACTAGAACAATTCTGAGTGGGGTGTGACTAGGTGTGGTCATGCTGGTGGGCTTAGCAATATTAGCTTTGCATTAAAGGTAGAAAAGTCTGATGCCGTAGAGATGAAGGAATCAATAGGCCAAGATGGTGCCTGACTGTGATCCCTGTCCACAGCTTGTATGGTCCATCTGTCATCCCCCTGCCTCCTGAGGCAGTACCTGAGCCCAAGCCTGGGTACTCACAGTGTCTTGAGGCCACTGAGGCCTCGGAACATGCGCCCGTGCATGGTTTCCAGCTGGTTCCCCGTCAGCATCAGCTCCTGCACGCCTGCTGCTCCATCGAAGGCACCCTCCCGCACCTCCTTGATCCTATTATTGCTCAGGTTTCTAGATGGAGGGGGTAGAGGTGGAAGATCAGTTGGATGGAGGGAGCTCAGCCTCCAGCTCCTGACACTGGATTCTCAGCTTCTGTTCTCACAGACATGAGGTCACTCCTCGCAGCAGGTGGAGAAATACACACAGCCCAGGACCTAGCGGGTCTCAGTGTAATCATTTTTGAATGCCTGGAAGAGTCACTCCTACTTTTCTTCACCAGGGGGCCCCTCAAAAGGAGTGCAGTGATCCTCAAAAGAGAGTCAGAGAAGAACATAAAGCAGCCCCCTCTTCAAAGGGGATGAACACATTTGGGGGACTTGTAGCACTCTCAACAAAAGCCCCTTACAAGGGGATACTTCCTACTGAGTACTTGTTGCCTACTACTTATTTAGGAGAGGCCACATGAGAGTCAGAGCACTTTAACCGCATCAGAGCCTCAAGCAATGCCCAGCAGCCAGATACTATCATCCTCCCATACCGGTGAAGAGACTGGAGACTGAATAACTTCCCCAGATCTACACAGCTGAAAGAGCTGGGCCATGAAGCTAGGTTTTCTGAGACATAAGAAATGTTCCATTGTTACTCCCCCTCCTTTTGTAAGTTCTTGGGAGATGTGAGGACTTGCTCCTTTGTATTACTGAATTTGTGTGTGTGTGTGCGCGAGCGCGTGTGTACACACACCCAGGCCAAAGGTCAACGACAGATATCTTTCCCAGTCGTTCTTTGCCTTATTTTCTGAGACATGGTTTCTCACTAACCTGGAGCTTGCCTGATTTGAGCAGACTGACAGGCCAGTGAGCCCCAGGGATCCGCCTATCCCTTCCTCCTCAGTCCTAGGATTACAGGCATGCACTGCTGCCCTTAGATATACATGGGTGCTGAAGATCCAACTCAGGTCCTCATATGTGTGCAACATGCACCCTGCCAACTGACTCATCTCCTCAACTCCGGGATCTTGGTTTTCTCATGGCATCCCTATTCCCATCCAGCCCAAGTGCTGTTATTCTTGAGTCTGTCCCAGCTCTGAGATCAGATCCTTCTCTCTAAGGCCTGGTGTCTACCACATGGGAGAACATGCCAGGACAGTCACAGGAAGATGCTACAACAGTCATAAAATCCTAGTCCCTGTTTCAGAAAGAAGAGGTAGGGGTTCTCTGTAGACTATCCTGTGCTCCAGTCTGAAGGCACTCATGGTTATCTGGATAGAATCTAGCCGGATAGTGTTCATGGAAGCTAGGGGAAGAGGCCTACCTCAGCACACAGCAGAGCCCTATACTGTGAACAGGAGACTCTGAGGATGTCACCAGAGCATGTTAGGTTATCTGAACTTCTGGGCTAGCAGATACTGGCCACATGACCAGACCTCTTGGTGGGGGTGGATACTGGTTCATGCCAGTGCCTTGGATGGATATGGGGCCATACCAACCCCATAGTGCACAAGGCTGAAGCCTCCAGAGAGACAAGGGACCCATCTGAAGCACATGATAAGATAACATCATGTGCCCAAGGGTTCAATGCAAGACACTTTCCCTTTCCTGTGGTTGGCCTGGGCACCCAGGGGCAACAGGGCCTACCATGGTAGACAGCTGTACTGGGGGCAAACTCTTTTAAATCTTCTCTTTGTTTTGTTACTGCCCAGCCCACTGCTCTCCTGATAACACCCCCAAAGTCCCTGTCCTAAGGCCTGTTGGCTGGGGTGCCCCCGAACTGGGGCAAAAACGTGGTACTCAGTGTGTTTCTTTATCAATTCGGGCTGTCCTGGCCAAGGACAAGCCAGGAATGGAGGGGATGCATGGGGGAGACAGCATATGACCCCTAAACTAGATATAGGGATTGAGGCCAAGGTTTTCTTAACAGAGTTAGGCTCCAGGGAGAGGGGCTGCTTGGGCACTAGAACACAGGGCTGGACAATGACAGTGCATTAGAGTAGTGGAGGTGGGAAGGCTCCCATTTACTAACAGCTGTTTCTTCAACAGAGCAAAATTAGCATCCCATTACTGTAAGGTTTATGAATCACATTTTCTTAATCTGGGAGAATGAAGAACAGAAGGGGTGGGGGCAGTTATAGTACTTTCTAGAAGGGCTGGCTACTGTTCCCTATCTATCTATCTATCTATCTATCTATCTATCTATCTATCTATCTATCAAAGCTGAAGTCCGTAGTGGGGGATGGGGGAAAGAATGAAGCTTCAGAATGGAGCAAATATTCTAGACACAAAATGAGCGTGTCTGGATTTTTCTACGAGCTCTGGTGTAGCCTCAGTGCAGTGTTTTCCTGAGACACCTCTCTCCCACAGGAAGCCTCAATATGTAGCTAGCCAGCTCTCTCCCTTTGCCCCCACAGACCTCTCTGGAGGAAGGTCCTTCCTTATGCCTTTGGCTCTAATGGTCCAGCCTTGAAAACTCATACTGGGTCCAGGAGTGGTTCAGAGAGCCTGTGGGTACTGCCTCTACAGGCTGATGAGTGCCTTTGACCTCATTCTTCCCAAAGAGCACAGAGGCATGCATGGGGATCCATACAACTCCCTGCAGAGAGCCCGAGTCCAGGCTCTACTCCCTGGTGTTACAGGGTTGGCCAGCTACGCCTACAGTGGGGACAGAGCTTGGTCCCAGGAGGACTATAGCAGAGACCCAAGTAAACTTTTCTGGAAACTAAGGACAACTGGCCATGACTGAAATGTTCTGGCACAGTGCCAGGATGTGGAGGTCTTGTTCACTGACCATGAACCTGTCCCTCCCTGAGAGACTACTATGTACTATGGTAGTACATAGGTGACTTAATGGTGATGAGAAGTAGGCCCCTTGGGAACAAAGGTGACCTGGACCTTGTATCCATCTAAAGGAGCAGCTGCTATTCTGCTTGACTCTACTGGGCCAGCCTGAGATGGTGGAGCCAGTTCTGCCCAGGGAACTGATAGTCCCAGAGGTACCAGAGAGTGAGATTTTATGGTTTCTGTGAAAGCTTCTGAGTCTTGAAAGTGGTTGACTAATTCTTATGAAAAACACAGCAACCAGTAACAAATCCAATCATGTACCCATGATGTCAGCTAGAGGCTGGCTGGTTTTCAGGCTATGGGTGACTCTCCTCAGCATCCTAATTGGCCTGAAGTCCACTGCATGGAGATCCACAGCCTTTTGAACACAGAGTCTCTTTTTGCCCCCCACTCTCCATCTGACCCCCATCTCTCTGTGCCAGGAATGGTACTCAGAGCCTCAAGCAGGTAGGCAAGGATCCTACCACTCAGTTGTGATACTCTGAAAAACTGTGTGGGGCTGCCAGAGTATAAGAGCCAGAGGTGCAAAAACACAACAGGGTCCAATCACCTTAGCTCAAATCAGAAATAGTAGATTCAGGACCAGACAGCCTTCCGGACCTGGCCCAAGTGTGAGGGAGCCACACCATTGGCTTCAAACAGTATTTTGTCAGATATCCTGACACACAGCCACCTCTGTGCGGGAATAAGGTAGTGACTGGTTCAGGACTGGATTTACCCTGTGGGGTCTTATCCAGTTGGCTGGTACTGATTAAGTACTGGCACCGAGCTCAGGTGAATGCAGGCCAGCCTGTGAGTCCCCCATACCTCCCACACCTGAATGTTTAGCAGGTCTGGAGCAGTTGGGGATATTTGGCATCCTTGACCTTCACTCCTGGATGGCAAACACAGGGGCCAACTGAGTAGCATTTTTTTCGTTTGTTTTTGTTTTTTCGTTGTTGTTTCGTTTTTTTCAAGACAGGGTTTCTCTGTGTAGCCCTGGCTGTCCTAGAACTCACTCTGTAGACCAGGCTGGCCTCAAACTCAGAAATCCACCTGCCTCTGCCTCCCAAGTGCTGGGATTAAAGGTGTGCACCACCATTGCCCGGCAGAGTAGCATCTTTTCTTTCAGTTGAGATCTGGGCTTGCATTTGGCTATGCTCAGGTCTGTGGCATGTGGCTGGGGATAGGGACTAGCTCTCTCCTGTCACATATCTGTGTTCTTGTTTCCCTTCGTCTATAGAAATATCTCTCCGTGCTCACATCCCTGCCACAAGTGGGAACAGAATCTGTGTGACTTCCCCCTAAAAGCTGTGTGTGGGGAGCATGGTTTTACTTTGCAGAAACAAAGACTCCTGGGATCCTGTTTGCTGGGCAAATAGGTTCTTGTGCAGCTTGACTCATTTCAATACCTTCCCCATGTCCAGATTCACCTCCACATCTGTCTACAGGTTGGAACTGAAGGGCACCTTTCTCTGGTTAGAAATGAAAAGGGACACATCTAAAGGGTTGCTCATTACGGTGGGTCCCAGAAGCTCATGGGTGCTGGGCCGCAGCAACAGCCACAATCCTCATCAGCTTTACATGTGCCATGGTCTCAGCGGTTCCCTCAGAGAGCTCAGGCCCTGCTCCAAGCACAGATTTACTTACAGGGGCCGGTGGCTAAGTCAGTGGCTGTGGTTGGCAGGGACACATGAGTCATGCCACTGAGAGAGTAGCTGCCGAGGGCCTAGAAGGCATCTGTTCCCTTGTCTGCAGGGCACTGATAGGTAGAAGCGTGATAGGTAAGGAGCTACGGGCAGTCCTCGTGATTCATGATTGTTATATTCTACATCACCAGGAACACTGAATGAGTGCACATGGAATCGCTGCTCCTGGAGAAACTAGATGAGGCTCCTGTGAGCCCGTGGTCATGGCATTTCCATCAACTGATCGATAATAAGCTTGTTCTGTGAGTGCTTCTGTTCAGAGACACTGTATTTACTATACTATTGATTCATCAACAATGTATTCATGGCTAGCAGTGCTGGGCTCATGCCTGAACAAATGGGAGAAGCCTCTCTACTGAATGTGTGCCCTCAGTGAGGCACGGTGCAGCTGGCTCAGGCTTTGAGTATCTAGACAGTTTTCCAGTACTTTGTTTGGGCCAAAGTTGGCGCTAAAAAAAAAAAAAAAGCACAAAACTGCAAAGCACATGCCACTGGATAAACCACAAAGTGGATACTGGCTTACAGTGTGAGAGCTGAACCCACAAGGCAGAGAACATTGCTGTGGCTCAGCCTCAGTTAAGGGACACATGTTGGGGTGAGCAGGTTTTCCACTACCATATATGTGTAAATGATAGAAACAGCACGAAAATTTGTGATTTTAGAGTTGTGTGAATTTTGGTACAGAGATGAGTTAGCAAATATAGAATTGGTAGGTAATGATCGGCCACATTTGCCTTGTTGAAGAAACAGACACCACTGTGAGGCTAAGAGATGTGGGATTTGGGGTGGGGTGGGAAGGCAGGTTAAAAACAAATGTGCCTAGGTAATCAGCTGGCTCTCTGTGCTGGCACCTCTGCAGAGTCACTCAGGAAGACAAGGTAGAAACAAACCCAGCCACTGTTGTGACTGAGGTGGACCCAAGTCTGAGAGTCAGTTTTGACATTTATTCAATATGTGGCTTTAGAGAGGTCACTGAACATCTCCTAGCCACTGCTCCCTCACTTGCCCAGCATGGAACACGAAGCTGGCACCAGATGGGTGACGGAAGACTAAAGAAGTTGATATCCCTGAGGCTGGACTGCAGCCCTGGCCAAGGACAAGGGCTATCGCAGGGGACAATATCCTTTTGCTGGCTTTTTGACTTGGCCCAAACTCCAAGGAAGGGATGAAGATGGTTGGGACAAACAGCCATGCACTACAGAAGCCAGTTACAGCATGTGGGTCCTTTGCCTAAGCCCAGACTCCGCTCCGACCAGGGAGCTCTGTGACCAAATCTACTGGGAGCAGCCGAGGATTCCTTTCTGATGTGCCCCTCCCATGCAGACCTCATCCAAATCTCATGGGGTCTCAGACATCCCTTCTCAGGTGCTCCAAGTCCCTCCTATAATCTGAGATGTACGCTCAGTGTGGCTGGGGGTAGAGCAAGCAGAGGGGCAAGGATAGGAGTCAAGGAGCCACAGGATATACTATCTCCCTGTACCTGACAACTCAATGACAGCCAAGCTTTGCTTCGGTCTGCACTGTGTCCCTGACTTCCAGTCCGGAGCACAGCAGGGACACAGGAGGAGGGGCAGGAGCAGGAGCGAAAGGTGAAAGGCCAGGAAAGCTGAAGTGGCCACTGTGTTCCCCACTTTGACTCACATTTTCCGCAGGTTGGGCAACTTCTTGAAGATCCCAGTGGCCTCCAGCACAGAGATGTCATTGTCGTTCAGTCGCCTATGTGGGAAGGCAGAAGATGCTTAGCTGAGGTGAGGCACCTCCTGTGCTACTTGCCTGTGGCTGTCCCTCACATGGCGTTCGTTGAGCTCTGCCCGAACTTCATAGTCAGCAAAGTTCAAAAGAACCTTGAAAAACTTCAGAATGAGGCGAGGGGCTCAGCAAGAAGAGACAGATGGGAAAGGGCAAAAAGAGACAAAGCCTTAGCCTTCCCATGCCTCCATCGTGGGACAGTGGTTTCTTGCATACTGTGTACAGACACACCTTACTATTTAAACATACAAGACCATGTATCTGCCTCCATTTTATGGGGGTACCAACGGTAATCCAAACACCCCATAGAAATTTCCTCAGGGTGTCCTGAGCCCAGGTTGCTCAGCTCTTTCCTAACTACTGCTGTCAGCTCAAGGTTTCTGTACTCAGTATCCCTGTGTGCTCTGAGCCTTGCTGTGGTACCCTCCAAAGACTGGAGCAGTCCAAGAAAGTGTGGCTTTCTTTGACAATAATAGCCACAAGTCTGGCACTGTTTATCCAGGGTTCACTCTGTGCCAAGAGTCTGGAGGAATATTGTGTCGTGGTGTCTCTTTCTAGACCTTCTGAAGTGTAGAGGGAGACACCATGTCCCCGTCCCCCTCCCCTGACACGGTGGGGAAATGGCCTCAGGAAGGCCGGAGGGAATAGAGGTGAGGTAAGAATCTTGTCTTTTTAGCACCACAGGCTATCCCTTATTCCCTTCCGTGCTTCAAGCCTTAGTTTATCCTATTTTAGGTGTTCAGAGCTTGTTTGGAGGTTCTGTTGGTGAAAGTCACCCTCCGTAGCCAAGTGTGAGGTAGGCACATAGAGCAGTGAAGGAGGGTAGGGACACCCACCTAGCTGGCTACATCAGCAGAATCAACCCTGGTATCAATGGAGTGACAGATATTGCAGCCAAATTGCCCTTAGACCCTTGCCAGTTTTTGGACAAATCAACATCCCTTCCTAGGGCTATTAGGAGGTTCAGATATATTTAATCTAACTAAGATAGTTGCATTTTTGCCTACTAATATTTTTTATTTAATATCTATTTTTCTGAAGATTCTTATAAGCTCCTAAGGGTCAGCAGGTGCATTTACTTTGTTCATTGTAGAAATGTAAGCCTGGAGCAATGCCTGGTTTTATAGTGAGTGTCCAGAAAACATTCATAGAACCAATGAACAGTCTATGCTTGCAAGCCACCTGCATATATATTTCTGGTGTCTTGCTTCTCAGCCAAGTACACAGAAGACCCTTCTTGGCTTAACTCAAAGTGACTAGGTATGCATAAAGAGAGGTAGGGAGGGGTAGGACTTACAGGTCAGTGGTATATTCAGGGAGGTGGCTCGGGATGCGGGCTAGCTTCTGGTTGGAGCAGTCCACAATGGTGCCTTCACAGCGGCACTTCTCAGGGCACACTAGGTCCATGAAGCACTCACTGCTGAATCTGTTGCGATAATCCTCAGAGCCTATATGGGCCAAAAAGGGGGGTTATCATCATCATTTCGGTTTCCAGTCACAAGGTCCAAAGTTGTGGGGAGTGAAGTAGTTGGATGAGTTGGGGTGTGTGTGTGCACGCGCAAACGGGCGTGCATGCGTGCGTGCGTGCGTAATGCACAGGCTTGGGAGGAACTGCTTATACGGCCAGTTGTTAAACAGCAGGCGAAGCTGATGACCACTCGGCCATCTTGGCAGCACTCCCACATCCCTCATCTATGTTGTTTCCATGTGGTCGTTTGTCATTTATCACTTGCTGTCTTCTAAGAAGCCAGGCTTCAGATCTGTGGACTCTGATGTTTTTGTGGGTCATGGACCTTTTCAGAATGGATGAGTGTTACACATGAATCATGTTCAGAGACATAGTGCAAGACACCTACACAGAATCCAGCCTACAATTGCAGGAGATTCCTTGGCTCCATGATGCTTACCATCTACAGACTGGAGATTAAGGTCGGACTTTTGTGGGGGCAGGGCAGGACTAAGGTTTGAGAAAAAGGTCGCACATTTAGAGGTATTCCTGGACTTGTAGACAATGAGTAAAGGAGGCCAGATACTCATTTTGTGTTAAATGACAATCCGTGTCTTATCCTTGACTTCAACAAGAATTGCGCACTAGGGTATCTGGAGGCCACAGCTCTGGTGCTTTGGGAATTTGGCTTACAGCTGCCTGAGCCTTCTTTGTTTGAAGAGAAGCCAGATATTCAAAATATATTGGCAATGAATCCAATTCTTTTTTTAAAAAAAGATTTATTTATTTATTTTTTAAGAATGCACTGTATCTGTCTTCGGACACACCAGAAGAGGGCATCGGATCCCATTATAGATGTTTGTGAGCCACCATGTGGTTGCTGGGAATTGAACTCAGGACCTCTGGAAGAGCAGTCAGTGCTCTTAACCACTCTCTAGCCCAAATCCAATTCTTAAACACAGTGAAAATGAAACGCATCCAAGGGTCAGACCTGACTTCCGAATAGAGTGGAAGTTCTCATTGATACCAGTCAAAGGCCAGTTCCCATGAACTAGAACCTGGGGCTCAGGTTTATTTATTTATTTTCAAAATTCCATTCCTTTCAAGGTCATTCTGTAATGGCAACAGGTCTGACAGTCTGATGTCTTTGAGGCATGCCCTTGGGGGGCAGCCTGGCAGACCTCTGTGAGCACATGAGTTACGTCAGTGGCCAGAGGGAGGGGTGTGTGGCTCTCCTTGTTGATGGTGCTGGGCTTATTCACTCTCTCACACTCACATTTCATTGGTACATTGCTAGGTATAAAATGTGAGTTCAGTTCACGTTTATGTAAGGCACAAGTGGGATGCCACTGGCACCTGAGGGTCCTGTGTGTGTCTCTGAGGTGTTTGAGAGCATGGACCCCAGGCATTTGGTGAATGGCTTGAATCCTTAGTATGACAACATGGAGTGTGAGTAGTCCTCATGTTTTAGCAGGGCATTTGGCCAGGCTTTGCAGCTTCTGAGCTCCTATTTCCCAGGGGTTTGTGTAAAGATGAGAGTAAAGCAGAATCTCCAGGAAAAAGGCAAAGTATGCAAGCGTGCGATTCTACTTCCTAGATCTTGTGGGAACATCTGGTAGAGGCCACAGAAACACCCATGGAGCAGGTGTCGGAGCTGACATTTACTGTACTTGAACCAGCAGCCTGCTGTTATTCCCCAAACTTCAAATGAGTCATTCCTCTTAACCCCCAAGGTTAGTACTTGACTTTGTAGATGAAGACCCTAAGGTCTATGGGGCTCTTGGTGTGTGGCAAATGCACTAGGACTAGCTTTCAAAGACCCATGTGGCTAATGTTAGGAAGTTGTAGTGTGCTTTGTGACCGAACCATGCCTCCCATGCCTCTAGCAACAGCCGTAACGGCTGAGGTGGTGGAGGCAGGCTGGGTCTCTCCTCCAGTGAGCTATGACAAGGAAGCAGGCAAATGGCCCCCCTCCCTTGTTCTTGCATGCTCTGCTCTCAGATATGTTCCTGGGCTCACTGATGATCAGGAACACAGTCTGTGGGGCACTCATTCTCACGAGTCAGGAACATGGAGTCAGAAGTCTGGATGTCTCCCTTTTATTCCTCTATCTTCCCACCTTCTTCCTTCATTTCTCTTGGCACCCCACACCCCAGGCTTGTGTGAACAGAACCTATGCATATACTTCACAGTTTTACAGCAGCCTCCTGGTGTAGTGTTTTATGTAAATCTCTCTTCCCTTGCCTGCACAACTCGCCCTGCTGAATAAACCCTGACCTTACGGTCATTTGCCTTTAGACATATCAGAGTGCTAGGTTATATGCAACTCCTGCTAGATGAAAACCCTGTTGGTGGTCCTGTTGGTGGCGCTACGTGGTGACATTGTAGGGGGGGCATCTTGAATGTGCATGGTTATGTTTCCTTTAGAACATGTCTGTAATGGGCTACTTGCAAAACAGAGGAACCCTGACTACTGATCAAGGGCAGAGAGACAGGAGGGAGCCCAGATTGCACTTCACCGTGAGCCTGCAGAAGACATGCACCGGCTGGGGACGGCCGCCTAGTAAATGCATTTTCGTTTTAATCAAGGTGAGAGCAGCCCGTAGTTAGCAGGAATCACTCTCAGTAGTATCGTTTAGGTTATAACTGGCAGGCCTCTGCAGTGGAGCCGCTGACCCATTTTAATGAAATGATTTTGCAATTAGATTCAATGGACTAATGTGTTCTCTCCAGCATTTTCCCCTGCTGTTTTTGTTATTGCCCTGGTTTGTAATAACGAGGGGGTCGGAGAGTGATATTTTATATGAGTGGGAACCAGAAATGTTAATAACAGCGTATGTACATAACCGAAAAAGTTCATTTCCCAGTCAGAGCCAGCACGAAATGCCACCTCCGTCACTTCATATTTCATTACGGAAGCTACCCAGGGTTCCTTGGAGCCATTTGTTATGCCTAATGCTCATAACTACCCAAAAGTATTTTTAACTTTTCCCGAGCTTTTAAAGTCAATTTCAATCTCGATGCATATTTGTCACTGCCAGAGAGAACCAACTGAAACAGGTTTCAGCTCCTTCTCTCTCGGGTGAGCCGAGGTGGGCGGGATCTTGCAGGATTCCAAGACAGGCCATAAAGTCCAACCCCAGCTGGAGATGGCCTCAGAGGATCTGATGTCACCTGGCTGTTGCCTGCCTCTGCCCTTGCAACCCTCTTGCCCATTTGCAGACATCTCAGAACAATAACACATGGTACATAATCCGAGACAAACTTTAATAGACAGAAGTTAGGTGAAAGGTTAAAATCCACAGCAATGCTTTTTTGTTTGTTTTTACGTTATTATATATCCCTATTCTACATCTACTTCTGGGAGGGAAGCATCTGTAAGGTCAGGGACAGGCCAGCAGATTGGCTGATCTAGGGTCAGAAGTAGTAAGGGACACAGATAGGGTGGCTGCTGATGTTGGCTGGCTTGGATGCTAGCCTTTGAGCGCATGTGGACTGGAAGTCACACGTGCATCATTATGTGGTGGGTGGGGGAAGCCAACGCATGTGTCCAGAATTCTCCTCTATCCCAAGCATCCCCAAGATGGCTGGGATGAGAGGAAGAACCAGGGGCAGGGCGTTCAAAGGCCTGTCAGGGTTTCTTAGCTTGAGAAGGAAGTAACATGGACAAGTGGAGGGACAAATCATGAGTGGTGAACGGAAACAAGGACATTGCACACACAG
The DNA here is from genome assembly GCA_019843965.1 of Rhynchomys soricoides. Classification (NCBI taxonomy): domain Eukaryota; kingdom Metazoa; phylum Chordata; class Mammalia; order Rodentia; family Muridae; genus Rhynchomys; species Rhynchomys soricoides. The sequence continues at coordinate 9,969,411 of JADRCH010000008.1, forward strand.
ACACCCATTCCTAGGCCAGGCTGGGGGAACCAGATACCTGTGGTTGAGAAACACTGTTTTAGGAGTTTGGCTATCATTTGGGCAGGAAGCTGTACCTGTAGCTTAGTCATCTGCCTGAAAGCAGAGGGTGACACCCATGGTGCAGCCACAAGCCTGCTGCTGTAACATCATGGAGATGCCGAGGAAGGGCGCTATCATGGATTCATTCCCCAAGGCCTGGCCCTGGCATGTTGTGGGCAGTGATAAAAGTGTTCTCTATGCAAGGAGGAGAAGGACAGTTCTCTATGTAGGAGGGGTTGCTTGTATCCATGAGATCTTGCATGATCCTGTTGGAGAAGAAAAAGCACTTGAACAATGCTTTCTCTCTTTTTTGCTCCAGTCATTTCTAATAAGAGATGTAAGCTGGAAAAAGTGTGAAAAAAACTTCAACTCCCTATTAATTCAAATCAAAGTTTCAAAAACTTTTCAAGGCAATGAGTGTCCAGAAGGAGGAGAGCTAAACAGCACGGAGGCAAAGCCCAGCCAGTTGGGAGCTAGATAACCCTGGGCAAGTTAGTTAGTATCCTGCCTCAATACCCTTATCTGTAAAATGGGATCTAAAGTATTATGAAGGGTGATGATGGTAAGTATACGTTCCAATGTTCAGAGAGATCAGGAAGACAGCCATCACTCATCAGTGTCTGGGGCCTTTCTCTGCGTCACAATCAGAGAGGAGACAATCAAGTCACACAGTTCCTACTGCTAAGTACGGTTGTGTTTCCACCTTAGCTCTTACTCCTGAAGTCAGACACAGACTCCAGCACAAAAACTACAACAAAGTCTTCTAATTATACTGGGCCCAGGATTTATCAAGACACAAGTTAAAGAGAAGGTGCCAAGATTCCTCTCTCTGTGGTCAGAGACACCCGGTGTCTGCACAGACCTTTCCTGGTCTCTGAAATGGCACCAGATGATGAAGAGCCCCATGCCTCCATGTAAACTATGGTCCAAGGTTAAGGGAACAGGTTGGATATCAGCGTTTGTCAGGATCTAAGTCTAAGTATTCATGAGGAGTGAACGCAGGGGTCAGAAGGAGCCCCCTTTCAAGTTCAACGTCTCAGACCCATGTCTGTTCTACTTACATTCATTTCAAATGAAATGCACAATGGAGCTGAAAGTCACGAGGGACTCACCCTCTGCATTAGCTAACACCTGGTGTCCCCGTGCTGGGACTCTCCCATGAAACCATGGGGCATATATCTTAGGAACACTTGTCTTCTTCAAATGAGAAGTTGGAACCTAGCTGTCACTTCTAGGAGTCCCAGGAGACCAGACTTGGAGCATAGTGACCACATTTCATTAAGTTATATGGATACTCTTGGCATGACCCCCATGGGTTTCCCTAACCTCCTGTTACCATGTACCTGACTCCTTCAGGATTCCCACCCCCTTCCCTCTGGGAGTTAAGACTGGGAGAAGTGGGTCTGGCAGGCGCGGTGATCCAGAGCAGAGAAGAGTCCAGCGGTGGTGGCGGTGGCGGCGGGCCATGCTGCAGGAGAGAGCGATGCTTTCCGCGGTGCTTGACAGAACCATGTTCCGTTTCCATCGTTCCACCACATGGTTAGATCAAGCACAAAGGAAAGCCCCGCGGCAACTGGTCAGAGTCAAGGTCAGGAAGCAGCATCAGAGAGAGGACAGGTGCGCTCAGAGGAAGCAGCGTGGAGAAGCAGAAGCCAGAGCAGGCCCCCACTGACCGTGCTTAGTACCAGTAGTGCGGTCCACTGGAATCTGCCAAGGACAGGGGTCCCGCTTCCCAGTGCCCTGCCCCAGGGAGACTCAGCAGGAAAGAAGGACAAGGTGGGAAACCTTCAGACACTCATATCCATGAGCATCCTGGCAGCTGACACACCAGTTACATACTGACCCAGGATTGAGCCTGTAAAAATCTGTCCCATCCCACTATGTAATCTGATAGGACATAAAAATCAGCAAAACTTCTCATGTTTTGTGACACAGGACTGACCCCACAGCTGAAGGGCCCCAAGGCAGTCCATTCCCTTTAAATAAAGACATTGCCCATAGTTCTCATTGGTCTAGCATAATCTCATCTCTAGGCAAATCCTCCCTTCAACGTTCCACAACTCAGGAGGCTCCTGGGTACCGTGCAGGGTCTCCTGGTCCCCTGGGCTGATAACTAATCACTCCAGATGGTTTGAGGTGCAGTAGAGGAAGAGTTGTGGAAGGAAATGAAACCACATCTCAGCAGGACAAAAAACAGAGCCTTGGTGGGGCCTTAGGTCTGGGAGAAAGACCCCTACAGTTACCATGGTCTGAGAACACTGTCACAGAGGTAGAGCTAATGCATGGAGGGTGGTCAGAGGCTGGCTTCTGACAGTGGGCTTTTGTTAGACTAAGAGAAGGAAGGAAAGGGCCAGAGAATCAATTGATTAGCCTCAGAGTAGGACATCTAATTATAGGTTCCTTTTGATTTCTAGATCCCTTCTCTGGCTGGGAGTCATGGGAAAGGGTTAGGTAGATTTGGTCTATTGATCTGTGTGTCATAGTCTCAATCTTTACATCCCATCTTCCATAGGTCAGACTTTTTCCTACTTGGCATCAGGCTAGAGCTGTGCATCTCTCAATGAAATGGAGCCTCAGCCACAGGACTCTGACCATCTCTGACACTTGACCTCTGATAGGAGGGACAGGTCACTCTCCTCTACCATAGTTTTAGGGACTGTCTTTACTGACAAGGTGCTCTTGTTCTCAGCAGCTCAGCCTTGTGTGGGTTGTGCATGCTAGTAGTCCAGTTAGCCTACACCCATGCTTGGTCCCATTCCCCTCCTTCCCCACCTCAATCTGACAGACTACAGCTAATAATGGTCAGAAGGGCTCCATTGCAGTTTGACCCGAAGCTACAGGGCTCTGTGAACATGCTGGTTCTAAGATGTCCCCTGTGAGTTTGATCATGGCCTCTGTGTGAGTAGGGCACATTTCATAAACTTAAAACATCCTTGTGTGGCTGGGACGATGGGCCAGAAGGTAAAGGCGTGTGCTGCCAAGCCTGGTGACCTGGGATGCATCCCTAAGCCCCATATAGTGGATTAACAGACTTCTGAAAGCTGTCCTCTGATCTCCATACTTCTGCTGTGTCATGCCACACGTGTGCACATAAACACACACACACACACACACACACACACACACACACAGAGACAGACAGACATGTGCACACTAAACAAAGAAAACATAATCTATAAAGTTTCTCTCTTTGCTTTTTTTAAAAGGACACGGAGAGTCCCAGAGGTAAATGATCTGGAATCTTCCATACCAGGAATCTTCCTAGTACAAAGGACACGGAGAGTCCCAGAGGTAAATGATCTGGAATCTTCCATACCAGGAATCTTCCTAGTACACTAGAATCCTAGCATTTCTAAGTCATGCCCAGAAAATGACAGCCTGAACTTAGGGCTTTTCTAATGGGGTGTGTGTGTGTTACCCAAAGAGTCCTGCACTTTCCGTAGGAACAGTGTCATCTTAAAGAAAGGGGTCAGCTTTTTTAAAAAAGAGGGACAGTGTGATAGAAGGCAGGCAGTGTTCTTCAGCTGCCAAGTGCTCCCTGAGGGTGGGGCCTGCGCTGAAGGACCTAATCTGATGGTTAGATCACCCCTGGAGGGCAGTATCCACCTCTAAACTGATCTTGGTCCAGGATGGTGGATGCAGCTGGTAGAGAGGCAGAGCAAAGTGGCTGGGAAGCCAGACGCCCTACCCAGGGAGGGGCTGTGCATGTTGCAGGAGCAGCCCTCAAATCGGCTCCTAATCACATCAGCTGTCTTTTCAAGGGGGCTGCTTTTAGGGGAAAGTAAAATGCAGAGTTATTATCTGTCAGCTCCAGTCCATGTCACATGCCACCCCTCATCCCCTCCCTTTTCTGGAGCTTCCTAGAAACACAAATCTTTAGGTCTGTGGTTTCCGTATCCTCTCAAGGCCAAGGTAGATATGGCTCCTGGTATTTCTCAAAGTCACTGTAGTCCCTCTGCTCCTCCCACACAGCTCCATAAGAGCTCCATGAGAAAGAGCATGCCAAATGTTCCAAGTTAAGCTCATGTGGGCTCTGAACATCACTACCTCTACACCAGCAGGCTTTCTACTTGGTAGTTTTTTCTTAATGACATTACACAAAGTCAATTTAAGACTTCTTCTCTCTCTCTCTCTCTCTCTCTCTCTCTCTCTCTCTCTCTCTCTCTCTTCCTCTCTTTCTCCCATTTCTATCCCTAATAGAAAGCCAGGACCCTGTAAACAGCAATGTAGGCAGGTAGACATTGGCCCAGCTAGATTCAAAACTAGCTTAATTGTTTCCTAGTTCCACTGTCTATGTCTTGTTCCCCACTCTTTGCTCTTTCTGTGTACATCACCCACACCTTGCTACCTGTCCCAGCTTCAGTCAATGCTAGGCCACTGCCATTGACAGTCACTGCCATGATCCATGAGTCATTGGATCCAGTGTTGACTCTGCCCTTGCACTGCCACTCAAGGTTTAGACTTGATCTGAGGTCCTGGGTGTTGGCAGGACACTCGTGAGACTGAAGGTCAAGGAAGGTATGTGTCTCTCTGCCCTCCTCTGACTTCATCAACCCTTTCTATGACTCAGCCCCAAGTAGGCAGAGAAGAAAGAAAGGATAAGACAGAGGATAGTCACAGCATTGGAAAGGGATGGTGTGCTATAGATGACACTTGGTGCTGGGGGTTAGACTTTCTACCCAGAGCTGTTCCCAGACAATCTAAGGAAAAAGTGTCTGGAGGCTTAGAAGTGGAGCCAAGAGACTAGGAAGAAAGCAATTCAAGTAGCTGGACCAGCCGCTGTCCTAGATTAATACAATAGTTATAGAGCCTGATCTTCCTTACTGCTTGCTGACTGTGATGTGAGGGTGGCCCTCACCTTGGAACCCTCAGCTCTCTGCCATAGAGCAGGGTCTCATCTGATGACTCCAAGCGACTACTCTAAGAAGCAAACCAAACTGGGATCACTCAGACTGTGCTCCTCACAGGCAAAAAATGTCTGCTCACTGATACTACTATGATGGAGAAGACAAACAGACAACGAGTGTTCGTATTCCCACAAAGTCCCTGCATCTCTCTAGACCCTTACCAGGTATTTGCTTCTGCAGGTAAAATAAGATAAAAATCTCAAGTGTATCATTCTGGCGACACACATTACAGAATTTGACTTAAGGGATAAAGAACATGGTACAAGAAGCCCAAATCTGTCTTCTGGTCTGCTGATGACCAGACCCCATGCCAGCATTGTTCCTGGGAAAACACACTGACTGAGCACTCTCTCAGATGGGTGGGAGCACGGTTCTTGCTGAGATACACACTATCAGGGTTGGCTCATTCTATCTCGGTACTTCCTGCTGCTGTTTATCAACCATGGTGAGCAGAGCACAGCACAGCCCTGATCTTTTTTGATAGAAAAACGGAAAAGTGATAATGATGTCTAATTGCTAGCTTACGCAGCCATTGGTGAAGGAGACCACCTTTCTTTCCAAGGTGGGCTGAGAAGTCTCTTGTCATTTGTCTTATGTCCTTCCTGGGTGGATGTGGGGGAAAGACAGTCTCTAGACAGAGCTGGGCATGGGAACACAAGTTTTGCTTCTTCTTAGTATGCTGTTCCCTCTATTATCAGAGAACAGGCATCTGCTTCAAGGAGGTGGGGAAAGTGTTTGTGAAACCTGTAACCTAACCTATTATGGTTGAGGGCTGTGACCAAAGCCTGGCTGCAGCCCAGCCTGGGCTGTATTTATTTCTGTGCCATTTGGGGAATCTGCTTCAGAGACTACAAAATAAATCTTGGTCTTCTCTCAAGTGCACGTGTGTGAAGACTGCCCAGCTTCCACCTAGCTCTAGGAGAAGCAACTGTGTCTGGGATCTGTTTCTCCCAAGCTGCCCACCCTCCCCCATGCTTTTATTGTGTGAGTGTGTTTTATTTTAAATCCATAAGGTGACTGGTTTTCTGTAGGACTAACTGAATTTCCCCAATTTAATTTGCAAAGATGCTCCCCTGGAGCCATTACAGCGCTTGCTGTCCTCCAGATTGGATTATTGGCCTCTCTGGGGCTGCTGTATTCTGAGTCAGAAAGTGGGGCCCCGCTCCCTTAACCTGATTACCTGAGCAGCGGAACTTCTTGCTTTTGACCTGGCTGATGCGCTTGTTGGCCAGCCGGCGTGGGCTGCTGCAGCGGGCCCCGCTTGTCTCAATAGGGTTGTCCTGGAGGTAGTCAGCCAACCACTTCAAGTGGCAGTCGCAAACAAATGGGTTTTGAGCTAAGTGGCTGAAAAGGGGACAGAGCTGTTAATCCGGAGTGACCTGTGGTACCTTGCTTCACCACTACCCTGTCTTGTGCTGGGCCCTAGCAAACTGGTGTAAGGTCCTTTCTTTACTGTCCCAAGAGGTCTGGAGGGGGTGGTGGTGCCACTTTCAGAGAGGATTCAAAGAGAGGGTCTGAGGCCAGCTGTCTGCTAAAGGCAGCACAGATGCAGCCAACATCTGGTCTGGGGAATCAGCTTCTCGGTTCTCCCCTCCCAGGGCAGGACCCATTGCTGTCTGGCTCCACTTCACCCATGCTGGAATCTGATGGGCAATGCAAGCTGAGAGCTTTAGCATTTACACTTACAGTAACATGCATTTTATTTCTCCAGGCTTGGTGATACCAAGCACACAAAGCAGCCGGCATGGCGACCGGCTTATGCCGGGTGTTCCACAGATGGTAGTGGATATTGCTGCCATTGTCCTTATCATCATGGGAGTGCTGAGGGCCTCCCCTCCTCTCAGCAGTATGAACAACTCCACAGCACTAAGCATGGAGCTTCCCACGTGGTCGGCATTCAATACCAGGCAGCTGTTCTCACTCTGTATTAGTTCCTGCCTCTCACTACTAAGGAAATAAGTGACAGATGACTTCCAGGGTCTCCAGAAGACCTCCAGGCTCATTGTAGGCCTGGAGCTGGCACTGAAATCTGTGGTTGGAACTGTGAAGACCACAGACTTGAGTGAGCTATGCACTCAGGTGATCTGCTTACCTGCAGAACTTACACATACCAGTGGTACTTGGGAATTAAGGGTGTGTGTGTGTAAGGCATCCCCAGAAAGCCTGTATTAGAGGCTTGGTTCTGCAGGGTGTAGGGAGCTGCCAGAGGGAGGTAATGGGCTCTCACAGAGGTAGAGAATTCTTAGAACACTACCATGGCTACTGTGGTTGAGCATAGCTTGCAAGTTCTGTCAGGATCCTGCTTCATACTAGCTGTAACTTTAAAAAAAAAAAATCTATCTATCTATCTATCTATCTATCTATCTATCTATCTATCTATCATCCTATGTCTTCATGCATGTCAGAAGAAGGCATCAGATCCCAGTTGTGAGCCACCTTGTGGTTGCTGGGAATTGAACTCAGAACCTCTGGAAGACCAGCCAGGGTCGTAACCGCTGAACCACCTCTCCAGCCCCCATCTCAGACCTCTAGCTGTGATCTTGAGTGAACTCTTCAATCTCTCAGTGCCTTGGATTCCTCACATAAAATCTGGGGGTAACAGTAGCATCCCCCCGGGTTGTGCTGTGAGGCTTACATGTTTGAAAGTGAGATAAACCTCATCACAGTCAGGCCCCATTGGTACCAATCCTGAATGCTTGGTACAGTTAAGAGCTTTGAGCTTGATCTCCCACACCTGCTGCAAATGATAGACATCCTCCCACGGAGCCTCACACAGCCTTTGTTTTGGTGGGAAGTGTCTGCCGCTGCCAGAGCAGTGTACTCACAGGGTCTGGATGGACTGCAGTGGAGCGAAGAGCCCTTTGCTGATAGTCTGCAACTTGTTGTCATACAGAGAGAGCAGATTGAGGTTCTGTAGATCCTGGAAGGTGTTCACCCGCAGGCAGTTGATCTTGTTGGCATTGAGGAGGCTGTGGGCAGAAGAGAGGCTTCTGGTCACTGCCAGTGAAGCAAAGACTGGTTGAACCTGCTGGTACCACTGGAAAGTGGCCATCCCTCATCTGTGTGGCCTTGAGTTTCTGCTGCAGCCCAGAGAAAGAGAGGCTGCTTTCTGTGACTTCCTAGACCCTCCCCATTGTCTCCCATCACTGTGGATGCTGTGCTGCACACGCTACCATCACCTGCACCTGGCCTCGCACCTGCACCTGGCCTCGCACCTGCACCTGGCCTCGCACCTGCACCTGGCCTCGCACCTGCACCTGGCCTCGCACCTGCACCTGGCCTCGCACCTGCAGCCTTGGACAAAGGTTGGGAGTGGAGCTGAGCATTGCACTTTTCTGCTTTAGAGTTCCGAGCTTCACAAAGCATCACAAAGAAGAAAAAAATCATTTGGCATAATTGTTGTAATGCTTTAGTAGATGGAGTCAGGGTCATTTTTGGTTCAGAGAACTCCTTGGAGCTTGTTTAGATCACTGATTTCATAGGAAATCTAGTAAAAGTTATAGACCATCCCTCAGGGAAGAAATGTGTTCATGTGTAGGCACATACATGCAAGCACTCACTCTCTCTCTCTCTCTCTCACACACACACACACACACACACACACACACACACACACACTTTGTCTTTATCCTAACTTCAGACCTTCATCTACTACCCTTCAGTCCTGTTGGTCACCTGTTGTTCCTCAGGCACACCACAACCCCTTTTCCCATCCCTTTCAGCACAGCTGGCCTCTCTACTCAAATGGCATCTCCTCAGAGAGGCCTGCTCTGACCCCCTCACCTTCCTCAGGGAGACCTGCCCCAACCCTCTTGGCCCTCAGCAGGGCCCTATAATCCCAGTAGTGTCCCCTATAGGATTCCTTCCTTCTTCTCACCTCAATCTGTGACTTGAGGATATTTATTAGTTTTCTTGTTTGCCATGTGTACAATCTGCAGTAACACGAATGCCATTTCTTCAACCTCTCCCTTCATTACCAAGGCTTATTAGATCACTTATCCAGCTCCACCCGCACCTTCAGGGGTCTCTCTCCTTGAAGGTATATCTGATTGGGGTCCAACTTTCTTACCCACGGGGTGGGGGCCCTTTCTACTACAATCATAGCTTTTTATACTGTCCCCTCCTTCACAGAACACAGGAAGTGGGTGAAACACTGGCCCGGCAGATGCTCTGAGCACCACGGACAAATTTCAAATGCAGTGCTGCTAAGTCAAGCAATTTGGCTGAACATTTCCTTTATGGCCCTGGACTGACTGGTTGTGCCCTTGAAATTACAGTGAAACCATTCTCATGCCTTCTGGAAGGAGAGGGAGAAGAACCAGGGGTAAGAATGTTGAGGCAGGCTCAGAGCTCCCTTGGTGGTGAATAACTGGAGATTCAGAACTGACCCCTTGCTTTAGAAGTATCTCTATACCATAGTCCACAGGGACTGGCGTTAGCAATAGTAAAGCTGCCCCTGAGTACCCGTCTCCCTTCCCTTGCTGCAGGTCCGCTTCCCTTGCGGTTCCCTGTGCTATCCAGGTGCAGGCAGGCAGCTGTGGCCATGACAAGCAGAAGAAGAACAGCCTGTTTAATCTGGCTAATAACAGGCAAGGTCCCTAGGGTCCACACAGATGTCCTCCTGCCTCAGAGTGGAGAAAAAAAAAAAAAACAAAAAAACAAAAAAAACCCCAACTCACGTTGCTAGAATATTTTTTGTTTTCCAAAGTGCCTTCCTGACCCCTGTTATTCTCACTATAACCTGGGCAGATGGGCGAAGAGACTGAAGCAGAGAGTTGGAGGGTTTTACAAGGTCAGGAGAGTTTCCAGGGAGCATGCTATGAGGAATGATAACCAGTTCTCTAGAGGGCTCAGCTACCTCTTTATGAATGCCTTATCTACCCTGCCAATCTGCCCACCCCCCCGTAACACCTCCCCCCAATTCCCGGTGATTCTTATATTAGATTGTAGTCAAGGTCATTCTAAGTGGGGGGCCATTTGAACGAGGCTGTAACATATGAACAGAATAACAGTCAAGCAACCATGTTAGAATTGGGTCTCTCACATACAAGCTTTTGCCTTATTTTTTAAACGTAAATCTATTGGTTAATTTGTTTTCATTTTTTTTGTAACCCCCTCTCAGGACAGGGTCTCACTATGTAGCTCTGGCTGCCCTGGAACTCATGTTGTACATGAGGCTGGCCCCGAACTCAGAGACCTGCCTGCCTCTGCCTTTCAAGTACTGGGATGAAAGGCATATGCCCCTATGCCTGGGCATTTTAAGTAATTGGTAAACTATTTGTTCTAAATATTGATATTCAAGGCCTTCGAGAGCACCAATTATGCCAGAAATGTTAAACTATTTAATAGAGACTGGGGTGACTTAGCTAATGGTTGAAGACCCCCTCTTTCTTAACATTTTACAATAAGACTTTCCTATGTGTCAAAAGTTAGACATTTTATGCAACCCCCCTCCCCCCCCCCACACCTACAGTAGATTTTTGCTTTCTTGGAAAGCAAATTTCAAAACCTCTGGCAATGGTTCCAGTGCTAGCAGCTGTGCAGTGGCCACATGCACAGACAGGACATAACGCTCTCTGCCACACTCTTGATCGTTCCTACTGTGTTTCTCTCCCACCCCCCATAACTCTCTTTTGAACCTTCCTTGCTAAAGGAGGCTTTTTAGACTTGAAGCCTTGTTCCAGATTCATGAGCCCCACAGCAATGCTTGGTACCAGGAAGTATTTGAGGTAGACAAAGATGATGGCTCTGGAGACAGAGAAGGAACAACTCTGACTTGCCTGGAGAGTATTTACCCTGCATGGATCTTGGCAATGCTCCTTGCCCACCAGGTTCAGCTTGGCTTCCTTTGCTCATCTGTCTCCTATGGCCCCTGGATCTCTCAGCATGGGATGTTCTTTCAAAGGGGTGAAACATCACAACAACTCAGGCTGGCAGAATTACTAAGGAACAGCTCAGGGTGCAGAGCACATGAAGCAGGGGGCAAAAGAAGACAGAGAAGAGCATAGTCTCTTGGACACTCAGCCTCTCCCAGCTGCTCGGCTCCTCCAGGCGTGATGAGGAGGTGTTGTGAGAGATAAAATTAAGCTGCTTAGGGAGAATTAGTCACTGAGGATAGCCTCTGAGCCTCAGCATCAGCAAGATCTAGCAGCCTGTCTCTGCCCTTTCTCTTTGGGGGAAGAAGATTGGCAGCTACTCAACTCAGTCTGGCTTCTGAAAAAGGAGCTCTGAGCTATCTGGTCCATGGGCAAGAGATGAGGGCATTCAAAAAAAAAACACCAAAAAATGGAGCCAAAAGAACTACCAGCTCAGTATCCCTTATCTGAAACGCTTGGGACCAGAAGTATTTGGAATTTCAGACTGTGGAATATTTGTGTATGCATAAGTGAAAGATCTTAGGGAAGAGAGCCAAATCTATGTTCATTTACATTTCATATGTACCTTATATACAACACCTGGAGGGCATTTTCTATAATGTTTTTTGCATGCTGCTGTTTTGACTGTGATCTTTCACGTGAGGTTAAGTGTGGAATGTTCCTCTTGTGGTATCATACGGACGATCAAAAAGGTGCAGCCTTAGAATTTATGGCTTTTGGGATTAGGGATGCTCACAATGTATCTGCACTGGACTTTAGCAATGAGAGGATGGCCATGGGCCTTCTCTTGTTGGCTACACAGGTTGCTTCTCTTTCTTCGGAGTAAAGACCTCTATAATGTTTGATCTGACTTGGTTTATCCTCCTTTGAGGAGCAGTGATGTAAATATTTGTAGAAACTACACCAAGAAGGCTGGGTCATTGATGGAGGCCACACCCATGCACCAAATATTTCCCATGATGCACCAAAGAGCATCATGATCACCTTCATTTTTATGATGAGGAAACTGAGGGCCAGAATGATGACAGACCTGGGCAAGCTACCTCAGCCTGTGTGATTTCAAAGCTCACCTCCCATCCACTACCTAAAATATATAAGCATTTTCTCTCTTCTGCGTTCCTTATCTCCACTGCATGCCTGGTTCTGCTGGCCTTGAGATGTATGGGGTATACTTCGGTAGACAAATGTCTGGTTGGGTCTAGAAAACCCTGCTTGTTTCTTGGGAGTAGAGATGTGTCTCAGCTTGGGTTGTTCACCACACTGTAACTGATTCAAGTTTCTTTATCTTGTAGTTTCGTGAGGCGGGAGTTCTATGCTCAGGGATAGCTGAGAGCTGGTGAGGGAGATGTGTGCATGGCCCCTGGTTCTCCTCACTCTGCAGCTTTACTGCATTCTGGGACGAGCAGGAGACAACACCCGGGATGTTCACATACCCCATCCCAGAGGCCTCTTTCACAGCTGAAAGCACTGACCCCTCAACTGTGCACAAATGTCTCCAGAGAAGACCCAACTCTCTTTCGGGGCTCCAGGACCAGCGCACCAAAGGAAACTCAAGAGTCATGTGACTATCAAGAGGATGACGAACCCTGAGGAGTTAGTCCATGCTAAGCACTTGCACTGACACCTTACAAATATCTACTCCTTCATAACCCTACATAGTAAATGCTGTCTCTACCTGCCAGACAACACTGGGAGACACAAAGACATAAACTAACTTTGAGTAGTGGTCCCTGACCTGGGAACGGTAGGTTAGTTTAACCATTCTGCTACTCGGATACCCACACCCTCATTAAGGGAAGGTTCTAATCGCCTAAGGCTATGAGGAGGTAGCGGTAGATGCTTCCTCATCAAACTTAGTGATGATTTGGCAACAATGTAACAGAAGAAGAGCCGCATTCCCATTGGAGCAATGGGAGGAGAAGTGCACATCAGATAGTGGGGGTATATATTTGCACTCGTTAGCTGACACATGCTTCCACCTCCCGCCTCCGCCAGCCCGTTGGAGCACTTTGGACTTCCGCATATGTTTTATGTCAAGAGGTATTAGCACACATCCCATCGACTGCCCAACATAACAATGCTGCTGGGAGATAATCCTTTCCAGAAGCAGCTGCCTACAGGAGAAGCAGGGTAGGGAGAAACAAAGCCAGAGCTTGGTGGGGGAAGGAAATACCCTGAGTCTGGTATGGAAATGGTTCTTATGACAAATGCCCTGCTAGGGGACTGGGCTGGCCTATTAGAAAAGGCTCAGGCACACTCACTGTCAGTAGTAGCTTGCAGACTCATTTGTTCAGGGTTCAAGTGGTGTGAGCGAGGTGGACTATGGGTATAGATGAGCCTATTGAGATCTGTCAAACTGAGCATAGTCTCTTTCCAAAGGCCACTGAAGTCCAACCGATAGCCACCACCCCTGCCCATATCTCATCCTCTTAGACCTTTGTGGCAGGATTTGGGGAAGACAAACATCTGGAGTTGGGTTCAGTGATAAATTGCATTCAAATCACCTTGGCAACTCCAGCCAGCCACATGTTGATTTAGGGGCCCAGAGCTATCATTCAGGTTTATATTTATATTATCTACACCTGCTCAAAGGTCTGTGGGAAAAGGTGGTCACGTTACTCCTCCTCTGTACAGAGTGTTTGCTGAAGATGTCAAGAGCAGATTCCAGGTGCCAGAGAATGCAAGGTTTTCTCAGAAAACCAGTGTCAAGAAAGAGTGCAGCAGGCTTTCCAAGAGAAGGGGTGAAACTCTTCCGGGAAGTCTCCCTGGGGGAGACAGAGATGAACTCAGCCAGAGCAGTGCCATTGTGAACTTTCTTTTCCTGAACTCGCAAGTCGGTTTCTGTTTCACAAACACGAGCATGCAGCAGCTACATGGAAGGAGAAAGATGGCACCAAGAGCCTCTGGCATGACCTTTTCCTTGGCTCCTTCAGGGGAGAACACTTTTTAAAGGAAGTGTTATAAAGACTCTTTGCCATTAAAAGTGTTCTGTGTGTCTCTAGAGAGGTACTTGCTGTTACACATGGGCATAAAGTACTAGTGCCGAGACCAATTTACGAAGCTATTACGGACCCCTGACTAAGCTAGGGGATCTCCAGACATCCTTCTCTCATTAATATGCCTGTCTTCTCTTTTATTTCATTAGAATTAACCCTCTGCCATCCTGAGTTCCTTTATCCACTAAGTGCAATGGGACTAATCTCTTTCTCTGCCTCTCTTCCATATGAAATATGGGGAATGAATTTTTGACCTTCAGCAACTTGCTGACGCCAGATTGAAGAAGACATGACTGATTTCTAGCGCCATAGCACAGAGGCTCTCTGGCCACAGCCAGGCTCTTACTGGAGCTTGTGAATGAATGCTCTGATCCACATTATGCCAAACACTCATAGGAGGGCACAGGAGGAAACTTCCAACTCCCAAGGCGGCAAAGGTGACACCTTCCTTCTCTCTTGATAATGGCTATGCTGTTGTCACAGGCCTTAGGTTGTCATGGTGATCCCACATGGAACTGAAACAAAAGCATGCAGCATGCAGCACACAGCATCCTCATCCGGTGGCCTGTCTGAGAAATATTCCTATCCATCCACTCCAGTGACACAGGAGGGCCCTAGGAACAGAGTTCAGGCAGGGTTTTTCTAAGTGAATCAGAAGAGAGCTGAGACCCAAAGCCTAGACAGAGACAGCTATGACCTATCTGACAGAGAAACCTTGCCTATTATAGCTCTACTTGGTACCCCAACTCTTAACTATTGGGGTGGTCACTTCCCTGATTGCCACCTGGTGACTAATCAAGTCTTCAAGAAGGCAGAACCATTTACATGGAACATTCTAGGACTTAGGGCTTTTCTTAGGAAATGCCAGATTCACAAGAAAGGGGAGAATTCTTCCCTTTAAAATGTACTGCTGAATTGGAACCCTTTCTGTCGCAGGAGAGGACTCTTTCCTTCGGACCCACCTTCATTTCTGTGTCTCTGGAAACAAGAACTCCTAGATTCCTGGTCCTACAACTTAGCTATGAGTGATCAAGGCCAAGTCAATTAACCCTCAGTTACTGGTCTGTAAAATGGGCCTCGATCAGAATACTTCCTTGTAGCATTGTTAAGAAGATTAAATGCGACTATGCATCCGCTATTGCTTAGCATTAGTCCCGGGCATATTAAATGTCCAGTCACTGTTAAGTGTTCTGGATAGCAGCAGTACTGAGAAGTGCCCATGAAGCTCTGGTGAGGGAATATGATCCACATGGAGTGAAGTCATGCTCACTGCTCTGTAATTGGCATGCTGCTTGGCAAACTTCAAGAGCCTCAAACGGTTCTGTCTCTCTTCCAAGAAAATGGAACAGGTGCCTGGGTTGTCTTAACTTATTCCAGGCTGAAGACAGTCTGGTTTGGTTTAAAAAATCGTCATGGAGCAGGTTGAAAAGCCTCCATCTCTGATGGCTTCCCCCATTCCAGCAACTTTCCGGGGCATTCCATGAAATCAATGAGTGTTAAATGAATGCTCTCCTTTCCCCAGGGAAAGCGGTGACAGCTCAGCTTGAAGCTGTCCATCAGAGAGGGAAAGAACAGCCCCAGTGACATACTGACTGCTTTTCCTGCCTTGGAGACGATGGGCCTCTGAGTTACAAAGTGCAGGATCTCAGGGCATCCTACATGGCTGCCCACACAGGATCAGATGGCTATTACCTCCTGTGTCCTGAGAGCTCAGGGGGGTGGAGAGAAAGTAGTTAGAATTACAAGCAGGTGACACTTTCTGATCTAGCCAAGGCTTCCCAGGTGTCTCCCTTCCTGGCAGTCCGGTTAACAAGGAAGCTGACAGACTGTCTTACACCCCAACAGAGGTTGCTAGTAACAAACAATGAATGTATGTTTACACAGAGAATGACTGACAGAACCGAACTGGACCTGTTTAGGATTGATTACAGGGAGGTACCCTAGCGACTCAAAAACATCTGAAGGCAACCATAGCAGACTTCTGGGTTTCTTAGAAACCAGGATGGAGGTTCAGTTTAAGAATGAGCTTTCCAACTTCCAACTGTGCAATGAGGGCTTATCATAGAAACCATCAGCAACAACCTCTCTGGAAATCAGTTTGGCAGACCCTCAGAAAAATAAACATAATGCTACCTGAGGACCCAGCTATATCACTCCTGGGCATATACCCAGAAGATGCTCCAACATGTAATAAAGACACATGTTCCACTATGTTCATAGCAGCCATATTTATAATAGCCAGAGCTGGAAACAATCCAGATGTCCCTCAACAGAGGAATGGGTACAGAAAATGTGGTACATTTACACAATGGAATACTACTCAGCTATTAAAAACAATGCCTTCATGAAACTTGCAGGCAAATGGATGGAACTTGAAAATATCCTGAGCGAGTAACGCAGTCACAAAAGAATGAACATGGTATGTACTCACTGTTAAATGGTTATTAGCCCAAAAGTTTGAAATACCCAGGGGTCATTTCGCAGCAACCATAGGGCTGAGTGTGAGGTCCCAGATGGAGGACTTGGAGAAGGGACTGAAGGAGCTGAGGGAGTTTGCAGCCCCATGGAGGGAGCAACAGTGGCAACTGGCCTGACCCCTTGATGCTCCCGGAGACTGGATCACCAACCAAAGAATACACATGGAGGGATCCATGGTGCTGACCACATATGTGGCAGAGGAGGGTCTTGTTAGCCATCAGGGGGAGTAGAGGCCCTTGGGCCTGAGAGTGTTAGATCCCCCAGTATAGGAGAATGCCAAGGAGGGAAGATGAGAATGGGTGGGTAAGTGGGGGAATACCCCCATAGTGGCAGGGGGAGGGGTGAGGGAATAGGGAGGTTCCAAAGGGGAGCTCTGGAAAGGGGGAAACATTTGAAATGTAAATAAAGTATGAAAAATAAAAAGAAACCATCAGCAAAGGAAAGAAAGGCATATTTGTCAGAGGAGACATGATAGGACTGCAATACCAGTCGTGTGTGTGTGTGTGTGTGTGTGTGTGTGTGTGTGTGTGTGCATATATGGCCCTGAGGTTCGTTTGATATGAGACCTTGTAAGTTCAGCTAAGGATGCAACTCTTGGGAGGATCCAGAAGACGCTACATCAAGTTCTGGGTCAACTTCAGGGACTGCTGAAGCTTGCCTGTATAAACTCATTTGGTGCAGTCTCTGAGAGTGCCTGGGATGCTGTACTATGGGTGTTGATCATCTGTCCAAAGGAGCATGGTAAGCAAATTGCCAAAGTGGGATGGCTGGGTACATCCTAAACTGGGCATAACTGGAAGGATGGTAGCTAAGTCCAGAGCAGCCAGGGAGGGAGGGAGGGGCAGAATAACCTAGCACAAACATCCACTTGATCCGGGTTAGTGTCACAACAAGTGCCAGAAAAGAAAATATCCAGGACCTCTAGGCACGGAATGGACATTTCCACTTAGAGACTGACCAATCAGTCATTCAGGAGAGAGGGAGGAGGAGGTGGAGGAGACAACGCTCCCATGCTCTGCCTCTGAGTCAAAGGAGATGAAATTACCCAGTCAACCAGGGTATTCTAATCAGAGCCTCCTTATCAGACCATCTCCAGCCAAATGAGGAGAAATCCAATCTACAGCGCGCTGAACCTTAAATTTGATCTAATGGGGACCTGCGTTGCAACTGCTCAACAGCAGGTCAGAACCAGAGATGATGGACTTCATTCTGCCTGTGGGTTCCTTCTGGAAAGCTAGCCAGCCTGAGTTGTGTCAACTCCTGGTCTCCACAGAGGGAGAAGCATTGTCTTTACCCCCTAGCTAGTCAGTTCCATCTGCTCAAAATGATGCTGTTCAGCTGGCACTGCCTTCACAGCCTGGGGGGGAGGGGGCTCATAACCTCCCAACTGCTGTCAGCTTATAGCAGAGACATATTTCCTTTGTTTAGAAATATGCCGTTTTAGAATCTTTGATACACACCATTCACGGTGCTGGCCCTTTGATGTCCAGTCTACTTTCCTTGGTGTAAATGAGCATGACATTGTTCTTTCAATGCATATCATTCAAGGTCATTCACACCAGCCTGGCTGGACACAGTATCCCCTAAATCCACCTCCAGACAGATGCTATTGTTATTTTTCTCCTGGGGATTAATGGCTACAGTTAACCAGCCTCCTGGTAGCAGTTATAACTTAGTTTCTCTGCTAGGAGCAAAGAACACCATCTGTGACACACAGAGATCCTTGCAGAGCCCTGGCATGCCATTCTACAAAACAGCCTTAAAGAGCCACCAAGGGTTGGGACCTTTGAACACAGATCTGCCTGCCTATAGTCAGATAGAATGAGAGAGAAGTAAAGGAAGAGACAGGAAAATGTAGGGAACAGACAGGGCTCGCTCTCTCTCTCTCTCTCTCTCTCTCTCTCTCTCTCAGCTTTGTCACACTAGTCTGATGAATAATTGCTGGATCTGGAGCCCAGAAACTTGATGGACAGTTCATTCCAACATGATTCACACTGTTTTATATCCTGGGATGATCCTTCCAGGGACACAGGAGTTTACGGTGTGAAGGTATGAGATGTGGCAAGCCAGAAGAAGTTTACTTCTTTTTAAAGTGTCCTTGCAAGCCCAGACCACATGTTTCCCACCCGCTTAGTGCCTTTGGTCCCATGTCTCCCACCCTTTTGGAGATCTGGCTGAACCACCTGGTCCATAGCCATATATTTTGGTTCCTCCTCATGGTACAGGGGAGGCAGAGAGCCTGGAACCTCTTCTTTACTGGAATTTGGAGGTGATGTATCTTTCTTCCTTCCTCCCTCATGGACCAAATGTAGTGAGCCTGAACTCCCACTCATGACTCTTGCTTCAGCGTAAGCCCTGGAATTAAAGATACACACCTCCTTGTCTGGCTTGGAGGTGATTTTTTTAAAAAAAGACATTTACATGTAAAGCATCCGATGATGAAATCCTGTCATGCACTATTCAGAGAGCCAGGAACCTTTAGAAATATTTGACCATGGAGAGTCTACTTACTTTCCACACTTACTTTGCTGTGTGAAGCAGGGCAAAGTCATTTACCTCTCTGAGAGTTGGTATTGTTCAATGCTCATAGGGTACTCAAGATCAACTCTTAATAACAGAAATTATGATGGTCATAGAGTAGATATTACACATTTGTACATGTTCGTGCGTGCACGCGCGCGTGCGTACACACACACACACACACACACACACACACACACACATATAACCATAACACACAAGTATAGAGGTACCAGCTACCTGGTCAGAAAGCAGGCATGATCCTCGCTCATCAAAAAAATCTAAAATCAGCTAAGCTCCTTTCTTTATTTCTCCAAATCAGAGTTCAATCATCTTCTTCAAACATTTAAGTGCAAATGACCAGAATGAAATGAATGCAAATAAATAAGCCCAGAGCTTAAAACTTCCTTTAAATGAAATAAACGTTTTCCCCTCATCTTATCTTGCCAGAGAGTCACACTACAGATTGGTTATGCTCATCGCTAAGGGTGTCTCCCCACCCACACCCTTCTTAAGGTCACATGCCTGCTATGCGCAGCTATTTCAGCTTTCAGAGTAGACTTTGCCTTGAGAAGGTTTAGTTCCCCAAATTCTTACTACATCTCTGTAAGGTATTTCTTCTTGCAGGATTACATTTCTTTCTTACTCTCAAGTCATGAACCTGTTCATGACTCCCACTGGGGCCAGGGTTCTAGACTATATCTCCAGGCTTATGTGCACCGGCCTTCGTGTTCTGTGCCAACTCTGCCTCTCTGGCCACAAGAGTGTCTTGGAGAGGTGAGATAGAATGCACAGAGGCTCTGGTGTCTGTATGACAGGTAAAAAGTCCAAAGAATTCTCCAGAGCATGGCTTAACATTAAAAACAGTCCCAGGAATGCAAAAAAAAAAGTAGACAGTTCCTACTCACAGCAACTGCAGGGACACCAGCCCGTCAAACAGTCCTTTGGGAATCTCTGTGATCTTGTTCCCATAGAGTACCCTGGAAAGAAGCAGATGACAGGAATCAGCAGGATTTAAAGAGGGTCAGTTCTAGGGGCAAGATCTCAGGCTACCTGTCTTCCTGGTCTGCCACCTCCATTTCATCTTCTTATGGCTGAGAGGCAGGCAGTTCATCCTGTGCTTAGTGTGGGTGCAGGTGGGGTGTTGTGCTGGAAGGTGAGGTACAGCAGGCTCCATCCTGCTGCATCCCAGCCCAGTCAGTCACCCCCATGAGGAATAAGCAGCCCTTTGTGGTACCTCCTGAGCTGTGAGCGTGTCTCGAGCCCCACAGTAAATATCCAGTGTGGGAGGCCATCCTGTGTCTTCAATGGGTATTGATTAGGCTGAGCCAGCCTATAGAATGTTTCCTTTTAATACCCCACTGCATCCTAGGAATTCCTGAGCTGAGTTTGTTTTACATCATCCATCTAGACAGCAGGGCTTCGGGCATGTGGGGGCATCTCCAGATGGCGCAGGCATTGCTGAGTTGAGGCCTGGCTCAATGGGGAGGCTGAAGAGTCTCGCTGTCTCAGATGATGGCAGCTTCCACTCTCCATCCACCTGTCCTATCCTTTTAGATCTAAGGAGGAAGATTTTTTTAATTTCATCTTTCAGACGCACAGTGTCCCCTACACTGGTGCTCGCAATTTCCGCTTTAATGTTTGGTGACTTGAGAAGCCTGGGAAAAGACCAGCACCTAGTAGGTCCCTAATCCTGGAACTGAGACTCTCGGCCTCTCTCTGCTTCCTCTCATGACAGATTATTTTTCTATCTGAGGGGTCCAGCTTCCTCTTTGATCAGGAAACAGATATAAAGAGGGCTTGGTCCTGTTCTGTTAGAACCCCTTCTATTTAATTTAACCCCTTTATTTAATTCCTACTCAGATCGAGGATCTAGGCTGACAGTCATTTGAGGAGGTACAATATTAGGAGAGAACAGCAAACGAGAGTGAAACAGGCCCCGTCTTCCCCGCCACCGCCCACTTCCAGAAGCCACTGGGAGTGAAGAGTAAGTTCTCCATCAGCCTGCGGGTGTGTTTCATTAATGCTCCAACAAATTAATGACTAAATAGGAGTCAGCATGATGGCGCGGGCTCACATTTGTAATTCATATTAATGTCCCACTGCTCACTGTGCCAAATGTAGTAATGCCACTGCCGGCTTGTCTCGATGGATGTCAGTGCTTCTAGAGTGGCAGAAGCTGCTGGGTGAGGGTGGAGGTGCTGGGATGCTGAGGTAGTAGTCCTCATAAAGCCCATCACTCCTTGGCATGGAACATCCTCAAGCGGGTTGGGTCAGCCAACTGCCTATGCATCAGCCTCAAAGGTGCTGGCCTGCTGGTGAGTGGCTTCCCACCTGAAGCCTCTCTTGATTCCCTTCACATGCCTTTTATGTTTGAGCCCAAGCAGCTCTCCCTCTGAAGACATCTCCTCAATGTTTTAGTTATTTTCTCAGTTTGTTTTCCGGAGCACTTACCGTTATGTTACGTTACTTACACATTTATTTAGGCTTAGTTTATTATTATTATTATTAAATCATTTTATACGTATGGGTGGTTTGCCTGCTTGAATATCTGTTCACCATGTGTGCACCTGGTGTCTGCTGAGGCCTGAAGACAATGGCAGATCCCCTGAGACCAGAATTATACTGTGTTGTGTGAGCTGTCAGATAGGTGCTGGGAATTGAACCCTGGTCCTCAAGAAGAGCAGCAGGGAGGCATCTCTCCAGCCCCTTTAGGTTCAGTTTTTAGGTTCAGTTTTTAGGTTCTTTTTTTGTTTTTGTTTTGTTGTTGTTTTTTTTTTCCAGACAGGGTTTCTCTGTATAGCCCTGGCTGTCCTGAAACTCACTCTGTAGATCAGGCTGGCCTCGAACTCAGAAATCCGCCTGTCTCTGCCTCCCAAGTGCTGGGATTAAAGGCGTGAGCCACCACTGCCTGGCATGTTTTTAGGTTCTTTCATTAACTCTCCTGAATGTTTTGATGTTAGAAGGCATGCCCATGGCTGAGTCTCCAGAGTGGAGAAAGAGCAAGGTCTGGTACAGTGAGCATCCACTGAGTGAATATCTGGAAGAATGAACAGGCCTGGGGTAAAGGCTCTCTACCCCTTTACCCTACAAGGTCAGCTTCGTGAGCCCTAGGGGCTGGTCTAGTCAGCTCCTGGTCACATTCTTAATGCCTACAACCCTGCTACTCCCTTATACAGCAGGTATCTACTAAATGGCAACCAGAGAAACTAAAGCTCAGAGGAGTTTCACCTTAATGCTTGGGAATGCCACCAGGTTCACTATTGGTGTGCTAATTTCCTGTTTCAAAATTTCCCCTGCAAGACAAGAATCATCCCACTATCTTGGCTAAGGGAGAGCACAGAAGGAAATGGAAAGGTTGGGGTGGGATCCTAGTGGCAGGGGCCCTCTCTGCCTCCTTTACTCTGTGACACTCATCACAATAAGCAGACACTAATCTCACGCACGGCCCCGTCTTTGATATCCCAGCCAGATGTTCTATTCGATAAATGAAACTAATTTACTCAGCAGGCAGCAGACGCCAGCTGAGTCAGGGACTTCCTGTCCTCAGCCTCTGCTCGGTGGGATGGGAGGCTCTGTGCATCCCGTTACCTGCATGCTCATAAACTAGGCAAGCAGGTTGTGAAGAGGCAAAAACACAGACAGCATGCCTGTGAGTACCTCCTCTTATTGTCTGGGGGTGTCGGAGGGAACGAGGCACTGGATGATATACATACATCAGTTGGTGAAACTGTCACTGTATTGGATGCTACCGTTTCCACGTTATATGTCGAGGGCTCCACAGCATGGAGATCAGAAGAAAAATTCTGACCAAACACACTGGGCTCAAATCCTATGTCCCACACTCATTAGTGTGTTTTTAGATAAGTGGTTTCCATTTAAATTAGCATGCTATCTCTTGCCCCTTCCTCCTGTGATGCGTGCCAGTCAAAGTGTTCACAGAGGTGGGGTGTCCGGGGGAGGTTTGCTCACCTGTGTGGACGTGTAGAGGCCAGAAGTTCACATCAACTACCTTCCTCTATTGCTTTCCATTTTACTTTTGAAACTGGGTCTCTCAGTGAAACCTGGAGCTCCCAGTTTCAGCTAGGCTGGGTGATCAATGAACTCCTGAGATCCAGCCCTTGCCCCCTGTGCTCTGCTTGAATGTGGACGCTGCGGATCCCAATGCAGGGCCTATGCTTGAGCAGCAGGTACTGTATTCCCTGTCCCTTTTATCTCCTCAGCCCTGAATCTTTTCTTTAATCACTATGTGCCCTATACAGTGTGAGGTGCCAGGGTTACAGATGGGAACAAAAACCGTTAAGGAGCTTAGATACTCCCATGGTCTATGTTTTTGTGGATTCAACCGGTAAGTCTCCTAGAAGAAAGAGTACCTGGTCACCATCAGCACTTGCTAAACGCTGCCAATTATTGTCATTACTGTGATATGTCAATCATCGAGCCTGTGAGGCAAGGAAGGGCTCTTCATTCTGCCTGAGAAAATAAGCAGAGAAGGCTCAAGGGACTGCCTATCCCCTGAGAGAGCTGCTGAGGAATTGAGGGCAAACCCTATGCCTTCTGGGAGTCTAGTGGCCCTTGGTGGGTGAGGTCTGTTTGTTTGTTTGTTTTTCCTATCTCAGCACTGGGCTAAATAAGGGCTTTAAAAACCCAAGAAAGTGAAGGAGATGGGATGGGTTGGATCTTTTCTGAACAATGAAGGTTGGAAATAGCAAGAAAATCAGAAGAAGGAAATACTGCCCTCTCTGGACAAGGCCACAGACGATGGGGGGAGGAGGGGCTGGGGGAGGAGGAGGGGCTGGGGGAGGAGGGGAGCTGAGCCATGGCCCTCATCTCAGACATATATTACCATTCTCTCTACCCTGTCTCCCCTGAGACAGCATTGTGCAGCACGAGGTGGGAGGGGGAGCGAGGTGAGAGTCAAAGAAGCATTCGAATTAGAAGCCAATAACTGGGAAAGCTGCTGGGCACTTAATCAATAAAAATAATGCATGTGAGTTGTAGAAATATTCCCCGAGATCAATTTCCCCCGAAGAAATATTTGTTTCTTTTACCCGATTGCCACAAGTGTGTAAGGCAACATAAAGCCTTGATAAACACCCCCTGAGAAATACGGAGGAGCCTCCCACCCCTGCCCCACTTACAGCGACGTGAGTGATTTCAAGCCCTGGAAGGCATCTGGAGCGATGTCCGATATCTGATTCTTGCTGATGTCTCTGAAAACATTAATGGGAAAAGTCTGAGGACATGGCTCACAGGTGTGATAACGCTCCTCCCGAAGTCTGCGCCCGGAAGTTCAGATGAACTGGTCAACCAAGCACAGGGGGTAGTGCCTAAAGAACACCTCATCTACTGTCCTGGGGTAATATATACTGCCTTTGTATGTCTTCTGGGCACGACTAAGAAATGCCCACCTAAGTCTTGCCTGGCACAGAAGGATGGATATGTCAGTCACTACCGGTTAGGTGTAAAGGCACATCCAGAAGCTGTGCATTCTGGGCATGCTGATGCCCTGTGATCCCAGCACTTTGGAGGCTGAGGCAGGAGGATTGGCTGGTGGAGGCCAGCCTGGGATATATAGTGACACCCTGTTTTGACAAAACAAAAGGAAGAAAAACAGACTTTCTTAGTCAAGGTTTCTATTCCTGCACAAACATCATGACCAAGATGCAAGTGGGGAGGAAAGGCTTTATTCAGCTTACACTTCCACGCTGCTGTTCATCACTAAAGGAAGTCAGGACTGGAACTCAAGCAGGTCAAGGAGCAGAAGCTGATGCAGAGGCCATGGAGGAATGCTGTTTACTGGCTTGCTTGCTTCTCCTGGCTTGCTCAGCCTGCTTTCTTATAGAACCCAAGACTACCAGCCCACAGATGGTACCACTCACAAAGGGCCCTCCCCCCTTGATCACTAATTGAGAAAATGCCTTACACCTGGATCTCATAGAGGCCTTTTTCTCAACTGAAACACCTTTCTCTTTGATAACTCCAGCTTGTGTCAAGTTGACACACAAAACTAGCCAGTACCCAGACCAAACCCCAACCAATCTCCCCCAAAGCAAACAAGAGCAGCAATAAAAAATAAAATAAACCCCAAACCAAAAGCAACTTCAAGCCAGGGCTTGGTTTCAGGTGCCATTATCAAGTATTTAACAGTATAAGACAAAACAGCATGGGCCCCGCCCAACCCAAGGCCAAACCAGGCTTCTTTATGCATCTCGGTCATGTTGTGTATCCCAGTAGTAACTATCATCCCGGAAGACCCGTGGCATTTCACTTCCAGGTCATTTCTCATCCCTGACCTGCAGGAGTCTCTGAGCAAGGATGATGTATCCTCCCAGCTGTGTGATACAAGCAAATTCCAAGACTCTCAGAGAACACCTTTGAGATGTGGCCTTGTCACTGGCTGGGAATGCTCCTCACTTAGGAACAAGCCTGGGGAGATGACACATCCACAGTTTAAGAGGGCTACCGGGTGTTAGAAGGATCTTCCAAACACAGTGCACCTGGTGGCTAGCCTGGCCTTGAAGGGGCAGGTGCAGTGACTAGCCTGGCCTTGAGGCCCTAGGCAGTGGCTAGCTTGGTCTCAGAGTTGCAGGTGCAATAGCCAGTCTGGTTTCGCAGGTGCAGGGGGCCCTCTGCCGTACCCTTTCAGCATCCCAGCGAGAGCTGTGCCACAGGTTCCTGCTGATGGCCCTTGTGGAGGGGGATTGCTTTTCCTCAGAGTTATTAGCTCAGGGCTGGCCTTTGGGCTCCTGTCACTGGCAGGAGAGATGTGCCAATTTCCTTCGACAAGAAACCTCTCCAGTTCCCTTCGCTCAACAAAATAAATCAATGGGTCCTTGCTTTTGTGTGGGAGAAGGAGGGCTGAGGGCTTCACAGGCCAACAAGGAGAAGACAAGTAGATACTGAGAAAACTAGTAAATGATGGCCTCGGGGTGGCCAGACACCCAGCTGCCCAGCCTCTTAAACTCCCACAACAGGAGTAGCTTTGTCTTGCCTTCCCCCTATGCCTAACAGCCTAGGAAAAGGCCATGCTCTCTTCTCTCCTGCTTCCACAGCCTGTAACTTGAAAGCCATTTCCCGGTTTAAGGTTCCTTCTGCACAGCTGTCTGGTTTATCCCTTTGGCTGACGAGATCGCCTCAAACAAATCCAGATTGTACTGGCAAACTCAGTCAGCTTACACTGGGCTTTTCTTCATTGTTCCATTTTTGTGTAAGGGTCTTAACAAGCAGATACCCTGGATTATCCTAATCTTGCTCACCCTTGGCGGGTGGCTCCCTAGGGAAGCATTTCAAAACAATACACAGGGTCTGCTCACATTAGCGAGGAAGCCCATTTTGACTCTTTCCTCCCTTATGGGATGCCCATTCATGGTGCTCAGACCTCTAGCAGATGGTAAGTCTCTCAGCCACTGGGAAAGATCTCAGCCTTGGCTGTGTGGGGGACAGATTGAAGTTTTAGTTCTCAATTAGAACTTCAGGGCTCAACTCTCTTTGGGTGATAACATGAGGTGAAATATCTTCTGGATTGGAAGTAAAGGATGACAAGAACCAGAAAAGTGATAGTTTGGTAGAAATAGATACTGTGGGTGATCACTTGTACTCTCCCCCACCTAATTCTGATTGTATACGTTTATGTATTTGTAATGTTTTGGAATATGTGCTCACTGTGGAATGGCGAAATCAAGCTATTTGGAACATCCAAAACCGAGGAGGTCATCTATTATGATTCATGAGGACAGTGACCACAGTAGACAATACATTGTTAAAAACTACAGCCACCACAGTATAGGATACATCTTTTGAGTATCTTCCTCTTGCCCCACTGAGATTCTGTGCCTTGGACTGACATCTCCTGCACCAGCATTCCATCTCCACCCCAGCCCTTAGAGAGCCATCTTACCTATGGCTTCTCTGTGGTGGAAATTTAGATTCATGGGTATAATGGTTAATCTCCACTGTCAAGCTGACTAGATTTGGACACACCTCCAGTTGAGTCTGTGAAGGTCTTTCAAGAGAGGATTAACTACAAAGTGGGGGTGGGATGGACCCTGAATGTGGGTGGCACCATTCAATAGGCTGGGGTCTCTGACTGAATAAAAAGGTAACAGGAGAAAGCCAGCTGAGGGCTAGCATTCATCGCTCTCTGCTTCATGACTGCTGACTCAAATGGCCATCTTCTCCCCTGCTTCCATGTCTTTCCCACCATGATGGGCTATATCTCTTAGGGTTTTTTTTTTTTTTTTTAAATATGTGTATAGGTGTTTTGCTTGCATCTTTGTCTGTGCACCATGTATGTGCAGAGGCCAGAAGAGGGTGTCCGATCCCCTGCAACTGTAGTTGCAGATGGTTCCTGATCACATGGGTGCTGGGAACTAACCCAGGTCCTCTGGAAGAGAAGCCAGTGTTCATAACTGCTGAGCTATCTCTCTAGTACCTGTATCCTTTCAAACTGGGAACCAGAATAAACCCCCTCTGTCCTTAAGAAAAGTAACGAACATGATGCATTAGTGAACCTGTGTGGGACTTTTAGAAAGTATGTCTGCAGGAAGAAACAACCACCCCTTGAGATTAAGGACCCCAGGTGCTAAGGGCTTGACATATGCATTTGGGTAAAGAGTGGACAACTCTATCTTCAGACCTTTAATTTAGCTCAAGGCTGTTCCTGATGTCACTATGCTGGACACAGAGCAGTCAGTCTGTCTTAGCTGGGGCTCAAACCCCAGGGTCTGATTTGTTAATCTGGGTGTTAGGAGCGCCAGAAAAACATAAATCTGTAAAAAAATGTGCATGCAGGAGATCCCTAGGCCATATGACAAATGTTTCAGAATCTAGTCAGAGAAACATTCAGTCCCACAGAGCTATGACTAAGAGAAAACAGCTTTTCCAGGCTGGAACTCAGGGGGAAAATCCCAATACATATAAGGGATAGGCATGGAATAAGAGCGTTAAATACTAGGGAATCTTACAACCTGTGCATCCGAATGAAAAGCACTGTTTTGAGACAGGGTCTGGCTATGCTTTCAGGCTGGCCTCGAATTCACCATCCACATGCTTCCGCCTCCCGAGTTGGGATCACAGGCCTGTGCCCTTGCATTTGGCATCAAAGAACTTTAAGGCACAGTTTCAGCAAAGCAGCACAGAGCTGCCCTCAAGTGTGAGCTGTCAGCAAGTTAACTCTATAAAACCAGGAAAAGGGTCTCCAGTATCTCATCTCTACACTGATACAGGCTTTTCCCAGGCAGTGTTTATTTTAGTATTGGGATGATCAGTACCTGATTATTGTGATAGATAGGAGTAAAGTTAATGATTCATGGATAATTCTATTTTTTTAAAGCGAGATCAGGTTGGGTTCAGTCATGGGGGGGGTTCCTCCTGTTAAATATTAAGTGTAAACTATTCATGGTCACCTAGGAGGAAGTCATTATTAGGGTCTGAAATCAATTCTCCTCTGACTCAACTGAGCCCACACTGTTAAACAGCATCCATATTTTTAAAGCTCCATTGGTCAAGAAAGTTTAACCAAATTCTTTCCCCTCCTACCACCCCTTTGCCGGACATCATAATCAACATCAGTAGTATCGGAAGTGATCAAAAATTAAATTCACTTTCCAGGCCGTGACTGATAAGGTCTTATGAATTTTGAATGCGTGGATCGTGGCAACTCCAAAAGCATGGAGAAAGGACAGTCAAACACAGTCAAGCTCTAAATTACCTGGACTTCACAAAAAATTAGAACTGTAGCTTAAGTCATGCAGGAGCTGTAGGTTGAGGATAGTAACGGAACTTGTCATTTTTCACTGAAATTACTATCTGGCTGCATAATCTAGCTGGGCTTTAAAAATGAATTTGGGGGTGCATAGAGAGTGAGCTGGAGTTAGCAGGGATACAAAAGATTAACGACCCGAGATTTTAAATATTAAGGCCTATATTTATACAGCTCCTCCAGAAAGGGCACTGCCAAGGGGAGAGGAGGCATCTGTGCTTTGAGCTGGCTAATTGTGCTGCTTTCCACTTTTGGAATCACATGAAGAGAAAATTTTGTTTGCTTTGGCTTTCCAGGGAGATAGGAAGTTGGATTCCTGAGATCTGAGGGTAAGCCTCCTGATGCCACTGTTTCATCGACATATTTATTTTTAACAGGAAAGGAATCAGGAGACCCTTTTGACACACACCCCTCTCTCCCAGGCCAGGGAAATCAGCAAACAGGCCTGTCACACAAGGAAAACCAGGGTGGAGTCCATGAACGTTTCTTAGTCTCCAGGGGGATGAGAACAGCAGACTGAGTACCAGGTGAGGCTAATGGTTCCCAACATGGAGAAAGGACTAGAACGGTAATCTTTGAGATGGGTCATTTCCGGAATCCAATCTACTGCCTTTCAAATACAACTGAGCTGAGTAACTCACAGAGAAGGTTCACGGTCATGTGACTGATATGAACATGTGATTCCCCGGGGCAGGGAAGATGGAGGGGTACAGTCTCGGGCTGCCGTGGTAAGGAGGACGTAGCACACTGGCATCACCAGTATGATGTTTTTTGGGGGGGGGGGGGTATTGGTAACTGTGGTTCTGGAGGTGTTGGTTTGGACTATGGGTAACTTAGATGACTATGATTTTTTTCCACATTGGTTTTTTTTTTTTTTTTGATACTTTATTTACATTTCAAATGTTTCCCCCTTTCCAGATCTCCCCTTTGGAACCTCCCTATTCCCTCTATGATTTTAAACCACATGCCCATATGTCGGGCATAACCTCCAGGCCTAGCCTGTGTCATTTAGAGGTCAAAGCCTTCACTGCAGTCTCAAGTGCTCATGTGATCTAGCATTTATCTGCCCCTCCTAACGGTCTCACCCCCAACCTTCCCTGGATGGCACCTCCTCACTGGCTATTAACTACCATGCCTTTCATTTGCCCTTAGTATTGCCTAGGACAGCTTACCAGTTTCTGATACTTTTTTCCTTATTGTCTGTGCTCTCCCAACTGCAGTAGAGCCTCCGTGAAGGTAACTTCCATTTTTATTGATGGCTTCATTCAGATTCTGGCATACAGCAGCCATTCATTTAAGTATTAATTATATGAGTGTATGCATGGTTGTAGGGATGTCAGTGATGGCGGTACAGGAAGATGTGAAGCCATTATCCTATCATAAGCCAAGGGCATTGAAGTGGGCCATTATGGCTGTGGGGTGGGGCAACTCACGTGCTTCTCTCACAAGGATAATTCCAGTTTTCTCTGGTCAGAGAGGCGCTTAGCTCTACATGCTGAAGCTCACAAACCTCACCAGGGGTATACAACACTTTCTCATAACCTCAGACCAGCCTAGACCTGTCTGAGAGGAGTGGATCCGGTCTATCAATTTCGAGATGCCTACTACACACTGTAAAGTCCTGCACCCATCCACCCTCCCATGGAAACATCCCGATAAATTCTTCCCAAGGGAAACTCACATTCGCTTCAGTTTTTTGTACTGGGTGAAGGCTCCTGCAGGAATGGATTTGATGGAGTTCTGTTCTAGGCGTCTGGAGAAGAGAGCAGAGAAGAGTCAATTAATCAACCACTTATCAACAAGGGACCACTGAGGGGCTGCTATATTCTCTGGCCTTGGGGGCAGGATGCTGTCTCTTAGCACAAACCACAAGGATACGAGGCTCATGTCCTGGTTGTGGGAGGCAGGACAAACATTGAAATAGCCGCTGAATTCAGCTTTTGGCCTATAAAGCATCATCCAAGGGCCCAAGAGCTACTGGAGAAAGCCGAGGAGAGGAATTCCCAGGAGCTTCAATGCTTGTTGCTGTCAGCTGCCTTTGGAGGCAGCTGTGCTCTTCAGAAAATGTAGGAAGCAACTAGAGCAGAGGGTTGAGAATAAGTCGACATCACGAAGAGAAAAAAAGAAAGAGATGGACCACAGGACAGCTGTGCTTCCCTGCCATGGAACCATGATGCTCTTTAGGTGACATCTCAGCCACACAGTTAATGGGCAGAATTGTCAGCAGCTGACTTCATTGGACAGTTTCAGTATTGTGGAGAAACAGCCTTAAAGTCTCTAGGCTTTCAGTCTGACACTCCTCAAATTGACTCTTCGAGACTCTGGAAGTCTCAGGCCCCAGGCTGGACCCCTGAGTCACTACTGGAACGTGTACCTCATACTTTACATGAACTTCCTCAAACGCTTCCACTCTTCCGACTCTGGGAAAAATAAGATGGTGCAGGCTCAGAGCCCAGGAGAGACAATGGGTGATGGGGACCGAGTGAGCCTTTCCAGTCTTATTATGTCATCTCTCAAATGCCTTCCCACCACTCAGATCCGGTGTAGTGGGAAACAGGCATGAGCAGCAGGTGGGACACTCTATTACAGATGATGAATGACTCCCGAGCCCAGTCCATCAACTCCTCATTTGGCATGGCTGCTCCCCAAACCCTCAGCTGAGAACATATACACACACACAGAGAGAGAGAGAGAGAGAGAGAGAGAGAGAGAGAGAGAGAGAGAAAGAGAGAGACAGACAGAAAGACAGACAGAGAAAAAGAGAGAATGAATGAATGAATGAATGAATGAGAATGTTTGGAAGGGAACATGTGGGGTCTAGAGGGAGAGAGGGGAGGGACTGGCTGCCTCAGTGACTATGTCTAGTGGATGCACACTTCTGGCAGGGAGGACCCATTCATCTCGATGAGTAATCCCCGCTGCAGAGTGGGGGAGACAGTCGTATTAATTTGTGCCTCCGTGATCTCATCTTCATTGGGGGAACAGAGTATTTGTTACTGGAACCGCTAATGGAGCAGTTTGCCAGCAATTTTCCCATTTCAAACAACATCTTAGCTGCTAATGTGGAATGGTTTGTCAGGCCTACCCATAACACAGACAAATCACTCTCTAGGCAAAAGGAAGGGAGAACGAGTGGGAGCCCAAAGAGGAAGGGCGGGTGAGAAGAGAGAGAGCATCAGGGCTGATCATTCTTGGCTGCTGGATGAACACGGTTTACAAATGAGACTGCCACAGTCTGTTAGCAATGTCTTTGTGCCCTGCTGGAGGGGGTAGGGAGGGCACTTTCCTGGGACTGCAGTCATAGGCAGGCTGGACAGAGGCCCAGTTGGCTGACTGGCTGGTGGTGAGTCACCAAAGCTTGCCATTGGGACTGTGGGATCATGGGCTACTGGATACAGCCACCCGCAGAGGATGCCTCGACAGACTTTCCAAGGACATTCTCATTTTGTAACCGAGTAGAGAGTTCAGTAGGGAATTCTCAGCAGAGGCAACAGCTCCATGGATCTCTGGGGCACCACAAGATCTCCAGGTATCCTGTGAGTCACCTGCCACACAGGAAAGGGATTTTATAGTTTGCTGTCTTTGGAGAGAACCACTGTCCACAAGGATAGTGACCCATTTTTCCTTTTTCTTTTTGCAGGAGAGCTCATGGCTCCTTGCTGTAGCTACAAGCCGATCTATGTGAAGCAACGTTGGAGATGAGCTCTGTTATCTCTCGGTGCAGTTTACAATCAGCCAGCCTCTGCCTGGGCAAGTACTAAGGGAGGAGGAGTGTTTCAAAGAGCAGAATGTGACACCAGACCTCAAGGACTTTAAGACTCTGTTGACAGAGCTCACGGCAGCCCATCACAGAATTGAATTTCACTGCTATCATCGTCAAGATCATTATTATAGAGTATTATTATTAATGGCGTGGTGGCGTTTATGTCTGTTATTTTTGTGAACCCTTACTCTTATGAGGCAAGCTGTACTGGCCCATTTGTAAGCAAGGGAAAAGAAACCTCGCGGGAGCAAAAGCTTATCAAAAGGGACACAGCTAGTTGGTGGTGGGATTAATGAGCCTTGTTCCTATCTGTTGGTCATACTTATGAAAATGGGTAAACAGAGGCTTTCTCCAAGTCACTGGAAAGTCTGAGGCATTGGCCCACTGACATCATGGATATCCATGCTCAGTGGATAGGGTCTCAAAGCCAAGGGAAGACAGGGACAGAGATGGGAAAAGAATACTCTTCAGCTCTCTGGATCCACAGGATCACCACTCACAGGCTCAACCAACTGTGTTTAAAATACATGAGCAAAAAGGCATCTGGATCAACAGGGACAGACTTTCTGACAGTTGCATCTGACCATTACAGTCTAACATCTCCTCAGGGTTGGTACTTAAGAGTATTTGAGAGAGGACTTACAGTATCCAGGAGGATGTTCACAGTTTATATTCATTTTATATAACGGATTTGAGCATTTGAGGATCAGGAGTTTCACGGGATTGCTGGGAGCACCCCCATGCATGTATAATATGCACATGGAGTGCAAGGAAATGAGGTTTGAACAAAAAACAAAGAACTCCAAGCTTAGACTACCAACCCTGGTGGAGACCTTGGCTTGCATCCTGCCTGCACTCAGATTTTCTTACTCCACGAGTGGGCCTTATCTGTATTTCTCAGCCTTCCCTTGGACCCTTAATTATCAAAGGCATGGCTTGCCCAGGAGGCAGTGAGAACTCTTTGGTGATGGGGTAGTTGTGAATAGCTTGTTTCCCTTAAATAAAGCAAAGGCAAGAATATGGGTAATATTAAGAACTAAGGCTGGAGAGATGGCTCAATGGTTAAGAGCACTGACTGCTCTTCCAGAGGTCCTGAGTTCAATTCCCAGCAACCACATGGTGGCTCACAACCATCTGTAATGGGATCAGATGCCCTCTTTTGCCGTGTCTGAAGAGAGTGACAGTGTATTCATATACATAAAATAAATAAATAATTATTTAAAAAAAAAAAAAGAACATGTATCAAGTCTATAGATCCTAGGCATTGGTCTTTGAGCATTCATGGCATGTCAAACTTAATATTTACTTACGTATCTGTGAGGTGCATCTACAAGTTATTACCACCCCCATTTTCTCCCTCCCTCCTACTTTTTCCCCTTCGTTTGTGACACAATCTCCTTACGTAGCCCAGGCAGGACTAGGACTTACGCTCATCTTGATATAGACTTTCATATGGTAGGATTATAGGTGTGCACCGCCATGCCGAACTCTATCCTTATATATGAAAGAATCGAAGCTCAGAGAGGCAAAGACACTAGTCCACAGTTAGGAGAAGCTACAACAGGGGTTTCAATCCACGTCCATCTGGTTCCAAAGCCCTGCCTCTCAGTCACTAGGTTTTAGTGAAACCATTTATTCTCCTTATATCCTTGCCAGCTCTTGTCAGGAAAAATGGCCCTCCTGTCAGGGGAGCAGGAGGACACACATGCGTACATGTGGATGCACATGGTCACACTGTCACACAGAGAAAGGACCTTGAGGAGGCTGAACACTTCACCAGTCCTGCAGCTCGTAACAAGAAGACAACGATCGAGCCTCCCGGTGAAACTGCTTCATTGTAAAGAACAAAAAGAAGCCTCAGCATTAGCAAAATCTGTCACATCTCAGGAAATGTCTGAAGCCAACAGCTGTTTCGGGGTTCTCAAAACTGGCACATGTGTCTTGCTTTGTCTGGCAAACATTCTTCAGGCTGCAAACAGATTTAATAGAGCTAGCATAAAAACAAACATACAAATCAAACATCTGAACATCTTCCTGCACCACCAGAAAGAAAGGGAGCATCTGATGGGGAGCTCAGCCCTCCATGCACTGTATTGATTCGCCCTAGTTCTTCAGGGGCTCCCCTAATGATATGCCCTTTACAAACATGTGACTGAACATGAGATATGCCTGGCAATCCATAAGCCACCATGATGGCAGAGAGAAGGCAGGGGTATATGCAGGATAGGGATATGCCTATAAGTCACCCTAGAAAGGACATACTGCAGCCATGTTGAGATGCTGACAGTACTGGCAGCAATGGCGATAGGATGAACATCTAGCATTTATCAAGGACTTTTGAATGTCAGACAGGACGCCCTTCATATACTTCACCTTTTCCCCGTCGGCAGTGCCATGGAGCCGACAGTGCTGCTGTATTAGAAAAGTGGTCCCTGAAGCCATTTTGCTTAAGATCAACAGCAAATGAATGGAAGCCAGACTGGTGTGACCCAAGTTCCTGGCTCCTTAACTCTAAGCTCTTTTATCTCAGCGTTGGGGAAAGCTTTACTTTTTGAGTCCTTTCGAGATAGTGTCGTCATTGTTGCTGCTCTTAGTCCCTCCTCCAACCCCGTTCAATCACTTTTTGCATACTCATGTGCACATGTTATGGGTGCACATGTATTTGGAGGTTAATGTTGGGTATCTTCCTCCATTGAGCCCCACCTTTACTTTTTGAATCCGGGTCCCTCATTGAACGCGAAGCTCATGGATTCAACTAGGCTGACTGGCCAATGAGCTCCAGGGATCTGGCTCTTTGGCTCCTCCCCGAGGCTGGGGTTATAGGCACACACAGCCATGCCCTACTTTTTATGCTGCTTATGAGAGAGGATCTGAATTCAGATCCTCTCGCTTGAGCAGCAGGCACTTTATGGACTGAGTCATGTCCTGAGCACTTTGGCTTGGGAACTCTTGTTAGGATATCCAAATCTGGGAGAAGGAAGGAAATCCCATGTTTACTCATTTCCCAAGTTATCCTGAGACATCTGCTTGCAGAACATACAAGAACCCAGAGTCCAGAAGCTCAGTTCTTGATGCTTGACTATGCCTGGGTTAGGGCTGAAGATAGTCCCTTTCAAGGTATACTCTGGGCTCGGCTTCTGCGATCCCGTTCTTTTATTTTTGCTCTTAGCAGTGAGGTGTGGTCTCCTCCACTTAATCCATATGTTTGGTCCACAGCAAAGATGAGGAATGTGGGCAAATCTGACATATGCCATCTCTAATGGGCTGTCTGCAGAACACCTGGCATTGCCTATGGACGACAGAGGGAGGAGTAGGCACAGCGCCAGATTCGCTCTGCTTATGAGATGCATGTGCGCAGATGCCCTCAGAGGATGCTTTTTAAACTTAAGGGGGAAAAAATGAACATTGTTGGGATTTTGCTTTTCATATTCCACTTTGGTAACTTCCAAATACCATGCTAACCTTCTGTATCAGGCCCCCTAATCCTCGTGGGAAGTCTCTAAGTAGGTATTATCATCTGCATTTACCAGGGACTCCTGAGTCAGCCAGGAGATGCTAAGAAATGTGCCTGAAGAATGAGAGATAAAAGCAGGATGCAAGTGCAAGACCCCTAGGCTCTGGACCATCCTCTATCCTGACCAGTTTCTTCATTTTACCAGCATCTGCTCCCCATCTCTTACCCTATCTGGACCTCCCACTCAGGCCAGTGCCTCAGAAATCTGGTGCTCTTAGACACTAAAGATCCAAGATGTCCGATTTCTAGGGTGTTCTGGCTGTTGGTTTGGTTGGTTGGGTCATTTTGTTTTTAAATTACACAACTTGTGTAAGCCTCAAGTCTAGCTAAGCCAGTGCCTCCTCGTGTCAGCTGGCCATGAGGTTGATATTGGGGCTGTGTGTTCCTTCCAAATGTTCACTTACAGATCCAAAGAACACAAGACACTAGAGAATATCACACAGGAATTCAGAGGACATGTGGAAAAAGTCCGAGCTGGGAATCAGAAGGTATTTTTCATACTGCTGTTCCCTCTAGAGCTTTTGAAGGCACAAGAGGGAGTCTGTAGACCTAGAACAGAAGTGTGTGGGCCTCTGGTTCTTCCCTGAATCTTTCCTGGCTGGAGGAGGCTGGAGCCTGTTCAGAGAAACACCAGGGAGCTACGTGAACAGTGCCCTTGATGGGAGTCGAGTTTCGAGGAAAATCTACAGCAAACCCTTTCACTGTGGGTTTTCTGGAAGAAAAGCTATTTTTAGAGAAATTGGCTCCGGCATGTGAAGAGACCAGCACACACTTCTCTGAAAGAAAAAAAAAATTCTAAGAGAGTCTGCCAGGTTGCTTTGCATGAGAGATAGGCACTCCTTCCAAATGTCGGAGTACGGACTATTTCTCAAGGTTAAGATGATTTAAAAGAATCCACAATGGCTACAGCCTGAGAGAAGGGAGTGGGGAGTCTGCCTCCAAGCATTCCTAAGTGAGGAGATGTAAATCTGGATTATAGGTGGCCATAGGCAAGAGGTAGAATTCTTGATATTAAAGAGAAGGCCAAGTTGTGATCTGTCTGGGCTGATAAATCAAATACACCTCTTCTGCTGAGTTGCATTCCTCTCTTCCAACTCTGTTCCTCTTTCCTCCTCAGATCCCGCATCTGTTGGTGTTCTATCCCCACTAGTTTAGCTGCCTTAAGAGACTTTGTCCCCATGCCTGGGCATGGGCGCTGCTGGTGTTCACCACCTCATGCTCTCTCTGCCCTGAACCACAGGGACTTAATTCATCTGCTTTAATCTCCCATCTTCGTCTCATCACACAGGAGAATGAGGCAAGCTCAGCAAGAGAAGTCCTGTGTGATCCATCTGGCAGACAGTGGGTGCCCAATAAGCAGGGGCAACCTTATTACCATGTCTGCATATATTTGCATGAAGATGAGCTACTCTCAAGTTCAACTCACATGGGCAGCATGCGGCTAGCCTTTGGAATCAATTCTCTTGACCGGCACTCTTAAAGAACGGACCATCTTCGTGGAGGGCCCTGTTCAGAAGGTGCCTCCTAGAATATGCTTTCTAACTCTTGTTGCCACTAAGAATAGAGGTGGTGGTAATAGTGCAGTAGCTATGGTTGTAAAATAATGGTTATTGTTGACAGTACATCCTCTGTGTCAGACGCAAGGCTAAGCATCTTGCAGCCCATGGCACTGAGGAAGTACCATTGGCCTCTGCAGTTCTCAAGTGAGAGAAGCAAGGCTCAGAAAAGTTATTTGCCAGTGGCTACAAGCCAAGGCCAGAAGTAGCATGGGGCCTGCTGGAGCGTACCATTATAACCATTCCGTGGTTGTTGTTTATCTTTGGAAAGACCTTGCCTAGGTTGTCCATTCCTGGACTTTCTGATATTATAGGCTAGATCCTTACAGATCTTTTATAAAATTTCCAGAGAAGATAATCTATACAGTGTGGGTATATATATTGTATAATACACATACATATTTTATCTGCAGTGCTCATCATTTTGTAAAATAGCATTTTTGATAACATTAGTAAGGAGAAAGTCTGGATGCTGCTTTACAATGACAGTTTTGCTCAAATAGGAAACTATCCCATTGTTCTTGACATTATGCTTTTAACTTTTAATGGTTAAAAACTCAGGAATCTTCTCATATTAACATCCTAGTCGTCAATGTCTGTGTTAATATTCAATATCCAAGCGAAAGCCCAATCACCTGGGCCTATATAGGCTAAACTTTTAATGTAGTCATCTGCAGTTTTGAACTTCAAGAGATGAGCTGACCTGTGAGGTCCACAGTTGAGGATCAGATGGGAAGCTGGAAAGGAGGGAGACAGACTGGGCTGGGGTGGTGTCCCTGGATACAGCCTGATGGTTTAACCCAGACCTTTCCTTCAGGCTGTGAGTTAGGATCTTGGCCAAAAGGACAAGCAAAGAAAAGCAGGAGCAGGAGATGAACAAGGAATAAGACAGAAGGGAGAGGTGTGCCAGGGCTCTCCAAAAGAGGATGCTCTCCTGGT
This sequence comes from Rhynchomys soricoides, assembly GCA_019843965.1. Lineage (NCBI taxonomy): Eukaryota > Metazoa > Chordata > Mammalia > Rodentia > Muridae > Rhynchomys > Rhynchomys soricoides. The sequence continues at coordinate 10,007,783 of JADRCH010000008.1, forward strand.
TCAGGGCACAGCAGTATGGACAGCTACAGTGTGATGCCCCTCAGCTGGTGCTGTAAGGAGGCGGCTGTGGGAGCCACTGTGTGGTGGCCTCACAGGGGATGGATAGCAGAGAGCCCTCCCTACTCACTAGCTCCTGCCTGCAGTGAGTGGTGCAGACAAGCCTGCACCCTCTGGGGCTGCCAGAGAACCAGAGAAGAGCTGGCGAAGCAAAGGAACAAACCAGGACTCCACTTTTGTGAGCTATGTGTTTCTTCCCTTCCCAACCAGAGTGCAACTGAAGTCCTTAAACTGCCCATGGTGGGGCCCCATTTCCCCTCAGTTCCTACTACCTCCCCCTTGCTTTCTGTGCTTCAGTCACAATGGTCTCCTGGTATACCAGACACACTTGCACCTTAGGGCCTTTGCGCCCAGCACTCCCCCCCACCTCTAACGCTCTTATTCACAGTCACTTTGATTGTTCACCCTTGCTTCAACCCCTTTCCCTGCTCCATCTCCCCCACCTACCATCTACCTTCAAACACATCATTTGAATGATTTCATTATTTGATCTCTCTAGAATATAGAGGGCTCAAGAGCAGACATCTTGCCTATCTCTTCAAGTGCAGACAAACTACTGCGCAAACACGCAAATGTAAGTGGTGAACGGACCATGTGTGAGAATGGCTTGGGACCAGAAGCCTATGAATGCGGGAGGCTGAGGCAGAGACAGTGTGAGGAGGAGACGGTGGAGCTAAGAGGCAAGGGACTCTACAGCTTCCATGTTGAGGGATTCCATCCCATGTTGGCTCCAGTTGAAGCCTCCATGAAGTAATGATGGTAAAGATAGGAAATGAAGACAACTGTGAGCTTCCAGGAGCTGGCTTGAGGCCTATGCTCACTGACGATCTACTTGTCTTAAGATTCGACAATAGCTGTTTTCTAATTCACCATGGAGGACGGACAAGGCTAAGCCATGTAGACACACAGCTTCCTGCAGAGGCTCACATTGTATATATGCCAAGACACACACAACCCTGTCTCTTTACCTGAAGATCTAAAGGACAAAATCGCAAATGAAATGACAGAGCTATGAAATCAGTTTAGCATTTTCCTTCCTCTGCTCCCACCTCCACTGCCTCTGTATTGAGGCTCCAGTAAGCACCTTATATATAGCATTTTATTTGGTTTTCACTATGACCCGCTGAAATGTAATACTACAATTATCAGATGTTAGTGAGAAGACCAATGTCAACACAGAGAACTAGTTTACCAAATGCCAAACAGAAGGCATGCAGGAGATCCAGGGTATGGACACAGTCTGATCCCAGTTCAGAGATTTCTGAGGAGAACCAGGCAGAATACATTTTACATTGTGGATGCCATATGGTCTTTGGTCATAACTACTACATCCTGCCCTGAGGGACCAGCCAAAAACAGTATCAACAAACAGGGATGCATGTGGACCAGTAAAATTTGATTTGTAACATACATGGTATATACATTTCCTACAGGCTGTAGCTTGCTGACTATTCTTGAGCTCATCCACACTCTTGACAACTAGACTGAGGAAAACCTAGGAGTCTAGAGAAGAGGTTCATGAGTTTTTGTAATGGCCACACTTAACAGCCCAACATACTGATAGTCTACCGAGAGACTCGCTGAGTCAGAGAGGTTGGCTAACTAGGGACTGAGGAAAGGCGAATGGGCACTTACATTTCCACGATGCCCTCTGGCAGGTTGGCAGGGATCTCTGTCAGTCCCTTCCCTCGGCAGTCCACAATGTTATTACTGCATGAGCAAGCAGAAGGGCAGGAGAGGGAGTTGGCATTGCAGGCTGGAGCCTCTGAGTGGGGACCTGTGGAGCCAGAACATCAGGGTCAATGCATGTCAGTGCTAGGAGATTCCTGGCATTGAGCCTCCTGATCTGCTTCCCCAGCAAACAGTTTGAGTGTCAAGCAGTCTGGTGAGTGACCATCAACCGGCATCTCCCTCTTCAGGGAGATATGAGAGAGGTTCTGACCTTGACCCCACTGTTTGTGGGTCATCTCACCTGCTTCATTATCCCACCATGCTGCTTCTTTTATAGAAAGAGGAGTTCCCAGCATGCACCACACATGGAACTGTGCCATCAGAATCCAAAGGACACACACAAAGACCACTTTCTTGTCATGCCCAGCACCTCGGAATATTTGCTTACATCTGGTGATGGGATGCTGACAGCCAATGCAACTATTCTGGGGCTAAAAGTTGCTGGCTGTCACAACCAAGTAGGAGGCTTAAAGTGGCAGAATTTGCCCAACTGCAGCACTGATTTTTGTCAAAACACTGTACAATGACCAGAAGTGACACCCAGGCTATATCCAACTGGGTCCATTGAAGAGCCAAATTAAACTTACTAGATAAGAGACAAGTAAGTTACTATATATTTTGGAGTCAGCTCTTCATTACATTTGAGCTGAGAATCAGTGTTCATTTAAATTTGATCAAAAGGCTAAGCATATGGTATCTCAGGAGTTTATTTTGAATACCAAACATATATAATTCAATTCAGGATCCAAAGAATCCCCAAGAACCTCCATGACTTGCTTTGGTGGTCACATCAAACCTTAAGTACAAGAAACACATTGAAATGCTTTAAAACCACTGGCAATGCTTTCCTGCTTTGATTGCTACCTCCCAGTGAGGTAAGATTCCCAGACACCAGGTTTGTTTTTCACACGTGGACCAAGTCCAGAGCATCCTGGGTCCTCAGACTGCAACTGTCATCTCAGCATCTCTCCATATCTCCCTCTGAGCTATCAGAATCCAAAGGACACACACTAAGGGCTGTGATCGAGCTCAGATGAACTCTGCCGATTCCCTCATGGCTCAAACACTTCCCCTTGGGCTCCGCAGTTTTGGATACAGATTAACGGGGTGAGATAGAAAAAATCTGCAGGGGAAAATGACTTTTGGTTTGGCCAGTGTTCACGGGAGAAATTGAATCCCGAGTAAGTGCTTGAATGAGGTGACCAGCTGAGCCTGGGGCAAGTCCTCATCTAGACTCTAAGGTTCGAAGTAGAGAATCTCACACCTCACATCCAAGAGTACCCATGAGCTCTTTTCTGTTGAAGCCATATTGTGCCTAACGCTCAATGCTGTTCTTCCCAGAAAATGCCAACCCACCTACCAAAGAGTCTTACTGCCCTTTACCTCATATAAACACACAAAACAAAAAACCTTAAAGATAGCATCTTAACCAAGATGCTTGACTAAGTGTGTAGACAATAAGGACTTCAGAGACACCAGCAACACACTAGAGGACCCAAAAGGTACCACACAACAAGTCAGACAGCTGATGACTTACACTAACACTCAAACACAAATCTGCTCTTAGAGGGGAGGTACTCTGACTTTACTGCAAAAGTAAAAGAAGTAAAAGAAGGTGAAAGAAGGCCTTTCTATTCTGAGAAAGTGGCAAAACAGAGAGCCAGCAGGGGCATGGCTGCCATTGGCAACTGTGGCCTTGGCTTGGATCTTAGTTCTCTTACTTCGTACGTGCTTCTTTGTGCCTCGGTTTCCCTCATCTGTAAAATGGTGTGTGTGTGTGTGTGTGCATGTGACTGTATCTAACATAGAACATGGCTTTGTTGTGAAAGCAGAGGCAGTCAGTGGATGACGACTGTTCAGAAGGCTGCCTGGCAGGGTAAGGACTCTTCCCAGAAGAGCTTCCTACAGGATTATTGTAATCAGGTCTTTTGCTGCCTCTAATTGTCTAAGAGTTCTTGAGCAAGCGGCAACCCTGAGCTTTTCTGTTTCCATCTTCGACCATGAGGAGTTGGGAAGGCATGCATTCTGAGGTCCTCATTGGAGCTGACAAGCCACCTTTAGCAGAATGGATGCTGTAGGCGAAGGACATCTCAGAGGTCACACCCTGGACAGCTTCCTGGAGTGGGAAATGCTGGTCTGAGCCTGCCAAGTCTGCCCATTTGGGCAGAAGAATCTGAAGACGGCCCCTCTTTTGATCAGGTAAAATATTACTTGTACAGAATGCTTCAGAAAAGCCAGGGGTGGGTGAGCATCAAATTCAAGGGCTCCTGCTGGCACTAGAAGCTTGTGACATGGCAGTTTTCAAAGGCGCCCCTCTGACTTCTACATTGAAATGGATTAATTCTAAACCAGACTCAGGTAGCAGTCCCCTGGGAACTGTCTGGGTCTTCCCTAGGTTGTTCTTAGTCAGGTAGAGGTATACGCTACATTTCAAGGAATGTTGTCAAGGCCAAAAAAAGAGAGAGAGAGAGCCTGTGAAAAAGATTCCTTAACCAGGCCACTAACAACACCTTTAATTACACAGAGAAAGCAACAGTAATTATAGCCTCTGTCAGCACCCTGGGCTGGCAGCTCTCCAGGCAGGCAGTCACCACCCTACCGTGGTGAGGCCATTATTCCTTGTTTAACTACTCAAGGTTTCAATAGGATTGAAAGACATATTCCCTCCCTTGGCAAGCACTTCCCTCTGATGAATGACTGAAGAACCAGGACCAGGCCCCCAAAGTCCTCCATGTCTGTAAGTGATGGAGGAAGTCCCACCCCTTTGCGGTCTCTGGGCAGACTGAGGATGTAAATTCTATTAGCCAATGACCTCTTTTTTTCTTTGTTTCTTTCTTTGTTTCTTCCTTCCTTCCTTCCTTCCTTTCTTTTTTCTTATTGTAGTATTCTCACTGCTTAAAATAGGCCTCAACACAAGGGGAGCTTAGTAAAGCACACTCTGGATAACGATGAATGAATTGGTTTAGGAGTCTGGAAGAGGTGGGGGGATGTTTCTGGAGGTAGGTGAGTATTACTTCTGGGTGCCCCCAAGGAAAGACCCCCTGAGTTCTGAGTGTCCTGGCTTTGGTAGGAGGGGTCAGGTGTTGAATAGGAGATGGAGTGGCCCTGGAAGATGGAATCTGTTCTTGACATTCCCTCTTCTGCTGTTCAGTGTTGGCAGGGCCTACTTAACTACCTGCTGCTATGGCCTGGTATCTTGAGGCAGAGCAGAGCAGTACATGGGACAAAGGAAGCACTGGCTTCCATTAAATTCTGAGGTCCTCAGTAGAGCTCACAAGCCACCTGACCTTTAGCAGAATGGAGGCTTTAGGTGTGAGATACCTCAAGATGTGTTTTATACTGACTCATTCCTGCAAAGCATGCAGAGGAGCCAGCATGGAAGGACCCTGACTTACCACCCTCACCAATAAGAGGAAGCCTGGGAACAGCTGGCCTCGGATGCCAGGGCTTTTTAAGTGTAGATGACTTTCCCCAAGGAAAACTGCCAGACTAGGCCATCTACATCAAAGGGTAAATGCATGAGACTGAGCCAGGGGAACATGTCCTGGACAGCTTCCTGGGATGGGAGATGCTCCTGGGTGCAAATCCCACGTCTCACCTCCTCTGTGTATGTGATGGTAGTTTATGAGATTCTGAGAAGGGATGCTAGAGGAAGCCGTGTGGAACAAGGCAATTAAGACAGCAGTGACCAGTCTGGGAGGCTCTGAGAAGAAGGTCACAGAGAAGGGCTGTCCTAGGTTAGCCCTTTGAGATCAGGGTTTCCCAGACCAGGGGAGGATGAGGAAGGAGTGGTCCCCAGATGAACCTTTCCTCAGGAAGGTTGCCGTGGCTGTGGCACAGTGGTGCATTATCGATCCCTCCTGGGCTCACCATGCAGGTCCTCCTCTCCTAGTGTCCAGAGAGAAGAGAGTGCGATCAATGACTAGAAGCTGGCCCCTGCTCAGGTGTCACCTCATCTTTGTTCTTCTCCTAACTGGCAAAATAGGATGGTTTAAAATTGCTAGTCCTGTGCTTGTCTGCCCAGATGATGAACCAGACATCACTGACTTTGGTCTCGGATGGACCCACGGAGATGTAAAGAATCAACATCTTTCTCATTGCAACAGGCAGCACCCACAAAATGAGACCTGTGCAGCATTCGGTGCCCTGAATCTATGAGACCACTTGATCCTCACTGAAGTCAGCTGTGATTCAGGCTCTGCTTCTTTCAGCCCCATTACATTGATGAGCCTGAAAACTTTGAAGGCTAAAGAAACTACCAAAGACCGCAGAGCTATGGAACAATATCTGGCTGAACGCTTTTCTGTCTCTTCTGGGGAAAAGATAACTCCACCTTAAATGGTGCTTTTTATTGCCATAGAATTGAAAATGTGTGGTGCCTGGGAACCTGGAGGTAAGAGGCAGGGCTGAGACATGGACTGTGTAAGCTACACTGTTGAGGGGAGAACACGCTTGGGTTTCTTTCTTTCTGATTTAAAAAAAAAAAAAAAAAATCACCCAGTAGAGTGCAGAGTAAAAATATCCAATGGCCTTGTGAGTGTGTTGAAATAAATTAATTCCAGTATTCAAATTAAGCTTCCCAACTGGCCTCTGGCCTTTCAAAAGCCAACAACAGACTTCAGTGACAACGGAAATCTGGCAATTACGGTGAGAATATAAATGAACATGATTTAAATACCAGAGGCATGATAATTTTGGAAATGGCTAAATAAACCTAATAATCTCATTCCTGCAATGTTCAATTATGGTATTTTAATTAAAACCTCCTAAGGAGAAGGGTGGCTAGACACAGCTTACCTTAATTATCTTCATACTTAGTAACTGGTCTCAAATAAAGAGAAAGAAAGAAAGAAAGAAAAAGAAAGAAAGAAAGAAAGAAGGAAAGTTTCTGTTTCCAGGGAGGTAAGTATATTTATTTTGAATAGTAAAAGGGGAAATTTATGGAGCAGCTATTGGATCTAGCATTGCTTAGGGGCACCTGAAATGAAGGAGATTTGTCCTTTACTACTGGAAGATAAGATTGATATCTTTATGAAAAGATATTTCATATTCAAGGCCACAGGTCTGAAGCCGATAGACAAATCAATGGACTCAAAGACATTCAAAGGGAAGAGATAATTGATTCAGAAGGTCAAATAGTTAATGAATAGCCATAAATTATGAATAATGACAGGTAGGGACTCTCTGAGATTAAGATATCAGCAAAGAAACAACACAAAAAAAATAAATCTTAGGATATGAACTCCTAAATAAACCCTTAAATGAAGATGAGAAAAAAATTTAAAATTCACAAATCACGTGACATGTTCTTCTCTAATGTGTCACACGCTTTGATAAAATCCTGATATATACCAAGGGACAAGCAGGTGAAACATGGCCTGTGGGTCCTTCCAGACCTCAGGCTCTAGAAACAAAAGATACTAACAGAGAAATCCTTCAGTAGACACTGAAGGAAGCCCAGTAGGCAGGCTGTAGCAGACACTCTGATAAAAGATAAAATAGAGACATATCCCCCCCACACACTTGTTTTAAAAAAACTCTCAATTGCTTTCCCCAAAGGAGTTGATAAACGTCTTAGACTGGAAGGGTACAGCTGACAGGAGATGCATTTCTCTAAGTGCATTGCTAACAGAGTTCTGGTTAGCTGGAGAGATAGTGTTCCCATCTTCATAACTTCTGGGGGGTAAGGGGAGGCCAGGCTTGGGATGGCTGGATTTAAGTCAGGGGACTTGGGCAGGCAGGGCCTCCAAGTTAAGTGAGATAAGGTCTTTCCTATCTCTGGAGCTGCCTTTGGGGAAGGTTTAGCAGCCACTGAAGGGCCAGGGAGTTTTTCTCCTACAGCTTTGACAGGGACCTGGGGGGATGGCAGGGAAGGAAGACTCAACGTACTCCATGCCCGCATCTTTTCGAAATTCTTGTCCCTCACTGAAGTTACCTCAGTGAGCAGTTAGGTTTGTACTTGGCCAGCTTTAGGCAATCACAGCCAGGTCCACACCAGGCAGCCTTACTCAGATGCCTTGCTGGGCTCTGGCCTGGGGTGGATGGGTCTGTATCCTCCATGGTGGTACATGAAGGCAGTGAGGACCTAGGACAGCCCCTTCTCTGTGACCTTCTCCTCAGGGTCTCCCAGATTGGTCACTGCTGTCTTAATTGCCTTTGTTCCACAGTCTCCGCTAGTATCCCTCACACAGAGGAGGTGGAACGTGGGGTTTGCACCTCTCATATCTCACGCATCATGGAAGTGTCCATTCCTTAGAGGGGCCCACCAGATCCTCTGAGCATTGTAACTAACCAACTTTGACCTATCCAAAGCACCCACCTTCCCAGAACATTCTATGTTTTAATCCGTGGGTGTCTGATACAAAGGGGAAGTCCCTTTGTATTATTGCCCTAAGTTGATATGTCCGGCAATTGGACGAGATTGATACTACCATTGAGGTGGTGAGATTCCCAGCATGTTGATGTGGAGAGTTTAGGGGCGAAGTTCTCACATCCTCAAAAGACATCCAGCTTCAGGTTAGAAATTACAAGGACCATCACATGCAATGGGCTTGGCTGCTTTAAGCAGGGAAGGGAGCAAGGATGTTCTATTCCTATGTTTAGCTAAGGAGACTATTGCTGGATCTAGGCTTTTCAAAGGGCTCTGGCACTGACATTCTAGGACCAGGGTCAGGCAGCCTCATTCTCATGGGGCTTGGATTCTGACTGCTGTTGGACAGGCCCTGTCTGGGCAGTGCGCTGACAAGAGGCAGCTTCCACGACAGGGGAGTGCCACGGTCACCTGCCATTTTACTCTCAGAAACCACCTGTCATGGAGTGTTTTTACATTCTCTCTAATTAGTTTGCCTCAGTAGCTCTTGGATGGCTCCTGCACTCTGTAATTATTTCTTTCACTGGCACTTATGCCGATATTGCACCCTTTGCCTGATAATTACTGTAATTACAGTCACTGTGTTTGATTTGGGTGCCTGTGTGATAAACGGTCTTATTATATGTGTTTGATGGGAAGTGGTTTATAAGTGGGCGTCTACAGGAAGTTATTGAGGTATTACTCGGAGATGTGTTAAAATGCTTTTGGGGAATAAATAACGGGATGACGCGATAACATGACGAGGAGAGGGCAAGGAAGAGAGGGGCGGGGCATGCTGTTTCAAGACCTGAATGAGTCACACACCCAGTCTATACTCCTGGCCAATGTGGGGTCCAGCAACACATACTGAGTCTGTTAAGCCTGTAGTGCCATGCTGGTTGTTGTTGTTGTTGTTGTCATTTGTTTTTTTGTCAACTTGACACAAGCTAGGGTTAGCTGGGAAGAGGGATGCTCAAGGCATTTTCTAACGCCTTCATCAGATGGGCCTATAAGGAAGTCTAAAGGACATTTTCCTAAAGATTGATAGGCAGACGGCTGAGCAAATCAGAGAGCAGTGCTCCCCTGGCCTCTGCTTCAGCTCCTGCCTTGAGTTCCTGTCCTGACTTCCTTCAGTGATAGACTGTGAGCTGTAAGAGGAAAAGAACCCTTGGTTGCTCTGTTCTTTGTCTTGTCACAGCAGAAGAAAGCAAACTAGAACAGCAGGGAAAGCGAGTGATAGCTAAGAAGAGAAATGCAAGATGGGCTCCTGTGTGCCCTGGCTGCCTGGGCTCAGCCTTTTAGAGACCACTGCATTCCAGTCTGGGGTTGGGATCCTGGGAAGCTATGTGACTCTTTGGGAACTCTGTGTGTGTGCGTTTCCTTCCCCCAAATCCCAGGACTTATCTCTACCTCTTTGCCACAAGGAGAGTCAGTAGAAGTAAACAGAAGCAAATAAAACTTAAGATCTGGTTTAAAAGCTATGCCCTCCGGGAAGATCTCCGGTCACTCGGTCACCTCTCACTCCTGGAGATTTGAACTGTCCTGTTCACGTGTCTGTGTGACTCAGTTCTGAGTGCTCTGTAGGCAATCTGGGTCCCTACTACAGTGAGTCACCCACAGATCCATATGCTTGCTCAGCACAATCTATGGGCCTACTAAGCTGCAATAATCACTCTGCTTATCGCTCTCTTACTAAGTATCACGTCACGCCAAGTGCTCTATAGATGTTATTTTACCTAATCTTCCCACCCATTCTCTGAGCTGTATTCTAGCATTATTTCTATTTCAGGTGACATGCCAAAGTCACATGCCAGTAAGGGGAAGGCTAGGTTGGACTTCTAGCTAGACAGGCTTAGTCTACAGCCCACATTATCCCGGCTCCATTTCTACAAGCATTTGGGTAACAGATGGGTTGTAGTCAATGCTGAAACACCTCCATTACACCTGTGTTCTGATGACATACTGTTCATCCAGTGTGAGGCTTCCTAGCACCAGGTGGTAACGGGGCTCAACACAGAGTGATCTGTGAGGTTTTTTCCTTTTGCATCTTCTGTTCTAGATGTCAACAGCTTCTTTCTTTGAACTCCGTGCGGAATGCAAGCTCTCCAACTCCTTACTGTATACCTCAGCTGACTATGAGATTCCTTGTATACCAAGCTCTGGGATGGGTATGATCAGAACCAGGGTCATGGTAGACAGAGCTGATGAGTATGTAGATCTTAACCTAGGAAGGGGAGAGCAGTAGAGCCGGCTCACCTGGACACACATACTCCTTCTTCTGCACATCTGCTACACTGAAGCCTCTCAGGTGCACGGGAGCCATGCAGAGGGTGAACTGGCCAATGGTTCTCCGCTGTCGCAGCCAATCTGAGAGCCAGGCCAAATGACAGTCACAGTACAGGTGGTTGGAGTGGAGACGCCTTGGACAAGAGAGAGAGATGTATTACACAGAGTGGGCCAGACTTCTGGTGCCCGTGTCCTCAGCGTGATAATTTTCACGAGCCTACAGCATCATCCATGACCCCTATGCATAGGAAAAAAAAACAACAAAAACAAACAAACAAACAAAACCAGATGCTTAGTCCTTTTATTACCACGCCACTAATATTTTCACAGGTAGGCCACAGTCACGGGGTACTCTGGAGGTTCGGAGTAATTTCTGTGTCTTAATAGTAATTCTACCCTTCTCCTTTCCTGGCAAGCAGGCATCAGCACAGAGGGGCGGGAGAATGACATCACCACAGGGTGATGACCGAGAATGACATCACACATCCGAGTGTGAGTCAAAGCCGACAGGGTCACCTTGGGACACTGGAGTGTAGGACTTACAGCTGGCCTAAATGGAGTTCTGTTTCTCCCCCTGTCTGTACTACTGTGTGACTGAGTTCTGCTCCAGGCTCCTTCATTTCCTCTTAAGTGTCCTTCGTGATCCCACAGCATGAAATGTGGGGAGGTCTAAGCCAGAGTCGACAGGAGGCAGGGTGAGGAGGGAGAGAGACGTGTTTTCTGGGGGATGGCCCTTCTCTCTACCGCCTGTTAAATGAGGCGTTGCTCTGAGCAGGCTCTTGGAATCCTATACTCTCTCCGTGGTGCCTGTCTCCTTCTTGTCAGGTTCTATTTTACCTGGAGATTATCTACTCTGACGAGCCTCCTTAAAGACTTTCTGCCAGCATTTCTAACTTCCATATTCCCTCCAGGTGTTAGAATTGGTGGTGCATGAGTTTTAGCAGCATGAGAGCATAGAGATTTGTTGTAAATTTCAAATGGGTAATCCTGGACACGCTAATCAGCCAGCTGTTATCTTGGGACTGTTGAGAGCCCCTTGTCAAGCTCATTAATACAGCATGGAATCCCAGAGGAGTGGCTTGGATCCTGTCTGCTCTGTAACGAGAGAACTGAAGGGCCCTTGACCACATCCCACTTAGCACAAGGTCAACATTGCCAAACACCAGCCAAGTGTAGCTAACTCAGGCTGGTGCCGGCTGAGCCTTCTGTCACCAACGGGCACAGAATCCCAGCAGGCCAGCTCTACCGGGGCTGCTCCAAACTCTGTCATTTCAGGTGCATTAAATGAACCCAAAGCTTACATAAAATGTAATATTTTTTTGCTTAAAAATTTTCTGTATATATTAAGTACCTCTTGTATGCCAGAGTAAGTCAGACATACTTTTAGAAGCTCTGAGGCCCTAGACATAGGAACTATAAAGTCCCAACATACTTCCCTTTTAGTTTCCAAGACCAAACCTTCTGGGCTAATCCAAGCATGGCCTTCTCTTAGCCTGAATTCCGAACATCATAAAACATTTGGGAAGGGTACTATGGTCAAAGCCAATGGGAAAGACCTCAGTTAGAGGAGGGTAGGCATGCCCTCTGCTTGCTAATGAGCATGATCACTGTGTGCCAAGAGCACATTTCCTAAATATTGGGGAGATGAGAGAATTTCCTACCAGCCCCTATCAGGTAGCAATGGGTGCCTGCCCAACTATCATACTGGTTCTGTGAGGGACACGAGGAGCCCAGGGCAGGCTGCAGGGTGGTGTAGGCTGAGGGGAGGGGATTCTATTTTGTGCCAGGAGACTCAGCCACTTAATCGGCTTGCCCTTTATGTGCCCTGTTTGATACTAATGAAAAGATACTATGACAGCAGGGAAGACTTTGAGACAAGTGTGGGTCTCCTGAGGTGGCTAAATTAGAAGTTTTTATCAGATACAATTGAGGGTGAGAATCTAGCAGGACAAGAATGAGATTTAGGCACGTCAGGGCTTCGGTCAGATGCTTCATTTCTGGGTTAACCAAAAAGTTGGAGACTTCTGTCTGGAAGATGGGGTTAGGTGGATTCTTTCTCAGCTCCAGCCAGCCAATCCCGACTGACTGCTCTTCTCAGTCTTCCTATAGATGTTTCTATCCCTCTGGCCATCTTCCTGAGACTTTCTCCCTTCCAAAGTGGGATCACTGAAAAGTAGTGATCTCAATTGATACAGAAGCCACATGGTGCCTCAATCAGAAAGCCCAGGGCAGGGGACAGACTCAGTTCCCTATGCTAGGACTATTACTGACCACAAATGATGGAAGGGTCAAGCTAGACAGATTCTTTCAAGCCACCCTTTCACACCATGCTTGGAAGACAGGGTGGAGCACCACCGTGCCAGATACTAAGGGTGCTTTTTGGTTTGTCCGTGCATCTGGGCATGTGAAGCATGAGTGTGTGGTATGTGTGCATATGAGTGTGGGAATTTGGGCTGCATGTGCTGAGAGCACACGTGGAGACCAGAATATAGCCTGGGATATCAGCCCTTGCTTTCTGAAGAGACAGGGTCTCTGTTGCCTGCCATACCATGTATGACGGGCTAGCTGGCCCAGATGCTTCTAGAGGCTCTCCTGTCTCTACCTTCCATCTTTTGTCTCTACCTTCTATCTTGCCCTAAAAGCATCAGAATTACAGACCAGATGTGAACAGTCATGCTGGCTTACTAAATACTATTTTTAAAAATAATCATGAGCATCGTGAAATTTGGCATGGAAATTGCTAAAAATGGTTCAGAGCCTCTGAGAGAGAAGGGGAATTATTTAATTATTTTCTATAACTTTAAGTTCTGATACTGATGACATCAGGGATCCTGGACCATGTGGAAGGTCTGGTCTCTCCTTGCTCTGCTCACCTGGCCCCATGTTCTGTTTTCTATCCCTCTGGGTGATGTGAGCTCTGATGTCAGGTTATGTAATGCTGACATTGGTTCCAGCTTTCTTCTGCCTTTGATTTTGGGGCAGTGATTTTACCCTAGGCCTCAGTGTTACCAGCTGTAAAATGGGAAGGACTGTTCTGGTTGGAGTAACTCATAGGGGGTGCTTCATACAAGGCCTGGTGTACAGCAACCATGGAAGAAATATTTGCTGTTATTTTATGTCCAAACAGTGTAGGTTCCAGTATCTTTCCAAACTATGTCACTGCCTGTATGCAGCTGCCGCTTATGGAGTTGTGAAAGCAGCCAGGTGTCTGGAGTTCCTCCCTGCTGTTCTGAGATCTTCTGAGAATGGACAAACCATATTCCACATGGAGGAGACCTCCTCTGTGGAGCAGAAGGCGAATGTATACAAATGCCAATTTACACGAGGTGCCTTCTAGCCGCAGATGCCAAATTAAATTTCCAGCAAATCCTTTTAGAGAGGGTCAGTGCTCGTTTTCCCACAAAATGTGGCGTTCTGAATTCTATGTAAAAGCTTTCCTTTGGAAATCCCATTTATGACTTCCTTCCTCTCTTCTCCACCCCCCTTCTCCAACACCAGTCACCCACCCACCCCCAACGCTTTAATTACAGTGAAGGGGGATTAGTCAGTTCATCCCCAGGGAGTTCCACACAGAGCCATCGCTGAATATGACTAAAGAGAAAATGGCAGCCAGGCAGAAAGCAGAGAGAACAGACAAGATTGATTGATTGATTGGAACTCATCAGATGGATATTTGGGACCACAGAGAAAAATCACAACAGAAATGAGATAAGATTCCTTACTCACTTCTCCTTGACACACCTGAGCCTGAGCCCAGGCTGGACACCCAGGAGCCCAGGCTAGACCTCCCCTAGCTCCTCTGGACCTATCCTTGCTCTGTCATTGTTTTTAGGCTGAAGAGGACTCAGAGGGAAGCCTGTCACAGGCTGTGTCAGGAGGCTGCAAGGCTGCACTCTACAGTGAGAACTTCTGAATACCCACTCCCTTTCGAGAGCAGACTCAGAATCCTGAGGCTTACTTTTGACTTCCTGTTTCGGAACCTGGGCTTCATGATTCCTCAGCTTAATTGTGGTTTGCTGGGTGCTCAGAAGACCAACTGGTGTCACCTTAAAATTCAGTTAATGTACTATTCCATTTTCAGAGGGAAGAAAAAAAAATGATACAGGTTTCTAGGTGTGCTGTCATCTGAGGGTATCCAACAAGAATCTCGGGGAGCAGAGATGGAGATTGGTCTGGGATGATCATTACTGATAATAACTAACACTGCTGTGCACATCCTTAAATAAGCACTTTTCATGTCACATCACAGTGTACCCTCACAGTGAATCCAACATGACCCAAAGTACAGAAAGACGAAGATATGTCCTAAGTAAGTAGTGGAGCCTGCATGTAAACTTAGATCTGCCCACTGCAAACTGATTAGCTTTCTTCTTCTTATTTTATATTATTATTCCTTATTTTATATTATTATTTTATTTTATTTATTTTATATTATATTATAATTTCTTTTATCTTATTATCTCTTCATATATTTATATTTATTATTATTATTGTTATCACTATTGTTTTCTTATAACCCTGCTCTTTGTTTTATTCTCATCAAGAGATAAGCTCGTTCTCTTAGGAATGCAGTGCCTTTTAAACTACAAGAGCATGCAGTCTCACTGCTAACAGACTTATGGGCAGGACCCCAAGAGGTCTTCACCTCAGAGTCCTGGGACTTTGTTTTTGGAAATTTTCCAATGGTTCTGAGCTGCTGGTCTGGGAAGTACTGCTTAAAGGACTTTCCATTCTCTTGGCTTTTATGTTGCCTTCGGAGCCTAGATGAGCTTGCAGTGGTCAGCTCGAATTTCGAGATAATTGTGTGGTGACAATATATAATGCCATCTATTGTGTGATGATAATATATATAATGCCATCCACCGAGAGCTGGGCACTGGATGTGCTTTTCACCACCAGCCCTATTTATAGAGGAAGGAAAAGAGGGCACACAGCCAATTAAGGGCAGAGGGCATCTCAGTTCTTTGTTTTGGTCCTAAATGTACTTGGCTAAAAGCTGTCAGGGGCCGGCTCTCTCTTTGTACTGTGATTCGAACACTCTCAAAGACAAGGACATGAAGCAGGAACCTCTTTGGAAAGCCAACCTGGGTTCTACTGCAGCAAAAACCCTCCAAGTGGGTTACTGGCTGAAGGCAGAGTAAGTGACCCACATAACCAGAGTCACAGGCTTGTTTCTGCAGCACTACCTGGAAGCTTATTCAAGGCATTAAAAGATAAAGCACTAAGTCAGTGTATTCTAATATCCAATGTCTTCCAGAGAGCAGGAGAATGTAACAGGTGGCACCTTGGTGGGATAGAAAAAGGACAAAGATGACTCCTCCATTCCCACTGCCACTGTCACATTAGGCCAGAACCGCCAATGGGGTACGGCGTGAGTGGAGTCTACAGGGGTCTCACCAGCTAAGTTTTCTATGTTCTTTGGCAACAGAGAGCTAACACATCTCCCATCAAACAACAAACACAGTAAGGAAGACTTCCAACCGTTTAGGGGTGATGAGAAATCGGCAGCTAGGAAGCAGGGATGAACCATGACTCTGGCCTGTTCCTGCCTTCGCACACCAAGTCCCCACCTGCTTTCTGACTTTGGATATGGGAACTGTGTGTCCCTTCGAAGCCCAGTGGGTTTCACAAGCAGAGAGAGCAGCACCCGGGGCTACTGAAAGTAGGAGGTAGGCAGGGAGGAAGCAGAGTCGTTACTCACAGAGTCCGGATCTTCGGCATGTGGTTGAAGCTGGTGACCAGGATGCGGCTGATGTTGTTATTGTTGAGGGTGCTGCAGAGACAGAGGAAAATGTTATGAATGAGGGCCCTGAGATGTTCATGGGTGTGGAGGAGGGGCGTATGTGGCTGTAAAAAAAAAAAAAGCCAACAGGTAAGAACCGGAACAGCCAGGTTATTCATGTGGGTTCCCCTACTGCCCGTGAACAGTAAATCCATGACTCAATCAAAGATGTGTTGTATTTTGAATCATGTGTACAAATGCATAGGCAGGTATGGGCGTATGAATGCTGGTGCCCACACAGGCTGGAGGCATCATATACCCCGGCAACTGCCTGGCATAGGCGCTATGAGAGAAACCTGGGTCCTCACCAAGAGCAGTTTACACAAGTGATGGCCGAGCCATCTCTCCAGCCCCAATATCTTTAACTCTTACTGGGAGGAGTCAGTGATACATGACTGTTCTCTCTTAGGGAGAGGGAAGATCTGCTCTTTTGGGTTGGCAGTGCAGAACCCCCAGAGGAGATGGTACATTCTTGTGACAGCTGATGAAGGGAGCTGCACCCGGGCAAGGCAACTTTCCAGCTTTGCTATTGGCTGCTCAGCACTGCAGGTGGGATCTGACCATGCCCTCTCCCACTCCACCCTTCTCTGTTCAGCACACACACTGCCTGTACACGATGAGACATGAATCAGTATACTCCAGCAGTATCTTATCTCAGGAGGAGCTAAGTCTCCTCTTTCTGGTGCTCTCCTTGCCCACTGATGAAATTCCCTCAGGGCAGTGTTAGGACCAGCTAGTCCCTTTGACAGAGAAAAAAGCATGGAGAAAGATGTGAGCTGTACAAACGGATCTAATGAAGTGAAGCTGCTGAAGAATGGAGATCAGGATTGAAGAAAGTACTGCCTCGGTTTACCCGATAACAAGACCCATTCCGAAGCACAGAGGAATGTGGTAGTGAGGGAAAGCTCATTGCAGAGGCTTCTGCAGTTCAGGTCAGTGACTACACATTGGAGGGGTGGCAATGCCTGGGAAGGTCAGGCCTGGTTGTCTCTGACCCCACCCCTGTTTTCTTTGCATTTCAAAGAGCAAGAACTCCATCTGGCCTTTGGTCTGTACTTCATGCTGCCCACTTGTTCCTGGGCCTTTCTTTTATCTGATTTTTTCCCCCCAGAGATATACCCTGTCCCACTCTCTTCTCATTATCTGTTTTTCCCTTACTCTCCTCTAGGTCACCATTGGTCTTCACTGACATAGAAAGGGCCATTGTTAGTCAAGATGTCTGGGCTGTGGGCTTGTGGTAAATATGTTACTTTTATCTTAAAGCACCTTCTCTGTGAGCTACAGACTCAGGACATGTCATATGTGCTCAATAAATAGAGATCATCAATTTACTGACCACGCTGGAGACAATCTAGCCCTATCCTGGACTGTTCTATTCCTCATGTCAACCCTTCTAAAGAGAAAGAGTGCTTCATCCAAACACTGTCACCCTATACCCCAACCCAAGGGATCCTACAGATTACTTCTCCAGCCCTTGTGACCTTAGTCCCAAGCAGGGGTCCAGTGATCACATCTACCAAACAAACACAATCCTCAAATGCCCTGGTCTCTCCATTACTTGCTTGGCCAACAGGAGGAAGGTTGGGTTGGAGGTACACAGAGGAAAGGAGCCTAGTTCTTGTCGCGCCCCCCCCCCCCCCCCCGACATTCACTGTATATGCATCGTGTGTCTGGTACTATGTTAGGTATTCAGTAGAGATGCACATAGCCACTTACCACCACTTGTGTGTGTGTGCCTCACACTGCAGCACCAGTTCAGAAGTGCAAACTTTCTGGTTGTTTTGTGTAGCTCTCCCCACAACTTGTGTGTCTGTATGTGTGTCTGTCTGTCTGCCTGCCCACCCACCCAGGAAACCTTTGGAGTATTTTAATCAGGCAATACTAAATAATAATAAACCCCATTAGGCTAGGCTGCCATCTCTTCTGGATCAGAAAAGTAAGTCTCCTGGAGAGAAGCAAAGCTGTCACTTTTCCAATCACCTCGGAATTTCAGGGTCTACACTCAGGGGACAGCATTATATGCAAGGCCGTGCCTACAAAGAACAAAGCCAGGAAGGGAGCAAGTGAGCCCCGCGTTCAGATTCCACCTACAGAGCTTAGCAGCTACGGCAAAATAGAAAAGCCACCTTGCCTGCCTGTGGCTAGGTTTGCAGAATGACTACCAAACAGAACTCTGGGCACTCTTTTCATTACTCAAAGGCAAAGTACAAGAAGGCTCAACAGGCTTAGCCAGTTACAATCAGGTGGAGTTCACAGGCAGCCCTCACCACTTGGCTGCAGACACAGGGCAGCTACACTCAGGCCTCAGCTGGAACGGTATCCAGCAGTAGCCCAGCAGCAATGACTTATTAGCGTATTACTACACTGATATTTAAATGTGAGCCGTAATGAGAGCTATAAAACATTTACGGTAATAGCAATTATTCCAGAGCTCAAATGACTAAACACAGTCTTCACACTTTCATGATTTGCTGCTTGAGTCTGGCTGGCCCAGGGATGTCAGAAGGTTGCTAACCTCTTAGACACACTGATTGCCCCGGAAGCCGCAGTTGCAGTTTTGCTAAGAAACACAGATTCCTTTGATTTCTGGTCTTGGCAGCTTTGGCTCAGGGAGGGAGCGCCGTGCTCTGTCTGGCTCTTAGGTCCTGCCTAAGCAGCTGGCATTCAATGGAAGAGTTGGCATGAGGTTCCCGGTGCAGAGGGGCAGAGCCGGTGAACATGGGCCTCAAAGGCAGAGCCCTCGTTAGAATCTGGCGCTGCTGTTTATAGCCTACGTCACTGTGGATAACTTTCAGAATCTCATTACTTTTCTCCTTTTCAACACAGGAATAATACTAATGATCTCACAGAGCATGAGCCTCTTATACAGAGGTAGGCTCTAGGCTGTGGTTCTATATCTTACCCTTCAATTCCTCTCATTAAGGGGTGGAAAGGTGACTTGGTTGGAAAAGTGTGGGCCTTGCACTCATGAGAAGCTGAGAATATGCCTAGAACTCACACCAATTCCTCTTATTACCTGGGAAAGCAAGAGGCGGCGTCAAGACTTAAATCTAAGCAAGTTTGATCTCAGGAATGAGATGTGTGTAGGTTTCCTGTTACTGCTGTAACAGATGACCATGACTTTGGTGGCTTGAATTTATTCTCCTACAGTTTGCAGGTCCTAAATCTAAAATGGGTCCAGGAGGGTGCACTTCTTGGGAGTCTTTGGGCTGGAGGTTTGTTTTCTTGATATTATAACTTGAAGGGGTGTCTCCATTCCATGCCTCCCTTCCTTCCTTGGGTCACTCACACTTCTTAGGATCTCATGATGATTGTCTCCCCCTCCCTTTAAGGAACCTAGGGATTACACTTACAACATCCCTCTGCCCACAAGATCTTTAATTTGGTCTCATTTTCCAAGGGCCCCTTTGACCATTTAGTGTGACACCCACAGATTTCTGAGATGCTGGGACCTTTGCGAGGCCGTTATTTACCAACCACTAATCCCTTGAAATAAGGTAAATAAGTCACTTAGTATGGTGGGGTGTAGGGTGAGGGTGGAGGAGGGCTCAGCACTCACTGTTGCTGCTGTGGCTTTTGGTTAGATCTTTCCACCATGGCTCATTTGGTAGAGATAGCACCCTGAGGTCAGGATGAGCAGTCCCACTTTGGAGACGAGCAGTCAGAGGCTAGGAAAGGCTGACGGTTCTGCATGGGCAGCACACTAGCTGTCGGTGAATTCTGGACTGGCTGTTCTTTCTTCCCATCACGTTTCCCTGGCTCACCTACTGCCCTTTGCTTGTAGGCAAGCTTGCCACTGCAGTGTAGTCCTTATCTGTGCTCACATTTACTCTGGACCCCAAAGCTAGGAAATCTGCGCCACCCTCCTGTCACCTCATGTTTTATAAACCTTAGCAGCAGAAAACAAAAGGTTCCCTCTGCCAATGCCCCTGCTTCATTTCCCCACAGTTGGTTGGCTGGTTCTGTGTCACAATGACCTTGTCAACCTCACGAATTTACCTCCATTCCCCTGAGAAGCCACACTGGGTCTTCCTTCAGCCCCCTTCACTTTGCTCTTTGGAAGCTAAGCGGAGAAAACGTTCTTCTCCCAAACTATCAAGAAAAGATTGGAGGTTTTTCCCTTAGTAAATACTATTAATTCAGCATTTTGCTTGAGGTTTCAAGCTCAAATCTGGGGTTAAACTTATTCTGTTAATTTCTTTTTTTATGTGGATGGGTGTTTTGCCTACATGCCTGGTGCCTGTGGAGAGCAGAATTAGGCATTTGACCCTCTGGAACTGGAGTTAGAGATGGCTGTAAGCTACCATAAAGGTACTAGGAACAGAACCTGGACCCTCCGGAAGAGCAGCCATCGCTCTTATCCACCAGCCCACCTTTTCCAGATGGGATTCTGTTAATTTCAGGACGATCTGGCCTCCCCCATTTTCAACCACCCCAAAGGACACTTGGTTCAGAAAGGACATGTCACCCTGAAGCCTATCGGAAACATCTTCCCTCCTCACAGGGTTGAGGTGACAGTCCACCTCCTTTTACATCTCTCTTATTAGGTCCTTACCCCACTATAAATGCTGTCTTCAAAGCTGAGGCCTGAATACCAGCCCAGTGGCCCTTAGGCTCTGTCATACTTAGAGCACAGTTAGCTCCAGATTCTGGAAACATGCCAAATCCCATCCCATAAGCTTGCTTTTGTCAATAAAGTTTCATTTGTTTATTTTTTACTGTCTGGGACTGCTTTTGTGTGAAGCCTAAAATATTTACTCTCAGGCTCTGCCATTCTGATCCTGTGTCTGCCAGGGAATAAGTCCTGGTAAATCAGAGTTATTCAGGAAAACTAGGGGATTGAGTCAAAGGCATTAGAACTTAGAAACAAAAAGAGGCCCAGATAGTTTTAGGAACCCAACGGTGGTAATTAACAGATGCAAAGGCAGAGAGTTAAACTCCTAGCTAGCACACCATGCTCCCTCCCTGGACTGACCCAAGAGCTTCTATACTTGTAACGAACATTCTGTGGGGACGAGGGCCAATACGAGACGTATCCACACTGGGAATGGAAGTGGGAAGTGATCCTCAGAGCATCGCTCCAGACTAGCGACATCACCCAAGAATGTTAGCCATGCTTCTCAGTCCCTCAGACCTTCTAAGTTGAAATCCTGGGGTGGGCCTCCATGCGTCCACTTTAAACGACCCCTCCAAAGGATCCTTACACAAGCCCACTTCTTTTCTTTCTCCTGGGGTTCAAACACAGGGTTTGAGGCATGCAAGACAACACAACACTACTGATTTACTCCCCAGCGTTTTGTTACTAGTTTCAACTTTGAGATGGGATCTCACCAAGTTGCCCAGGCTCCCCTTGAATTTGCAATGTTCCTGCCTCAGTCTCCCAAGTAGCTGCTATTATAGGTATGTGCCACCACCCTCGGCTAACCTCACAGTTGACACTGAACAAGGAGGGGAGCTCAGAACAGACCCTCCTGCCTCTAAGTGTGCAGGATGACTGAAGACATCTTTTATGGCAGGGATGGTGCTTTCCCAATTAGGAACAGGGGGCTGTAACCACCACCGGAGAGATCTCGTGTGGCTTCTGCCCTCCAGCTCTTTATTGGTCTTTGCTGGGTATCAATGTGTAGTTCTCTCTTGCATCATTCAAGATAGCCATCTTTGATCTAAGGAGCTCTGACCAGCTACATCCACACCACCCTGGCAACCTTAATAAAGCTGACATTTCCCTCTGTCTCCTCCCATTAGGCCATCGCTTGATCACTCTTGAGCTTCCTTGGCTCTGGGTGTAATCTGCATGTTGTGTGTCCATAACACCATGTAATTGGCTCTAATGCAACAATATTATCTGTGTGCTTGTGTCACCCCCTCCAGACAGCCCCTCCAGACAGCCAGACTCCTAGGGTCTGATGGACTCCCTTGGTAGACTGGCCCATTCATTCCCTGCCTCCAAGCGGGCTTCCTTCTCCCTAAGCCTAAGTGAGGTGGCTACTTCCTCAATGGTCACCTTGGCGAATCAGCAACAGCCATTTTTATTTAAAGTGAGTCTGGGCATGGCTGATGTCTCATGCCTGAAAGCTAGAACTACCTCCAACAGTGCTTTGTTGAATTTGTAGGATGCAGAACCATTTTCTGACAAGCCTGCTGAGTGTAAACACTGGGGCTAGACCCTGTGGGAAACATCTAAACTACTGGCAAGGGGAAAAAAAAAAAAAAAAAAAAAGTGAAGCACAGCAGGGGTTCTGGCAGCCTGTGAACTGCAAGAGGAGGGGCTGGGAGTCCACTGCCTCCCTTTCTTCTTGCTTGGCCCAGAGAAGGCAAGGAGAAGAAAACTCAAGTCTTTAGGGCTGTTCCTAAATGGCTGGTTCTTTTCTCTGGCTCGTATGTTACAGCAAACTGGCTGTTTTTCTTCTGGCAACCATCACGAGGCAGGAATCAGAACGTGTGGCTGGTGACCAAGTCCTCACACTCTTCAAGATCCTGGGAGTGGAATCTTGAAGTGAGCCTTTGCTCACTCAGCTCTTATCAGTGTGTTCATGGCTTGTCTCTGCAGACTTGGTCCTCAGAGAGAACACACTGATGCCCACTGGGCCCATTGAACTTGAGATAGACACCTCTAACTAAGCCTGTCCTGGACTACCCCCCCCCCCCCCCCAATAGTTAGCCTTTGTGGATGGAGCTCTTTCTACTGTTCGTCTGTTAGGTGGGATTCAACTTCTCTCCTAGCTCTGTGCTGTTCTGATTTGTCCTGATGCTCTAGTCAACTCTAGAAGTCAGGAAGGAGGAAGAGATGGTGGCTAACCCTTTGAGAAAAATCTCAAACGAATGCTACATGTTCTCTCATGATCACCCTAATTTCTGCTGCTGAGCTCAACCTGTCTGGAAAGAATAGTGCTTTGAGGTAGGACTGCCTAGACTTGCCAGTGAAGGTGACCATAGTGATAGACAGTCACAGTAGCAGTAATGATGCCTGTGTGGCCCAGGCACTGTGCACACTCTCTCATTTCTTTCTCCTAAGATCCAGAAACCCACACCTTATGCTCATTAGTTGTCCCATGCGAACTGTGCCCAGCACACACACACGCTCGTGCTGTAGACACCATATTCACAGACAGGTGTGTTATCAGGGTCTTTGTCAGTATTAAATGGTGGAGTCATATTGCTTTGACTGGACTCTCTCTCTTCACTCTGTCCTTGTCAGGGACAAGGCTCACTGCTGAGGCTGTTCAGAAGCAAAAGCCCTGTTCTTATTCTACAAAGAGGAAGAGTTTAGCTACACCAGTGTCAGGGCGCCATTGAGGCTACAGGCAAGAGAAGACAATTGTGACCCAATGCCTTTAAGGGAAAGGCTTGGTCAATAGGTGAAACTGATACCAAACAATCACCACGGCCCTTGATGTTGTATAGGCTGAATGGGCATTTACAAATACACCAGAGAACCAGAAGCTCCTTAACCTAAGCCAATCTTTCTCCTATTGGGGAAATAGGCCTCTGAGGTCAGATGAGGCAGGAGAAGGATGACAGGCAGCCACCGAACCTCCACTACCTGCTCTCAGCTATCCTGGGTGCTCCGTAATACCAAGTTCCCTGATCTCCCTGTGGACCGTTTAAATTAAAGCTCATAACCATTGTGTGGGCATATAATGAAAGCAACTGATGCCGCACTGATTGGACCATTACTCTCAACTGTTAGAAAACATAATGATCTCACAAGGGGCCTTATTCACTGACGTATAGCAGCCCGGCTCTCATCTGACACCTCAAATTAGCAGCCAAAGCAATAACAGCTGGGGTTTTTGTCTCAATATTTGTACCCGACTCTAAAGTGATTTGGCACTGGGTGAGTGTTATTTTTAAACACACAGTGCTCACCGCCAAGTAACATTTTAAATGGTCTCCAGGTGTCATGTAAAACCTACAGAAATAAATAAAAACAATCAGC
The DNA here is from genome assembly GCA_019843965.1 of Rhynchomys soricoides. NCBI lineage: Eukaryota > Metazoa > Chordata > Mammalia > Rodentia > Muridae > Rhynchomys > Rhynchomys soricoides. The sequence continues at coordinate 10,031,927 of JADRCH010000008.1, forward strand.
TGCCAATTTGGGTCTTTGATGAGGAGGATTCCTTCACAAAAGGGCTTGTCTTCGGTTCTTCTTTCATTATGGATTCAGATTACAACAGACAGAAATGCATCTCCATCCACTCAGCAGAGCCTCCGCATTAAGAAAGGAAAGGGGAAGATGCTTTGGAAAGTGTAGAGAGTGGAAGAGCTGAAGAGAGAGACAAGCCCTCACACGCTGCCATTTGCTTGGCCCAGCACCTGCTTGTATAACTATTTATCATGCCCTGGTGTCTTTGGGGAGGTCATGTTGAAGAACTCATTCACGGAGACGGGCCGTGGTTCAGAATGGTCCAACTGCTTTACAACTTGGATAACAAAATACAATATGCCATAGGATGTGACTAAGACAGTGGTGGTCTTCCTATTCCCTTTTGTTGTCTATAGGATGAAATCTGGGTTTCAAAACTGCTCTATGCAGGAGTCAGGCAATTCCCACTATGTCAAGGTATCTGCAGTAGACCCCGAATGAAAGAATGACCTCCACTTCTATAGCTGGCCAGATGAATTTGGAATCAAGAAGAGAAGAAATAAATATGTTTTTAAAATCTCAGCTGTAGTTGGTATCTCTCCTAGTAAAAAACGAAGGGGATAGTGATTAAATACTCAATAAGGGAATGTCACATCATCTTGATAAAGACAGCAAGACTGTATCTGCTTTTAAAAAAAAAAAGATTTGTTTGCTTTTATTTTGTGTGTATCAATATTTTGCCTGCAATATATATATGTTCATTGTGTCCTGGTGTCCACAGAGAACAGAAGAGGGTAGCAGACCTCCTAGAACCAGAGTTACAGACCCCACCTTTATATGGGTACTGGGAATTGAACCTTGGACCTCTGAAAGAGTAGCCAGGGCTCTTAACCACTGAGCCATCTCTCTGGCCCTAAAAAGACGATTTTGGTGCTTCATTATATAAGCAGGGCCTGGTTGCATGTATGACACATGGGAAGACTCAGTAGACATTTACCAAATGGGTGGTTTGTTTAAAGATAAGAAGGGTGGTGTTTGAGGCATCTTTTGATACAAATAAATGTCCGAGTCGAACAGCCTTCTGTGCTAATCCAGGGGACAACTCAATTATCTACACGAGTGGGCTGCACAGGGACTGCAGTAAATGCAGCCTTCCTAAATGGATTGTCACTTTGAATTTCCAGAACCTGTGCTAAGCTGGGGCGCAGTGTTTCCAGGATTTCCTTTTATTCTTTAAAGAGAAATGTGAATCCTGCACGATTTTCATAGGAAATCTTTTGCACTTTTAAGATTGGTACCACTCACCTTTAGAAACAAAATCCATAAATGAACCAAATTGTTCTGACTTCAACAATGAACAGTTTGAAATAGGACACACACACTCACACATTGACACACTCACATACATACACCCATTTACACACATACACTCACATACATTCACACACACATTCACATACTCACACACACACGCTCACACACATACACACACGTGCATACACATATTAAGAATAACTCTCTTGATGGCACACATGATCTGTGGTTAAAATTTTCCTCTGCATGTCATCCCCTGAAAGGAAGCTGTCTCCTGAGAAACATTCCCTTCAAAACTACCATCAGATTCCCTGTCTTTAAATAACGCAGCCTGGTACCATGGTCTCTTCTACTCCATGGTTATTACTTGGTGACAAACATCCCTGAGTTTCTGTTCTTGGGGGAAGACTGCTCCTCTCAGCAGGTGCATCCCTGCCTATCTGAGAATTCCACTCCTCAGTTCTATGGCTGCATACTGAGTCACTGCCTGCACACAGTTAGTATTGGAGCCACTTCAGAGAAACTGCACAGTGGGCTGAGACCCAAAGAGATCTCTGATATTCATAGTGGGGAGGGACTCTGTTGGAGAGCTGGCTACAATTCATACCTTGGCTTATCTGTGCTCACAAAAACAAGTAGGGGGAGGGTCTTGGATTTACTAATTGAGCCTACAATCATCAACGTTAGATGAGGAATGATGAACTGGAATCCCCTCCCAGGCTACCCTCTAACTAGGCAGAGACACTGGGGTGGCCGTTTCCTAGGCAGCGGTCATATGTTTGGAAGGGCCTAAGAAGGCAGGGTGTTGTCCTCATGCAGAATGCAAAATGTTCCCTCCAGCAAGCCCAGGGATCAAGGGATGATGCTACAGACAGGACACAGAGTCTGGCTTCACTAATTTTTGTTTCCTGTCTGGTAATACAGAGAAGCAGACGGCCATAAAAAAAGCATTGGATAAGGAGCCAAAAGGACTGTTTTCTGGCCTGGTTCTGCCATGAGATTTTCCTAATGCTACAAACATTTCACTTAACCTTTCCAGGGGGATTTTTTTCCTTTTAAAATGAAAAGAGCTCCCACCCTCCAGGGCCTTTCTAGTCCTTAATTTCACTAATTCCGGGAGGGTGGGTGCTGACTGTAAAATGCCATTGCATTGCTGGCTTGGGAATAGCTTTCAAAACACAGCTCTAAGAAGTATCCTGGATTCCCAGCTGTGCACACAAGCAGGATACCTGGCCAGACTCTCCAAGTCACTTTCAGTCCCCAGAACTTGGCATGTGACAACAGTTACAAACACAGATTCCTTTCTTTCTCTCTTTCAGCTTCTGTGTGGACAATAGGCTTCTTTCCCTAACTGGATGCTGTATTTCCGACTCACGTTTGGAGACAGATGGGGCCAGACAAGGAAGTGAATTTGCCACTCAGTTGAGTACCCAGCAAACAGAAGTCATTCACAAGACTGACAGAAGGGAACACTGGCCACCAGAGCTAATTCTCACAGAGGTCTGACTTCGGTGGGATGCAATACTTATAATCCAGGAGTTTTGAAAATGGGTCTTTTATGGGTATAAGATCTAGATGTTTAAATTAAGGTTGAGGAAGACCAGGGTGGACAGGATGATATAGCAATGGATTTACTATTAGAAAATACTGTTTAACATACAGTAATGGCAAGGGAGGTTTGGAGACTAGGGTCTGGAAAGACCTGGAATGGTGCATAGGGCATGCCCAGTTTAAACAGCACATAGACTTCCAGTTAGCTCTCAACAGGCACTGTTCCATTAGGGGCTAAATGTGGATATTTAAATTTCCATTAGCTGAAGTGAGATGTGATGAAATAATTCATTCTCAGGTGAATGTGCTCAAGGGTCACACCTGACTTGTAGCTACCACATACATCATACAAATGTTGTAGTATCTCCTTTACAGGAAGGTCTAGTGGATGGAGTTGCTGGACACGACTATGGCCACGCTTGTGCCCAGTGTTCTCATGCTTTCAGGCAGTCCATGAAGGCTGGAAATATATTATTTTATATAAAATCACGTGAATCCTAAATGTTGGGGTTGGATTCTCATTCTCTTTTTGAGACAGGGTTTTCCTAAGCAACTCAAGTTGGCTGGCACTCACCATGGAGCCCAGGATGGACTTGAACACTTGATCTTTCCTCACCGTTCTGAGTTCTGAGAATACATATGTACACCAGCATGCCTAGATCTACTAGTTTTTAAACAGTAGAAACAACAACAGTGTAAAACTTGAAAAGAAGCCCGACTCTTACACCCGAGAACCAGTCACCAAGAAAAAGAAAAAAAAAAAAAAAAAAAAACAACCAAAAAACACCGGCATCAATAGGAGGATTTGCTTCAAAACCCTTTGTTAATAAAGAACAATTCAGCTATCTCAGCACATCCTTTTTACCTAGGAATATACACCAGTGCATTTCAAATAATCAGCTTTTACTTAAGAGGGAAATGAAATCATAAGGCACCTAAGATTGCAAATTCTTTAAAGACTAAAAAATGTTGGTTATTTAAACATAAAACTTATTTTAGACCTCCAATTACTTTTTACTTTTTCTGAAGCTGCCTTTCTTAAAACCTAGTTATTTTAAACACAGGACCATCATCACACGTAGAGACTGAGGGACTCTGGAAGAGGGATGTGTTAAACAGCACCAGAGTGCTTAGAGAGAAACCAGAGCCTGTCCTAATATGCTGAAGACTGAACAGAATTCACAAAATGCAATTTAATCCTGATAGTCTGGGGCACATCGCAATTTGCAGCACAGTGTCAAAAAATCATATTCGCGATATTTTAAGAGTTTTATTAAGCAATGACAGTTCTAAATTCCAAACTGTGACATGAGTAAACACCAACTCCAGGACTGTTAAAACAAACACGTAGCCCCCAGAGAAACCCAGGCGATGCATTTCGAAAATAAATGAAAATGAATCTCATCTATTAGAATGCACCAATTTTCATCGTAGCTCTGATTTTGTTCAGTATTAAAAGTAAGAGAGGACCAGGGTGGAGGGAAGATACCATTTGGCTGGAGAACAGTAAAATCACAGGTAATGTGAGAAAGGGCCCCTTCTGTCAAACACTTTGTTCAACCTTTAACACGTGAGGGCAGCCACACCTTAATTTAGTTCTGGACCAGAACGTAACAGCATTCGGTAGAAGATCTGTGGTGTGGTAGGTCTCTGTTTAGTTTATTAATTTCACCCTGACTGGGTGCCTTGTACTTTAGCTGACTACCTACTATGCGTAGCAGCGAAGCAGTAGAAGTATCCAACAACTTCGTTTTTCATGAGTCTCCATCTGCTTTTGTTAGGCACACGCTAGTGACATCTCCTTTAATCTACACACTAGCTCTGAGGGACATGTATGTATGCTTTCACTGTCCAGTTAGGACTGAACCTCTTTTATCTAGTTTGGTGATAGTGGATTGGCTTCCAGCTCGTTGAGAATACCTCCCAGCCCCATGCTCAACTGTGGGGCAGTTCTGTCGACCCGTATGAGATGGTGATTAAGCTGGGTTTAAATGTAGCTCTGACAACCCTACCAGCCGGCTTTCCAGAGAGAAAAATCACGGTTCCTGCATTATTCTACACAATGAGAATTACCACTGGCCGCACTGGTGTGTTTACTTCTTCCTATAGTTTTGGCATTATAGTGTATCATTGATAATTTCTAGCTATGTTTTATAGTAGAGCAGTTAGGTGCAAGGGGTTAGGTTTTGTGCAGAAATGAAGCTGAACACTGGAGTAAGAATTCCCTTGACCTGGCCAGTGTCACGTTGGAGAACTTAATTCACATCCTCTGATCCTCGGTCTTCTCTCTGGTTGAGATGGATTAATATGATCTGCCCTATAAAGTTATGGCATACATTTAAGTAAAAGGACACTCTTTAAAGTCTTAGCTTGCTGTCTAAAACACGCTCGAAAAGGAAGGCAGAGTCTTAAAAGTCATGGATACTCACGCACAGAGGAAATAACAATAACCTTAACAACTCACATATTACACCCCCGCTCTATGTAATATATTATTATAGCATTATTGTTGTTAACCAGAGCCGAGGCAGCTCAATGGAAGTGGAGAACAGATCTCAATTTTCTGAACTTCTGTCCTTGAGCACCTCAACACCAGTGTCTTGTAGCCCTCAGCTAGGACATCGTCCACAGGCATCAGGACTATTATCAATTCATTTCTGCCATCTTCCTTTAGCACCAGAAAAAGAACTTCTTCCCATTTACCTTTCTCTGTCTACGTGTGGGTACAATGTCTGGCCACGCTGTACCAGCCTGCATGTGCCCGAGTAAGAACTACATTAGGAGTCTGGTAGACGCTGCCCTTTTGAGTCCTGTTTGGATGCATGAACCCAATTGCTACTGCTTTAAAACCAAAGTGAATTGGGAGGCCAGCTTAACTCTGGAGAGGAACCCCACAGGATATGAGTCATGAGGCATTCCTGACTGTTCCTGGGGTGTCCTTGCTTAGTGTCAGTAGTCCTCTCTATGTCACTCAGGTCTCTCTGTGTATAGCCATTCAAAAATTCTGGCAAGCTCTGGCCTGTAGCATGCCACCTGGCACTCTGCTGACACAGTGTATTCACACCTCAGGGTTGCCTGGGTTGGCAGTGAACACAAAGGAGACCAAGTGGATAGTGGAGCAGAACATAAGCAGGGCAGATGCTCCTTGGCCATGGATGACCACTGCAGTGCAGAACTGTGGTCTCAGGGTTGCCAGCTGTGTCTGGATTTTCAAAAGACACTGGAAATTTGGATGTTTATGTAGGTGATCCTGATTTTTAAATGTGAAATGTTACTCATATATGTGCATACGTATATATATTTACAGATTAAAAGATCTTGTTTGTCTATACAATATGGTTTGTGGTCTAGTCTGCAATGTCTGGTTTGAAAGAGAGCAGAAAGGTAGACCGGCCTTAGATTCTGTCATGGATATGTCTGCCCTTCTCCAACTTCCTTAACGTTATCAGACTGAAATGGTAGGTGGATCTTGAAAAGGCAAGCTGTGGTTAGGATCCCCAACCTTGTGGGGATGGGGTGGGGTCCCCATTGAACAGCAGCTGTATGGCACATAACACCCAAAGACAGCAAAGAGAACAGACCAAAGAGTCAAGACCTCTGGGTTCCAATATCTCTACTAAAGACAATTTTCTGTTGACCTTGGGGACACCAGGACTAGGTGACAGGGGTACCCAGGGTGCAGAAGGTTAGGATGTATGACTCTTCTTCCAGTTGCAGCCATTTTCTCTACATTTTACCTGAGCAGTATTTGGTCATTCTGGAGACCCCTAAAGGTCCTGCCAGCTGTGGGCTATAGTAAAGTCACTGAATTTCCCAAATTGGCAAGTAACATAAGTAGGAACAAGACCCTTCGACCTGTACATACTAATTATCTATACACCCACGGGATCTCCATGCTACTGAGCTGGTACCTAGGTATGTTTTTCTGACATCTGTAGTCTCGATTTTTTTTTTTTTTTTTGATAATTATCCACTGGAATTCCTACTTGCTACATTTACTCTGGAGATAGTATCTGAAAATATCTTTTCATCTCTTATAAACTACAGAAAACAATATCTACCTATCTTATTAACCAGGATTCTTAGTGTATGTGTGGCCATACCTGTATGTGAACACACAAACGGATCAGATGACAACTTTGAGTTGTTTTTGAAATGGGATCTCTGACTGCCTTGGACACTCTAGGCTAGGCTGGCTGGCCAGCAAGCCCCAGGGATGCACCTGTCTCTCTCTGTCTCCTCCAAGGCTGGGATTACAAGTAAATGCCTCAAGGCTCAGCTTTTTAAAGCCAGAGTTGTGGGGATCACACTCAAGTCCTCATGCTGACAGGCAAGCATTTCACCTTCTAAGCCATTCCCCTGTCTCACTGTGTTTCACTTGCCTGGCCTCTCAATTTTTAAAGTACAAGTTAAAGTCTCTGTTGTTGTTTTTCATTCACAAAGGGATGCTGTCCTGAGGGAGAGGCCTGGTCTCTCTGAGAAGTACCTGACCGTTTTTCAACTTAGCTGCCAAGGGCTGGAAGCCTAGCTCACGGCATCCTGATCACTGGAAACTCAGAATGCAGCGTCATCACACACAGCTGTTGCACAACACAACTTACGTAGTGAAAAAAGTTTAAGAATTGCAAGATGTGCAGGCCAGGCGGAGGTTCAAGGGACGGTGTTGGAATAACGAGGGGGAGGTCGGTCTCATGGAAGGAAGTCTGTGCTCCCCAATTAAGACCTTTACATACCACTGAATAAAATCTGTAGTGTGTGTATGTCTAAGTTTGTGGAACACAAAGCTCCTAAACTGTTGAGTGCTAGAGACAACAGCAATGAGACCAAATTGTCCCTGCAATTACAATGTTAGTAAGTGAAAAAAAAAAAAGATTCTTGACTTTCCCCTGCACATTTGATTTACCTTACACTTAACAGAGCCTTGCACTATGAGGGGGCCTCACACTTTGAGTGGCCTGATAGCTGGGTAAAGGGAGTGCCAAGGACAATTTTGCCTGCTTGTGGGAAGCTTTGACAAGAGGCACTGACAGCTTGCCTTGGCTCAGCCCTCAGAGAACACTTCATACCACCCTGCAGCACAGAATGGGGCGTCTGTCTACCATCTTCAGCCTCAGCAACAAGGCTGCTGAGGCAACTTGGTACCTTGGTCACAGAGGCTGGGCTGCTTATTGCTTTTTGCGGCTAGTGTAAGAGAAGGGTGCCGGGAACAGTAGCTTCTCAAAGGGACACAATGGTGGCCGGTGCACTGGCCATGGTGGTGGGCATGATGAACTGCCAGCTCTGGCTGCTTTGCCATTCTTCCTTCCCTGTGATGAGATGCCAGCCTTAGGAGGCTTCATCTGTACTATACTTCCTCCTTACTCCTCTCTCTGTTGACTGGAAAGCACAGGTGGCATCCTCTTTGCTTGTTCAATATACCTTGAGCTGAACATTCCCCACGGGATACAGCCAGCATGGACAGGAAGGTAGGACTTCTTACCCTTTCCCATTCTGGGCCCAGACCTTGGTCTCCTCGCTGCGGTCAGTCCCCACTCAGATTCACCTTATGAGTTCACGTTCAATGCGATGAATAAAACCAACTTTTCAATGCAAAGAAAATTGATGGTATTTCCTCCCACAGGAATGGAGAAAGTGCATTACCAAGTGTGAGATATTCTGAGTGGTTGACTTCACAGACTTTTCTTAAGATAATCTCTAGAACTTTCTGAGAGATAAGCATGTCCTGATTTCCTATCATACACTGTGTAATGTCAGCACATCTGAACTACGATATTCTTCTTAATTTGCAAGCTATTATTTTTTTCAGGATCCTAACATTAACCTCTTTGGGGCTAGGGTATTTTGAAAATCTTTGTAGCTGAAACAGATTATTAATGGGTAATGTCTCCGCTTAGTTACCGTTGATTGTTTCATTGACGAGATTTCTGATGGTGGCTAATATTTGATCACAGAGACACAATATAAAATGTCAATGTGTAGATGATGATGCTTGCAAGGTCTGGGGTGTGGAGGGGAGCCTCCTTAAATGGAGATGTCAACTCCAGCCAATTTTGGAATGGCTCACCATTAAGATGGATGTTTTCAAAGCCCCATGCCTCTGCTAGAAATTAAAAAAAAAAAAAAAAGGACCAACTGATTATGATTAATTTTAAGTGCTTAGCCATGTGAAGCCAAATGAGCATCCTTAAAACAAAGCTATTGATCTGGCTTTGTTTGGGATTGAGAAGATAAACTAATCAGGTCCTGCAGGCCTTCTGCAATGATGAGGAACGAGGAGTCGGATTAGTTTGATCACTGTTGTTATTAATTTGGTTGTGGGTTTCTAGGTTTTAACTTAGCAACACCTGATATATTTGGGTATCATTTTTTTTTTTCCCTAGCAAACAGCCGAGAAGAGAAGAGTTGTCTAAACATGTCCTGGGCAGGAGTTTGACTGGGAAGAAGGCAGGGTAGGGAAGAAACAGATGTGGGAAGGGCAACGTTTAGAATCCCTTCTGTGTGGTCCCTTCTCAAAGGTGAGGAACACCCAGAGAGGCCACAGAGCTTGACCCAAGTCCACGGCTTCCTAGTTCCCACCCACATGAGTCTATCCTTAAAGCTACCCCCCCAGACTCTCTCAGACACCATTTGCTGTAGAGAACTAACCAAGGGGCTGACAGGTCGCGGATACAGCTGTTTTGTGGCAGCTGTGACTTCCATTCCTCAGTTCTTCCCAAGGAATTTTCTCATCTTTCTCATTTTCTCGGGCAAGGGGCAAAAAGGTTCCTAACTGACCTTTTAAGCTTTTACTGAAGGCAGGGGAAATCGTGCCTCCCTTCTCAACTCTAGTTTCCCAGGAAGAGAAGTCCTAGGTTGGGTTGCTAAATTTGAGCTGGCACACGCTCCCACAGATATGTAATTGTTGCTGGTTCCGGGGTCAGAGTTTGGGTGAGGAGAGACCATCCATCTTAAGACTGACAATCTGACCTCTCCTGTCTGTGGGTCTTGTCTTTTCTATGCCAGAAATCCTCAGCTTGCAACCGATTTCAAGTAGATTGCAGCATCAGCATCCCCTATATTTCCCGTGATTCCTCCTGGAATCATCTTCCTCCCTAGCAAGGTGGAGGGGATCTTTCTAACCCATTGCTGGCTTCTTCCAGGATAAATGGAACTTAATGGAAGAATGTGTACACTTCCCTTTAATTACAAAGGGATGTTTTACTGTATTCATTCATTTATCTGGCATTTATTCTTATACTGAAATCAGACACAGGAAACCTTTGACTATGTAATTTTTTTTTTTAATTTCTCAAGGATGCTCAACCCAGCCCATCCTACTCTCTTATCATTCGGAAGCTAGAACTGTTCCACTGTAATTATTTTTGCAGTATTTTTGCAGTTTGGAGAGCACAAGTCACTCCCAAGTTAGAGCAACCAACTCCTGTATCTTACAAAAGAGAAAACTGAGGCTCCCAGAGCCAAAGAGACTTGCCCAAGGTCACACGGCTAATTAGCGGCAGGATAGGACTGAATCGAATAACCCCTGACCTAAGTTCTACTACACCTTACTACTTCCTCTCCAGGCTTCCTCACATCAAGGGCAGTGAGAAGTACGGCTGCTGGGGAGAACAATCAAACTGTTTTCTAACACAACCCAACTTTAGTTGAATGACCCCAACGTGACCCCCTCAGTGACTTTTCTCCAGAAAGCAGGTTTCTTTAGTCAGAGCAAGTGAAAATCCAAGGCACAGGAGGACAGTCTTGTGTGTGTGTGTATGTGTGTGTCTGTTTCTACACAAGGTATATATGGTGGGATTACAAAGAAGGAGTATCTCCTCTCATCTCTTCATCCTCATCACTTTAAGGTTACTATTTAAAGTTTGAATTTAAGCCCGAGATAAGATCCCAGGAGCAGTAGCAATAGTTAGTAGACCTTACCAGGCTGTCTCTCATTTTCCCTTGTCCTGTGCCAAGGTCCTTCCCTGCTTCTGGCTGATTCTGACTCACCTTCGGTGGTAACCCCTCTGTCACTGACCACAGACCTGTAACCTGTCTCTCTCTATGCCCACACCCAAATAGCCGCTCCCCAAATACACAGACAGATGCCAGGGGGCTAATCTGGCCATCTGCTCCACCAAATAGGGGTATGGGGGAAACGGCTGACTGAGGAACCCCAGTTTGTAGCAGGTAAGAAACCACACTTTGCACCCTGCAAACACTTTGGGCAAGGTAAGCTGGAGGAATCTCCCAGTGCCCGATTTTAATAGCTTTGCAGCAGAAGACCCAGAAACGCACCCACAAGGACCCCCGGCACACACGCTCGCTCCCCCCCTCTCCGCACAACGCACACTCTCTCTCTCACACAAGGCAGCAATCGCAAAATCAACTCACAGGATCTCCAAATCGCGCAGCGCTCGGAAGGCTCCATCTTCAATGCAGCTGATGTGGTTATTGTCCAGTTGCCTGTGGGAAAGCAAGGGAGAGCATGAAGGCTGAGCTGGGGCAGCGGCGAGGGGCTGGGAGGCTCGCCGGCTCCCTGGCCACCGAGCGCTTGTCCCTCCACCCCTTGCAGGCTCTGCCTGTCCCTGCCAGGAGCTCCTGCAGAGCCAGCCTGTCTGCCACGCTGCTCTCTCCGTCTCTTCTCTCTGACTGTCTGAGGGAACTACACAGGCGAGCGAGCGCACCAAAGGCTGTCAGGTCTCAGTAAATATTAATTGCGCATTTTTTTTTTTTAGGCAGAAGGGAGTAATTTCATTACATTAGGGCATCCAATCCATTACGAGCTCTTACTGTCATGTCACTGAAACAATTTCATTAAGCTAAAGGCCTGTAAATCATTGGAGGTCACTGCTCTGCCCTCCGCGACCTCCCAGAATGCTTTTCCCCCCCTCTCCCTCGGCTCCCTTTTACTGGAAGTTATAGTCTTTGCTTTGACACAGCGCTAAATCTCAAGGCTTTATCTGCCCAAGAGTGGTGAGGGTGCGTAGGGAATATACCAATTCCAAATTAGACTCAACTAATCTAATTTTATAGTCTTTTTATTATTCTAAGCACCAAATGTCTGTGGTGGTTTGATGTCTCCATGCATTGCTACGTGGCCCATCTGGTAGGTCATTCTATGGGAACATTTTCTGAATAAATACAGATTTCCCTCAAAATGCACCAACCATCATCAACATTAAGGAAATTCATCGCTGGGAGCATTTGGGAGGGAGGACTAAAGGGCGTATCATTATTGCTTAAAAGATGCACCACTTACATCTAAATTGGGGAGAATAAATGCACCTATTTTAGGATTCCTTTTTAATTTCCCCCTTTCCCGTCCTAAGTGTAGGAAAATAATGCCTTTCTCAAAGATGCCTTGACAAATACACATTCCAGTTAAGGACTAAGGGATTTTAGTCGAGAAGTAATATACAGACATCTTTTCTGTTTTTGAGCCAGAAAAATCCGGGTATTTATCATAACCACACCCAAAACTTACACTATATTTAATTCATTTCATTCCCAAAACGGCAGTGGACAGAAAAGAATCATGTACAGAAAATGACTATCAGCAACCAGCAATCTACTGTCCTCTGCAGAGGACGCCACAGTTGAGGCAGGCTGAAAGTGTGGCTGTACTGAATTCTCTCCATAGAGACTCATGTAAAATGAAAAACTGAGTCTTCTCAGGCAAGTCACTGCCAATGGCTGGTATCTTGATTTGTAATTTCCATTAACAAATCCCCAAAATCAGCTCTCCACAAAACACAGTCCAACTATCATTTGTTAACTCTCACACAAGGCTTTATTTTATTTTATTTTTTTACCAAAGGGAGACAGAGTTGAAATTAAAGCATTAGTATCACTGCAAAGCATACGGATGTAGGACTGTGAACATCTGTCAACTCCTGTGTGATGTCCAGTACTACGTGGTATTCTGAAACTGCATCACCCAGATAGACAGTCACCATGGCTCAAGGCTTAAAATAATGTCCAGAATTGAAAGTAACCAAGACAAAAGTCTCAGAAAGCAGAAGCACCCTTGATGTGGATCAGTTCTACACCTAGTGTGCCAAGTTCTGGCTAATGCTGATGTACTCGGACTTCCTAGGTTCTTTGGTCCCTCATCTTTTTGGAGCTGTTCTTTACACAATTTTGCTGATTTTTTTTTTTTTTTTTTTGTATCTGTACTGAGGCAGCCACTTTCTGGACACTGGGTCTATTAGGGCAGTCTAGTCTTGCTGCCCAGCTTCCAGATTTATCATCAGTTTAAAGGCCAATGAATCAACAATCTCTGCTCCATGTCAAGGCCACCAAACCTTACCAAGCAGAAACTCGGCGGGGCTGGCTTTGAGCTCCAAAAAAAAAAAAAAAAAAAATTGTTCAATGAATGTGCTGAATTCAGAAAAAAACAAAAACAAAAACAAAACAAAACAATCCAACAACCCCCTCCCCTGAACCATCCGCCCAAGTAGAAAACGATCTAAATCATCAGACTGGAATGCAGTATGGTGAGATGGAGATTTGCTGTGGACCAGCCTGTGTTCGTGCATCTCAGAGGGGTCCTTGTAATTATAGCACACCACAAGCGGATGGATTTGCAAAGTGTTTCCATTCCTCCAAAGAGGGTATTCTAAATGTACAGACACACCCCCCCAAACACATGGGAAAAAAATGGAATCTTTAAGAGAAAGTTATAGAAATAGGTGGGGGGGGGGACCCCACCACAGAACGGTAGAAAGAGACTTAAAAGTTTGGGGGGAGGGCTAAAATGATTTATAAACTTCTGTACTGTATGTGGCATGAGAGTGCTGAAGCCCCAGGTCAGGAAGTGGTGCGGCCAAGAGAACCCTGATCGTTGAAGGCAAAATCAGAGATGTCGGATACATTATCAATTGTGTGATGTTAAAGTTATTTTCCGTGGGAGGCACAAATTGACACTTATTTGTTTATTCATAAAGAGGGAAAGCTGAGATGTAACATAAGCATCTCTGCAGGTGTGTTTCCTAGCTTACGTTAGCACATACGAAATAGATCAAAGATTAAAATATTTATGCTTAAGTGCGCTTGCCCAGAAGGTATGTATTAAAATGGAGATGGTGTTCTTCCATTGCAACCACACATGAGCCGAACAGGACCTGTAGCCCACTTATCCTCCATAGTCAAAGGGCCAGGCTCAAGATGCACTGTTAGGAAATCTGCGGAGGTGCTCTGCCTGAAGGGGGGATGCTGTAGGGTAAGTGGGAACTACAACTCTGACTCCACCTTCCTGCTAGTACAGCTCTGTGGAGTTGAGCATCAGAGAATTCACAAAAAGCCCAATTAACAGCTCATAGTCAGTCCTGTTGTTTCATAGAAACCCTGGGTCCCCAAACAAACCGAGCAGGCGCCTCATTTGTTCAGACAGATGTCTTTTCTTTTACACTTATTTATTTATTCTAGGGAGGGGGTGTGGAGGTCAGAGGTCACCTTGAGTAAGTCTGATCTCACCTTCAGCAACACGGGCTTTGGGGGACTGAACTTGGGTCACTAGGCTAGGTAGCAAGAGTCTTTACCCACTGAACCATCCCGCCATCCCTAGATTGCTATTTCTTTCCAAAACAACAACACAGACATCAAAGTCCTAAAGCACATAAGAGGGGTGGCAGTGGTGAAAGAAAAAAAAAAAATGCAAGCCCAGCATTTCTTTGTCGGTGTCGGGATAGAGAATAAACACATAGAAAATCTTCTGATAGCTGAAGCCATTTGATTTAGCAGTTTGTTTCTGAGAGTTCAGTATGCTGGAGGCTGCTGATGTGTATTCTGAGCTCTCAGGTCAAAGGTCTGTATCATGCCTTTGAAAAGATTCACTCAAAGATCCTCTTTAAAAAGGAATGAGAAAAGCTCATAGTATGCAAGCATACTATCACTCAGGGGGCATGGGCAAAAAGAACTTTCGAAATGTGAGCAGAAAGAGCCTGGCTCTGCCCCTGTTCTTCCCGGGTGGTGAGAAGTGGTTTTCTCTTGGCTGCTAAAGTGTCTTCTGGTGCTTAGCACAGTTCCATGGAAGTAAGTGCTAAGCCAGGAGCCCTGTGACCCTTGCTATGACAAGAGATCAGGCCTAACTTTGTTTTCCTGAGCCCATACAGAGCTTAGCACCTCCTGAGACACAGAGCCCAGCCACCCCAGTTCCCAGCAGGGATCCCCAGAAAGAGCTAGATATACTGTGAGATTTCTGTAGTCTTCCTAGGAAGTCTAGAAGGGCAGCTGATGGAAGAGGGAAACACGTTTTTTTTTTTCTTTTTGGAGGTAACTTTCATTGTTTCATTATACAGAATACCTAATTTGATTTGCACGCCGTGGTCTCTGAATCAGCTGAGAAGCCCTGAAACATTTCATGATATTAAATTAACAGCTCTTATTTCCCTGGGCAGCTTCCATTTCAGCAAACAAAAAACTGCTAAGATGGTACCAGGGCCCATTTAGAAAGAAATCCTCAGATAAGGACTAAGCACAGTCTCCCTGGGAGCAATGCTCTGAATACTGAGTTTTTTAATATTCTGAAAACAATAAACAAGTCAGGAAGGAAAGCCAGCACGAGTAGGTATTTAAAGTAATATCTTCATACAGCAGACTAGGCGCTAGCACTTCTGTGAGAATTACTGATCCTACGAGTAATATACTCCAAATTATCACAGTTAGTCTCTTTTACTTGTGGTTTCAATTTTCATAATTGGAGCAGGAGAGAAACTTTTTTTTTTCAGTTCAGAAATTTTTACGAAGCATGCCTAAATCCTTAAAAGAGGTGCGAGTTAGAAAAAGCTGGTCTACAACATTAACACCACCCAAGCCCACAACAACAGCCACAAAAAGTAAGAAAGAAAGAAAAAAAGAGTAAGAAAACCCCAAGACTCCAGTGTCACATGCGAGTCCCCATGAGAAATACCTGGGAAATAGAAATCTCTGCAAACAGGCTTTGGTATTTGGAAGAAGAATAGAATTATCAACTAGAATTCCCTGTGCACATGCCAGGTCTGCACACCAGGGCTCATCCAGCTGTTGGGGGGGCGGGATGTCCCAGCATCTTGTCAAATGGTTGGTGAAACTCAGCCTGAAGGCACTGTCAGGGCCCCCAAACAGCAGCAGCAGCAGTAGCAGTGTTTGGCTTCGGATCTTATAGCTAGTGTCGCTGCAGTCATCCTGTTCGAAGCGAAAGAAGCAGCTGAGGCTAAGCATCCTCTGGACTTACACCACTGGCTGTTTTCTGAACACAACTACCTTCACAAAACGCACAAAACCTGCAAAGGACATCTGTACCAAACTCACAAAGGAAAGCCTCAGTAGGAAGCCATGGGATCTAGCAGTTAACTAACCTAGAGTAGTCACAGCGCATTAGCAGAAGTTCAAACTGCATCAGGTTCCCAAAATACAGAACGAAGTACAGGAGAGCCTTTGAAAATAGCAAGAGGGTTACCTTATCTGTGATTTTTTGCACGCCAACCCTTATTTGTGATTTTTTTATTGTATCACTCTAAAAATCCAAACTGATTTGAATTTGTTTTTGCAATATGTATTCATATATGCATATCTTCCATATACATTTTTTCTAGACTGAAGAGAAAAAAATATAATGAACAACAACAACAACAACAACAACAACAACAAATGTTGTGGGAATCCTGATTTCATAAAGCAAGACTGGGGAGCAGACGGGAAGAGCCTTGACACCCTGTTTGTCTTCTCAGCATTATCTATTTGTTCTTTAAGTAGAACACAGGGAATCTAGCAGCACTTTTTAAAAAATGCCTTTTGGCGTTATAAAGCTCCTTATTGGGGAAACCATTGTAGAAGCATTTGTCTGTGGCTCTTTCAAAAATTAATAGAGCTCAAGGTTATTTTAACTGGCAAAGGGAAAAAAAATACATTCAAAAGAAATGCACACACCTCATATAATTGAGTGCTGGTCACACTTTGTAGGCAAATCAAACACTTGATCTTAGCCATAATCTGCTAATGAATTGTCACCCCTTCTAGTCATTAAGAAGCTACAGTAATTCCACATTAAAATGACACAAGCAAAAGGAGGTGAATCTATTATTCTGCACATTTAGTGCACTTTGTCCACCAGACCCAGGAATACATGCATATAGATATGTTTACCCACCCATGAATTATTTAAGTATCTGCAAAGATCCTGTCTATAAACTGACAATTCTATGCCTGTATCTCCTACATCCATATGTACAGGTGTAAGGTCTCACCCACGTACACATGTAAATGAAAATGTACCTTACAAAATAGTCAAAGTGAGAATGGACTTCTGACATTTAATGTAAATATACTCGTAAAATTACTTAGAAAATTGATTGCTTTCATTCTGTTAACTTCGACCAACCAAACCAACCTACTTTGTGAGGAAGGGAGAGATTAATTAAGCTTTCTGATCACAATAACTTGCTTGGAATACAGTTGAAAATGGAACAGAAATCTATTTGAACGAGCATCATCAGGTACTTTCGCACACGGTTAGTGGGGTACCTCTTGTTCAGTATAGATCACATTGCTGTTCAACATATGCAACTTCTCAGCAGGAAAATAACTGCATCCGTCCACTTAGGTGATGCTTCTAGAAGTAAGTTCTGCAATCATGCAAACATTGCTGAGGGATTAGCAGCAAAGAGACACACCTGAGCTTGAAGGATAAAGAGGTCTCATGAGACGTTGGGAGATATCAATAACTCCAGTTCTGTGAATGGAACTTTCCTATACAGGGGTGTTTGAGCAAACGAAATTGAACTGAAAAAAATCCAAGGGGAGAATTCCTGCAAACCAATGTAGCACACCAAGGGTAGGCTAGGGGAAGAGGCAGAATCCCTGTTTCACTTGTGCATGTCAGATTTGATTTCAAAACAAATTCTGGCAGTTCTAGGTAAATAAAGGAACAACAGGAAAGCAGACAAAGCACACCTGTCTAAAAAAGACCACATGCAGAATGAGAGAGCTTCACTTGACTTTCTAGATCAAGGGACCAAAAAAAGCTTGGTTACTGTTTATAAAATGTTTTAAGACTCACATCTCAAGTCAACTCCAGACCCTGTGATCATCTTTACATCAGGACCAAAGGCTGACCAAGTTGCTATGGCATCACACTTTGCCTGTGATTCTAGATATCCTATTCTGGGAAAACTCATCAGTCCTAGGCATACAGTGATGGTACTCTGCAGGCATCCACGTGGTGGCTATCCATTCTGTTGAGTCCTGAGGCGAAGTCCATTGGAAGGGTATTCATTTTCAAAGCATTATGCCCCCACTTGGTCTCTGAAGCTTCAGTTGGATTTGGATTCACAAACTTGCTTTTGGTTACACTGACCCCAAAAGGCTTCTCACTATATATTATACGAAATGAACTTCTTTGTGCAGATACACTGAGAGGTGAGGCTGGCAGGCACCTGAAAGAATCTCAATTGTTCTACGGGGCTCTTTCAACCTTATTGGGAATTCGAGTTTCTTTGTAAGACATATCTGTGTTTTACTCACTGGCCTTGCTGATGTCATGAATACTCAAAGGCTGGACAAATAAACGGCTGTCTCCATAGCGATTGGGGCAGGCCTGTGGTTTCCCTAGTTACACACTTCTGAGAGATAACCATCTGTGGTTCGTCCTCAGCAAAGGCACAGGATGGAGGGAGGAGGGAGGAATGGGAAGAAGAAATGCACTTTTGTGAACAGGCATGAAGTTACATTTCTGTATACCTGCTTCCAACCATCACAAACTCTAGTGAGGTAGTCAGGCAATTTTGTCACCCTATGGGGGGTTTCAGAAAATTTCATATTGGGTACAGTGAACAGATACGGCCCCATGACTATAGCTAACAAGCTGGAGCCAGAGTGGAGGTATTTCTCCCTGGATGCCATGTGGGTTGTCCACACAAGAGGCTGTGGTTTTTTGCCCTCATGTTGGATGTAAACATCATCACTCAGGGTTGAATGCATGTGTCGCCGCAGCCTGAGGATCTCTCCCCGACAGTGCATTGAGTTTGCATTGCATCCTGAGACCCTCAAGGACTGTTTCCCTTTAAAAAAAAAATTACACAGATCACTCCTATAGAAATCTGTGCATCTCTTAATTTATCTGTATTTCCCAATGCATTCTAACAAATCCTTTGTAAGTTCTCAATGTTTGACTCACTTTTTTTTTTTTTTTCTTTTAACGGGAACACCAGGGCTCATGTGATTTTTAGCTGTGGAAACTGAGAGACTGGCATTTGTGTCCTCAAATCTCCATTTCTGAGAAATGGCTATGGCAGTGTTCAGCCAAAAGGCCACTGTGAGACTTAAAGTAAAGAAACATGGAAACGTACTTCTGACTTTGTTTAATTTTATTTGCTTTAAAACTAATGCTATTAAGTAAAGGCGTCCATTTTTTTCTTGCGTAATCTCTAAGGTCTCTTTCTGCTCTGAAGTTATGTGTCCCGAGATTGATTTCTTATGAGTTCTTAAGGAAAAAAAAAATCCTGTTCATTTTACTTGGACTCCTCTGCGATCCCAGCATATCCGTTTATCCCTCGGTTCCCCATCTCAGCTCAAAGAATCCATTATTTGAGATATTCAATATATCCTTTCTGGACCAAGGCCAGCAGTTCAAACCACGGCTCTTCAAACTTCCCTAGCTGTTAGGAGACTGAAATTCAAGAAGCCACTAAAATTTTACATCAAAGAAAATGCACATTTTTTTTCTCTCACAAGAAGTAATAGCAATATGATGACATATTTGGAATCCCACGGGGGAGATCTACTAAAGGAGAGTGACTGCAAAGTTCAACCTCATTGGTTGATGGCTGCTTCTAATTAATTATCAATCAAGTAATGTGCTACGCACCTAAAGCATTCAAATGGCACACCATCTTTTGGTATGTAATTTTTTTCTCTTTTATTTATGTCCACATGTGTATGTGCCTGCTTGTCTGCATGTGCACCATGTGCATGGCAGGTGCCTGTCGGGGGTCAGATGATGGTGTCAGAAGCCCTAGAATCAGAGCTACATGTGGTTGTAAGCCACCCGATGTGTAAGCCTACCTCGTGTTCTCAGAATTAACATCAAGTGCAATTAATTGCTCCAGCCCAAGCATAGAATTTCTTAGTTTTAGTATTCTTGAGTCTCTACACAGTGACTCTCTGTAACCCACAGTATACACTGGATAGCCACTGTGGTCACAATAATGGCATATAGCCTTTATTAACTTAGGCATCAAGTAGTGAACCAACATCACATCAGTCCCTATTTTACAGAAGAGGAATGTAGACCATTGAGCTGTAATGTTTCTGAACTTGGTTTTAGACCTAGGTGTGCCCATACTCCTGAAAATGAGAAGGATGCAGCTTCCAGCCTGGAAACAGTGTAGCATCCTCTGCCTGGAAACAGTGTAGCATCCTCTGCCTGGAAACAGTGTAGCATCCTCTGCCTGGAAACAGTGTAACATCCTCTGCCTCTCCAATGTGCTGTCTGAGCACATCATACATCTTCTGTGCCTAACTTTGCTGGTCCTTGCCACCTCCTCTGTTTGTGGAGCATAGGCAGACAAGGACATCCTTAAAGCACACACCCTCTATAAAAACTTCTACAAACCTAGGCAAAATAAACCTTAGTCCCAGGACCCTTTGGTCATCTCTTCATTCAAATGCTTATTGAACAGTACTTGGACTATGTGTGAACACATAGATAATCCAAGGCTCACTGATATTATGCAGCAGCATCAAGGAGCTCAATTCAACCTTCCTGACCCATGAGCTTATCTACCATGCTGTTCCACATCACCCATAACAAAGTGCAAATTGAGGGGGAAATAGTTTGTCCTGTTCCCCCCTCCCCCCAACCAAGGCAAGTGGTAAATCACATAAGATTCTGGTCAGTATTTTCTGAGCGGGCCCTCCTTAAGGGGTGTTACACATTTGTCTTCCAAAGGTGCATAAGCCACAGGTACTGAAATTACCAAGCAGTTCTCACTACATCGTGTAGTAGGATTTTGGGGGTCAGTGACCATTAGCAAGGTATCACTCAGAGGTATCTTTGTGACAGCAGAAGCCAATTAAAGTATGTCTTGTAAGCTCTGTGTAAGGGGATATCAGGGCCTCTGTAATTAACTGCACGGGGTGGGGGCAGTGTCATCAAAACTCAGCAATGTGGGAGGCGCTGATAACTACATTCAGTCCAGCTAATATGTGGAATTGAAACACTCCAGGAAAAGGCCTGCTTCGTTTTATTTACTATTACTTTTAAGGAGTAAGGACTATTTAGTTCACTGGAGACAGCATCTGCACCCCCTCCCCCCCATACCATAGTTACAGTGGTTGGCACAAGTCAGGAGCTTGGTACAAATCTTAGGGTCACAGGAGATGCTACTTCATACCACTAAGACTTTGGGAAGCCACGGGTGCTGGGTGAGGATGTGAGATACTGGAGCCCAGCTACTCTGCTGGTGGGAAAGTAGAATGGTGCAGCTGTGAAGCAAATGGTGTGATGGTTTCCAAAAAAAAAAAAAAAGACTGCCACGTGACCCAGCCCAAAGGAGGGAAAACAGGAGTCATCTCTGTATACTCCCAAGTAGCTCATTTAGAAGCTAATACCCCATGCCTTAGGCATACAGTGAGTTTTATATGTTCTTTTTCCTGTTTATAATGTTGAACTCTATGTATGTGTGGATTTCACCTTGAGAAGCTCACTCAATAGCTAGGAGGAGCGTTGTGACAATCCTACACCACAAGGGTCATTTCCCTGCAACACTATCATATGGAGAAGTAGGACAGGCCTTTGCCTGGGCTCAACAAGATAGCAAACCCTTTCTGTCTGGGTGTGAACAGAAGGATGTTAGCACCCAAAGATCAGAGAGAACCAGGAGAGAAATCAGGGGATGGGATTTAATCTACCCACTTCGGGAGATAATTTACAGCTCTTTTTAACCTGCTTTCTTCCTAGCTTGCTCTGGAGACACTGCCAGTCACTCTTGACTCAGGAAAGGATCATACACACAGAGAGATGGGGCGGGGGAGGGGCTTGATGACAGGAGGGTAGAAGACTGCCCACCTGCTAGACTCCCAAGCTTGTATCAAGTGCAGAGGGCCAGCCTTGCATTTTCTACATGGCTGCCTCTCCCCTCTCCAGCCCACCAGCAGGGTCTAGCATAGATAACTCAGGAGATTGCATTTGCATTTCAGTAGTAGCCCCTTTGCCTTCACCACCCCCTCCCCCAAGATGGAGAGCAGGTGTGGATGCAGTTAATATCAGGTCGGGGTGGGGGGGGGGAGAGAAGCACCAGTGACCAGAAAGCCTTCTCTGCCTAGCCCCCGGTCACTGTGACTAGGAGCCTGTCAGCATGACTCTGGAAGATGAGGTGGCATACAGGGCTTGAGGGAAGTAACAAATCTCCCCTTAAGGCTGTCTCCAATTTTCTCTAGGATTTAGGAACAGCCACATTAATGTCATTGAGCTGAGAAAAGAAATTGGGGTGGGGGGTATGTTTCTAGACAGGGTTTCTCTGTGTGGCTCTGGCTGTCATGGAACTCACTCTGGAGACCAGGCTGGCTTCAAACTCATAGAGAACCACCTGCCTCTGCCTCCTGAGTTTAAATCTGCTGGGATTAAAGGTGTGTGCCACCACTGCCCATTGAAAATTTTTTTTTTGTTGCTGTTGTTGAAATAGAAGAGACGGAGAAACAGAAGGGGGAAGAGACTGGAAACTGTAACACTACATGCATTAGTTCCTTCCTGGGCGCCCTCACTCCAGTGGAGGCTGATTCTACATGGGGCTATGAGTTTTTCCTGAAGCCATGGCAGGATTGAAGGGATTATAAGTCCCTCCCAGTTCCAGAGAAGGGCAAGCCGGCCATTCCTGGCATTGAGGATTAGGCTCTCTCTCTCTCTCTCTCTCTCTCTCTCTCTCTCTCTCTCTCTCTCTCTCTCTCTCTCTCTCTTTGTGTGTGTGTGTATGCTGAAGAGAGTACAGTGCCAGCACTCTTGATTTTTTTTTAATCTAAGGTGACCGCTGTTAGTGGAAACAAACAAACCAAACCCAACCAAAGCAACCACAAACAAATCCGCAAGTGGGCCATTTGCTGAAGAAAATCAGATGGCAAGGATCTTTTGCCTTGTTGGGTTGTGGTCTTACTTCTCTGGGCTGCAATGTCACTTGAGACAGATGACTTCTGGGGCCCCTGAAGAAGTGACATTCTGGGACTCTGAATTCCCACCTAAGCCCTTATGTGCACATGAGGGTGTTTTCTTACTTTGTGGCTGGGTCCTCTGTGATGAGCTAGATCTTATTTTTAATGCAGTGTGTGGAGAATATACGTGTGAGCATCCTCCTGCTTGGAACAGCTAAGCTGAGAGTGCTCCAGTGCCTTGGAGGCCTGAACAGTAGGTTGGAAGAGAACCGAAGTAAAAATGGATGTGGTATTAACGTTTTCCAAACTATTCCCTGGAAAGGGACACAGCTCAGAAGCAGTCCCCCCCCCCCCCAGCACCTCCTGGGAAGGAATACAAAGAGAGGATGAGACCAGCTTTTAGATTTCTGTGTGCTTGTGGGGGGTTTTGAACAAGTAGTTAGGCTACTAGTCTCTTCTTGCAAAGTCTCCCTGCCCAGCTCCTCCATGTCTCCAGAGCAATGTTTCTTCTTCCCATGATTCATATGGAAGGCTTCAGAAGACCACCCATAGTTTGAATGCCATGCGGTAGGTCAGCACGCTTTAGAAAGCTGAAGCTAGACTCCCACCCATTAGAATACTTAGAACGGATTGTAGAAGTGAGGAACCACTCCTGGTGACACCCTCCATTGGGAAGTTCTGGAGATGCAGCAGACAAGAAAGGTCATCAAATGACCTTCATTGTCCACATCCTCGTGAGATGGGATTGCCCCACGCCCAGAGAGAAGTGTAGACTCACTGTTCTTTCTGCAAAGGTAACTCCACATTCACACCCTAGCAGGAGGTGAGCCACCTTACTAGTCTTGCTTGGGGAAGAGTCGGTCCTTCCAAGCAGAAACTGGGAAAGAAAAATCCTCATTTCTGTATCAAAAATGAGAAATTCAGTTATATAGCACCCCAGCCTTGGTCTATAGGCCCCAACCTCATGAGGTCTCCTCTACTTACTGGGTTCCCAGAAGCTTTTTTAGTGCCCCTAACTGTTCCTGGCATTCACAAGTTCATAGATGATAGCTCCAAACAGACATGCTGTTTCTTCTTATATTCAGTGTCTCCAGTTCTATTTCCTTCTTGTTCAAATTCATTGCCGGGGGCTTCCATTTCCACCCTGGCTAACTCACTTGCTTTCCTGGGCATTTACATACTGAGATTAGTTTCAGTTTAGCCGTTGCCTGTCTATGTCCCCAATTGCACTGGCTTCTAGACCTCTGCCTGGGCAGGGAGCAAGGAATGACATGTGAAATGTTTTAGGCGGTGGCTGCGACTGTGGATCTTCTCTAAACGGATGGTAAATGAAGCTTAGGGTGTCTCCATTTACCATCTCCAGGGCTTCCCAACGGGGCAAGTGTGAATGTATCCGGTCAGAGGAAAGAGTTGGATAATCAGAGCTTTTCCTGTGCCTGTGATAGCCACTTTGGAAATGTCTCCCATCCTGCTCCCCCCCCCACACCCCCTGGGTCAGCATCGTGGTGGAGGCAGGGGTTGGGGGATGGGGGTCTGTGTCCGTCAAGATGTTCTATACAAACCCTTCCAAGAAGAGAGCAGCCCAGAATTGTCTCTGTACAAAGGGCTTGCATTAACTGTAATGAAGCAAATGACAAAATCAATAAAGTGGGAATTTCGTGGCTGTCATAAAGATGATATAAATCCAGGGTTCACAATGGTTATGAAGCTATTTAGAATTGTAATTAAAACCAGCACCATTTTTTCAAGATAAAAGCCCCTTTGACAACCATAAATGCAAGCTACAGGAAATTTTCAACAAATATATTCAAAATTAATGTATGGTACAAAGATGGCATAAATTAACTGAGGATAATCCATAAGCCCGGGCTTTGGAATGTAAGAATGCCGGGGAAAGAGATTTCGATTTCACGTTTGGTTCTCAAGCAATGGGGTTTTCAATTTTAATCAAGTTAAAGCTTGACAGAGCACTTAGAGACCCCGAGTGAATGGCAGATTTCTGACATTCACTTTTCAGGCAGCCTAAAGGTGCTGTCTCTGTATTTGCCCAACTTGAGATCTGATGGCTCCGGTCATCGTACTCAGCTCACATATTCCAGACAGAATCAGAAGGTGTGTAGGAGAAGATGGCATTTTCGTGTTTCAAGGGGGCTTGAGGTGGCATGAGATAGAGACGTTGAAATGGAGTCAGGACTCCCATGTTTTCTTTTCTTAAGGACTCACTGTCCTTGGGCTTGTTTCCCGAGCCTGGATTTCACCTACAACGGGGAGATTTCTTAGGAAGCATCTTTCTACCTACTTGCCCACCTGCCTATCTACCCACTTAGCTGTCTATCTGTAAGTCATTAGAATGCTTCTGTCTGGATGAGTTGTTCTCAAACATCCATCTGTGTGTTTAGTCTTGATCTCCAGGGTGATACTCTTAGGAGGATGATTTAGTTGGCAGAGTCTAGTGGGTGGTCATCAGGGACTCGAGCGGCCCATCCATCAGAATAAACATTTTCTACTTATGAGTTTACCATGGGTATTTTGTCAGACCGATGGGGAGCTGACTAGGAAAATAACTCATCTTCCCTTACTATGAGCTTCAATGTTGTTAAAGAAGACCCCAGCCCTATGGGTGATTGTGGCAGCAGGCTCATAATATAAAGGTGTCAGATGCAACCAGAGAGCTTTGGTTCTAAGTCCAGTGTTTCCAAAGGAAGAAGAAAGTGGGCTGAGAGGAAAGAAGAAACTACTTAAAAATCTTAAGATGATATTCAACATGGAAGTCAGGCCTGGGTTGTTAATTTCTAATCATACTGTCTGGGGCAGAAAAGGTGTGAAAAAAACTTGGCAGGTTGTACATGAAGATACATGATGTAGCTT
This sequence comes from Rhynchomys soricoides, assembly GCA_019843965.1. Classification (NCBI taxonomy): domain Eukaryota; kingdom Metazoa; phylum Chordata; class Mammalia; order Rodentia; family Muridae; genus Rhynchomys; species Rhynchomys soricoides. The sequence continues at coordinate 10,057,757 of JADRCH010000008.1, forward strand.
CAAGTCTGAAATGCCGTAGAATTTTGGTATGCCTTTTCTATTTAATTTGGGCTTCTTGGTAAGATGCAGAGGGTGGGAAGGTGGACTCCTGGGACTTTTCAAGATGATAATACAGTTTTTATTTTCTGAGTTTTGTGATGGCCTGACATTGTACAAAGTGGGGCTTGCTGGCAAGGAGACTGCCCCTCGTAGATCTGGTTAATTCTTATGGGTAGCAGACAGCTAAAGGTGACTCTCCCCGCCTCTGTTCATATACAGACCCTGTGATCTCAATCCCTCCCTCCAGACAATTCTCACAGAGTAAGTCAGTATTTCCTCCCTTTCCCAAATCATCCCTGGGCGGGCCAGGTATCATACACTCAGGACAGGACTCACACCTCTGTCCCCACTGGAATTATCCAACCACCCAGTCCTGGGCTGTTTCCCTGCCTGGCCTAGCTTTTCAGTGGGAACCCCAATAAAAGCTGTGACCCACCCCCTTGCTTCTCTCCTGGCCTCTCCTGGAGTATCCCACCATGTCCCTGCACAGTATGCTAGGTTCTTCGTTTCTGTGGAGGTTGTCAGTAATAACAAACGTTTCTTTCAATGGCTTTGGCCTCTCTGTGTCATTGTTCCACCGTCTTTATGAGTTAACACCAGGAAACAAAGGAGGCCTCAGTTTGGCACAGTGCTTGCTGACCGTCTGAACAGTCTTGGGCAAATTTAATCTCTAAGTTGTAAAAGGAGAAATTTGGACGATGTGGTTCATTTCTTCAAACCCTTTCTAGCTTGTTAAGTCTGTGAGTCAGAAGAGGGAGGCGAATTCTAAGCCTCGCAATGCAATAGGCAGAAGGACTGGCTCGAAGTGAAGGATCTGTGTGCCTGCCAAGCCACTTACCGTAAAAGCACTTCCCATGCCTGCTTCAGCAGTAAAACGGCAAGGGAAGAAAATCATTTTTGGAAATCTAATTGCATTAAGGAACTAATTCCAGAAAAGGGTCTTGGATTGGTAGCTCACCAAGAAGATTCATCTTCTGCATGACAACTAGAAAAGTCTACACATCTACATTGTAGTTGTACTTCTTAATACAGGTTCCATCTTTGTGTGGTGTGTGTATGTGTGTGAGTGTGTGTGTGAGTGTGTGAGTGTGTGTGAGTGTGTGAGTGTATGAGTGTGTGTATGAGTGTGTGTGAGTGTGTGAGTGTGTGTGTGTGAGTGTGTGTGTGTGTGTGTGTGTGTGTGATACTGGGGATCAAAGCTAAAAAAAAAAAAAGCCCTACATATACTAGGTAGGTGCTCCGAGTCACCCCTTTATTCTAAATAGTTTTTCTTCCATAACGCTGGGGATTGCCATCTTCGGCTGCTATATGAAGGGTCATTCAAAGCATATGAACAGTGTGAAGCAACTTCCCAAGAACCAAAACAGAAGTTCACTGGAAGTCACCATTTAAGATGCCCTAGGCTATAGAAAGTCTGTCTGGTCTGATGGAAGCCATCCAAGGCACAGGGTGAGTTAGCCTCTTAATATTCAAAGTAAGACCAGGATGTTGGTGTCTCAGGGAGCAGAGTAAGCCCTTCTGACCATAAGTGGCTGAGAAGCAGCAGCAAGATGGGAGATGGAGCTCTAAGAGTTCCCAACCGCACTCCCTACCCAGCTAGGCTGCAGTGGAGAATTTGGGTTCTGTGCTCTGTTTTTCATGTGGCTGGACAACATGCCTATGGCAGACACAGGTCAAAGGAATCCCTCGGAATATTTAAAATAAAGCAGAGGAGAGAAAGGGAACAGAGGCTTTGGCTTAAAGAACAATCTTAGAAAATTCTTTGTGTTCCAATTAAACTTTTTTGAGTACACAAAACTCCAAAAGCAGGTCAGAACTAACTAAGAATTGTCACACAGTGATGTCCTCTTTACTACTTGTGTTGGGGGCTGAAAGTCCATCACTCAGCTTCCCATCTCTCACAGTCATAAAAGGAAGTCATGTTCTCCTTTAAGGACGGCTTTGGTACCAAAGTGGGCTGAGAGTAAAGGAGACATACGGTGAGCCACATCAATTCACTCTGTTACCATGTTGAATTTGCCGATGGTTCAGCATGTGTTATTTTCCCATTAGTTAGTGACCTGAGTCTCCTTGTCCCCAGGAGCTACACAGAGCCAGGGACATATGCTGAACTTGGGTGTGGCATCTTCTTCTTCTTCTTCTTCTTCTTCTTCTTCTTTTTTTTTTTAAAGAAAGACACAAGCAAACATTTACCTTTTACGGATTTGTGAGCCGAAAATACTTAAGCAGACAAAGCAATATCCAGTGGTGATCTAATTGACATTTTAGTTGGGCAAGAGAGCTGGGGCCCAGCCTAACGGCAAGCAAATTCATTTTCCAAAGGTCATGGGGGGCTGGCTGTTTGTGATTCATTGTTGAAAGATATTTCAGGGTTGGTCAAGGCCACAACCAGAGAGGCCTGTGGAATACAAATAATTCTCATTGAAAACAAGGAGCCACACCTTGGCTGTGGTTGTGCTTACGAAGATGGCAGGGACCATGGTTTCCAGTTATGGAGGTCAGTGGTGACGGGGTAGCTGGGTACAGCTGGCTCAGTGGCCTCTGAGCTCTGGCTGGGAAAGGACATCTGTGGCACTGATGCCGGCAAAGTGGGTGAACCAAGAATTTTCTTTCCTTTAGGCTAAAATAAATGAAACACTTAACATATATGCAGATATGTGTGATAAAAGCACGTTTTGGTGTGTGTCAAGGAGACAGTGAAGACAGAGACCCTTGCCCATGGCCTAGTTCCAAAGTTTGCCTTTCCAGAAGGTATTAAACTGTCCACACACATTTCACAAATATAAAAGGCTAAGAGAACAAACACAGGTCCAGCGACTCCTTCCCAAAAACCTGCAATGCTCAAGTACTTTACACAAAATGGTGCAGCAGTATAATGTAATCTCGTGCAATCCTCTAAGTGTTAAATCACCTCTAACTGTTCCCAATACACAATAAATGTAAATACTGTGTAAGTCATTGTTAAGCTGCTTGGAAGATAAGAAGGAAGAATGCCATCCATGTTTTACAGAGACAAATTTCCCCGAAATGTTTTCAATCCATACGCGCAAAGCTGGAGGACGCAGACTCCACCGACCCGAGTGTCACGGTCTGTTCAGGCCACTTCCTACTGCTTTCACATGTGTGGACTCTGGGTGCTGTCTGTGCCAAGCAGATGATCTATCTTACCCTGTTTAAACATCCTGAAATTGTCCAATGAGTGAATGACCACATCGATGATGCTCATTTACCTAGAGACCCATCAGCAAGGATTCTGGTAGCTCCTAAGACATTCTCTCTACAAACGACACATTGTCTATATGCCAGGCCTTGTGAGGATATTAATGTGCATTTATGAAAACTAAGTATTTGGCTTGCAGAGCCTGCATATGTTAGACATGGTCACTAGCTGTTACACAAGTGTGTTGTCCCTGGTGCCAGGGTCAAAGGTTGCCTTCTGCTTTCTCAGGTCAGTGTGCTGTTAAATTCTTCCCAAGCATTCAAGGAAAAGAAAAAAAAACAAAAACCCTTTATAATCACCTCTGCATTTCAAGGGAAGAAGTTGGATTGCTGTCTAGAATCAAGGGAGCCATGTCCAATATATATTGATTAAGGCTTACGTTGCCAATTTAGGTTAGTTTTCTAAAACTCTGAGACACAGCACAGGGTTTCCTTACTCTGATATTTGGTGTCATTGTTATCTATGTTTATTGAGGAAATACTAAAAAGAAAAAAAAAAGAAAGAAAGAAAAAAGGAAAAATCCTATTTACCCTATAGAAATGCAAACAGTGCACTCACAGCAGCTATTCGTAATAACTTAAACTTAGGAAAAACCTAAATGCCTATCAACAGGAGTGTGGGTGAGCCACGTGGGAACAGCTCCATACAGTGGAATAGTACTCGGCCATAAAAACAAATTGCTTACTGACAGTGTAAAGCAAAGTTGAAAATATTACACTAAGTGTAAGAAGGGAGCTGGTCAAGACAATACATGATTCTGTTTATGGAAGGAGCTGTATAATGCAGCAGCAGGGTCCCTGCGCGCGGGGAGGGGCAGACTGTGAGGTAGTTCAGAGAACATTCTCAGTGGTATCTTCAGGATGGTCCATTTGTGGAACGCCTTGAACAACATGGGGAAAAATGGGTGCATTTTTGTTCTTTTAAATCAAAGGTGGATTCTGCCTTAATGAAGCTAAGTTTCCCTCATGTCAGTATGCGCATGTGTAAATGATTTTCAAAGTTTTAAACAATTTTTATTTTATTACTATTATTTTTTGTTTTGTTTTGTTTTGTTTTGTTTTGAGACAGGGTTTCTCTGTATAGCCCTGGCTGTCCTGGAACTCACTCTGTAGACCAGGCTGGCCTCACACTCAGAAATCTGCCTGCCTCTGCCTCCCGAGAGCTGGGATTAAAAGGCGTGCACCACCACGGCCCGGCTGATTTTCAAATTTTTAAATGTACTTTTTATTTTATTTAATTTTCACCATGTGGGTGCTTGTATTTTGCTCACTTAAAAAAAAGTCTTTAAAATCTCCTGTTTTATGTTTTGAACGGCTTCATTCCCTTTTCAAACACTTTCTCAGTTCTAGTAAAAACAGGAGTCCTTCCGCCTTCCTGCACCATGTGTAAAGCAAACAGCGTTGGCAGCAGAGTAGTCAAAAATGAGAAAGACAGACCCCACCCACCCATCCAGTGTCTCATGTAGCCCAGGCTAGCCTAAAACTTGATGCAATCCTCCGTCCTCAGTTACCCACGCACTGAGATAATGGGCGCATGCTGCCATGTGTGATCATAGAGAGACCTTTTGATAGGCTCTTTGCCTCTGTGAGATATATGGTTTAATGAAGCCTTAGGCAGATGGCAGCAGTTCATAGCCCAACAGGGTTATATTCCCAAGGTGCTGTGGTTCCAGCATCCACTGAACCCAAGACCTGACTCTATCCACAGCTGGTGGGTGTTCACAAGGAGGACTCCTGAGAAAAGCAGAGGTCCTCCACCCTCCACTGTTTGAGGGGAATAAAAACCTCTGAGTTACTGAAAGAAGGTATTGTTCTCTGGCTGTGCTCCACACTCCTGCCTTCAGTCCAGGACCCACTGTCAGGAATGGGACCTCCCCTCGGACAACATGCCCAGGCAGTGACAAATTCAGGGTAACAAAAGCTTGGGTAATGAGCACGCAGGAGTCAGTGTGAACTACAGCCAGTTTCCCTCAGGCCTGGGCAGATGCCAAGAGCGCACAGTCAGCACATTTAACACTTCCCACTGTGTGGGGGGGGGGGGGTGGGGGGGAGAGGGGTCTCTTGCTGCCTTTCAGGTTTTAATTCTGAATTGATTTCCACCAGTGTTTTAAGAACCATTAAGAATTTGAGAAACATCATTGTGGGCTGTATTTCCATTATGCTACATGGATCATCCAACTTTGCTGAGACTAAATTTCCCCATCTTCAAGAGAGGAAGAATCCTGTCCTACTGGGTTGTTACAATACTTAGTCAAAGAACAAGAACCTGCATTTGAAATGCTTGTGTCACTGCCCGACCACAGCCCAGACATTGATTCAGCTGCAGCCTTGAGTATTCATGAAAAAGTAAGCAGCACAATATCAAACGCCTGCCCAAGATCAGAGGGGAGGACAGTTCCTAACCTCAGCTTCTTCTCCATTTCAGCCTCAAAGACTGTACAGTCAGTAAGAGAATAGGTCCATAACCTAATGCCATCAACCCAGTTCCTGGTAGAGAAAATTCAAGTCCAAAGTCACTTGTGCTGAGAATGATTAACAATAGTCCATACAAATGAGACTCATGAGCATCTGCTTCTAAGTCAGGTCAAAGTGCAGACTCCTGGCCCTTGACCAGAGCTGTCAGTCATCCATCCATCCACAGACATCAGGAAATGCATTTCTAACAGGATACAGAAGATTCTGGACCAAGTGGGTTTCAACACACAATTCCAAGAATTCTACACGGGGTCCAAAGTGTCAATACAAGGTTGCAATCCCAGCACTTGGGGGCTGGAGGCTCGAGAATCAGAAGCTGAAGGCTATGTCAGTTACAAAGCGAGTTTGAGGTCAGTCTGAGCTAACTGATACCTATTTCCAAAACCAAACAAACAAATAATAGAGAGCGATTCTAGAGCAGGCCAGGGATAAAGGAAGGAGTGCAGGACTTTTGAGTTCTCAATTCTCAACTGTTTCCAGAGAAGAGCCAGTGATGGGATGAGAGGCTGAGGTGATGCAGGAGACAAGGGCAGTCAATCAAGTGAGTTCACTTGCAGCAACTACTTCTAGAAATGAATAATGAATGGAGACAAAGACTGTGCTTTGCTCCTTTGGGATTTAAAGAGTCTGGGATGCTTCAGTGACGATAGCCACTGCTGTGTGACTCAGAGAGAAGCAGGACAAAATCCCTTACTTCATCAGTGGGACAGGGCCAGATCCTAACACCACAAAAGTTCAAGTCCAAAAGTCACGTGTGCTGAGAACAATTAACAGTCCATACGGGTGAGTCTCACGAGCATCTGCTTCTAAGTCAGCCCTTTCCCAGTCATCTCAGCTGCTGTTACCAGTGTAAGTCTTTCGGGGCCTTTGGATACATGTGTATTTTAATTGATTTATAGAATATGGCATCATGATTTGCCAACAAATTAGCAAGGATCAGATTATTGACACTTGGGGCTGACTGTAGGGCAGACAGCTAAACACCTCTAGTCACTTCCTCCATCTGCAGAAGGTTGGCCCCCAAAGTAAGTAGGAGGTGAGTTCTCTCTCCCTCTCTCTCTCTCTCTCTCTGTCCCTCCCTCCCTCCCGCCTGTGCTGAAGATGAAATATAGTCTTTCAAATTGTACTCCTTGTCCTCACATTTAGTATTTTAAAAGATTTTGTATTTAGGGGTGGCCTGGTTAATTTAGTCCTAGCCTGGAATGCCCAAAGCCCTCTTTAATCTCCAGCATCACAAAAATAAACAAATAATGTAAAAGGATTTTGCATTAGGTGACACTATCCAAAACCAGATGATTAATTTAGAAAGCTTTACTTCTTTCAAGTAACAATGTAAACTGTTAAACACTAGGCCCAAATGCATCTGCTGTTACTAAATTGCTGGACCAGTCACACAGCGCCCACATCTCCAGTCAGCCACAGTTATTCCTCAGCACTCAAGCTGTATCTATATGACATGTGTCAACTCGCAGTATTTGAGCTTAAAATCCTTCACTGAAGGGTTTAACTTTGACATCTCACTTCAGAGGAAGAGCTCAAGACCAAACTCACAACCTCAGAGGCCAACTGCTCACTTGTGAGGTGATGGGCTTTGCGTCAGGGGAAGGAGATGAATTGGGAGCAGAGTTCAGAGCATTCACACTCATTTGGCATCTCTCGGTGCCTCAGATGCCAAGATGTTGTTTTACTTCTGAGCTATAAGCCTGGCCCTACTCAGTTTGGAAACACCATAAGAAAGAAATAGGGTAGAAGTGGGATTTGTTCCCCACTTTCTGAGTTTCTTGAGTTCAATAGCCAATGTAACATAATTACAGAGTACATTTAAGCTTCGTGTTCAAATCCCAGCTCTGCCACTTTTAAGCTATGTGACTCTGGGCACATCACTTTGCTTTCTGTGCCTTTTAAGTTTATCACTTGTCAGCTGGTAATGAGCACAAAACTGTCAGTAGGATTAAGTGGGTGGAAGTTAACAAATCAGCCAAGCTCTACAAGAACTCATGATCAAGAAGACGGAAGAATTACACTGCCTCTGTTGATTCTGTGTGGAGGGCAGGTAGGGATAGGAATATTTGGGTTAAGTTATTAACTTTCATAGGAACTGCCCTAAACCTCCCCAAATATCCTTTCTATGGGTGCAGAAAGACTGCAGCTTCCATGACAGAACACTGTTTAGATGACGTGTCTGAGATGTGTCGCTGAACTCTCTGTACACCGGGTATACCAAATCTTAGCCACTGGCACTTAATGGTTTGGCAAGTTTGCTTCCTTGGCAGAAGGATTCATCTGCAATTCAAAGGAATTGAGGGCTGGGCACCTGTGCCTGAGGACTGGTCCCAGACAGACTGTTAACGATTGTAAATACTCCCAGTGGATGGAATGACCACGCCCACCACATTCACTGAGGGCTAAACACTTGGTCCAGACGCAAAGTCTGGTCCCCTCTGGCCTGGCAACATCCTGCATATGGATGTGTCAGTCTTGGCTACAGGTCTGCTATGAAGCAGCAGATCCTGGGGGAGGAGGGGAAGGCCATGTGCACACTGAGTGAGGTCTACACCCAGATCACAGGTCCTAAAAGCTGCATTGCAGGGTGCTGCCCAGACAGCTCCTTTGTTCACTCAGTGAGAACAGTTTGATCCCCAGCTGACCAAACGTTCTTCAGTGGTTCTGTGAAGGACTTTCTTTCTAGGACCATTTCCCCAAAATGCAAAGCAGTTTATCCAGGGCTAATGCTGGAAGAGAGGTGGGGCAGGACAGAGGGCTGAAGTTAGCCACATTTCAGATTACTAACCGATGCCTAAGATGGCTGAAGGACTTGGTCCCCTTCCAGAAAAATCACCTGTTCTTTTGTATCCAACCCATCTTTTCTTTCTTCCTTAACCCTGGAGTTGAGTGACAAGAAGCCCAGCAAGGTGACCAAAGACCTGGGACAATTCTGCTTCTGGCTGCCTGGCAACTGGTGCTTCTTGACTCTGCATCTGGGTTTATCTTGGTGACTAAATCTATCCTTCCCCCAATGAGAGATGGTTTCAAAGAGCCACCAGACTTAGCCATCTGAACAGACCTGATTACCTATGACATCTCAAGTATACCCTGTCCCCATGTTCTTTGTTTAACAAAAGTCTCATGTTGACCTCTACTGTCTAGTCAAGGTAATTTAAATCTTACCATCACTGAAAATTGACTGACATGTGGATTTTTATAGCATGAAAACCAAGCTTGCAATTGTTGGCCATATCTCAACAGCTTAACAGACAAGAAAGGACTTAGCAGAAGGACTCATCATCCACAATAAAAAGAATTGAGGGTTGGGCACCTGTGCCTGAGGACTGGTCACAGAAAACTGTTAACAACTGTAAATACTCACAGTGGATGGAAATGACCACGCCCACCACATTCACTGAGGGCTAAACACTTGCTGAAGTGTTAAACTGAGGCAAGAGGGTCATGACAAGATAAGGAGAACATTAGTAGCAGCACCTTTAAACAGCATGACTTTCTCAAGAGTCCAGGAGGCCAGACTTCCTATGTGGAGTTCACTGGGCTAGCATCAAGGGTGGCCAGGACCATGCTCCTTCTGAATAGTCTTGGGGACAATCCTTGCCGAGAGGGACTGTCTAAGATCCAGGCTGTCCCTCCGCATCCTTGGCATTTGGCTTTTTCTGTGTCTTCTGGCACATGCCTTTTCTCATCTAAAGATCCTTCCTGTTACTCTGAGCCCACATCAACAATCCAGGATAATATATACTCGAGATCCTTAATTTAATCACATCTTCAAAGTCTCATTTACCCAGAGATCAGGATATGTGCTTGTGTATGTTTGTGCATATGTGTGTGTCTGTGTGTGAATGTCTTTGTGTGTGTGTCTGTGTGAGTGTCTCTCTCTCGGTGTGAGTCTCTCTGTGTGTATGCTTGCATACGCACACACATAGTATATGTGTATGTGTGTGTGTGCATGTTATTTACTCTGCCACAGGTTGCCACTGAACTTGGTACTCTGGACTCTAGTACTTTCTGTGACTTTGTAGTTACAGGAAAAGGACTGGGTGGATGGGAAAACAGCCCTAGGTCTGGATGGACATATGTCTTGAAAGAAATAAGAGGGCCTGTGACAAGACTGATTTTAAAAGGTAGGACAGTCTTGGGGCCAGGGCTCTGTAGCTGTGCCCTTCTATGATATGGATTCACCGGGAAAGGGACTATTCAGTCATTAGATGTAATAATTTGAGCCAAATTAATTCTCTGGGAATGAGATAAAGGCAGAAAAACTGATTATTCTTCATAAGAGCACCAGGAGTGTAAATTATTTCCAGTTACCATGCAGAAGCTGGTGCAAAGAAAGAAGTGTGTAATATACTTAGGATCACATGGGTGAAAGAGTCAGGGACTGAATGCAAGCATGGCTCTCACCTGTCATCTGCCCATCTCAGTGGAAACAGAGAATGCCATCCCTGCCCTGGCAGGTTCTGAAGATCACAAGTCATCGCTGAGAGACAGACTTTAATGCTTGTGACTCAAATTCAGGCTCCAGCTATACCAAGTCCTTGCTCTACTCCTGAGCAAACCTCCTAGCTCCTAAGATTCCTGTTTTAACAGTCTGAAAAACTGAATATATATATAAATATATAAATATATATATATATTTATTCATGCTACTGTGAAGGGCTGTGGGAACGTAAAGGGATTTGTGGGCGCTCTGAGAGCATCTATTTTAGTGCTCTAAAATAGAAAAAGGGACAAGTGGGAGGAATGGAGAGATTTCAGAGCATCGAATGAACTCTTGCTCAATACCATGATGGCTGCTACACGTCTGTCCACACCACCAGAATATACATCAACTGGACCTCACTCTAAACCAGTGATCTTAGTAACCAAGTCTGCAACCGCTCTCTGCGTATGCAAGTCTGTGAGAGTTGCAAGGATTGGGAAATCCTTCATATATTCTGCTTAATCTTTACCTAGACTTAAAGGTGTTCTCCATAATTACATAATTACATAATTAATTAATAAAACAACTATCCAATAGTCTGTTGATTAATAAAGTCAATTAGTTAACGAATGAAATTAATTAATAGTGTCTATTAATTAAGACACTATGGAACTGTGTTGGTGTTCTTTTAAGCAATCCTTGACACTGGTGGTTGTGATAGGTCTTGGCTGGAGCAGGGACAAAAATACTTTTCCAGCTGATCAGGATCCAGTGTTTCCTTTAGGACTTACTCCATTCATCCCACAAGACTGAGAGCTTTTCCCAGTCCTTCACTAACTGTGCCCACACCCATCCTGGGAGCCCTTTCTACTCTTGCTAGGATCGGCTCTCTTGCCTGGACACAGCTCTTGAATCTCAGAGCCCACTTCCATCTCTGTCTAAAGGAAAACAAAGTTTCCATTTATCAGACTGTGCAACAATTAGACAAGATGATACAAAGACTTTGTATAGACCACAGAGACCACAGGAACGGTGCACTGCTTCCTGGTTTGACGCTTTCCTAGTTTTTTAAACATGTCTTTCACCATAGAAGACTAAAGCTCATACTGGCTAATAAACTTGCGCAAAGTATAGAGAGCAAACAGAAAATCTAGAATTAGAAAAAAAAAAAAAACTCCCCAATTTTTTTGTCTGCTCTAAAACTCGTATTTTTATTGGTACACTCAATTGACACCAGCAAGAATAAAGCTCTGAGCATCGATGAGTACCAGACTAAGTGTGAGGTCCACAGTAACACACATCTCTCCCTAAGACCTTTCATTTCTCATTCAATCTAAAGATCTCCAGGCATGGGCTCCGTCCAACAGTAAAATTCTCATAAGATCCCTGGGTCCAAGTCTAAGGGGCCTGCAGGCCTTGTGCTTCCTTGGCAAGGTTCCTGTGGATCCATCCTGGATCTTTGTTTAAAACCCCTTGCTTCCTGTGGGCTTTGTGCTTAAGGGGGTTAAATATCTGTGACAATAAATTTTATCGCTGGATTAAGAATAATGAATGGTCTCCACTATCCTGAAAACCACAAAGTCTTCTCTGGGCTCATTCTCGAAGCCTTGATTTCATTCTTTGCTTCTAAGACATATTCAGTCTCTGCCAGTAAGGGCTGTTCTCTGTGAGTCAGAGGCTCTGCTCATCCATTCACCCAGTAGTCACTATTTATTGTGCACCTACTACGTGGCAAGCAGAGAACCACTTCTTAAAAGTCAGACTTGATCCCCCTTTATCTACCATGCAGGCCACTTTAGAAGGACAGTCACGTACACAACAACTCAGAATGGGGTGTTAGAAGAAAGTACAAGGCCAGCAAAGGACGCCAATAAAATGCTTAAAGCTGTGACTGTGGTTTTTGTGCAACTTCCAAGCAGAGTTTCGGGGGCACTTGCCACCATTCCTTTCCTGTGGAAAGTGCCGGGCCATATGCTGTGCAGACCGACACAGTCTACTTTACCTATCTCTTCAATGTTTTCCTCCGGCCAGCGCTTAAGGCCGACTCACGCTGCTAGCCACAGGACAGGCATGGCAGGTGCTAGAGGGGGCCACCTATTACATTAACCTGCTCTTTGTGCAGAGGTCTCCCTCTGTAGACAGAAACTCTTCAGTGCAGGGATGGAACCTTGTTTCATTTCTAGGAGTGACTTTGAGCTAAGCGAAGAGTAAGGACACAGTGATGACCGTGTTGGGGGACAGGAAATGGAAGATGGGAAGGAAGAAGCAAAGGGGAAGGGAGGCTGATGGAAGGAAGGATGGAAGGAAGAAAGGAAGGAGGGAGGGAGAGGTGAAATGAAGGATAGATGGGAGGGACGGAGGAAGAACGAAACGACGGGCAGAAAGACAGATGGAAGAAAGATAGAGGGAAGGAAGGACAGACGGAAGGAAGGACAGATAGACAGAAAGAAGGGAGAACGGATGGAAGAAAGGCAGGCAGGAAGGATGAAAGGACAGATAGAAAGAAAGACAGATGGAAGAAATTATAGAGGGAAGGAAGGACAGACAGAAGGAAGGACAGACAGAAGGAAAGACAAAAAGAAGGCCAAAAGGAAGGAAGGAGAAAGGGAGGGAGAGGGAGAGAGAGAGAGAGAAAGGGAGGGAGGAAGAGAGGGAAGGAAGGAAGGCAGGCAGGTTCCTGAAGCAGAATATCTGTAGCCTGCACTCAGCCAGGAACACACAACAGGAAAAACTGGAAGACTCACACATTGGGTCTTTGGGAAATACTGCCTTGTATTTCACAGGAAATCTCAAACCCCTCTTTGACACCCTCATCCTCAGGAGGGACAGCTACTGTTCCCATGTGTCCGCGACCCTGGAGGTGACCTGCACAAGGTCTACCTCTGCTTCTACTTGGTAAGCTGGCGATAAGCACTGAAGGCAACCCTGGCAGCCCTCATGTCTCCTCTTCCTGTCAGCCCCCCCATAATTTCTGAACCACTCTCTAAATCTCTGTACTGGCCATTCCAGCTTTATTCTTTTCTGGAAAAATCTGTCCTCTGCACTGAGGCTGTAGCTCCCATTCTTCGGTGATAATCACTTTGGCGGCTGGTTCTAGTCCCTCCCCGCAGTGTCCTGGTCTCTAAGTTTTCTCTCCTCTTGCTGGGTGCGCTCCAGGCACACATCTTTGACAAGCATGGACTTTCCCACACACTGTTGTCTTCTTGGAGATCGTTTATACATTGTTCCTTCTGTTGGGAATATCCTGATCTTCAGTGGACTCCTACTCATCCTTCAAAACCCAACACAGGCTACTTCCTCAGTGAAGACAGAATCACTCTGATTTCCTGAGTCTCTCCACATTCTTGTCCTTCCACCCAATGAAGCCTGTCATAGTTTTCTTTGTGTTGCTGTGATAAAAATCTGACCAAAACTACCTCGGAAAAGGAAAGGGTTTATTTGGCTTACAGAATACATCTTTGAAGAAAACCAAGGCAGGAACTAAGGACAGAGGCAGGAACCATGAAAGAAACCTGCTTCCTGGCATGTTTCCAGGCTAACAGTCAACTATCTTTTATATAGCTGAGGTTCACCTGCCTAGGGATGACACCGCCCACGGTGGGCTAGGCCCTGCTATACAAGAAAATGTCCCACAGATGTGCCTACAGGCCAATTCAAGGGAGGCAATTCTTCAGTTGAGGTCTCCCTTTTCACAGATGTGTCAACTTGACAACTGGAGCTAATTACGACAGAGCCCTTGACCTCTGCCCTGTACATGCTAGCCTGCCAGTACATCCTCCAGCTGATCTGTGAACTCTTTAAGTATAAAGATGGTCGTATTCCTATTGTGTATAACATTATTTTTGTATGAAACACTGGAACACTTGCGCAAGTATTCTGGTAGGTAATATCCACCAGCGGTATAAGAATGTAATGGGGTAATGAACCTATCTGTGTCTGACGGTTTTGATCAACCTTACCAACTCTGCCGTGAACCACCTGAGCACTGTGAAGCTCTCAGTGATGGACAAGGCAGAACGTGTATGTATAAACATGGGTTAGTTCTGTGAGACATGCAGAAACGAGTTCACAAATGAGCCAGATCATTTCAGGGGCTGATGAGTGCTCTGAAGAAACATAACTGGGCAATGGGCTAAATATGGAGGGCAGAGGGGAGCTGCCTTAGATAGATCTGGGAAGTCAGCTCTGGGCTGAGCCTGAAGGATTAGGAGTGGAAGTATAGCAGTCCCAGAGCGTGCGTGTGTGCATGTGCACGAACACACACACACACACACACACACACACACACACACACACACATACGGGCTGAGTTCAGGGACACAGATTATACGAAGCCTCGATTTGAGGATGACCAGGAGGACAGGTAGGGTGACAGAATGATCTGCCAACACAGATGGCACCAAGCAATTGGGGCTAGTGTCCCTCCCTGCTCCTCCCTCACCTTCTCATGGAGTGGAGACAGTTCTCATTAATCTCTGGTGGAGGCTGTGCTACTGCACTGCCTAACTAGAGAACACAAAGACTGCCTGGCCAGCTTTGTTTTCAAACTGTCAATTCCAAATTCTGCTAGCTGGCAGAGACAGGGGCTATTGATTTTCCCTTCTGGAATGCGTGTCCTACAGAGTCTTCGCAAATAGAAACAGAAAAACAGAAAAACATGACTGCTGAGAAAGACGGGGCCAGGGGACATTTCTTTTTAAGACAATTTGTGCGGGGCTGGGTTTTCTCACCTATTACTGGATAGTGGCTTGTTTTCTCTAATTTTCTCTAATTCTTTCCTCTCAGCCTTAGCTCTGTGCCTTTCCAATTTCTCTTGATTTCTTGCTGCACCTTTATTTAGTACCTAGTGCAGTGCTTGCACACAGCAGGCACTTAATACTGGCTCAGTGAATGACAGCATACAGGTGGATTTCTCTGTGAGGCTTTCCTCCAGATCAGTGTGTTTGAGCAATTGTTTTCGACTTAGCACCCTGTCTTTCCAGACTCATTCTCTGTGTTCAGCTTGCAGTAGCTGCTTGGAGTGGAGTCCCCAACTAATGACTGTCTTCTCTAGAAACCAGGAAGTAATTAGGGGCTTCCCTCTGCTGCCTGGGAGGGGACTATACCAAGTCCCTCAGGGTAAGAGTGGCATGCCAGAGCCTCCTAGTTCCAGCGGTGGTGTTCAGACACTGCTGCCTTTGTTTTGTTAACTGATGGAAGTCACGTGGTATCCTCTTTGTGGGGGTGGGGTGGGGGCACTCTGGCGTAGGGTAGACAGGGCATCTCAGCACACTCAACACAATGACAAATCAAGTCCACCAAGCCTGGCTCTGCCTCCTGAGTTTTCTGCCTCTGTGAAACCGACGTTCTGAGAAGGTAGAGCTCACAGGTCCACACGCAACTCTCTGACTCTCTGCTGCTTGCATCCCAAATTGCGTTCATCAGGAGCTCAAATTTTATCTTGCTGTATGCATGGATGACTATGGGAATTAGCCATCGCTGTTGTCTGAGCCTGGACCTCCTCAACTGACACTTCTTCCCCCGGGTTCTAAGGACTCACCAAACACTGTGTACTATTGGTGTGGTCCCTATTGGCTCCTCCTTTAGGTTCTTCATCTCTTTACTTCTCTCCAAAGCTCCAGCCCTTAAGTCCTTGGGCCATTAAGAACTTCATCTCTTAGCTGGGCAGTGGTGGCGCACGCCTTTAATCCCAGCACTCGGGAGGCAGAGGCAGGTGGATTTCTGAGTTTGAGGCCAGCTTGGTCTACAGAGTGAGTTCCAGGACAGCCAGGGCTATACAGAGAAACCCTGTCTCAAAAAAAAAAAAAGAAAAAAAAAGAACCTCATCTCTTAGCCCCACCCCCAGCCTTCCCTTCTTCCATAATTTCTCGACCATATTCTTTCAAGATAAAAGCCTTATGAAATGTCTCTGCATCTACCCTGGACACATCCCCCTATCCAGTTTTGTCCTTACACTTTATTTGCCCTGCCTGCCTTGTTTATTCTGTGAATTCTAAGCATCACTTAAGCCCAGACAGATGCAGCCTGTACCACTAAGACAACCACAAAGGAATGCAGCAGCAACAGCATGTGTCCGGCACCGCACAGAGCTATTCATACACATTATTTTATTAACTTTAACAAAACCCCTAGGAGGTAAGATCAATTAATAGCCTTGTGTTACAGTGGTAGAAACTGACGCTCAGAAGTGTCAAGGCATTTACCAAAGGTCACAGACCCAGGACCGAAACAGATGGAATTCATGCGTAATTCTAGCAGACAGCCAAGCCATGCTCCTAACCTCTAGGCTGCCTTGTCTAAAGCGATTTCCCTCCTCCTGTGACAACTCCACACAGCGCATGTCCAAGTGTTCATGTTAGGAACATCCTCTTCAGAGTACTTGTTCCTTGTCCCTGGTCACACGGAAAGCTACGAGAGAACAGGGATTACATCTCTGGGCCCTACCTCCTGAGTATAATGCTAACTGAACGGAGGAGGAGAGAAACATCCTCCATCCTTTTTAAAGAACTCTTCCTTTAGGGGATGAGTCTGTTCCCCTCTCTTCTCCCCAGGACTGAAGGAGTTAAGGGATAAAACCCAAAGAGAGGAAAATCCTATGTCCAGGTCCTGGGTCTTATAACCAGGAAAATCATCTGTAACCCAACCCTTTTTGTGTTTCCTCAGGACATCACAAATGAAAATTCCAGACCAACAATGGTTTTATGCACAGAATTAAAAACAAAACTGAACCCCCCCCCCCCACCTACTGTATGGAAATGACCTCCCGGCAGTGGGTGTGGGGTGCATATGAAACACAGATGAGTTTTATATTTAGATTTGCTTCCTGCTTCTACAGTGTCTCTTATACAAACATTTTAAAACCCACAAAACCTGAAACTCCGAACACTTCAGTCCCAAGCCTTTCAGAGAAAGGATGCTGGTTCTTCTGCATTTGCATACACTCTGTCAAGGCGACAGGCCTGATGGCATTTGCTGGACCGGCTTGGGAATTCGGATGCTTTCACACACACCCCCAGATCCCCCTGAGGCCTTTGCATGGCTGCAGTTATTCCACAGGGAAGGTAAAGCTCCCCAAACTCTAGTTGTCACTAGGAACCGCTATGGGACTGAATGACTTTCCTGAGAATAGTAAATGCAGTTGACAATTACACAGCCCAGTTTATACATGACTGAAGTGTGTCTGTTAACTCCTCCACGTAAAACTACCACCATGGGACCACACAGATCATTCTATATGTGGAGAAATGTTAACTTGGGGCTCAGTCATCAGGAAGCTGGTGAACACTGGGTTAGTCATTGTCTTTCTCTAGACCTCTGTTTGTCCTGACATTATGGAATATTAATTAAGATGATGTGTTGGTCTGAGTTCGTGGCAGTCCTAAGATTTTAGAATCCAAGAAACAAAATACTGGGAAGCTGGTGAGAAGCAGGGCGCATGAGCAGAGCCCTGCTACTTGCTGGTGTCTCCAGCCCAAAAGCTCTGCCTTATTTAAGGCCAACACATGTCTACAGAGGCACCCATGCACTCCGGCTGCAACTGTGCCACCTTTCCTGTTCTCAGAGGGAGGAGCAGGCAGCCCACCCTTGTCCTGGAGGCCTTGCAAAGTCATCTCTACATCCTGAGTCCCTCACCTGTCAAAGATGCCTATGCCCTCTGTGGGCTTTGCTTGTTAAATACCAAAGGTTTCACCAGGCACCAGCCCCCAGGGTAGGAGGTGGGAGAGGCAGATGGCCTGCATCTGGAAGCCATCACCAGCTCCCAGGCTGGGCTAGTAAACTAACCCCCTTCTCATTTGTTACGGGGGAAGTGACAGTTGTATATCTTTGTTATGTTTGTTTGTTTTGTTTTGTTTCTTTTCCTTTTCAAGACTGCTTCAATTGAATTTGAGCTAATGATGAAGGTTGGTGGGCAGACATGCTTGCTCAGCCAAACCAGATGCTATTTCGGTGCCCTTCTCCAAAACATGCTGTCACCATGGTATGGCCATGTGGGTAGAGACTCAGAAAGCACATGCCTTCTTAAGGCAAGGCCCAGGAACTCTGGAGCTCACACAGGAAAAGAATCACAGTGATTAGCCAAGTTCAAATATGGAGTGTTAAGTCTGCCTCTGGACTATGGTGACAGTGTGTGGGTGTGCCCATGCTTTAACTGTGCAGAGCTGTTCATCCTTGCTCCAGCAGTCAGTGTGCACAAAGGAAATTGAAGTCTGAAGACTCAGGTCTACGGGACTAGGGTTACATAGAATGTTACTACTGGGGAACTGGTACAGGGAACTGGTATCTACTTCTTGAAATTCCCTGCCCCTCAATAATAGTTTTAAAATACAATGTGAGGAGCAAACAAATGAAAGTCAAGTGCAGTAGGAATGGACTTGAGCACGTCCCCAAGGTCCTGACACATGAGTTCTAATGCCGTTTTATAAGGGGCTGGTGACCAGCCTGTTTATAACAATGAGGTCATCACCATCACCACCATTACTGTCACACCACAGGCACCATCTTTAGGACTTGAATTCATGAAATACTATGAATGAGACTTTTTCTCTTTTCCCTCCCTCCCTCCCTCCGTTCCTCCCTCTCTCCCTCCCATTTTCTCAGTTGTATAGAGTACCTGTACCAGATTACCACTCCCACGATACACAGGACTCTTGGAGAAGCTAGCTGGCACCACAGCCATGCAGTCTGGGTGCAGCCAGGCCCTGACCTGAAAGAACGGGGCTTTGTGAAGCTCTCTGTCTTCCAAGCCACCAGAAGGGCTCTCCTGTCTCTCACTCCCATCCTGACCAGACAACCCAAGTGAGTTCAGTCTGTGCCAAAGCAGCAAAACCAGCACTTACAGGTTCTTCACGCCTGTGACGCCTCTGAACGCCTTCCTCGGGATGCCCTGGATCTGGTTTTCGCTGAGATCTCTAAACAAGAAGAGAAGAGGCAAACGCAGTTAGAGACCCAGAGCACATTCTCCGAATCTCATTACGATAACAAAACCCTCGGAGTCAGCCTGTGAAGCCCACCAGAAGGCCTTCAGGGGCTGTTTAGTCTCAGGCCCCTGGCTGTTACAAGCCCGCACATTGTTCTGCAAGTGAGGACTTCTGTACAAACGGTTGTCAGGTGCTGGGGTGGGGGTGGGGGTGAGGGCGGGAGCAGCTTGCTTCAGGGCAGGCACTGTGGGTGGTCTCACACCTCCAGGCCAGTAGCCAGGACTCCAGAGATTATTGTTACACACAGTGCACCCCATTCTGTTTTGGTACCTCCCAGACAAGATTCTTACTCCCCTCTCCGCAAGACATCCCTCCCAAACTAACCTCCCATTTCTTGGGCAGGTCTTTGACATTCTAGTTCTCTGCTCTTAGCATTTGGGGTTGGAACTGAGCCTGGCCACTGGGTTTTCTGAGAGGGACAGGGAGCCTCTTATGCATTTCCATATATCCCATTCAAACCCCGGGGGTCCCACCCCTTATTCTGCATGGTGGGATATCAACACACTGGCTGCTTTGAAGTAGGTATTAGAGGTACCCCGTGTGACTGGCTCCAACCCAAATCTTCTCCAAGGATTTAAGTACAGTCTAGAGTCCCAGTTTTCTTCTTTAGGAACCAAACAGGCTTTTTTGGTTTGGTTTGTTCTCTGGTTTCTTTCTTTTTTTTTTTGGCTAGACAAACACGTGCATTTGTTTTCATTCAGACCTCAAGCCTGCTGGGATCTCAGTAAGTAATCAATCCATAAAGACCCTTCAGGGCCCCAGGCCCATGAGGCAGCTCTGCCAAATGCTGCAAGCAGCAGGGCTATTTCTGTCCGGCCACACACTGTAGGAATATCTTCAAAAAGCATGATGGAAAGGGGTGCCTGTGTAAAGATGAGGTTGCCTGACCGCCAACCTTATGTTTCCTTCAGATATCAGAGGTGTATGTATACACATACTCATATACACAAATATACGCATCTGGTATTTTGAAAAGAAAACCCTCCAAATAATGAAGGGAGAACATCCAACCATTGCCATAACCACTGACAACAATTATACACAGTGTATATAAATTTCAACGACATAACCTCTTAACATACTGCCCATTCTCAACCATTTTTTTTCACACGCTATATTGAGAACATCTGTCCATGTCTTTACCAAACACATCAATGCAAACATTTTAAATGGCCTCACTGTACCTAGCTGGATGGTTCCTTGTATGGCTATGTATTGTTGAGGGGCTGTTGGCTCAACTTCGGTCAGGTAAGGGAACATCAGGATTAGATGGGGTGGGTGGGCCAGCAGGTAAGGAGCTTGCTGACCAGGCCCGACAACCCACATTTCATCTCTGGAACCCACATGGTAGAAGAAGTAAATAGATTCCTACAAGTTGCCCTCTGACTTTCACATATGTGCCACGGCACGTGCGTGCACATGCAGACACCAGCGTGCACACACACACACACACACTCAAATGTAAGAAGGATCCTTTTTAAACAGAAACAGCAGGGCACATTTCTCTGTCTACATCTTTGAGGTACTTCCCAGGCATTTCTTTGGCACAAGGCCCTACAGTGAGAACCTGATGGTCACAGATTAAATCCATCCTTGATGAGTTCTCCTACAGATAGATATGTGATGGATGCTCACATGCTGATTTTTGAGGGCACCTCCTCAAAAGCTACAGAGAACTTCAAACATACATGGACGAAGAGGGCAAGCAGCCGTTTTCCACTGAAACATCAGTGGTCCATAGGGATGCTTTGCAAAATAGGAAGAGGGGGAACCAGAAAGCAGAAGAGAGACATCATCCTTTTTTTTTTTCTCTTGCCTGTCACTTTCTGATAATCGAACACATGCTCTAGACAGCTGGCTGAACCTCAGGACAGTTGGGCTAGCCTCAGGCTAATTTTAGGCTTCAAACCAAGACTTAACTTATTGGGATAGGGTGCACCTATGAGTTCTAGACACTTCTGGGGCTTCCTAGCCAAGTGCTCCCCCATCTCAAATTCAGCTTCCCTTTCCTACAACGATGTAAGTAAATTCTGGTGTATAATGAGCTCTGTTGCAGGCTCCCCCAGCCAGGCCTGATTCAATGAGTGGGGCTCCAGCCTGGAGTCGGGGCACTGAACAAAAGCCCACGATGACAGCAGAGGTCAAGCGGTGTCACCCAGGCCACTCGGCTGTTTTCCATCAGTCTCCACAGAGGGGGGCCAGGTCCTGTCATCCGACTAATGCAATTTCCACCAGGCATCTGGGCGGCACTGGAGGCTCCTGCAGCCACAACGAGCCCAGTCTTTCCTCTCAAAGCCGGTCTCCAGACCATAATCATCTGTCCAGTACCTTCTCAGCCTTTGCTGTTATCTCTGGCTGCTAGGGAGATGGGACCTGGCCACATGTCTGATAAATGGCCGATGAGAGAAAAAAATCAGGGGAAGGGGGAAGAAATCAGATAGGAAGGAGGTTTAGAACTGACAGCTTTAACCACTACTGGAAGCTGGAAGGAGGTGGCATCTATTTCTGAAAAGGACAGTAACCCATTTTGAACAGGATTCATACTGAAACATACGGGGGCAAACACAGTCAAGAGCATAGTAGTGACACAGAGGTTGGGCCTTACAGTGTTGGGGATGGAGATAGGCTCATGGAGCGTAACCAGGACGAGATGGTGTGGTGAAGTTCTCACAGGCAGCCTGTGGGCGAAACCTTGTTTGGGTGAAACAGCTGCTTTGGTTTTTCGGGATACCACATCCTTCCTGTAAGTGTACCCAGCTTTGTTTCTACCTTAACAAACCCAGTACAAGACACAGCTTTCTCTCCCAGCTTGCTGTTACTGCAGCCCCACCCCCTAACCCCATCCCAATTCAGTAAAACAGTAGACGGTAGGGAATTTATCCATTCCCGTGACAATCTGCTTGTAAATTTTATTAATTTTATTTTCCATCGAGCCTCTCTTCCCCAGCTAACAATACCGCAGCCATGCATCTACGGGATTGTATATTGATTTCATAAATACCTCCAGTGGGCTGACAAACTGACAGATTTAATGGTGTTACTGATGGGGCGTGGAGGAGGGTCAGGGCTGGGTGCTTGTCCCCCCCAACCATCCCTTTACAATGATCTCAGGGTCTTTGTGAGGCTTCCTAATAGTGTGTTTATCTCGGCATGATGTCTGAGCATGGAGCTATTGTTAAGTCCAATCCTTGCGACAGACAAGAGCAACCATTTTGGCTGACAATTAAATAAAAATAACAAATTCTATCCATGATGCCCGAGAGCTTAGTTCTGGTCAATTGCTTGTTGGGGTTTTAGGATCTAACCCTTCACAAGAGAAAGATATACTCAAAAATGACCAGAAAGGCATTTTTTACAAACCTTAAATAGAAGGGAGACACAAGTTAAAGAAAGGTTGAGCTATGCAAAGTATGCTGGGTTTTTTTTGGGGGGTGGGGAGGGGATGCCAAGAAGAAAGATGGCAGGTCGGGAAGGCATTCTTGGTTGGGAAGTGGGCTACAGATCAGGATGCCTTTTTAAATAATTAGGCCTGTGAAAGCTAAGGAGAAGTGCATTAGCTAAAGTGCATTTTCCAGCTTCCGGAAAATGATTAACCATCTGATTATTCCATCCCAAAACACAGGACCAAAGAGGACTTATTAAGGAGACACTAAGTCAAATAGGAGTTGGCAAGAAGGGACACATCCCACATCCAGCCAGCCTTCCCCCAGCCTTTTTAATCTACTAAAATGCTTTGGACACAGATTAACTTTCTTGGCAAATTTATTATTGTTTCATCTACCTTGAAACAGGAACCGCGGACACTTTGATAAATGGATTGAAAGGTTGTCTAGTTCCAGAGGAGCTTTTGAAAAGCTTCTTGGGCTCTCCCCACAATGTCAGGCATGCTTTGTTCTCAGGACAACAATGAATGACAGTCCTTGCTTCCACCCCTACCCCTGAAGAGTGAAAACACTCTTGTGGGTACACATGTTTTGGGTACATTCATTCTAACTTGTCTGTGTTAAATGGCAGTTTATGTGTGTGGGGATGGGGATGGGAGGTAGGGGAATATGCTTCCAGGTTTCAAACCCAAATGATTATAAACTTATAAAATGGGTGGAAGCTTCCAGAAACATTGCTTGCTTCTGAAGTTCGTGGCATGGCTTCTACATTGTATGATCATTCAAGTTGCTTCAATTCTCTGGTTTAAGTCCCTCATTTTCAGATGGGATTACTGTTTCACTGGCTTCCCCAATAGTGGGAACAAATTGTGGACCCGAGTAAAGAGCTTTGTATCCCTGCAGCACAGAGAACATTCTGCAAACTGCGCTTTTACTTCTTGAATTGTTTAGGTTTGGACTTACGTAGCTAAAAATGTCCCCAGTTGTTACCCACAGTACACATACCTAAAACTGAGCACAGAATAAAACACACGAGTGTTATTATAAAATCTGAGGCGGAAACCAACACTTCCCTTGTCTAGCATCTATCTACACAGGACTCTCCAAATTTGAGTCTGGATCATTTCATGATGGTTCAAACAATAGAGATCGGTTCAAGGAAAAGGCTGAGACTGGCCAGAGAAGCCCACTGGTGCTTCGTTCTGCACATCAGATAAATTTCCTCCTGCAGCAAAAGGGAACAAATACAGGTGGACAAACAGCCAGAAAACACCTTGAAGGTGGGAGACACTGGAATACTCAGCCCTAAATAGAATTTCACCATTAAATCCCTCCCATCAGGGTCCAGGGAACTTTGTGAAAGAGGAGAGGGAAAGAGTGTTTGAGTCAGAGGGGATGGAGGACACACACACACACACACACACACACACACACACACACAAACACACACCCAGAAGCAAGGCCAGTTAAACAGAACACAGTGTGTATGCATGTAAACTCAGACGGTCGCAGCATGCACTGGCCCTCCATGGGTCTGTATGGGGTCCTAGGGCTGAAAGGAGAAGTGGACACATGCCCCATCCCTAACCTAGAAGCTATCTCTGGTTGATAACCACTTGCAAATAAAAAGTTTTCTTTAAAAGTCTTGATGAGGAAACAAAGCTCTCTTTAGGGTGGGCTACATGCAGGAGATGGCCAAACTCAACAGCATCTTTGGATTTGTCTCCTAAGGCCGAATCAGGGCATTTAAAAAAAAAAAAAAATCTTACAGATCCTCTGCATGCGTACTATGGCTTCTGGTTTTGTGTTTTTATGGAATTCCTATGTGAGCAACTATGTGTATCTCTGTGTGTCTCTTATGCTTTTTCTTTGGCTCTTCTGTTTTGTTTTGTTTTGTTTTCTGTTCTGATTTGTTTGTTTTGTTTTATTCTTTTTATTATTATTCTTTAGACTCTTGTTTGTTTTTTTTTAAAGGAGTGACAGAAAGGGTGTGGAGCAGGACTGTGTGTGTGTTTGTGTGTGTATTTGTGTGTGTGTGTGTTGGGGAGGGGGATGACCCACCATCACCTTTGGGGTGAGGAACTGGGAGGAATAGGGGGAGGGGAAACCATAATCAGAATATATGATATGAAAAAACTATTCTTCAATACAAGAAAAAGGAAGGAAAGAAAGAGACAGAGAAAGGAAAAGGTTGATTTGGCTGAGAAATCAGGCCTCTGAGGCTAAACAGCATATTAACGTTGTCCTCTAGGACTCTAATACTGGAGAGAGCAAGCAGTAAAGCAGGGTCAGCACGAAGAAGGAAATGAAGGAAAACTTACTAAGATCTCAGCCTTAGGTCTTGGACCTGAGAGAGAAAGGACCTGAGAGCGAGAAAACAAGCAAGCAAGCAAGCAAGCAAGCAAGCAAGCAAGCAAGCTCGTTGCTTCAAGTAAGGGTTGCTCTGTAGCCCTGCTCCAAACAATCCTGAGTTAGGGACCACCCAAGGGAATTCAAACTCCCAGGCTCTGCCTGCCCTCCTTTATGTAAGGGTGAATGCTACCGGCAACCAAGGATAAATTGCTTAAGAGTTCCTAGCTACGAGACTTATCAGTTAAGTCAAAAGCTGCTGGGAATAGAAGCCAGTACCAGAGGAGACAACCTAGACCCTAGCCGGCTGGGCCCACTGATAAGACAGCTTCAAAGACAATTCTCAATCAGGAAGTTGGTAGCAGATTGAAACATCACTCCCCAAACAGGAATTAAGAGCCCACACAGGAAGTAGTCAATGAGGTTTAAACTCCTTTGTCCAATTCCTCAATCCCTTTGCACATGAGACTATTCAATGATGTGTTTTCAGACAGCGGTGTTAAAAAAAAAAAAATCCATCAGCTCTCGATTAGCCAAACTAAAGCAGAGCGTGATGTAAAAAGTGTTTATATTTGGACCTATTATTGAATTTGGGATCAGGGTGTTGGATTACTGCTCTGATTCTCTCTGGCCTGAATATATGTTAAAATTGCTTTCACATTCTCTGCCTAGTAGTCAGGAATTTTCCTATTGGTGCAAGGAACCTATCAGTCAAAACTTGTTTAGAGATTTAAAGATTTCTGACAAACCAGCCACAAATCTTACAATTCTTGTTTTCTCAATACGACTTCTCTATGGCACTAACCCTTCAGCATCCCATCCCCTGTCCTCCAACTCCGAATGTACAGTGTTCTGGGGACCCATCACTTTGCTGTAAGAATCAGAAGGAAAACATTGTTTTTCCTTACTCGATGCTATGTGGCAGGAGGGACAGACTTGGAGGCAAAATTATTCCCTGGGGATTTTACTGTGTGGACTTCAGGGAAGATTTATCTTAATAGGTAAATCTCTTCTGCAGGCAATTTATCTTAATAAGCACGATTATATATTTGCAGTTGGGTCACGGTCAAAATCAAATGAGCACCATGCGTATGTCTCAACTAAGAAGCCCGGCTCCCTCTGGCTGGGTATGTCTAGTCAGTGGTCTCCTTTGTGGAAGGGAGACGGCAATAGTGTAATGGAGTCATTTCCTGAAGAACCGCAGCCTATCTCAGGGACAAAGAGAATCTGTGTGTGTGTATGTGCGTGTGTGTGTGTGTGTGTGTGTGTGTGTGTGTTGGGGGAGGGGGTTGACCCGCAAGCACTTCCTAGCCTTCCAGTTGTGCTTCTGGCTTTCACTGGAGGAATCTGCACTACCCTGGTATTAAAAAGTAAATGCAAGGTATCAACATGGCTTGTAGTCTGCCTTTCCTTACACATTTACTGGAAACTTCCGTCATCATTTGAGTATTTAAGATCAGTAGATTAAATGTCAGTTTACATTATAATTCCCTCAGAAAAGATGAGTTGAGCACCTACCATGTGCTACACCCCATTGAGTGTTAGAACACAGAAGCAAACAGGACTGGCCACTGGTCCTTCTGGAACTTACACTCTTGACTAACGTAGACGCAAAGAAACAGGCACCTTGACGTTGACAAGTATAAAATGTGCTCCGTACACCTCCAGAATCGAGGACAATGTTTTTAATGCTTCTTGCTTTTCAACAAGAAGAAAGTCCATCTCGAAGCATACACTGCTTTTATGGCTTTGTCTTTTGCTCAGGATCCAACATTAATTTGAGGTTTTAGAGCTTGAGAGAAAGATGCTAGCCTGAATCCCCACAACCTTCGTGCATGCAGTCTGGCTTCACTCGGAACTAAAGCTTTGTCTTTCAGATAGATGGTGTGAAAAATCCTGGTGGGATGAAGCTATGGCTGAGAGACAGCAGGGCCCAGGTCAGCCCTTGTCAGATGGCCAGTCAGAATTTGTAGGTGGTGCTACAAAAAAAATGAAGGTATCTTGTTAAGTGTTTTAAAGTCATGAATGAGAATGATATCACAAATGGTTTACTTCACTTCCCCTTGGTCTTTGAGAGAGACACACTGAGGGCATTCAGGATCTAGTGACTGTTTTTTGCTTCAGTGTACTCCAGAAAAGGGGAACTGGATGGAGATACAGATGAAACAAAGCTGGCCAGGAGTTACTGGGGCTGAGTGATGGAAAAAAGATTCACCTATTGCTTATACTTTACTTTGAAATAGGTAAGAATTTCTTATAAAAAAATTAATGTGGGTTCTTGGGACCCACCCCAGATAGACACCTGATGGGTCCTGCAGTTGAACTTCTGAACAAATAAGAATCACATGCACAGTGCTACTGCTGAGTCAGGTACTAAGTTCACATCCCAATTTTGCTGTTAAACGGGCTGGATCTCTTCCATGATCTGTTCAGCCCTCTCATCTAACCTGCCCTTATAAATTAGGCTAGAAAATGGAAAGCAAGTGCTTTTCACTTGGTTAGTATGAAGCCAACACACCTTACCATACTATCTTTAAATCTAAGTCTGTCTATGGGGAAAATCTTGGGCCCTAGATGCAAAGGTGCTTAGATGCAAAAATGTTCTAGAAAGCTGCTGGTGGTGTGCAAAATGGCTGTGGTGTGAACAGAGTGTCAGAGAGGGTCTGAAGTGGAGAGAGAGACATAGATGTACTTTGGCAAATCTTCAGGAGCTCATTGGGGAGTCTGACCTAAGAGGAAAAGAGGCAGCAGGCGTTTCTCCCTTCCCTGTGATCCCTGAGGAATGGTTGGAAGACCCTAAGACTTTTGGCTCCGGACTTTCCCACACCTCAGGAGGAATGCTTGCTGCTGGATTAGGACATTCCCAGAGGAGCCTCTAAGACAAGCTTCCTACAGTGTTCAACAAGGTTCTCTAGGGGAGATATCATTGGGGCGGTTGATACCGGGCTGAGCATCCAGAGTAGGTTACAGTGCTGGAGTCAGAAGCCAGGATCCCAGCCCGGGGACCAAACACATTGGAGCTATTGTGCATAAACAAGTAATGATCTGGTTAAGCTGCAGTGAATGCAGAAGGTATGCATGGAGAGGTCACTGGTTTGCTCTGAACAGTTGTCTCATGGGTATCTTTTATGTCCCTTTCCAAGCAGATATTCTAAAGAGCAAAAACTCAAAAGCTTGGGTGTCTGCCGAGAAAGTTAATGGAAAAGTCACTCTGGGCGGGGAATAGCAGTGACACCAAACTGGGCCAATACATGGCCACATGCATACACAACCTCTTATCTAGTCAACAGGACATTTCAGCCCTGGGTTTCATTTGACTGGTAAGCCAAAGTTTGTGACCAGTGAGGGGACAGAGACTGTCAACCCTTTGGGAAACTATCTAATTACAGAAAGGTACTGACTCACAGATATGTAACGTGAGACACAGACACAGTCTAAACTGTTTTATTAGTCATATTAAATATGGAAAAAAGAAATGGCTGAAGGGTCAGTAAGATGGCTCAGCAGGTAAAGGTATTTGCCACCAAACCTGACATCTTGAGTTTGATCCCTGGACCTATATGGTAGAAGGAGGGAGCAGACTCCCAGAGGTCTTCTGATTTTCATGTATGCATCATGGCCTTGTGGGTTCCCATTTATAAGTGTGAGATATATGTGTATATATATATATATATATATACATACACACACATACACACACACAAGTGCGCGTGTGAACACACAATAAATAAATGTGTAAAAACTATGAACTAAATGCTTATTAATTTCCACTTTGAAAACATGTTTAAAATATTATATCATCAGTTAAAAAAACTTACTGATATTTTTTTTTCATACCAAGTCTTTAAAACTTGATGTCTGTTTCATATACAAGCCAAATTGGACTAGAGGTCACCTAAATGGCCAATGGGCACATGTAGTTACTTCCTACTGCTGTAACTGTGCTGGGCTACAATAAGGGCAAGGAGCTACAGCTTCATGGTCTCTATTCAGAGGGACAAATCTTCAGAGGGGCCTGGTAGGACTTGGGAGTGTGGGCGTGGCAGCAGCCATGGAG
The DNA here is from genome assembly GCA_019843965.1 of Rhynchomys soricoides. NCBI lineage: Eukaryota > Metazoa > Chordata > Mammalia > Rodentia > Muridae > Rhynchomys > Rhynchomys soricoides. Next base: position 10,086,686 of record JADRCH010000008.1, read on the forward strand.
GATAGCCAGGCAGCGTTAAACTCCACAGATGGCAGGAAGCACACCACAGCTTGAAACATTTCAATCACTAAGACATCCCTCCTGAGGACCTCTTTCCAATCACAGGATCTTTCCATCTATCACTCTTCCAGGGCTGGCAAGGGTTAACTAACGCTCCCAGTCCAAAGGAAAACTTTCTTCATTTAATTATTCTCCGAGACTCCAACTAGTGCTCTTTTTGTTAATGAAACAGCATTATAATTGACTGATCGTTTCCAGCAAAGGATGCAGAGTCTGAGCTTCTTTCTCCACAGCTCACTAATCCCTAGGATTATCACAGTTTATCGGCAAGGCAGTCACATTAGATGGGATTGGGGAGCGCTCATTAGTGGCTCAATTGTGCCTTCTTTTCTAGGCTAGCTTTCCTTATACCACTTAGTGGCCCAGGAAGCACAAGCAAGGTAGGTCCTCTATAGCCCATGCACACGTACATTTCTACGAAACTGTCCGAGTGAGTCTGCATTTGTACAACACTGTGTAGCCTAGAGCAGTGGTTCTCAGCCTGAGGGTCAAATGACCCTTTCACAGGGGTCACATATCAGAAATCCTGCCTATCAGATATTTATATTATAATTCATAACAGTAGCAAAATTACAGTTACGAAGTAATACAAAATAATTGTATGGTTGGGGGGTCATCACAACATGAAGAACTGTATTAAAGGGTCTAAGCATTTGGAAAGTTGAGAACCACTGCATTACAGTCTGTGTGCATGTATATTACTATGTAGCTGTCAGAGTTCCTGTGTGTAAACATCACTGTTACCCATTAGAATCCCTGTGCATGTACATCACTAGGTACCAATGAGAGTCTTGTGTATGTACCACAATTACAACCTGTCAGAATCCCTACACATGTACATCATCATGTACCTGCCAGAGACCCTGTGTATGTATATCACTATGTACCCATCAGAGTCCCTGTGCCAGTCACTACGCTCCCATTAGAGTCCCTGTGTATGCACATCACTGTGCATCTGCCAGAGTCACCACATATGCACATCACTGTGCACCTATCAGAGTCACGATTGAGATTTGGATGTGCCAGAATCGGACGATGAAAATCTGATTGTAAAGTCCCTAATTTGGTATCTGAGATAGTGCTAGGCCAAGTTTCAGGCTTGATGGGATCTTTAGTTTTATCAGTCTTGTGCAGGGGAGGGGTTCACCTGGTCCAGAAGAATGGTGACATACACTCTATATTTTCTGTTTGAGGTGATGTGTCTGCCCCTTGGGGTTGGGGAAATGGGGCTCACTGCCATGCAATCTACCCTCCCCTGAGTTTGACATGTTATTCTGTTCCCCACCCCCTTCTCCTCTGCCTCATTCTTGGCAGCTATCTGAGGCTTTCATCTCTAATTTGATTGTCGTAGCTGACACTGTCAATCTGAAATCCAGTAGCATAGCTAATGCTGGCTGGACTGGGGTGGGGGAGAGGTAGAGGATGAGATGGGGAGGCAAATTCATCTCAAGAAGTAGCTTTATGTAAATCGATTCTTTGGCCTGAATGCGAGAGCCAGGCATTTGCTGATTAATTGGAGAAGTGTCCTTGTCCCTATGTCTTCTTTGGAGAGATGGCCCAAATTGAGTCCTCTTCTCTTCACAAAGACATTCCCTTGCCAAAAAGCTTTTACAATTAGAAACTGAAACCTTGTGAGCAAGGGGGAGGTGACTGTGGGGAAAAGGGGGGCTTGTGGAATTATTCTGGAGCATGTGCATTTGGCCTGCTTGGTGACTGGGCCCCCTCTTTTGCCTCTGAGTTGAGGACTGATAGCCTAGGTTCAGAGGCCGATCATCCCAGCAGCGAGATCTATTTAGGCATCACCAGCAAACACTGAGAGGGAAAAAAAACCTGTTTCTAATCATTTTGTTTTTAGTAAATTTATATTTTCAGTTAGAACTTGAGTTCATTTCTGTCCCTGTCAGGGAGGAGGGGTGAGGGTATAAATGGTTCAATCTTTCTTTCATGTCCCTTTAACCTTTCTTACAAAAGAGAGCTTCGACAAAATGGAAGCTTATCTCCAGTGTGGTCCTCAGCCCTGGTTCCCAGCTCCTGCTACATCTGACTTCCCCAAAAAGCCAGAGGCAATCAGCCACGTGGGTACAGGCCAAAGAAGTCTAGGTCTAGAGGGGTTAGCTGTTATTCAGCTTACATACTTCCTGGAAGTGAGTTTGTGAAGAGCCACGATCTTTCTGCTGGCCCCTCATAACTCAGCTTCATGAAGCTTTGGCTGTTATGTTCTGTACTTACCTTAAAATATATCTGTCGGATGGATATTAAAAATAAACTCAAGTAAAATGAGTTCATGACGATGCTTGGTTCATGGATGACCTAGAATATATCTCAAGCTTTGGATCATTTTATCCCACAAATTCCATCTGTTCCTTCTGACTATAAAGAGTCCTCGCTACCCTAACTCAGTCTTTTGCCATTCCCTGTTGGGAGTGTTGTGTTTGGTGAGCAATGCCACTAGAACCGGCTTGCAAAGAAGAGGTACAAGCCTCGCTGAGAGGTTCAGTGAGCTGAACTGAAGGATGGGAATGAGCAGCCATACCAGGGAGGCAGGCTACCAGGAGGCATGGACCACCTGGTTTCTCACAGAGAGCTGAGGCCTGGACTGAAAGAATACAGCAGATTAGAAAACGCACTCAATGACGAGAAGAGTTATATCCCTGACAATGCTTCTTAACCAAGAAGGTCCCTTGCTCCCTCTCTGAAGCCTGGTGCTTGCAGAGGACTTGGGGTGACAGTGAAACCCCAAGTTCCAGGATGATTTTGGCAGACTCTAGACTCTAAAGTGGGAGGTAGGTGGTGACAGGGCTCTGATTGTCTCTGGGACAGCAGTCACTGTGAGTTGATTCCTTTATTCCAAGCTGCCTAAAAGATACTGGGGTTCATTACAGGAGGGAAGAAATGTGAAGAAGAGAGGAAGCCGAAGCCCCACCCTAACTTGGACAACACTGCTGGACAGTGTCGACAGCCTAAACTGACCACAGGGAAAAGCTCTGAGCACTGCTTCCGATTCCTCATGCCTCATCCTGAGACTCCTCACGCAGTGCCTCCTTAGCTCCTGCCTCCTCTAAGGGAGAAGTGTTGAGGTTAGCCCATGTTGTCCTGCCCCGTTTTTTTTTTTTTTTTTTCCTTGAAGGGTATGAGTGTGCTGGGGTGGTAGGGAGGGCCTGAGCCTTGGCTGTAGCTGCTCAGGGCCTGGAACTTGGGATGGATAGCTGCAGCTCGAGGAAACGTGGCTTGTATGTACCTGCTCTTTCTTGTAGCTTTTCAGAACTCCATTAAACAAGTGGAATCTCCATGGTGAAGGTGAGATGCTATCCCAGGGCCATCGGCCGATAAAATCGATACAGCTTCAGAGAGGCTCAAAATTATCTCCTACCAGAGGAGGAAAGCAATTCAGCAAGAGCCCAACACTCTGAATGACAAAGGACTGCTTCTGGAGGCCCAGCACGGAATGACGATGATGTAGAAGCTTAAGTCACCACACCATGCTAGTGGCATATACATTTCTTGCCATGATCCCTGGCCCGACTTACTGTTCTATTCAAAGTGATTTCAGTTATTGCTAGTAATTCACACCGTGGATGTTTGGGTGTGGCTTAAAGGAGAGATGTTGTTCTCTTACTTATGTGAAGATGGATGCCAAGTCAAAAGATTTATACCTCGTTTGAGGTTGACACTAATGTTTCATTCCAGGCCTGCTTCTGGATGTTTAGCTCAAACAGTTCTAAATGAAGAACATGAGTACTAGCAGGATCCAAGGAAATGAAAAAAATAAAATTAATTAGTAATGAGAATGCTAGTCTGGTACCAAATACAGTGAGTGCTTTAGTCTCTAGCAAGGAGAAAAGGATCTCCATGGTGAGAACCAGAGAAAAAGGATAAAGGTGAGACTTCTTCAGAAGTGCCTCCTTCATCTCCCTGGGTCTGCTCCCTGCCCAACCACGAGCCATGCCTTCTCCTGGTAATTTGACCTCTTTACACTGGTCTCCAGCATCCTGCAGATGGCCAGGTCTCAGGAGGCAGGGAGCTACAGTGGTGACAACTCAGCTCAGGGTCTGGAAGATTCTGTCGTGAACTCTGCTAGGACAGTGAGTTTATGACCAGAACACACTGTCTGAATCTCAGATTCTGCATCTGTAAAATAGTGACCATGAACTTCCTGATGCCAGAGAATTCCTGTAAGACAGTGAAGGAACTCAGGGCCCACTGCTTGTTCCCTGGCTCCCGTAAACACTAAATACTTGCTATTGATACTTGATCCTGTTGAAGTTAACTTTCAAACACTCTAGAAGACAGGTAAGTTCATGTACTCGTTCCCTCGAGACGTAACAGTGCATGGATTCGATCTTAAAGGTCTCCCAAAAGTCTCAGTCCCAAGGTAGCAGGAAGGTAGGAGACCTTAAAGAATTGGGGGTCTACTGAAAGGTATACAGATCCTTGTAGTGTACTGTTGAAGGAAGCAGGGGGCCTCAGGTCCCTTCGAACTTCATTTTGCTTCCTGGCCCCAAGTCAAATGGGTTCTGTCTACCATGCAATGCCTCATCACAGACCCAGACACAGTAGGGCCAATAGGTCATTGATTGGAACCCTTAAAACTGTATGCAAAACCCTTTCCTCTTAACGAGTCGATTGTCTCGGTTATTTGGTTATAGCGATGAGAAATTAACCAGTGCGTACAAGAGCTCTACCACTGGGAAGCAGCAATTCCAGGTCAAGTTCAAGAAGAAAGGAGGCAATGATTGGGCCCCACTCAGCCTCTTGTTCAACAGAACTCCCAGCATTCCTTCAGGGAGACTCTTCTTTATAGATTGGCCAATCTCTGGAAGAGAGAGGGCTCATAGAAAGTTGGGAGCCTAAGCTAGAGCAGGCCAGCTCCCCAGCACCGGGGAAACTGGGTAGGAAGTGATCAGCTGTGCAGTAACTGTTATGCTGGGAGAGATTATAGGAGAGTCCACAAGGGCCTGAAGGCACTTGGGGAGAAGGGGTGATGAGGTTAGCTGTGAGACTGAAGTCCTGAGAGCAGAGGAGACCAGGAACAGCTTTGCACAAAATGCAGGTCTGGGCTGAGAGCAGAATGTAGGTCAGAGATCCCTGTATGACTCATGGCCAAAGTATCCTCTGCTTTGGGAGGATGCTGGATGTGGACCGTCTTGCAAAGGGCTATGAGGAGGAAGGACTAAGATCCCTCAAGGCAGCAATGAGAATTGAAATTTGTTGCTTGTGACTCCAATTCCTTCCATGGAGAAGGGAATCTTTGCTGCTCTTTTTAAAACTACTTCAGGTTTTATATCTAAATGAAGCTTATCATTACTAGGTGACTACAGCATACCTGGACAGTTAGGCACTGTGTGTTGAAGCTAAGCCAATGAGAAGACATGGTCCACAGAGACAACAAAAGAGGACAGCAGAAATGACATCATCACCATTACAGACCAACAGCTTGAAGCAGGACACTGGTGTCTCCTTCCTGTCTCTAAAGCTTGCAGGGTGGTTGCTGAAGAAGCAAAGAGAGAGACCAGCAACTCAGTCCCCACAGCTAGTGAGATGTCTCAATCTGTGAGGATGTAGTCCCCTTCTAAAGATAGACAAAGGGGAGACAGAAAGGGGAAGAGACAGACAGAGAGAGGGAAAAGAGAGACAGAGACAGACAGGGAAAGATACACAGAACGCCAGATATGGAAGCAGAGGGAAAAGAGCACTGTGAGATGGAAACAATCAGTACAGAGAAGAGGAAAAGCCAGAGACAGAAACACAGGCAGAGCAAAGCATTCACAGAGGAGACCCTGGAAGGGTGACCAGAAGTGACCAGGGTGGAGAGAGGTAAGCACACATATGCCCTAGCAACCTGCTCCGTACAGAAAGCAAGGGGTGGACGGAGGAAGGGGCAGAGGAGCAAGAGGAAACCCAGGAAGTAGAAGCTGAGAGGGATGCTGAGACTTGCCCAGCAAAGACTCCTTCCAAAGTACCGGTTATTGGGAACAGGAAGTGAGGCTACAGCTTCCACTGAGGCTGTTCTGGGGACAACGAAATGTTCTAAGAGTGGAGCTGGGCCTCTGCACCACAGTCCAACCTTTGTCCCCAAGATAACATCCTGACCCAGGAGGGGTGCTCTTCGGACAAGGGGGGTCTGCTGTGGGGCCTTCTTGAGTGAGTATAGATCTCTAGCGGCTCCCCAGTCCTGTCTCCCTGAGCTTTGGAAGCCAGGACCCAAGGTTTGTGCAGAGGTAACTTGTGGACGCTTCAAACTTTTTTACATTACGAAGCAAGTTTGTTTTTTTTAAAGCCTCATAAAATTTCAAGGCACATACTTAATGTTCAAATGCCTGAGTGTATCGATCCCTGCCCATCCTCTAGTATCTTAAGTTTACCCAGAGGACCATTTTATTTAATTAACTCACGGCTTTATTAATATAAATATTCTCCTATTGATCATAAGAGGGCCTGGCAGGTACTCAAGCTGGATGTACATCACCTTCCCTTCCAGCAGCGCCACTTAGAGGGGTAGCAGGCTGGGAATCAAGGAGAGTGGCAGGAAGTGGTCCCTGGGGAATGGTGGGAGCAGATGAATCTATAGCAATTTTATAGAGGGAGGGTTTTTTTTTTTTTTTTTTTAAAAAAGACACAGTTCCTTGCATCTCTTAAAGCAGAAACCATATGGAAATGAGACATGAAAATGGTCTTGGCTTACACGTATCAATTAAGCATGTCAATACTTTAATTAAATCTTTCAACTAACGAGATTTATCCCAATGAATATGTTTTATAGTTTTAATAGCTTTTTTGGCCACTGTTCAAAATGTCAAATAAATTGTGAAAAGGAATTAGAAAAGAAAAAAAAAAAAGGCATAATTGACGTTCTGAACCAAAGCCAGTTTCTTCCCCACCTTGTTCTCCTTCTCTGCATTCATGTGATTTTACAGAATGTATGGGAAGTAATGGGCCTTATAATGGCTTGGCTTGGCTTTTTAAGATTCTTTTAAGCCTTCACTTCTAATTCGTCTTATCAACTTCTCTAAGGCTCACACTGCTGAACCTGCAAAGCCCCCAACCTGCCCCCACCCCAGGGCCTGTTCCTTATTGTCTTGAAAAAGTTAAAAAACAACCCCATGGGTCTTGGTAAATATATCCACAAACAAAATGGTACAAGGTTAAGAGAAATGGAAAGAGAAGGTGGTTACTAAATGGTCTAAGACTCTTTCCTCTCTCTGTCTCTCTGTCTCTCTCTGTCTCTGTCTCTCCCTCTCTCTTGTTTTTCTAATACTTTCTTAATCAACTTACTTTTGTATCTAACCAACGTATCTCTCTAAGAATGGAAATTGAAATAGAACTCGTGTGACAGGTGCAAACTTAAAAGACACACACAGGGAAGAAAGGAGTTCTAAGCCATGCTGGCATTTATCGATGCTGCTGTTGCTCCGGTCTCTTCTCTGTAAATCGGGAATAGTCGGTGCAGCTGTGAACACTAGCCCACAGGTTCAGGGCTATAACCAAAATGAGCAGAAGCTAGAGAGAGAATGATAGAAAGGACATACGTTTTCCTGGGGGGACCACTCACCCCAAATACATGTGCACTTTTCAAAGTTTGCATAGTCTAGTCCCCCAACCTTACCCAAGCAGAAAGGGAGCAGGAAGCAGGGTGTGTGCGCCTCTTGGTCTTCTGTGCTTCACAAATCTCCCTGAGAATCTGACTCAGGCCTTCCCATAAGGAACCTCCCTCCTAGTTCCTAAGGGTGGGTGACTCCGAGTAGACACTCCTGAGAGAAGGAGCAGATTCCATTCTGAACCCCAGAACTCAGCTCACCCTCATAGTTTGAACGCCATTACTTTCGTGACCTGGTTAAGGGAAAGTCCCCCACATCCTAATCAATATCTGACCTCATTAACATGAAGCATTTGTTGCTCAGAGTGGTAGTCTTCAACAAACATTAGAGCCAAAGTCAGACCTTTGTGGGTCATAGATAGGAAAACCGAGGCCCCAGAGAGAAAGGAGTTGTTATTGTCCCTGAGCCTGGGACAAGAACCAGGTCTAGGAGCCTGTAGAAGGCTCCCATCTGTTCCAAGTGTGACTCAGTTTTGTACAAACAGGGTGCGGCAAAAATGCGAGAAAGGGCTGACTTAGTGGCTGTCATTTATCTAGCTGCCAAGGCACACCTGGCTGATCTGGTTAACTAGACAGATGCTCCCCTCCCCCTTGGCCACCAATTTGCAAAGTGCCTGAGTCATATGAATGGACAATCCTTCTAATGCTCTGCCCACATCTAAAATGGATCCATTTTTCTTCCTTTGAATTTAAATTGAATTTAAAATTGACATATAATAATTGTATACACAAATATGATTTTTGATGCATATATATAGTGTGTAATGATGAAATTATGGCAATTAGCAGATTGATCACCTCAAAATTTATCATTTCTTTGTGCCGGGCAACTTTAAATCCTTTGGTCTGGCTGTCTTTTAAAAATCACTATAAATCACTGTGAACTGTAGTCATTCACTCAATCATGCATCTGATGTCTTTGAGCATGCCTCAAGCACTTTCTCAAAGTGAGACGTTGTTAGGCTCTCAGGTAAGGGTGGGATGTTACAGATCTTTATTCTTAGAGCTTCTAGAATTGTGCAGACATCATTTTCAGACAATTAATGCCACAAATGAGCGTGTTTAGACTTTGAGGTGCCATAGAGATGCTCAAGATGCTAAATAAGGGGAGCAGGTGCAATGGCTGAGCTCGATCCACACTAGGCAGCTAGGGGAAGGGGGGCACAAATGGACATATGGAGCAGGAACAGGAATTACCGAGCTTTTGTGGGAGAAGGAGGGCAGCACAGAGGCTGTCACAGTATGGTCTCTGGATCTAGGGACCTTTAAGAAATGAAGATGCTCATGTCTTATCCCAGTCTATATTCGGAGCTAGGATAGCGAATGCAAACACTTGGGATTTATTTATTTAGAGATTTGCAAAGTAGCCCAGGCTAACCTCCAACTCATGATCTTCCTGCCTCAGCCTTTGAAGTGCTGGGATTAAAGGTGAGTGCTACCATGCCTGGCTCATCACAGCCACCACCACCACCCGTGAGGGTCATGTGCACTGAAGTGTGAGAGCCCCTGACATCAAGCAGGCACTGTACGGGGAACTCGGCAACGTTGAGAAAGTTGAGCATGTAGCACAATCGCCTTTGAGAAGCAGACTGTGGTGAGTGTGACTCCCAAGGGATAAGGGGAGGTTGCAGATGTGGTTGAGGAGAATGGAGATGACGGGCCACAATCATGTCTGGATATGGTCTGGGGTCAGGGAGGAGCATGGAAGAGTTCTGAGCAAGGAGAACACAGTTGCTCACTGAACATCAATGTTGATGAAGATCTCATCACTAAGGCAGCAGATAGCCAAGCAAAAGGTTTTCCTCATGCCGATTGGAAAGCCGATTAAAAATTAACAGATACTTTAATGCACATTTGCATATAAATTTTCATTTAAAAAGCTACAGCCTGCCACTCTCTCACCATAGGCCTATTCTTCATTCAGTTCTCTGCAGAGGAACAAGTCCTGATCTTCCCCCACATGAGGGACAGGAAATAGATGAACAATGAATTGCAAAGCAGACAGGAACCCTGGGGGTGCAAATCTGGTGTCCCCAGAAGCTCAGTGTTCTTTTTCATAGGGATTTCCTTGTCAGGAGTGAGCAGGCAGACCAGAAGGAAGGCTGTGCTCGATGATTCAGTTTCTAGAAAGTCCATGTAGGACTGGCGAATCCCTCACTTTGTTCTAGTTGCCTTGAAAAAAAGGAAGACATCGTGGTGGCATACTGTGAATGAGGTAGAGTGATGGAACATTCTAGAAGGAGCCACTGCTATGCAGGGATGATTAGAGCACACACCCCTTTGCTGATGCTCAGTCTCCACTGACCTTGTACCTCTCTTCTGCTGTCCCCTGCCCCACCCCCAACAAACCATGAGGAGAATGAACCTTTTCTCCTTACACGGTGATTATCTCAGGTACTTTGTTATTGTGATAGATAGTTAACTACTATACCTAACAGGCACTCATTTGAGCTTCAAGAATGTTCTGTAGCAGGCACCACTGTTCTGATCTTCCATATGAAAGCATTATACAGTTCAGATACTGATTAAGCTGCCCAATAGCACAAAGAGGCACTGGAGTTGGGCTTGACCAGCACCGAGAAACCTCAGTTCTTCGTGCTTGCTGGCATTCTCACCTCTTCCCACACTCACCCAGTTAGAAAGGACAGACCTCAGTGTTCATAGACACAAAGGCAATGTCTAGACTCTTTGACCTTGGAAAGAAGATGGTGCCCTCCTGGTTTAATGATGCCAGCTTTTTCTGGAGTTAAATATCATTTTACTTCAGTGAGTTTAATTTCCTGGGGTCATGCTAAAGCTTTAGCATTAATGAGGTACTGGAAACACCATAGAAGGTAAAGATAATCTGTTGGGAAGATCTTAATAGAAACCCCATGCAAATGTGGCATAAACACGTGTATTAAAGTTATTTTCTGCCAAGTGAGGTCTTTTCCAGTTTGTGGTTGTGTGTGTGTGTGTGTGTGTGTGTGTGGTGTTCATGGGTGTGTATCAATGTTATGCATATGTGTGGGCTTAGGTATGTGTGTGTGTGCACATACATATGAAGGCACAGAAGTTGATGTTGGAAATTATTCTTGATCCATTTTCTTCCAGCGTAATAACTGAGGCAGGGTCTCTCAATCAAACCCAGAACTTACAGATATGTCTAGTCTAGCTAGCCGGCTAGGTCTGGGGATCCTGTCTCTCTCTTCAGAGGCTGGAGTTATAGGCAAGCAGTGACGTTCTCCCAGGCATCTTCTTGTATTCTGGACAGCCAAACTCTGTCCTTACAGATATACAGAAGTGCTCTACCCTCTGGGCCATCTCCCTGGCTTTCACCTGGGTTCTAGTTGAGTAGTAAGTGTTAAAAGGCTGAGAGGGGTCTCCTGAGGACCCTGCTGGGATCACAAGAAACAGCAAGCCCTGAACCCTTCTCACCAGCAAGTCCCAATCTCCTCCCCACCTCGTAGCCTGGTGAATCTGCAGAAAGAGCAAGTCATGATTTCTCAAAAGGAAAACACCACTTTCCCTCACCTCACCTTACTCCCGTATCTTAACACTCAAGAAAGAAAACGGAAAAAGGAATCATTATGCTCCACTCACACTGTTATAACGAGAAATGCATACGGGGAGGATTAAAACTATCGGCAGGCTTTCTGCTGCTCTTTCTGCCTGCCTGGTACCGGCATCGTCTCCAGCAACAGGGAAACATCACAGGCAATTTGTTGGGAGTTATTTTCAAACGAATTGCATTTGCTGAGAAAAGCACACTTAGCATTTGACGACTCATACGTGAACACATTATTACCCAGGAAAAGAGTTAAAATAAGCGGGAGAGCTCAGGGAATGAAAAAACCTACGAGATTGTGTTTTGCTTAGGAAAAAAAAATGTCCATGCCTTCATTAGTCTGTGTGTGACTGTGGAAATGTTTGGAGGTAAGTGTACCTGAGAGATTTCTACGTAGATTCCAAGCTGCCACAGTGGCCACCTCTCCCGGGGAAATGGGCATGAGAGAAGAGGTTCTGAGGAGGATAGTCTACTTTTTGTTTTCAAAATGGAGAAAAATAAGAATACATGGCCCAAGCTTTGTATCTCTAGGGGTTTTACTAGTGTTTGTAGGTTGTAGCATATACTTGGAAAATGCAGGGAAAGATTGCTTCCGAGTTTGCTTTGTCCCCAGGACTTAAACTTTCTGAGTGTTTTAGATCACTCTACTGCAGGATCGATGGCAAGCTTTTTGCTGTGCTCTGCCCTGCCTCATCAGGAAGCACAGTTGGAAGGGGATCTCAGTATCAGGGCAAAGCAGCCAGGGAAGGCATTGTCCTTCAGTCCCTTCCCATCAGCATGTGCATGCTCACCTGTCCAAGCCCCTGCCTTTGAAAGTTAGCTCTCAATTACAAACCTGCCTCCCTATCTTGTTAATTAGAAGGCAGGTTATTCAATACTAGTTTAAGTATGATCATGCACAATGGAAAGACAAGGAAGAAAGTAAGCAAAAATATTAATTTTCACTAGATCTGTGGGGAAATGGGTAACGTATATTCTCTCTTTTTTTAAATGACTGGTTACCTGTGCTTTCTATTCAGTCACTTCACAGTGACCTTATATTACACATCCAAAAAAAGAAATTTTTTTTTTTTTTTTTTGGTTTTTCGAAACAAGGTTTCTCTGTGTAGCCATGGCTGTCCTGGAACTCACTCTGTAAACCAGGCTAGCCTCGAACTCAGAAATCCGCCTGCCTCTGCCTCCCGAGTGCTGGGATTAAAGGCGTGCGCCACCACTATCAGGCTTAAAAGAAATGTTTATTATTTCCCTAAAGCTGCATAAATAGTATAAAGAGGTTTCAGAAACATAGAAATAATTACCCATAATTTTTCAGTGCAAAGTAACAATTATAAATAGTTTGCTTATTCCTTTTAGCCTTCTTTATGTGTAAGTTGTTTGAACTTACACACATGTATACACATACGCATACAGAGAACGGGAAAGAAGAGGGGACATGGCTTCACATTCCTTTTTTATCTAACATTACATCACAAACAGTGTACATCAGAGGCAAAATGCCATTTCCTTGTATACCTGTTTGTATTGAATGTGAAATCATTTGGGTGCATCATCTAGTGGATGTATTTATAAATATGTCACTTGGCTTTTAGATAATGTCTCAGTATGTAGCTCATCGTGGCTCAGAGCTCATCACCCTCCTGCCTTCATCTCCGGCAAGCACTGTGTTAGAGGTGTGCACCGTCACACCCAGCTCCACATATTTTTAAAGAACACATTAGAATACAACTGAGATTGCATTAATTATTTCCCACACATTGTTGCATTCTGTCTGCTTGGCTTTTTAAACGGCTGCATTATACTCTCTGTAAATGTTCCCCAAAGGACAATGGCCACATCAGAGACACTGCAGCGACAGGTAAGTCGCTCAGGGCCCTCGACCTTCTTACATGCTGGTCCAGTCTTTCCTAATCTGCCTGAATAGCATGCAGTCCCTCCACATCTGTGGAGGAGGGTAGGCAGACTCCCAGCTGAGATGATGTCACCCTATGGGAATGAATCCCGATGTCGGGAAGGATGAGCCATACCGATGAACTGAATTAATAGTGTCTCCAAGTCCTGCACTGCAGTGAGAAGGGACATAGTGCTCTGGATTGATGGTGGCCAAGGTGGCTCCAGGGACTTCTCTTGGCTCTTATAGCAAGGAACTTGATACATCTACAACCAGAGTATCAAACTGTGCAAGGAAGCATGGGGAAGGGGGGACTTTGGAAGTCTGGTAATCATGGATTTTTAAAGAGTTTCTTCATCCTGAAATAACTTAAAAGCCAGACACGACACTACAGCACACTTCAGTCCTTCCCACTTGGACCAGCTATTTCACACATTAAGGAGTAGAGGTGACCAATGTCTAGCTCCTCTGAACATGTTTCCCATGCAGACCCACAGGGAATGCGGAGCCATCTCTTATGGACGGGCTTGTATTCTATATGCCTTGGGCAAGAGGTTCTCCAGTGATATTCCAAACAACTTACATTCTGCTTGGGCTCATGATTTCCTTTCTGTCGACATACCATGTCACATTCACAGGTGTCCCAGGGTTCACATCCAGTTTTGTCTATCTCTCCACATCAGTATAAACCCATCAGACCCACAGACCCGTCACATATTCATCATGCCTAGGTGGATATGTGACCAAAGAGTCAGTTTGAGAGCAAATGTCCACTCCTGAGTTGTTCTTGTAGAGCCCTCACGTTCTGAGCATGCCCACAGCACACACTGCAAACTGGCATTTAGTGTGGCATCCATGGTCTTAAAAGAAAAACCCAAGCTAAATATTGTAGAATCAGAAAGTTCACATAAACACCGGAGTTGTGGCTTCTTTCAGAACTCTGAATACCCTCCAGTTTAGCCCCCTCTCCCATGACATAAAGCTTGGTGGTAAGCGTCCTCTACAGAAGGTACAGGCAATTTGTATTTCAGGTTCAGCTGCGTCCGAGAATGTCCCTGTTGCCGCTTAACACCAAGACTCCTGCACTCACTGCCGTTCATCATGGAGCCTGCACTGCTGTTTTCGAATCGCAGCGAAGTGATTTTATTATGCCTGCCCACTTCACTCAATTACTTTACTTGAAGGCATTTGAGTTGTAATCCCTGGCCTAGAGTTTAGAGAATATGTCCTGGAGATTTATTTAGGCATTATAAATGGTAAGAAACACAAGAGGGCAAAATCGTACTTCCCATTTTCCTGTCCTCCGAGGCAGTTCCCCAATGGGTTGCTAGGACTGGCTTACCTGACCGGGCTCAGTTACCACATATTTCTCTAGAAATAACTCCATCTCCTATTCTTTTTGTGACCACCTGCTTTAAACTTACTGCATTTAAAGTCAAGTTGCTTGTTGCAAAAGCGCCGTGCCCCTCCCATTAAACATGTATAGAGGCATGTGGCTTCATAGCCAAGAGAAGTGCATCATTAGGTGATTATGCACAGAACCAGGCCGCCTGTACTGGTGACAAACTTCTTAAAGGATTCCTTCATGACTGACCATGAGAGAATATTTAGCCCACCGGTGAGTCAGCTTGGTAATGTAGAGTAGTCCTGTTTACTAACTTGATGGGGAAACTGAAGGCTCAGTGTGAATACTGTCTGTTGTCACAGGACTGTCACCTTCAAGAAAAACATCTAGGGCTGGAGAGATGGCTCAGTGGTTAAGAGCACTGACTGCTTTTCCAGAGGTCCTGAGTTCAATCCCCAGCAAACACATGGTTGGCTCATAACCATCTGTAATGAGGTCCAAAGCCTTCTTTTGGTGTGACTGAAGAGAGCAACAGTGTACTCACATACACAAAACAAATAAATCTTAAAAAATAAAGACAAAACGAAACAAAAAAGAAAAACATCTAAACACATATAATTTCTAACATCAGTTCGCTCCAGTTCAAAGAAAATTTTTATTCCTAAACTTAAACACATACACGTGTACACTCTTTGGGTCCTGAATCAAGGATGGGTGGAGTAAGCTATCATAGTATCATAGGATACTTGCTGAGGTAGACAGAGGGTCATAACAAGAGCATTGCTATCCTTGATTGACATGACTTCTGTAAATATTACCTCCTTTAAAGCAAAGTTCATGCTTTTTCTCCTTAAGGAGCAGAGAGGTGATTTGCCTCTGAGGCTGAAGAACATCACAGCCTTTGTGCTTCTTTGTGAAAGAAGACAGTACCACAAATCCCAGACCCTAGACATGGGGACTGCAGCCTGGTATTTGGCACCAGGTTAAGAACAAAACCAGAAAAAGCTTGGTTAAAACCAAACAACTTCTTGGATTGATACACCAGGCTCTTCTCTAATCTGGATTCTCGTTTTTAGCTTGCTTACTCTAACTTCCGAAGACAAATCGGGCACGTTAATTAAATACCAAATGATTATTAAAGTACTTCAGAAGGAATAATTATGACATAACTGATAGGTGCATGGTAGATCACAGTGTGTACGTTCTGAATAATTCATGGGGGACCTAAGCCACACTAGCTTCCTACAGCACCTCTTTTCTGTAGCCTCTGATCTAAGGATATCCGGGGGAGTAACTGTGCTGTGGATTTAAACTTATTTCCTATGACTTATCGTTGGCTCCCAGTGAATACACTTTCAATGAAGAATCTCTAATTAAACACCGGGTTTTGCAAGATCTAAATTAAATGCATCGCTCAAGAAGATTTTTTTTTCCTTGAGACAGTCTAATAGCACATGGGTCTTGTTAGCATACTGGAATTTGTACATGTTCTCCAACAATAAGAAGTGGCTATCCCATAACCAGGCATCTTTATAAAAATTTCCCAGCCTCTGGTTTCAGAACAGAGTGCATGAGACCATAGCTCAGGCATCAGGAGTTTAGTGGGGGAAAGCCAGCCAGCCAGCCAGCCAGCAGAGCCCAGCAGACCCAGGTTCAAATCCCCTTTTAGGGAGACCTTTCACTCCTGCGTCTATGCTTTCTTATCTCACATATTTTAAGAGTCTTGGAGAGGACTTAACGAAAATATTTTGAAACTGCCCGGAAACCTAGACAGCCCAGATAAATGCTGGCTCTGCTGGACAGTCAGCATCGTTGCAGAATACGTGTACTATCAGTATTTTATGGGGTATTAGAATCTGATATGCATATGTACTGTTTGATGATCAATTCAAGACAAGCAGCAATTTCTAACCTCTCAGATATGCTCATTTCTATGTGTGGGGAACTTTGAAACTCTTTTCATTTTAAAACACGTGATTACCTATAGATTACAGCTGTCCTATACATTCAAGTACTTGGTATATAGACTTTAAAAGCATTTTTAGTTTTTAGTCTTTCTTTTCCTTCATAGAAAAGAAAACCAAGGTCTCAGAAGATCAGGAAAAGCTCTTGCGGACACAGCTGGAGCGGCTCAGATGAGAGGCTGATGCAGCCTTGCCAACAGCGTTCCTCTCCACAAGCGGCTTCTGCATGCTCTCTCCCCATTTCTCTCCTCCCCCTCCCCCCACACTTACATATGACCTAGCATAGCTGGGTGGGTACTGCAAACAAACTGACCACAGAAAGGGCATTCCGCTCCTGAATTCTTAAAACATCTGTGTGATATATTCGACAGATCTTCCTAAACGAGGGAAGCTACCATTTGCCTAGAGACCCTCAATAATGGCCGATCTCAGCTTATAACCTCATCTCCTCCCTAAACTGAATGACCTCGAATTTTCCACAGCCTCTCCTTCTCCTTAGCCATTCTCAGTTCCCGTGCTCTGGCCCCACTCATAATTTTGATCCAAATTGCTCTTCGTTCTCATGGTGTCTACCCAGCCTTGATTCTTCCATTACAACCCATTTGGCGTAGGCAATCTACCCCCACCCTATTGGTCTCCTAGTAGGAGATTCTCTTTTGTATTCCAAGGTACCAGAGTCTAGAAGCCACTATCAACATCAGTCTCAGACCGCCTGCTACTGCTTTGAGACATTTAAGGTCTTTCCCCCCCCCCTTCTCCCTAACTAAACCACATGTTTCTTATCACCTGCCTGAATTTCTCACCGCACCCAGCTAAACCCCACAGTCAGGCTCCTGGCTGCTGCTGGCCTGAAAAGCAGTACCGAAGGGCATCTTGTTCAGTGACAGAACAGATGAAAAACTGTACCAATTACTTTTCCCAACCCCGCTGCATCATCTGAACATTCGACCGTGTTTATAAATTTAATATTAAAAAGCAAAATATATCCGAGGTATTGTTTTAAATCCCATAAAGTCAGCTATTAAATGAATATAAAGCTAATTTCTTCCCACTCTAACCTCTGGTCTTTTTCTCTAGGGATGTAAATATTTTCTTGTGCATCTTTCTTCACAGTGTTTATATTATGTACTGATATATATATAAATAGATATTATTTAAGATTGACATGAACAATACACACGATACTCTGCATTTTTCTTCAGTAATTTAACTGTGCAGACCTTCCAACAGGAACATTGTAATTCCAAGTCTTAACTGGCCATCTCCTGTTCTTTTGCATGATAGGCCAGTAACTTGTATCCCATTCAAAGTTGTTTCTGGTTTTCTGTGAGGCAAAGGACTTCAAGGGATGTATAATCTTGGAATATCTTGTGAATATAGCTATTAGAAATTCCTACGAGTTGGAAATGCCGGGTCAAAGGGAGTATATGTACTTAAATTCGATAAATATTGCCCCCAAGGGGCCTCAAAGTGGCAGCATTAATCCTGTTTACTTGGCATCCACACTGACTCCTTTAACCACAGTCCCAAAGGAGGGCCAGGATAGCACTAATGCAGTGGGCAGACTCTGCCCATGGTCTGGGAAACATTTAATCATTCTCAGAAAGAGCCTCAGTGACAGCAGCTCTCATCTGCATACGGAAAGCACAGTCTGCTAAGTGGCACCTTCCACAGACTGTCGGGAGCAATCCCTTGGTAACTGTGGATGAGAACACTTGTCCTCCTGGGAGAGAGGAACCTAGATTCTAGCTCCTATTCTGCCACTCATCCTGTTCCTCCACCCACAGACAGTTACCTTCCCCCAGTACTTTCATTTCCATATTTATAACCTGGGTGTTTGAACTTGGGGGTCACAAACTCAAACACAAGGACAAGGCAGGGACTACTTAATTGGCTGGATGGGAAATAGCCCACGTACTGCAGAGGGCTGGGACTGGGGGGGGGGGGGGTAGGCTCTTT
The DNA here is from genome assembly GCA_019843965.1 of Rhynchomys soricoides. Classification (NCBI taxonomy): domain Eukaryota; kingdom Metazoa; phylum Chordata; class Mammalia; order Rodentia; family Muridae; genus Rhynchomys; species Rhynchomys soricoides. Next base: position 10,105,043 of record JADRCH010000008.1, read on the forward strand.
CCCCCCCCCCCCACACACACACATTGTGAGGGCACTCAGTTTTCCATGAGAATCTAAAGTGGGAATTTTATGCAAAAATCTTCAATTCTTTTTTTTCTTCTAGATTTGCAACTGTTACAAGCTAATTAAAAAATTTAAAGATTTGATTGGATGCTTAATATGCAAAAAATCAATAAGTTTGTAACACTCAAAAAGAGAAAACAAACTTCCTTTGTCAGAAGAGACAGCTTTTATTCTGACTCAACTTTCTGAAAACCAGCAGCTAAACAGACTAAACCAAGCACTGAATTCTTCCTATAGGAAATCTATTTCAAGGCAACCAAAGAGCCCAGGCTTTGTTTTGTCTTAAATATATGAGTCAACTCAAATAATACATGTAAGTAGAGTAGAAGAAAAAAAAATCATCTTACTATTTCTAATTAAATAAGCCACCCAGAAGACAGTCATCAATAAATGCTAAGATCACTGAAATGAAAGGTGGATTTTTTGGGGCTCTGAATTATCACTCAAAAGTTATTGCTGACCGTGGAGCTAGAAATGCAATTTTGCAAGAGTGCTAAGCGATTTCTGCATGAAAGCCGAGAGACCCAGGTGGTGTCAGACACATCCTTGACACACAGAGTCTTACTTATTGAGGATTTTTGACTAAAAATGAACCCTAAATCTGAACAAGTCTTTATCTAGACAGCTGTCTGGGGGAATCAAGGGCTATATATGGAGAAACGCATTAAACTGTATCAGGGGACACCTTTAGGAAGACTTCAAGCAGCTGGCCTGTTTCCAGTCAATTGGCAAGTCAAAAGAAAGGAAGAAGATAGTCTAGATTTCAGAGGACAGAGTTTTAGATGGATACTTTTCAGTGAAAGTACAATATGAACCACATATGTAAGTTTAACATTTTCTGATAGCAAAAGCGAAATGCCAATTACTTAAAACATTTAAATACTTATTTTCTTTGTTACAATATTCTTCTGAAATTATAATTACATCCCTTTTCCTTTCCTCTCTCCAATCCCTTATTTTCTTTTAAAACTGTGTGCATGCGTGCATGTGTGTGTATGTGTGTGTGTGTGTGTGTGTGTGTGTGTGTGTGTGTGTGTGTGTGCAAGTACCCTCAGAGGCCAGAAGAGGGCGTGAGAGATCCTGGAGCTAGAGTAACAAACTGTCTGATGTCATTGCTGGCAATCAAACCCTGCAAGAGCAGCAAGAGCCCTTAAACACTGAGCCATCTCTCCAGCCTCCAAAGAGGTGCTTAGTAATGAATTTTGTTATGAGTATGTCCTGAATATGATAATTTCAACCTAAAACTATTGTAAAATTATCTTGAGAAGTCATGCTCGCTCTCTCTCGCTCTCACTCTCGCTCTCGTACTGGGTTTGAATTGAATTCCAGAATGCATCTTACACTCACAGCACATCTTCATTTGGTCCAGCTGAACATACTGAATAGCATAGCTCTTGACTAAGAAGCATATTGAATACAATGACAGACCATGTTCAAATTGTACTTCACACAAATCCATTGTTGAAAACCATTTTAGGAGAACTCAAGGACTCTTAACAGGGACTGGATGATAGATGGTTCTTGAGAATTATCATTTGTTAGGTTAGGTGTGATGATAGTCCTACAGGCTTGTAAGAATATATTTTTACTTTTTTAATGAGGCATACTGCAATATCCAGGAGTAAAATGCCACACTGCCATTTAATATACTTCTCCAAAATCACCTCTACCCCAAAGCAAAACATTCCTAACTGTTAAGTCTAGGTGACAGGTATATGGGGATAACGAGTTAAGTGACTGCAATATTTTAGGATGTCAGGTGCAAAATATGCCTGTGGATTGCAAGTGGGAGATGCAGACACAGCCAGCAAAAAGCCCTCCTCTAGGGGTGCTTCTCCATTTCCTCTGGAGAACCTGAGGTGAGAAGTGGGTCTTTCCCTTCAAAACCAAGTGAGCTATGCGCCTGACACACTAGGACCAGTGATGGCAGGTCCCATCCCAATGTAGAGACATGGGGACAGGGACATCCTGGCACCAAGTGTATCACTTATGGGCTTTGAGGCTGGAGAGTCCACTGTTGTCCTTCATTAGTGCTAATGGAATTTCAAGGTCAACGACAGTCATAAACATCGGCCTTAAATTAAATGCATCTGAGGCTCCTTGCACAGGGGATCTCTCTCTCTCTCTCTCTCTCTCTCTCTCTCTCTCTCTCAAAAGTCAAGTTGCTTGGGAGATAGGAGAGTGTCAAAAATACAGTTAACCTTTCAAGATGAAAACATTATCAATTCTATTGATTTAGATCATAACTCACTTCCGCTTAGCTCAACAAAAAGGACTGGCAATTTAAAAAAAAAATGTGTTTTTCAGTCTTATATTTTTTTTTCTCTTTTCCTCCTTCCCACCCTTTCTTTCCTTCTCCTCCCTTTCCCCACCTCTTCCTCCCCCTCTTCCCCTCATCTCTTTCCCTAGGGAACTTCTCACTCAGCTCCGTGGGGGAAGCCTCCTAGGATGAGACCCATGGGATGTGGTGAGATTGCTGACAGCATCGTAACGCCAGGCACCTCACCTCTGGTGCGCCAGTATTATTGATAGTAGCGTCTCTGCCTGTCATTTTGCGCCTCTCCTGAACAGCTGGAAACATCTCTGCAATTCTTGTCATACAACATGACTAATACGTTCAGCTTCAGAGGTACAAAGCAGACAGAAACAAATGAGGACAGGTTTCTCTGTCCCTCAGGTGGGATGTGTACCTAGGAACAGAGAGCCCACGGCATTGCAAGCACAGTATCCACAGAGTCTAGGGTCTGAGAGGCTTGGATAAGGATCTGAAATCAGCACCACCCCCCCCCCCCCCCCCCCCCCCCAAGGCACAGGTTCAGAGAGCTTATGTTCCAGGGCAAGGTTGACAGTGATTCCAACTAAATCCCAACCTTACCACTCTTTGAGAAATGTGTAAGAAAGCTCCTCCCCCTTCTGTTGTGCACGCCCAGGGCTCTTCCCCTTTACCCTAGCTTCTGTCCCTCCTTGTTTTGGGATCAGCAGTGAAATAAAAAATCAGTCCACATAAATCCCCATAGATGTTGGGCTTGTTTGTCTGTTTGTTTATTGATCAAACTTCACACCAAAGACTTCCAACTTCAGAACTCCAAACAGGAAGCATTGTCTTGGTGCAGACAGTGATGACATTTGTTTTTTAAATTATTATTAAATGAGAACTATCTGTATTGAAGAAAGATGGTCACTCCCTGTAATCCATGTCCCCATTCCTGGGAGCTCCAGTCGGCTTCCTTTCTAAAGCCTACAGTCTGTTGCCATGATTCTTGTTTCTCATCAAAAAAGAAAAATTCACTACTGCTTTTATGTCCATGCTATCTCTAGAAGCATACCTTCCAATCTGGAAGGTTCTGGCATGTTAATATCGACTTCTTCTTCACAGAAGCCAAGGAAACCTTCACAGGGGCATTGTGCAATTCGGTTTTTATTCCACCAAGCTGAAAGGGTTAGCTTTATCAAGCTAATGCAATCTTCTCTCCCAGGACAGACTAACACGGACTTGAAACAACCTTCGAGTAAATAGCTGGGCCTTCCCCCGAGTCTTTCTCCCTTCATCTCTGTTGAAGAATGTGGAAATATGGATTATCATTTTGATTACAAATATATTTCTATCTAGAGATAGATCTACAAAGGGCTAAAGTCACCTCTATAAATTTAAACAGTCTCCGGTTAACCCCGGAGAGTTAAATCCTCTCTCTCTCTCTCTCTCTCTCTCTCTCTCAACATCCTGGTGCTTCAAAGATGTTCTATTAGACAGATGTCAAGTTGATATAATAAACAGCAATGCCAAATCTAATGAATTAAGGGAAAAGAGAACCACATGCTGAGGTATTTCAGATGAAATCAGGTAATGACAGGGAAGAAAAATGAAGCCACAGTTAAAAACAGTTTGAGAGTCCAAAATTCAAGGTGTGGAGAGGCCTCAAGCAGGGGGAATTTCATCTGTGTCCTACATTCGTATGCCTCTCCTGGTGCTCTGCCTTGAGCAAAAGAAAAATAAGATGGAATTTAAGGGGTCTCTGGAGCTGCCAGAGCTTTGGGTGGGGGAAACCGGTATGTCTGTTCTCAGCGAGGCTCCAGCCCAGCTATCAGGGGCTGTAGAGGTGAGGGTGGAGACAATTTATGAAAGGTTTGTGAAGTAGATTTGTGTCTCCTTGCTCTGGCAATTAATTTCACTCACATGAAGGAATTCTGCTCTCCAGGGCACCGCTCACAGAAAGCCCAGGGGCTCCAGCCTCCCTGGGTACCCACTTGGCTGTGCATCTGGTGTTGGACCAGGGCCCACTCAAGTTAGGTAGGAAGAGTCATGGTCCCAGGGATACATTCGAGATCACAGATGGATGCCACAGTTAACTCTTTATACAGCTCTGCAGGCTCTGCAGAAGGGCCCACAATCCCCCAGCTGTAGACAGGGAACTATAGTCAGTTGATGGCATCTTGGGGAGGGAGAGCCAGTTCTCTTCAATGGTGTGTGGCTCAACCATGTTCTAGTGGATGGCCCTACACCTATGAGTATGGGTGTTGTGCAAACTGGACTTGGTATGGACAGAGAGGGTGGGAGAGAGAACGTGATGTTGGGCATCTGTGTAGGGAGGGAAGGGGTTAATATGATCAAGATTCATTATATGCATTATGAAATGGGCAAAGTGTAGACACATCTATGTTTTTCCCTTTGAAGTCAAACATTAATATAAAAGTTTAAAAATTTTGTATTAAATTTAAACTAAAGCAAAAGCCACAACTTAACACGAACCTCACTAGGACTGTTTAGCAATAAATATGTAAGTATAAAGTATTCATTCCCTTTGGCCCGATCCTCCCTCCGCTCGGGTAGTTTTTTGTCCTATAGGGGCACTTGTAGTACCACACAGGGATAAGTATGTAACGTCAGCTGTCACAGCACTCACCCAGCAATACCAGAAACAATCTGAATCTTTATCTAAGATTGCCGAGTTAGTTTCAAACCGAGTCCCAGGATGTCTCGTACAACATGTAGTTATATGAGGAGGAATTATGTTCTGTCATAGAGACTTGACTATGGCATACTGAGAAGTAAAATAGGAAGCAGAACGGGAAGCTTTGCAATGATGCGATGCTCTCGGACTTTATTTTACTGTGCACAGGAACTTTCTATAAAAGTATAAAAACCTTCAGTAATTTATCCTCATGTGGCTCAATATCAGAAGAATCTTTTCATATTGCAAAATTCGATTATATGTGATTTTTTCCCCCCAAAACAAAGAACTTAATTTTTTTTCCCAGTAAAAACTGAAAGAATGCCCCTTGCGTAAGATGACGTGGGGGATTTCTTCATTTGCTCTCATATCAAACACCACAGGCTTTAACTTTCCTCCCTGGTATTATTATTATTGGCAATAATGGAAAATTATGGTTTGAGTTGTACACATTTGTCACCTAAAGTTACAACCTCATCTGAGAACCTTCCTCTGCGGTGATTTTAGGTGATCTTTCACTCAATTTGGTATTATTCAATATGCGCTAGTGGAGAATGATGGTCAATATTTAGTATGTACTGAGATTTAGAGAGGTTAAAATCAAGCGGAGGGGCCGGTGTCTGCTATGAAAGCAGCTGTTCTTTATTCTTTGAAGAGGAAATATCTAGATCCTTGAGTTACTCAAAATACCAAACTCTGTAACAACAGCCTTGGTTATGGAGCGTTTAGGTTCGGTGGGTATATGGTTTCTCTAGAGGCATAAACCCAGAAGAGGCCAGCAGAAGGCTACAAAGACAGTACATTAGGCCTGCCCTCAGGTCTGCAAGTTTGTCTGATGTGGCCTTTTCTGGCCATAGTCCCTCTACCTTTATTTATAGTCTCTCTCATGGAGCTAGCATCCATCCTCAAGACACACAAGGAATCAAAAGGAATCACATCAGCTTTACATGCCTCGGCCAGTTTAGCAGAGAGCAAGAGCAACAATTTAACTAGAAGCAGGAAGGATTATCTCACGATGAATTATTCACCAGTGAGACAATTGTGGGTGTGTGGAGGGAATACCGATGCTGAGCCGTGAGGTTGGACTGCTCGGCCCCTGGGTGTGGTATTAGAGCATCTTTCTAGCCCTGACCAATGAGATCTTCACGTTCCAGGGGTCCTGACTCATTCTAAAATGCTTTGTCTGTCTTCAGCTCAAGTTCACTTTTCTGGGCCTTAGGGAATTTCCTTTTTAAGTTTGCTTTGATGCAACTTAATCTCTGTTTTGGCCACTTACGTTGCGCATGTGCATAAACTCACATACACACACTCATATGCTCACTCTCTCTTTCACACACACACACACACACACACACACACACACACACACACACACACGGCTTGTTCCAACAGAGTCCGTTTTCCTGTCCTTTGGAAAACAGGAATTAGAAACATCACACACTAAAGCCGCCACACTGTATGCAGTGATCTGTAGGAGACAAGCCGATGTGTAAATATCCACAATGCCTTGCTCACTCATCCGTTCGCTTGTCTGGTAAAATAACTGTCTGTGGTGTCATCACTGGGGTGCATTGCTTTGCTCCTGCACTGAGAATGTGGGCAGGGAGCAGCTTAGCAGAATGTCTATGTTATTAAGAGTCCAGAGGCTCTGGAGTTAATTTGCTTACATTTTAATCTGAAATTCTTGATTTAAAATCCTTTTTTTCGCCTCCTTCTTTCAAAAACTGGTGTGTTTAGACATCACCTGTTATCTGACATGTGGACGTTAAAGTGACATAGGAACTCTATCCCTAAGGACGTCCCCTGCGTGACATCATGGACAGAAAGCAGCTCTTTCTCTTCCTTGCTCCACTCTCCCCTACCTTCTCGAACACACAGCTTCCTGTTCTCTGCAACTCCAGATACCCTTCTTCCCAAAACATGACCACTCAGAGGCAAGTCCCGGCTCATCCATTCACCTCACGTGCGAGATGAGGAGGGCAATTTTATGTGGTCAAGATATATGGGACAAGCCAACCTCAAGTTCACATCCGTTAAAGCATTTCTCTGTTGGCAACATTTTTACAAGCCTCTCAGAGCTATATGCTTAATTAAAATAAAAGGCTGATATACATCATTGCACCAAGTCCTTGCTGATGCAGAGGAAGGAAGGGGAAAAATGAGCGCATTCATTCTCCTTTATTAAAAGAGTTATTTCAGGATGACATCTCAAATGAAGAGTAGCCATTAGCGAAATTAAAAATGAGGCAAAGTTGATTTTGGGAAATGCACACATTTATTGCTGTCTTCTTGGCTCCTGCTGTGTCTCCTCCCGTTCTGGCTCCTAGCTGTCTCCCTCCCCAGCTCCCTCAGGTAGCATCATCAAGTTCCCCAAACTGATGACGGAATGACAAGGAGAAGAAGAAGAGTTTGCTTATAAATTCTACTTTGTACCTCTTCAAATCAAGTAAGAAAACATGGTTAATCTCAGCAAAGCACGCACTCTGTGTGAGACATTGTTCTACATAGGTGATGCATAAAAGCTTGCTCAAGTGTATGTACCACTCTTGTGGGCTCTGGAGAAATAACCATGATGTATGGAACACCTGCCACATTTGAAATGCATTCTGGGAGGTTTTAATGTTACTTCTCCTATCTGCCATGCAAGGGAATTCCATTTTACAGATGAGAAAAGTGTGGCTCTCTAAGGCAAGAAACTGACCTCATGTTTCAGTTGAGAGCCAAGGAACGGTCTGCAGATGAGACAATCTTGTATGGGACAAATTAGTGGGGGATGGGGTGGGGACTTGTGTAAATAAAATCCTACCGGAATGGGAATGTGCAGGTAAGGTCTGTAGGGGAGGGCAGTGACCAAGGTCAAGAGGTCTTGGAGGGTAGATGAGGGAGGGGAGCAGAGGGAGAGGGAGAAGGATCAAGAAGGTGAGAGAAAGGAGCTGGATTGTGACTACAGATGCTAGCATGTAAGGATGAAGGCCAGGAGCTTTAGTTTGGGAGTAGTGACAACCACAAAAAGGTCTTAGGCAGCACACTGCATGGAGCTTCAGAATTTTAACAACATGGGAATGCGCAGTACTGGGGAGCAGAGTACATTTGTAGGCTGACCTAAGACAGAGAGGGGCCGGCTATGCCAGGGCGCTGAGAGAACAGGGTGCTAGTTGCTAAGGAATTCTCTCGTCATAAATGCAGGACCCATATTTATTGGACAAACATTTGAGAGTCCCTTGGTACCTGTATATGTACAAACATCTCGCTGTCTGAACTCATGAACTGTGTAGATAGGAAAAGCCTGGCTATGTGCACTGTGAGGTGTTAAGTGTCAGAGCCATTGGACGTGTGAGTATACAGACGGGCCTGTGTACTCCCAGGAAATGAGTCCAGGTTGATTCAGTCTGGAGCTCTATGGCTAGGCCCAGGACTATGAATCCAAACATGGAAGACATATGCCTCCACTGAGACTGTCCTGGGGAAAATGGCTTGCTTCGACAAATCATTAGGAGGGACTGAGCTGAACCCTAAAACCTTCTACGAATCAGATCTTTGGGCATCTATCCTAATATCCCTCCTCCTCATCTTCATATCTGACCAGTCATTGAATATTACCAACTTTGCTCCCAAAACCCTGCCTCTCCATGCACCCACCCCCCTTTTCCTCACCCAAGCCACCCCGCCCTCCTTTGAGCTGCTCCTAGCTGTTTCCTTCCCTCTGGATTCTCTCCTGAAATCAGGGGTCTTTTCTAAACACAAACCTGATTAGGCTGCCTTCCTAAAATCTCCTAAATGCTTCTCAGGGTTCTTAGCTGGATGTTGGCTGATTATGATCTGTGAACTGAACCTAGTCTCCACCTGAAGCCGGGGTTTAGTGGAACTGGGCTGTGGCCAGTATTTACACACCATCTCTGGCTGCTTTTGCTCTGTGACAGACAGCAGAAGGACACTAGCACCAACACTGTCTGGATGGCAAAGCTGAAAGCACTTGTCACCTGGCATTTCACCAGAGAAGTTTGCCAACTGCAGTACTAGACGAAAGTCCTTATGGTGACCCGTGAGATCTCTCACGCATGGTCACTGCCTATTTTCCCTTCCTTTTCCTAAGGCCACCCCTGCCTGCCCCCCACCCCCTCTTGTCTTTCTCACTTTCATTTTCTGGCTGCTCCCAGGGACCTCAGGGATAGGACTGAGTATTGCGTGTTAAAATGACGTGTAAAGCATCCCAATTCCATGTGTTTCAAGGGTGCTGACTTTTGGAACCTAAGGCATTCTAGCCCTTCCAATGCTAGGGCTGTGGGTTTTTGTGTTCTAGTCTTTTTCCTTGTGTAAAATGAAGTCCAGGATTTGCCATTTCTTTCACTTACTTCCCCTTAATCCCACACTGAACCTCATACGATCATTGGAGTTTTCAGCCTCCCCCCTGCTCTTCCTACCTCCCTCCCTCCTTCTCTTTCAGACACTCTAGGCAATGCTGTGCGCCACTGAGCCACACCCCTACCCCCAGGCCCTCTGAACCTTATTTCTAGTTGAGAAATTCATCTTCCCCTCTGAAAACCGCTGTAGACAGTACTCGCAGCGCAGAAGGGAAAGTGTAAAGCAGCCTTGAGGTTCCACCCTAGACGTAAGCAACTCTCTCCTTCATCGGGTGGCAATTATCGCTGATTTCAGGTTTAGACTTGACCAGAACTTATAGGGTACCTTTCAAGAACCAAAAACAGGTTCCATTTGCTGGCTGTTCTAGGATGTCTTCTTAAACCCTGTCAACCAGTTTGGGCAGGTAACAGTAGCCACTACAGAGAGTTTAAGGACAAAGTCCAGCAATCTGGTAATCATCAGCCAATTTTGTAGCTGACTGGATTAGGCGCTTACAGATGTGTCAAATGACTGGAAGAGCAGCTCTAAAGGCGCCTCTGCGATAACTTTCTGGAACAATGTTGCAAATCTAACCCACCCAAGGCAGCTGCAACCACACGTACACCAGGAAGCAGGAAGGAGCCACATCAGCGGCCACTTCCAGAATCAGACCATGCTGATTGACATGTGGAAAACTGGAAACACATCTGGAGACCAGCCAAGCCTATAGGACCTGCACAGGCCATTTTCTCTAATAACCTAATTCAGTTCTGGATTCTAATGCTTGCCAATGCCTCAGAAGGTAAAAGTAAAATCACTTTCAGAAGTGAAGATTAATTATAAAAGGGCCAGGATTAGCTTTCCCATCTCTGCAGGACCAGATGCAGAGTAAGGCGATGTTTGGATTTTGTGAGGCCTGCAGGAACCATAACCTTGATTTTACAGATACAGAATCTAGACGGGGAGGGTGAGATGCTCACTCAATCCTGAAGTCAAGACCAGGTTTGCCAACTCCAAGCTCCATTGCTTTTTCAAATAAAGGGAAGAAGATTGTCATTTGTTATATCCAAAGGCAGTAACAAGTGAGGTCTTGGTCCCTTGACTGACAAAATGATGCATTTCAGAGCTCAAGCTGCTGCTAGGAAACGGATTAAAAGGCAGCTGACAAGGGTCAGCCCATGAACTCGGGCGGGCGGCTGGCTGGGTGGAATCTAGAATTCCCACTAGGCTTTCCAGCCCCCACAACCCCCAAGCAGAGCTCACTCTCCCAAGGACAGGTTTCTACCCAACAGTGTTCAGTAGCAACAGTGCTTTTCTCTCTCTATGGAGCAATAGCTCAGAATTCAGGACAGCCACAAGACCGTAGTCCCCAAAGTGCAGGAGGGGCGAGTTTTTGTACCTAATGGTGGGGGAGGAGCAGATACGAGGTGTTCATTTCTCTAAGTGGGAACATGCATCTTCAGTTGGGGGACTGCAGTTTGCAGGAGCGAGCAGATAGTAATTATTAATTATTCAGTTCCTCATCTCCGCTGCCTCGGTTCTGGCCCTCATCATTTCTCAAGCAGACCACACTGCAAAGCCAACTCCTGGGGAGCTTGCTGCTGCTTCAATCTAATTCATCTTTCTGACTTCACGCCTGTATTTCTCCAGTCTGACTCCAACATTGCTAACAACCTGCTTACAAGCATTCTGGCTCACCATTAGTTAAAAGTGAGTCCATCTGACAGTGGTGGCAGCTTCGGAACCCAACTAAAAAGCAGGTCAATGATGCGAATAAAGCCCTCTCCGAAGACAATGCACAAACAGTTTAAGGACACGACAATACACTTACTATTGTGACAGTAACACTGATCAAACCATAATGAGGTATCATGTTGTAGCTAGCAAAATGGCTACATGGGGAAAAGGAAGTAGGAAGTAACTGGTAAGGAAGGACATGGGGAGGTTGTAACACTCCCCATTGAGCCCTGCTGACTGGAGGGGAAGATGGCACCTTTGCTATAAAACTAATAGGGCCATTCCAGAAAAGACTAAAAACAGAATTACCACATGATCCAGCAACTTCACTTCTGGGTATATACCTAACAGAATTTTAAAAGCATATCCTTGAAAAGGACTCTATCCACCCCATAGCAGCCTTAGTCACATATCTGAGAGGCAGAAGCAACCCAAGCGGGGGGCACAACAAAATGCAGGGTACGCCCACAATGGAATATTATGCAGCTTTAAAGAGGAGTGGAATCTTGACATATGCTCCAACATGTGTAGAAGCTCAAAGACATGGTAGTAAAGGAAATAACACATGTACACACACACACACACACACACACACACACACACACACACACACACCACACCACCAAACACACATAATTCCAACCTGCTCCAATTTTTCTCGTCAACCACATGGCGGTAGCAGAACTGAAAGCCAGGCAAGCCCAGAATCAACGTCAACATGGGCGAAGTACCTAGAGAGACTTCTTGGGATTCAAACTTTCTTAGTTTCTCTGGAGGAACTGCTGTCTCTACCTAGAAGATTATCTATCTGAAGTCTACTTGGGAAGTCTACTTGTACCTCAAAAAAGTCAATGCAGCATTTATGGGGAAGGGAGTCACACTGGAAGATCATTCAATAGTTCACACCAGTTTTTGTGATGCTCCAAAAGAAGTCACAGTAGGTGTTCCCCTCCTGACCATGGTCTCTTCTGGGTTGACCTCATTGTAGAGGCAGCGCGTGCTCTTTCCAAAGTCAGGCTCAGGTCTGGCTGATTTTGTGGGTTGTTCTTGAGACCCCAGGACATGTTTGCCTTCTGTCCCCTGTCCACATTTACAGAGGCCTGGAGGAGCTTTAGCCAGCCAAACATCTATAGCACATGTCATTCCCCTAACACAGAATGGAGGTCCCAGTTGGTCTGAAGTGGCAGGGGAGCCCTCTAGGGAGCAACAAAAGACAAGTTCTTGGGCACGGTCTCCAACAAGCAACACATCTTGGAGCAAGAAAGCCAAATTTCAGATCCGTAGGTGACTCTATCCTCTGTGGTAGTTCCGAGAATCACAACCCTGAGAAAGACACTGGGAAGGGGATGTGCCCACTGGATGAAAGGCTCTGTAGTGGAGGAGACAGAGGCTTTGCTAATTTTCTTCACATCAGCACACCAGGGACACAGACAGACACGTAAGTTATTGTCTGCGGCTCTGAGGTCAGGCAATTCGTTTTCCAATCTGGACTCTTCTTTTGTGGGTGATTTTGAACAAGTTACACAAAGCTCGTATATCAGTTTCATCCATTTGCCAAATATCCGACAGAGATAAGGAGGAATTTTGGTTCCTGGTTTCAGAAAGTTCTGTTCATCATGGTGGAGAGAGCATGACTGAGCAGCTTACAGCAAGGTAGACAAGAGGCAAAAGATAGGCGGTAAGGTGCTGGGCTGGCTTTATTCTTTTTTGTCTTTCATTCCATCCTTAGTCTCAGACTATGGGCTGGTTTGGCTACTGTTCAGGTTATATCTTCCCCCTTCAGTAAATCCTCTCTGGAAGCCCCTCACAGATGCCAAGAAGAACGCTTCTCCAATTCTCCTAGGTGTCTCCAAATCCAACCAATGGCAACGAGGAGGTCAGCTACTCCAGATGTAAACTGTGTGGCCTTGCATGTGCAGTGCTGGGGACTCTAGGTAGGTAAAGCACAGAGGGCTGAGCCTGGTGTCTGGCAGAGAAGAGGTGCTCAATCAAGGCAAGCCCTTGGCACAGCAGGCCTGCCTGGGCATCTATCCAGAGACTTTGAAAATTCTTTTTGACAACTTCTGCTGAGTGTCTGAATGCTGCCTGTTTGTCAGGCCCTGCCCCATGGCAAGGGCTTATGAGGGGTAGTGGTGAGCAGGCATTTCATTAGGTACTCTGGAGCAGTACTCGATGAGGGACACAAGCTTCCCTCATAGAGAGGGTCTGCTACGGCAGGGCAGTACAGCTGCCTGTGGTCAGGTGCTCTGTGATAGGTGGCTAAGACTTATATGGCTCCTTTTACCCAATGAACCCCCAATACCTACTCTATTCTGGACACTTATTTGTTTTGGAAGGTGCCATATATTGTCAAATCTTTCTTCTGGTACAGATAAGGGTTAAAAGAAGAGGAAAAAAAGAAAAGACACAGTTTGTGGATTTCTCTCTCCTGACCTCTCTTGCTTCTATCCTCTCCACTACAATGGGGCAGAATGAGCAGAGAGCACACTAGTTCCTGCTTTCTCGGTTGACAAATATCTCAGACTGCAAGATCCTGGTGCGATGACCGCAGGTCAATCCATCAACATGTGGATGGCTGGCAAGCCCCTCCCCCAGAGGAACTCTGATGAAATTGGCTAGTGAGCAGCCAATGAATCTGAAGGGAACTGTAGAATCTAGCAGTGTGTGTGTGTGTGACCCAGGAAGGTCCCTGTGTCCTCAATCAGTTCTCTACTGTAAAACAGGAATGCCTACTCTGAAAGACTGTTCTGAGAATGGAGGAATGACAGCTAACACACAGCTAGACCCACATACCTGCTAAGGCTTCAGCAGCCTTCAGAGGCAAATGCTGTGTCTTGTGTCTGACATCACGATGCAGCCTGGCCCACAGAAGCGTTCATTAATTCAGCAGCTACTAGGACACGACACAGTTCCTGTCCTCAAAGGCTTGTACCCGAGCCTTCTGCCTATGTGACAGGCACAACTAAACCAGCAAAGCAGTACCGGTACGTCACACGTATGGACAGCAATTGTTATCATCGAGTTAAGAAAACCTCATGGGACAGGAGAGGACATAAACAAAGACAAGACAATGATACCCAGAAAGTATAGAGAATCGAGTAGCAAAGCTTGCTGAGTGTGAACAAAAGCCCTAGTCTGCTACGAGCTTCTGAGTGTCCTCCTACTTCTTAAAGTCCAGACAGGGTAAGTATCACACTTGTTGGATTGGGGAGATGGCTCAGTCAATCTAGTATTGTATAAACTAATGACATCACCTCTCCATAGTATGAGAAGGTTCTTCTTGTATACGAGCAAGAACAGCCAGAGGCTGGAGCAGAGAGAGAAAGTAGTAGACTGAACATGGCCAGCAGATTGGACCTGACCAGGGGAGAAGCAGGAGCAAAACAGGTAGAAGGAGGGAGGGAGGGAGGGAGGGAGGGAGGGAGGGAGGGAGGGAAGGAGAGAGCGAGCGAGCACATATAGCTGAAATATGAATCATGGGGAATGGTGAGAGGGAGAACCCGAGTTAGATCTCTATAAGAGGTTAAGAGCACTGACTGCTCTTCCAGAGGTCCTGAGTTCAATTCCCAGCAACCACATGGTGGCTCACAGCCCTCTGTAATGGGATCTGATGCCTCTTCTGGTGTGTCTAAAGACAACTACAGTGTACTCATATAAAATAAATAAATAAATACTCTTAGAAAGAAAGAAAGAAAGAAAGAAAGAAAGAAAGAAAGAAAGAAAGAAAAGCTAGGCTTAGTGGCACATGCTTGCAATCCAGGTAGAGACCGGAGGATCACTGGCCATCCAGTTTAGCCTGCTTGGGGAGTTCCAGGCTGGTAAGAGACCCTGTTCTAAATAAAAGTGGATGGCATCTGAGATTGTGCACGTACACACACACACACACACACACACACACACACACAATCACACTTGCTTTTTTTGAAGGATGAAGAAACCAAAGCTCCAAAGAGCTAATTCCTTAGCTAAGAAGCTCTGTAGGTCTGTGATTTGAGTCTGAAACCTTGAGGTCTTTGGCTTTAAAGCATTCAAATGGACAAAGTGCTGGACAGAACACAAAGACCTTCTGGGGCTAAGGAGGACCACAAGGAGTTTTATTGGAAGACCCTGATAGGGTGGGCTGAATCAACGGTGGAGAAGGAGGGCCTTCTCTTTCATTCAGTTAGTGTTTGCTGAATGGTGCCTTCCTTCCCACTTAGGGCTGTATCCTGCTTTATCAGGCAGAAGGAAGTAAACTGAATAAGAGACAACAAACACCCAACTACAGAGACAGTTAGGGGGTGATGGGCTTGGTTTGCCTCCCAGCAGTCCCCTCCCCCAGGACTGAAGCTTTGCTGTCTTCTACAGACAATTTGAGTGAACCCTGCTGGCAGATGGTATAAGCATTATACAAGGCTGATAGGCTAGTGTGGGCCTAGCCTTCAGGAAGTGTCTCTACAGAGGGGCTGGTCCACACGAAGGTGACAGGAAGGCAAGAGGCTGTAAGGGGATACGGGGATAGTGCCCAGTTCTTAGAACCAACAGTCAAGTTCAATCTTGAAGGAAGAGCAAAGGCATCCTTCGGGATGAAAGGTGAGTGTTTCAGGAGAGCAGAAAACCTCTTAAGCTCTGGCGGCACAGGGAGTGTGGGAATCCATTCCAACAGTAGTGACTGCACATAATATCCCATCATTATTGAATGTCTATTATGGCCCTGGCTATTTCAATGCTTTATTTACTTTATACAATAGCGTTTAAAAACAAAATAAGAAGAAAGAACAACTTAATAAAGTAGGCACTGTCCTCAGTTTGCAAGTTAGAAATAGATTCAGAGAGGGTGCCTAACTTGTTCAAGGTTACACACACACACACACACACACACACACACACACAGGAGATTAAACTCATCTCCTAGATCCTGAACTGAAACCATGACAAGGCATAGTGGTAGCCACTCTAGCAACACCCCCTCCAGGAAGCCTTGCTTGACTTCACCAGCCTGGTGAGCAGGTGCTTCTATGCCCTGGAAACTCTGGGTCCTAGTTAATCAATATAAGCTAAATGTATTTTGCTGAAAGTCAAGGGCCACAGCCTGACTTCTGGTCTGGGTGTGTTTTAATTCACCCATAGCACATCAATATATATTTTCTGATTGACCATTTCCTTTGTCAGCATCACACGATGAGAAGATATTTAAGTGGGGAAGCCTGTTGAGCCAACAATGCCCACAGTGCCTGGTCAATGGGAGTCTGAAGGAGCTGCAGAGTCTTGGGGCTTTGAGATAAGGGATGGACCGGATTACAAACAGCTCCAGCACAAACTGTGACATCGTGTTCTGTTTCCCTGGGCCCTAGGGAAACTCAGAGCCATCCCTTCACAGCATGTGCAGACAACCTCGGTATGGTTTCTTTGAGGATCATGCTTTGTATTTGTGTCTGATATTTGTTTAAAGAATGTTCTTCCCAAGATGGGAACATTAAAGAAATAAATCTGTTTATATTTTTCAGGAAACAAACAAAAGAAAAACCA
This sequence comes from Rhynchomys soricoides, assembly GCA_019843965.1. Lineage (NCBI taxonomy): Eukaryota > Metazoa > Chordata > Mammalia > Rodentia > Muridae > Rhynchomys > Rhynchomys soricoides. Next base: position 10,121,641 of record JADRCH010000008.1, read on the forward strand.
AAAAACCAAAAGCTATCAGACTGCAAGCATATTTCAAACAATGAGATGAACCTGGCCTATCACATAAAGGCTCTTGAATGCCATCCTTCTGATTAGGCTCTTCTACTAGGGAGGGTCACCCTTGGGGTAAGGGTGGGTCAGAAGGATGGAGAATGGGTGGAGTGAGCATACAGACTCCACTAAAGCTGCCTGGTGTAGATGGGAGCCAGGCTGTTCACATACCTTTCCTGGATCACAGCTTTCCTCCTCAAAGCCTGTGGTCTTCGAAAAACCTCTTAGGAAAGAATTGTATGAGCCGCTAACCTTCTGCTAGAATAAGGGTCAGAGCCTTCCAAAGCTCGTGATCTCTCACAACGCTGGGTGAAATGACCTTCAATGTACACAGTGTGGTATGGGGTGAAAGGGAAGAAATGCTGGCATCACTAGGTCGTTTAGTCAATTTACATATATTTATTAGTTTATTGGGTATCTCCCAGGTGCTTCTCTGATGCCAGGAACAGGGGTTTCCATGGCGAAACTGCAATCTGGGAGCTTCCAGTTTGGTGAATGCCCTTAGAAAATAAACCACAGCAGATCTTATTGGCAACCTGGCTTGTTGCATGATAGACATGAGCTTCCGACCCGCGGCATTCAGTGTAGGTGGGAGGTAGGTTTGAAGAATGAGAATTCCATCGGGGAGAAAAGCAGCTGTGAGACTGGGGTGGGAAGAAGGCCAGCATACCAATGAGGCAGAGAAGTGGTGACTGTGTCCAGAGCACAGAGGCAGGGGTCGGGGTGGGATTGATGGCCAGATGATGATAGCAGGAGCACACAGGACCCTTGTGTACCAAAGAGAAAAGGAACGTTGTTCTAGCATGTTCCACAGGAAAGCGAGAGCAGCCATGCATCATTGCAGAGCTATCTCCTCAACCCCCATGGAGACTGAAGTAAAAGGGAGGGAGGGGTGTGTGTGTGTGTGTGTGTGTGTGTGTGTAGGGAGGATACTGAGAACCTTGGGCAGAGGTGTAACAGCCTGGCAGGGGTGGGGGTGGGGTCGATACAGTGGGGGAAAAGGATGGGGATGGATTCATGTTGGGAGATTGATCACCTGTAGATCAGACTGGGGTCTGGTCTCTAAATGGTATCAACCTCGTGGAGCTGAAGGGGAGGGTCTGGCATCTACCAACAATGTCCTGGGGATGGTGAAGAAAGTCCCAGACATGGGTAAGGGGCTCTTATAGTCTGAGCACTCAATAGTGAATTAACTGTTCTTTTGTGAGTCACCTGGTTCTCCATGCACCTTGGCTTTCAGCATTGCAGCCAACAGTAATGGTTGTAATTGCCATTGTTATTTTGCAAAGCAGACCTCTGGATTCACACTGAAACTTCTGCCAGAATACAAGTGTTCAATGTAGCTACAAATCCAGGAGGTTCCGTCCACACGGCCCATAGCAGAGTCTGCATGTTTATTATTTATTATATCCCCTTCGCCTCCTTACCCTGAATCCTTGTTTTAACACACAATAAACGACAACGGTGTCCCAGCAGAGGGAGTGGATTTTGAGTGTGGCTGCAGACAACGCAGGTGTACTAGGGACGTTGAGTAAGATTACGTTTAGTCCATGTGAAACGGGCATATATGAAACAAACAAACAAACAAAAAAAAGATTTTGGTGCTTAGACTTGGGTCTAAGTACACACGCAAACAAATTCTTCAAAATCCAGAGGGGAGGAAACCCAAACTCATAATACTTCTGGTCCTGAGCAGTTGGGATTAGGAATGTTCACCCTGTCCTAGGCAATAGGGCCTCCAGTTTCCCTTAGGGCATCTTATCTATATTTAACGGTTGCACAGATGCACCTTAACTGTGTCAATAGATCTCTTCTGTGCAGAATCTTTTGTTCTAATACAAAGCATTATTGTTTGTGAGAAAGGGGCATTTAGCTAGTCATAGGATATAAACTTCATAGCACATTACCTGGTCCCTAGGAAGGACAATCACCTGGCTGAACGACTGTGCTGCTGCAGATGACACTGTGTTTTATAAGAAATCTCAGGAGCCTGCAATTGATCAGAACACTTCCAGGGTATTAGGTAGTGTGCTTTGACTTTTTAATCCCTCTTCTCTATGTATAATCTATCCCAATGTGGAAGGCTGAGATACCTGGGCATACTATGTGGACAGATCTTCATCAGAGCAGTGACACGGAACAATGTCATCACCAGTGTCCAAGAGCATGTAAGTAACTCACAAATAGACAGATGAGAGGAAGCATGCAAAGAGCCTGAACACAGAATTAAGGAGGACTTGAGTCAGACAAAGTAACAGCAGGCAGGATGCTAGTACCTGGGTGGCAAACCTAAACCTGCTGCAGGAAAAGATCGTGATTGACAGGGCTTCAGGTGCTGCTGCTGGGCTTGGGCACATTTCAGCATGGGAAGCCACCATCACATGACTGTACTAGCTAACAGGAGGCATACAACTGTGTGCCTGGATGTGAATTCTAGTTGCTTTCCAGTGAGCGCAGGATAGATAAAAAGAAAATACTCCCAAAAGTGTAGATTCTTACACTGTAGAGATAAAGAAGCCTTGTACATTCAAGAAGGCTTAAGTGGAGCCGAGCATGTTCTCTGAAGAGGGCATGGAAAACAGGGCATGGTTTAAACAAGACAGGGAGGTTTAAGTTGCTAAGAATCCCAAGCAGAGAAAGCATATTTAGAAGATGTCTTTCTACCAAATAAGCTTCTCTAAATGTCTTCATTGGAAGCAACCAATTTTCAGGCATATATATTAATTATATATAGAAAGTCTACTTATATATTCCTACTTTCTGAAAGACTGTTCATAATTCTAAAATGCAATGAAGTGACTTTCAGTACATGCTCTATAACTGAGACATCTTAGAGACACACATCTTAAACTTTGATACAAGGGACCTTGGTACATGAATGAACTAAGGTCTAAGAGTGTGTATTCGCTGGGGATATTACTCACTTCAGCACATCAGCAAATAGCTACTCCGCGAATACTTTCCACGTGCTCGGCACCGTGTTAAAGGTTTCTTCATGCGTTCTGTCATTTATTTCTGCCATTCCATTTTTATCCCTGTTTCAAAACTGAACAAACTGAGGTGAGGGGTTAACTTACACAGCCATTGTCACCCAGGTAGGAAGCGGCCGATACAGAATTGGAAAAGAGCTGGCTGTAAGGCCCAAGCTCTCAGCAGATGGTAATCCAACTGGGAGGATAAAATAAAAGGTAAATAAAACTGTCAGGCAATAAATGATAAGTGTCAAATGAGACTCGGGTGATAAATGCTAACGGAGAGTAATAGCCCTTGGTAAGTGCCACTGGCTGGTGTGATAATAACAGGTTTCCTCTGTTCAGGTCTTCATCTTGAGGAAGTATGATAGCAGCCCAGGGCTTAAGAACAAGATGACTTAAATGATGGACTGGTCCTGGCTGGAGCCTCTATAGGTTTGTCATATTGAATGCCAGATGTCACCAGTCCTTTGTGCAGACGGGGATTCAAGAACATGCTAGTGATTTCCCACTGCTACAAATCAGCAGTTGAGAAGAACCACGGTTTTAAATACATTCCCGACCATTTCCATTCTAATGACATCACCGAGGGTAACCAAGGAATAACACCCGGAATCTCCTAGATGTATAAAGTTAAAGTATTTTTATCATCTCAGCTTAAAAAACAAACAAACAAACAAAAACAAGAATGAAAGAAAAAAATGGGAATCAGCTAGAGTCTCTAGGTTCTTTATTTTGCAAACACAGACCATCACATTAAGGACATCAACAGGATGAGGGTGATTTAGTTCCAACCCAGAGACGTGAGATAAACTACCGGGCAGGTTGCATTAAATCATTCCCGAAATGAATCTTCCAGATATCAAATCTGTGCTTTTCAGGACAGTTTTATTTGCTAATAAGCCTAATAAATTGAAAGTTGTCAGGTCTGTCATGAGACGTACACCCTGAAGAGCACAAACGGATGTGCAAATGCCAGCCCAAAGCCAGCAGGTATGACAAGGGGGTGGGGCTCCCAGGGCTGGGGTGTGGAGGTTAAGCCGTGCTGTGTGCCTCAGAAGGGACCACTCTGAGTAGCCCAGGACTGATGTCATTGCTGAGTATAGGGACAGTGAGCCACATTCTGTCAAAAGAAAGCAAAGGGGCCCCTGGGGCTGGGACACCTGAAGTCTAATCAGTTTTAACATCCGAAAGATGATGCTGTGTTCTGGTTTTAGCTGCCTGTTTCTGATTGCTTTCCTTTCAGTGGAGTTTCGATTGACATCTTTCTGCCTTTCATCTCCTCTCAGCTTGCTGATAAATCGCATTGGTCAATGGCGTCATCCTTATCATAAATGTGGGGTTCAAGACTTGTTCCTAAGTGGAAGAGCCAAACTCCCGTTTATGGATTGCCTCCTTAAGGAATTAAGAACTTACAGTCCCCACACTAACATCCAAGCCTGACAAAAGCCTCATGGGAAAGATATTGGTATAAAAAAGTGTGCGGGACTGGGGTAGCTTTGGTGGGTCTGTGCCGAGGTGTATCCCTGAGAAATTATGCCATGCATGCAAAAGATTTGGTGTAAAAGAGGTTCACTAGGGAAAAGAGAAGGGAGCAGGAATCTGAGGAAGGGATGGGGGCAGAGAAGTGGACATGTAGACAGGAAGCAGAGAGAGAATCATGAGTGCCGAGGGAGGGGGAAGGCAGGCAGAGAGAGAGAGAGAGAGAGAGAGAGAGAGAGAGAGAGAGAGAGAACCCACAGAGAGCAGGGCAGGGGTGTTGCACAGAGACCAGAGAGAACACTGGGGTGGCTGGTGGGTATCCACAGCACACACCTGGCACATCTGGCAGCAGCAAGTGATGACATAATCAGCTGCTAGGCCCCCAAGAGCAGGCCACTGGAATCGCCTGTATACCAATTTGCACACGGGATTTGGAATGTAACAAACCAAAGGTTAAATGTCAGGTTTATTTCAATGGGTGATTTCTCTCATCTGGATTAAGGCGATTAGAAAAATTGAGACCTTGTGGCATTCGCCCTGGTCAAATATTATTAATATGAAGAGTGTGAAAATCATGAAGCTTTAGACTCATTTGTAAAACATTTTCTTTAGGATCTGGCACTGGGCAGGGTACACAGCAAGCAGTCAATCCTAAAGTTATTACCCTGCCCTCTAGACCACTGTATCTGGTATCATTTGGCATGAGGGATCAGGAGAAGAGGGGCCAGGCCAGGCTAGGCTCCAGGGACATCATATGACACAGACCTGGCCGATCTGAATAGAGCATCTCCCAGCAACCACGGGTGGTTCAGGTGATAGGCTCATCACCAAGCTGGGCCCAGTAAGAATAAAGTCCAAAACTTTTACAGGAACCATTATGAAAAGTAATGCCCCGTTTTCTGCTTATGACTTGAAATAAGTTATGTTTCTTCATTGGGCTCTATGGTCTTAATGCTAGTGTTCTAGCCTGTGATGAGGGAGCCTTTAGGAGGTAAGGCCAGACAGTGAAAGTGGAGGACTGGGGACCAGACATTGAAGGTCTTACTCTCCCCTGGCTCTGTTCTAGACTGCTCTGCTTCCTGTATAACACCATGTAAATAATCTCATGGAGGTTATATAAGTCATGATGGTTTGTATATGCTTGGCCCATGGAGTGACACTGTGGGAGGTGTGGCCTTGTTGGAGTACGTGTGTCACTGTGGTGTGGGCTTTAAGACCCTCATCCTAGCTGCCTGGAAGCCAGTATTCTGCTAGCAGCCTTGAGATGAAGATGTAGAATCTCAGCTCCTCCTGCACCATGCCTGCCTGGATGCTGCCATTTCCCCACCTAGATGATGACACACTGTACCTCTGAACAGTAAGTCAGCCCCAATTAAATGTTGTCCTTATGAGAGTTGCCTTGGTCATGGTGTTTGTTCACAGCAGTAAAACCCTAACTAAGACATCCTGCCTGCTGTCAACTGTTCCTCCCACCATGGATACAGCCATTTGCCATGACTTCATCTACGACAGACTTAAATCTCTCTGGAACCAGAATCCCAAACACCACTTCCCCATACATGCCCGACAGCCTGAGCCTCGGGTGTCACTGTGCTAGTTCAGTATCCTGCCACTTGACTTCTATCCCTAGTTCCTAACTAATCCTTTCCTTTTTTAAGGTCATCCTGTGGTACAGCAATGTCAAAGTAACGAATACACCTACTCACTGAGGAGGTTAGTGAAAATTAGGAAGTCACTATCCGAAGCCTCAGTGATATTTCTGAGCCACTAGATTAAACCCTTTGCCGAAAGGCTCATGACTCTTTAGTTTCATGAGCCACTAATTTCCTTTTGTGAGTTAACGGCTTTACTCTTTGTAAATGAGAATCCTGACTATCTCCAACAATCTATCTTGCTTTTAAACATGGTCTATAAACTGGGTTATGTTAGGGAGTAGCAGCCGACTGTATAAATTGTTGTGTCTGTCTGTGTGTTTCATTTTAGACAGGGTAGATGGGGTCACTGGTCTGCAGCCATCTACATTTCTGCTTACACACATTTTTTTTTTCTTGCTAGCTGGTGTCTGCCTTAACCTTTACTGTAAATGTAACTTTAAATATATTCTCTCTGTAAGCTTAATGCTCAGTTGGCTTTCAAGCGATTCTACTGGGCTCCTCCCAGGGACCTAGAGGTGGCGTATGTCATTACCTGCTGCCGCCAGATGTGTAGATGTTTTCCTGTGTTCCCAGAAAACCTCTCTTTCTGTCCTTTCTTTCTCTGCCCCCTCCCCATCTCTGCACTCAGTTCTGTCTGCCTCTACCCCTTCTCCAGGTCTTCACTCTTCTCCCTTCCCCCAAATAAACTTCCCTTATACCAGGTCTGTTGCATGATGTGATTTCTCAGGGGGTCACCTTGGCATGGGCCTGCCAGGTACCCCCTTACCCCTGCCACCACACTGTCACTGCATTATATTACATAGTAACCTTCCTTATGTGACTTGAATCGCTGGCCATCAGGGTGGCACCAAACATAGGCCAACTGGCTGCTCTGGTCATGCGTCTTAAGCCTTATTAAGTCCTGGGGTCGCCAGAGTCTAGAATAAGGGTGACTGGTAAACAGACACCAGTAGGCAATTACTTGCTCTTGTTAAAAGCCACTTGTAGCTCTGTCTTGAGAAGGGATATCCAAGAGCAGCTTAGGTAGAGAAAGCTATGAGGATTCACAATACTCTGGAGGGTATAGGAAGACAAAGCAGAGAGTCACTGTCCATCCTGATCACACCTAACAGCGGAGGTTATGTGCTTAGCATCTGAATTCAGAGTTGTTCCCCACAGAAAGTTGTTCCCCAGAGAGTAAATAAAGGAAACAGGAGATGGATTATTAATTTATGCCTTCCCACTGATCTGAATATCCATGTTCCTCACCTCAGGATTCTTGGACAGAGCTTGGTCATTCATTCTTAGAGAGTGACAGTGACCCCACCCCCTTTTGAACAGCAGCACACACTCTAGTAAAGACACCAAAAGATCTCCATGACATTTTCCTAGAAGAAAATTGTTCCAAGCTCAGGAAGGGGATGGCAATATTCAGTAGGTAAATGAGTTGCTCTAAACTGCTCAGTGATAAAATCCTTACTGCAAATAAAGGGAATTTAAAAATAAATCTGATTTCAAGCAGTCTGATTCATTCAAATTGTCCACAATAAGAGATGAATACAGACTCTGGGTTTAAAATACATATGCTCGCTGAGTTTGGGTGTGCTTCTGGAACTTTCTTAGACTCCCTAATGCTGTGACCCTTTAATACAGTTAGTTCCTTATGGTGTGGTGACCCCCAACCAAAAAACTGTTTCGTTGCTACTTCATAACTGTAATCTTGTTGTTATGAATCATAATGTAAATATCGGATATGCAGGATATGGGATATCCGGCTGGCTCCTGTGGGGATGGCGACCCACAGGTTGAGAACTGCTGTTCCAGAAAGAACATCAGGCCGGGCAGCGCAGCTCTGAGTAGTTACTAAGTTCTGGATGACTATCTGGCTAGGTCACCACGGATTAACCTTTCTGAGTCTCCATTTCATTATGGGCACAATCTTTACAATAATGTCTACTTATATCCCAGAGTAGGCTGCGTGGGTCAAATGAAAAATGTGAAACAGCTCTGCAGAGCCAGGAATCATTATGTAAATTGGAGGCATTATAAGAGTGTTGGTCTTCTCTATATGTGCATTCATATACAGTCTATGAATAATGCATGCGCTTCATGTGTCTCAGATCCATTTTGATCAATAATTTCACCTCCATGTCCACACAGAACACGAGGGACAGGCATTTTGGATTACTGCTTTGACAATAACCATGGAAGTGTCAAGGAACATTCTGGAGAAAGGAAAACAAACAGAAAACAGTTGAGAGTTGCTTTAAGCCACAAACTCCATCTGAACAAAACTCAGCAAATCCCTAAGCAGTAATTCAATAAACAAAGCCATTCACTCTATCCCACCCCACCTCCCCAAGTCCTTGGTGGCCCAGCAGTGGCACACTTGAAGGTTCACTTTGTTATGCACAGTCCCCATTCTAGGACTAATCTTTTTATAATGAACTTAATCCAGTTAGAACTCCCTAGAATGGCCACATGTCAAAGTAATTGGATAACGGCCTGAGATTTTGTAATTATTCCTACTCTTCAAGCTGGGCTGGTTCAAATCTGCCCAGCCCCTCCCATTGCTGACAACCCTTCGAAATGGGAGGAGGGGTGGGTGAGCTATCTTGTGAGGTGGGGGTTTTAGGGGGAGTGGAGGAAACTGAGAGCGGAGGAGGTGGGAGTCAAGAGACTCCTGGTAGACAATCTGTCTCTCCTAATAGGCTGCTCCCTGCAATAAAGAAATGCATACTTCTGAAAGCGTAGGTGTCCCCACACCATGGGGAGGAATGATTAGCCCAGTTGAGAAAATGGCTTTGAACAATCTTGCAGCAGCTCGGGCATGGCTTTTCTTCCCTTCCCATCTCATTTTCCAATTTACTTTTCCCTCCAACTGAGGCTTGCCACAGCCGCCTCTGTCCTCACCAAGTCACCGCAGCAAAGCACAAGTCTGGAAGAAGTGTGAGCAGACCCACCGATGGTGGAATTAAGGTGCCAAAAGCACCTTTCCCAGAAAACACACTGCTCAAAAGCACACCAAAACTCAAGGTGGGGATGGGGTGGGGTGGGAGGAGCTTCTACTTCCCTGTATGTGCTTTGATAGTTTATGGGAAATCTGGACTTACCCCCTCTGAGTTATTTTATAATTTTTTTAAAAAATATCAAGTAGGCCTTTCTCTTGAACCCTACACTAAGAGGGTGGTGTCCCCTAACAAACCTCTTTTGACACTGAGAAGGGACTGCACTCCGAGCCTCCATCCACCCACAGGTGCCTGGAGGAGCTGGAGGGAAGGAGAAAGCCTGGTTGCTCTTCCCCAGCTTGGTCCATCTGCATCTTTGATGTGTAAGTGCCAGGCAGATAATGGGACAGGGTAAGGCCAGCAGCTTGTAGATGGAGAATGAGGCCCTGGGAACATTAGCTTGTGCCACCCAGTCACACCAAACTGATTCCCACCAGGGAGATGCCTTAACAATTAATGATGCAAAAACTGTCACCCAGGGAACAAAAAAGGAGACCAAAGGCTTCTAGACGGGTGGGCATCACTGAGGCTGGGGAAATACAGGCTCACTGGTCTGGACTCACTTAGGAGTGACTTAGCTTGTGCTAGCTCCCTGCCTGGAGTCCTAGGCACATGGTTTCCTTATATGTTCTAAGTTTGTCTTGGTTATTCCACACCTATCAACACTGAGATAGCACAAAAAGGGGCCCCTAACTGCTTTTAGGCTAAGCTTGGGTGCTTTTTCCTTACACATGCACCTGTGACTTTGTGAGGAGGTAGCCAGCGACTCACTGAAACCCAAAACCAGTAAGAAAAGAAAGAAGGCTTTGGATTCACCAGTCTGGGCCCAATCTCTCCTGGTTTGCTCTAATCTCTGGACCTGTGTTTATTTTCACAAGTGGATTATGGACAAGAGTTCTCTCCCCAGCTCTCAACTTAGAAGGCTGTCTGCTTTGGAAGACCTTGTTATCACAATGTTGGGCCTTACTTGTGAAGCTTGACATGCCCGATTCTCACTGCCTTATTACAACAAAGCAACAGGGGTGACAAAACAATCTCTCCATGTTCCCTTTGCTTGTTTATAGCAAGTGTGGGATAGGGATCTGGCTCCTTGCTCAGAACACTGTGAATACTGGCCTGCAAATTCCTCTTGCTGCCAGTTTGAAACCCTTTGTCTGAGAGGGGGTATGAGCCACAAAGGAGGGGGTTGGTCCATCCCAGTTACCTAGGCCCTAGCTTCTTTGTATTAGAGAGCCAGATAGTCTTGGTATTAACGTCAGGCTTGAACAATGGCAGTCCGGGATTGAGTCCTAACCCCCCAAATGCTGGCAGACTAGGCTTCTCCTGGGCATTCCTGGGTGCTTTCTCTAGCCCCAAGGGGTGGCAGCTTCTACAGAGAAGTTTTCATAGTCCCAGAAGTGCTCCCAGGCATTGTTCATACAGCACAACAGTGACATCCAGGGGAGAGGCTGGGTGATGGCAGGGACTGCAGGTCTAACATGACATCCCACAGATCTGGGGCTGGTTTATAAGCACACAGACCTTGAATCACTAGAGTGCAGGTATCTGGGGGTCTGTTAGCCAATAACCCATTGGTGTTCGGCTAAGGTCTTTCTACACTGGTCTCCACCCACCCTTTCAGCTCGGTTAAATGAAGACTCGGGGTGAGCATCTCTACCCAGTGAGCATCTCCACAGGGACCATACTGAACCTCAGCACACACACACACACACACACACACACACACACACACACACACACCATCTCATAAAATCTTCATTCACACGAGTCTTTTATCAGGCTGAGAAAAATTTTCTGGGACTAAAAATGAGTGTCATCCTTCCCTTAAATAAAAAGGGTTTTATAAACCAATGGCTAAGGCACAGGGGTGGGGAGTTTTCTTCATGGTACTACCCATGTCACTATAGTTTAAAGCTTACATGCTTCATGCTCTTCCTTTGGGTTTGGTCTACATTACGAAGAGTAAGGACACAGAACAGAGAAGCGAAGAACAAGGGTAATTATGCCCCGGAGCGCACACATTTGAAACACACAAGTATTTAAACATCTAAACAGAAACCAGGGACAGCATTGATGGAGAGGTTACAAGAACAGTGTAACAAGAGAGGAAACATATCCTTGCCTCTATTGGTGCCCCTTCTGCGTGGGGAACCTTTGAGCAAATGCTGCCCATTAGAGGCATGGTCTGTGATGTCCTCTCAGCAGACTCTGGTCCTGGATGCTTCATAGGTCCCTCTGGAGCTGCTGCTGACAGCTTGGGAGTTCGCCTTCCACTCCAACAGGCCCCTGCTCATTCCTCTCTTTGGCCAGGAGGTGGCAGCCTGGAGATGCTGCAGAAGGCTGGCCCAAAGAGGAAGCATGGAAGGAGAATCTGACAGGGATGCTGGTGATTTTTTTTTTTTTTTTTTTTTTTTTTTTTTGCCTGTTGCCAAGAGTCACCTCTGTCCTGACTGAGATTAGCTCCCGGTTTGGGACTGTATGTCAACCAGGAGGGCTGAGCAACGGAAAAGGAAGCAAGAAGCAATCACTTTTGGGAAAGAGGCCAGAGGGAAACTGCCCTGAAAACTGTTGTCCATCGTTTTGGTAAAGGTGGCCAAGTGGCCAAGTGACACCACCCCCCACCTTCTCTTCCTGATCGGATTCCTTTGTCACCTGCACATCATATTGCTCTGCCCATGACCTGATACAGAGTTGGATACACTATAGATGCCAATCACTATCTGACTTGTAGTTATGATGAAGGGAGGGAATTGGAACCCTTAAGGTGAGCTATAGGTCTCTGGATGTAAAGGAGAGTCAGAAAAGAACGATGCTCTGATGTGATCCAGTTGCAGATTGAATGAAGATCTAGAGCCTGTCGGCACTGCAGTTAAATGCAAGATGGCAAGAGTACTCTCCTCTGAGCACCTGAGACATCATCTTGGCTCTAGGTACACTTTGTGAGTCCTTCCGAAGTAGGTTTTGTGTGTGTGTGTGTGTGTGTGTGTGTGTGTGTGTGTGTGCAAGTGCGCATGTGGGTCTTCCATCTCTGGATATTTTTAAGTAAAAGAAAAGTCTGGGAGTAAAAGTTTGGAGAACTAATTTACTGCACAAGCCAGCAAGGCTGAGAACTTACTTTTTTTCTCCCTCTCTCAGTAGAGTTTTTCTCCTGCTGCCTCTAGGGAAAACACCTAATACATACCATGCACCATGAAAAGACTTTGTTTTGTCCAGAATAGAGAAGACCAGAGCTCTGTTACCTAAGCAAGCCCTGGGTTATCATTGTTTCTCCTGTGGCAGTCTCAAAGGTACCTGCAAATACCACAAGCTCTGCTCAAATGAGCTCAAGGTCCACTGTAGGGACTGAGGGGGAAGGTCCCGTGCTTGGTTCTACCCGGTCACCTGATGAATCAATTTGGATTTCTCTCTCTGGGCTGAGGAGGAAAGAGGCAGGACATAGTCGTTTCCAGTCCTTGGAGGCTCCTGTACAGCCACCCTTCACTCCAAATTGTCAGGGTCAGAATTCTGTGGGGATAGCACTAGCTTCTGTGCTTTGAAGAAGTAATTGGGAAAGGCTTACAGTCAGAACCAGGTACCCGGACAATTTGAACCATGGGATTCCCTTCGTTTGAAATGTTTCCGGGTTCTGCAATCTCACTTGTAAATCTTCAGCTACCTGCCTGTGTCTGAGTAAGCTAAGGTTTTCTCCTCTAAATTACCACATCCTCGGGAACGTCAGGAAGTCATGAGGACCAGAACACGTCATGATAAATAGAAAGGAATGGGGCTTCAGTGAAGTCTCCATTCTGTGCCACACACAGATGGCTCCATGCACCAATCCCGGGAGCACATCAAGAGATGGCCTCTCCCGTTACAGCTAGTCCACCATCCAGGGGAACACAACACTCACACCCTTCCAAAAGAATGTGGCCTGCTGTGTGCATGTTAGACACAAAGTGAACTATGATAGGTAAGCACAAATAACACAATTAAATGTGCCAGAGTGGGGGCTGTGACAGGATTTGGAAATGAGACCTTTGTGGGGTGGTGAAGGTGGACTCCTTGTGAATGAGTTGAGTGCCCTTACAGAAAGGACTCTGGAGAGCTTCCCTGTTCCTTATACTATGTGAGAATAAAGCTTAGAAGGTACCATCTACAAAACAGGATTCAGGCAGGCCCTTGGTACACACAGCATCATCTGGAGGCATGACTGTGGACCTCCCAGATTTCAGAGCTGTGAAAAATATGTGTCTCTTCTTAGAAGTTACCAAGTCTATGTATGGTATTTTGTTACATCATCCCTAGTTCATTAAGCCAAATAGAGGGAGGGAAATGTTTGCTTAAAGTTGTCCAGGTTTTAGCTCATGGGCTACACAGCCTCTGTTACCAGCACTCAGTGCTACAGTAGCCTGTTCGCAAGGGCTGACTATTCTAATAACACCTGATTTAAAACAACAGGTAATTGGATAGACCCAGGAGCTTGTTCCTCGGATCATGGTTTGCTGACCTCTGTTATGGAACATAATAATGGAGGACAGTCCCACTTTATAATAACTGTCTCAAAATGCCCCAGGCATGGATGGAGCAGACAGGTGAGGAGTTTCCCATCTCGGGCTCAACTGGGCATTCATTGACAGAATGGCAGGTAGAATCACCCAATAAATAAATGATTTATCTGCCTCTCCCTGTTCAGCACACAGAGATTCCATATGAGTTGAACATTACCCTTCCCAATCAAATATATAAACATAAAAACAAGCATCCACTGGGGCTGTTTATTTTTCCTAAGTTCAGTTTCCTAAGTTCAGTCAGCTATTCTACAGTTTTCCTGGGGTTCGAGAGTACAACCCATGTAAATCACGGTGGGCAGAAGGGAACATGCCATGTCTCTCAAGAGATACAGTCACCAAGAGAAACATAGGCCCCAGGGGAGGATTAGGTGAGGCCATCCAGTGGTGTGGGAAAGAACTGGGATATTTTTACTGCCAGCCTTCTGCACCAGAACAGTACCTGTGTTTCTGTAGCATGGTCCAAGGCAAGAGTTCTCCTGAAAACCTCAGTGATGCCTGGTCTGGGATTTGAAGGCAAGACCTTAGCTAAAGAAACAATGGGATTCCTAGCTGCTAACAGTGTTTATTAGTAATGAGAACATGGCTTCAGGCTACCGAAAGGAGCTGTACTATTCTAAAGGCAAATAGAAAAGTACCTGGTCTCCTAAGGGTGCCCTCCTTACCAGAGAGGCACTCCTGCTGACCCCTTGTCTGACCCAGGTTCAGCCCCACCTGTTGCTCTCCTGTCTATGCCTCATGAAGAGAAGTCTCTGAAGAAGGAGGCAGAGCTTTAGCAGGACCAGAGACACAGTTTGAGGGCTTTGCAGCACAGGGCTGGGGAAGAGAGAATATGTCATGCAGTCAGGCACACAGGCAGCAGGAAGGCCACCTAGACCCCTCTCAGGCCCAAAGCCCAGGAGGCCTACCTTGGCCCACTGCTCAAACCGATCTCGAATCTTCTGGTCCTTCGTAGGGGTTGGGGGGAGGTACGAGGCAGCACAGAAGAGTTGGAAAACAGTTTTAATGAGAAATATTTCCCCAAAGTTCCCAAGTGCTGTGAGTTATAAATGAAGCCATGGATCACGGGGCTGTCTGCAATATTTTATAAGTGGTGTTGGAAAACCGCCTCTAATAAACTTGGGGGAAGATGGATCACCTTTCTGGAAAAGCAGAAAAGGATGTTGGAGGTATAAATACACCCTAAGACCAGACTGTGATTCCTCCAGTGAGGAAGCCCGGCGGCCACGCCCCCACCCTGTGCCGGTGCTCCGCTGTGCTTTATGACTGAGGGCTCCGTGCTTACATTTCAGGCGGATTGTTGGCTCACATCTGCTATTACTTCCCGGAGTCGCAGCATTCCGCATGTAGATCCCTCAGTCCCCAGAAATCCCCTCCCCACGTTCCCCCACTGGCATAGAGGTCACGTGACAGCAGTGGCGGAGGCGGAAGAGGAAATGCCAAAAGGGCTAGGCGAAAGGATGGAAATAGAATTAGAGGAAGAGGGTAAGGGGAGACACTGAAGAGGAAAGACAGAGAGGGCAAGCATGGGAAGATGAGCGAGGGCAACAAGCCTTCTCCTGAGATGTAGGTGTTAAGAAAAAAATGATTCGTGGTTGTGTATGGGCGGAGATGTGATTCCATGGAAATACCTCATTGGGGGTGAAAACAGCCACCCCAAGAGTCTTGGCACATGACTTGAGATTAGTTTCCCATGTTAGATAATGGAACTGGGTATAGGACTAAACGGACACATGCATATACGAGCAGGTGGAAACTGGCTTGGAATTTTTTTCTCCTCAAACCCGAGTTCATTTTTCGTTTTACTTTTTCATCTCTCTACATATCTTACTGCTTTCTCTGAATGTGAGGGAACATTTAGACCTAGAGCTAGACTTTGTGGCCAGGGGTCCTGGTAACAATGATGCCAAACATGGTAGGGCAGGACTTATTTGGGACTAGGACCACAGCTGTAGGACAATTGCCATGCAGCTTTGTTTGCGGGTGGGGTGGGGGGCGGGGGGGGGGTTGGTGGGGGGGGGGGTAGGGGGTGGGGGTGGGGGGGGGTAATAGACTGTGC
>JADRCH010000008.1:10137493-10153614 GCA_019843965.1 Rhynchomys soricoides
GGGGGGGGTTGGTGGGAGGTGGGGTAGGGGGTTGGGGTGGGGTGGGGTAATAGACTGTGCTCTGTGATACAAACAGAAACTGGAGACAAACAGCTAAGGAGCAGGTGAACAAAGAATAAATAATGCCTTCATTAAGATGAAAAGAAATAGCAGAGGTAAGGAGAGGGTCTGCCTAAATTGACTTAATGGGAATTCCCACTGAAGGCAGGCCAGAGTGATCAGACAGCATCTGTCAGGATGATGGGGGATAAAGGATATCAAAAGTGTCCGGGTATTGGGGTGGGGGAAGGGAGTTGGACCAAACCAACTTAGCAGCCTTGCGGAGATGAACTGAAAGTCTGAGAGTCAAGCCCTGTTTGGGAAGAGGATTTAGAGAAGTCTATAGAAGCTGCAGAAAAGATAGAGTCCTGGGCAGTGGAAGGGAAGTATAGGCTCCCCCTCCCACCACCAGGGCTCTGTGCAGCTTGGTTCAACTGTGTGTAGTTCACTCAGCAGGTATTTCTGAGTTTATCACACCCTTGCCACACAGGCAGAGGGCTATGACTCAAACAGCCCTAGGAAGGGCTTCATAGCCTCTTAGCAACTGTAGGAAACTACAGTTTGGTGGGAGAAATGGGACGGGGATGAGAATCTTTCTTGCTTGGCCTGTCTCTACGAACAGCCAGGAACTCAGCCGGCTCTCATCTTTAAAATGAAGCTAATGATACACATTTCACAGCATTGTGGCAATTAACGTAAGATAATTAGTGAAAAGCCCTCTGTGCTCCCGAGGCTCTCGGAAGCCCCTCCTAGCTTCTGAACGCTGATACAGTGCCCAGAGCCTGGCATGCATGTGGTAGATGCTCAACACAGCCTTACTGAGTGAATACAGGTGCTAAATGTATTCACTCCCACACTCTCTTTGGTCCCACACTCTCTTTGGGGGGGCTCTGCCATTTACTCTCAGTCCAGGGAATTGGGGCAACAGAATCAAACATTTACTGTGCACAGAGGCCTCATGCATAAATATTTATTTGCCCTTCAAAATGTTTTTCCTGCTGCCGGCGGCTAAGAAGAGAAGAAATGCTATATTTAAGCGCCCAAGTTGACAATTTCTAGAATACAGCCATAATGGGTCCCCAAATAGGTTTTTCCTGTAGAGCTGAGAGCTGAGAAAATTTTGCTTCAAAGGTGTCATTTCTGCCCCGAGGAAACAGGTGTCGTCCAGATCCTAACAAGTCACTGGAAATTGTCTTACTCCTGATGATCAAGAATAGGGAAGAAGAGGCAGGTGAGGGTGGTAGACTTTAGGTGCTCTCTTGGTTCTCCAAAGGAGTTAACCTAAGCCAGGTTGAATAAATTCCTTACCAATGAACCAGGAGCAACCACAACTTTGTAAGGCTGAGAGGAGAGGGGCACAGAGAGTAGACATAACGAGAAAAGTGTCTGGTTCTGGATCGGTCGCCATCCTTATTCACTTATTAAAAAGACTAGCAAAAGCTTGGAGGGCAAAAACAGTAGGAATCTTTGAGAGTAAAGGAAAAAGAATTCATTTCTAGTACCTGCTAGGTTCCCGGCTCTGAGCTAGCCAGTTTGCTTCTTACAGAGTGGGTCTGGATATAATAATTGTGTTCGCCAACAGAGTTCTTCAGCCACCACTGGACAGATGAGAAAGCCAGCCCCTTCAGGCAAGGATGTTACCTGTTCAAGGTCTCCCAAGATCCAGGTCCCAGGTTTTCTGTCTCCTCAGCTAAGATCTTAGCCCTCCCAGGAGAGACTCTAAGCTCACAATAATCACAAGCAGGCAGGTGAGAGAGACAGGGGAGTGATAGTTGTGAAGAGGTGTGTGAGTAAATTGACTGTGGTAGCTGATGGTTGCCATGAAACAGCGCCAGCCATGACAGCCTGATCGGCTGACTTTCCAAGGATGACAAAGTCTGGATGTTTAGTAGTGACAGCTCTTTTAGAAAGTCCCTGTGTGTCATACCTAATCTGAAGTTCAAAGCCAAGAACTATGATCCTGTCTCATCGAGTGACCTTTTTGTGGGAAAACTTTAAGTGTCTTTTGAGTACTGCAAACACCTATTCTCCCACCCACCAGGTTCAGACCACCTAGTGGCACCTGGGCCTTCTCCACAGCAGGACCCAGCTCACCAGGTGTTTCCTATTTAACGTTAATGTACAGATCCTAACAAGAGCAAATTATAAGTTTGACATTGTCAGTGGTGGTCTGAATAGCTTCTCACACTAATACAAAGGCTGCCAGAACCCATTAGCAAATCAATTGGGTAGTTTGGTGGTTTTGAAAAGAAAATTATTTTTTCTATTTTTCCAGCTTAGACAGTAATGCTCCCTGGTGGGGGATTCTGTGTGGCTGATTTTTGTAAGTGGTAACACCTAACATTTGAGACTAAGCTTTGAGGCTAAACTGTTTCTCACTTTCCTAGCTTATACCCTTTCTACTCATCAAGAGCAGTCTTGTGCATGCCTAGTAATCCCTGGTCTATCCTGAGCATTTCTTCAAAACATTTTTTTTTAAATTTATGTCCCCCAGTCTCTCCCCCAGCCCTCTCACGCGTGTGCACCATAGCACATATGTAGAGGTCAGAAGACAACAATGGAAGTCTCTCCATCATGTGGGTTCTAGTTCTGGTGATCAAAGTCTGGTCTTCAGGTTTAACAGCCAGTGCCTTTACCTGCTAAGCTGCTCTGCCAGCTCCTCTAGACCCTTCTATTGGTAAGGCTATGCCGGGTCCTGAACCTACAAGGGAAGGTGGAGTTCAAACACATACATCCTGTAAAGTATACATTACACACAACCATGAGGGCACGTGCGACTGTACCTTACAGGGACCAGGTGTGGGAAATGTCACCCCCACACCAACTTCAATTTTTGTTGGGCCAGGAGATGACAATGGGCTTAGGGACACTGCCATAAGGTTCTATTAAGAGCAGGAATGTGAAAGTCTCTTTAGAAAGGTGGTAGTGGGGGAGGGGAAGAGAAGCAGCATGGTGCCCACAGGGAAGAAAGCTCTCCCCCCTTCCTGGCTCTTCCCCTCCCTATAGAGAGCATCTCCATCAGTAACTCCAGCTTCAGGGTTGCAGTTGCCAAAGCCACCAATTCTGTGGTTACAGTGGATCAGAACCAAGAAGAGCGGATAGCCAGGCAAACCTTTGAATGCTAGCCATACTAACACCTACAATCTGCAGCCACATCAAGTGCAGGCAAATGCATTGTGGGTTGTCAAAGGGGAGAGGGAGTCAGACAGTGGCATCCCCGGAATTAGAGATGAAATGCTGAATTTTCCTAGAGAGAAACCAAATTCCTCCACACCCCATTTCAAGTGTAAGGCTATTTACCACTCACTTGCACTCTCTGGTAATAGGGAGACTTCTTCCAAAGGAATCCATTATTCTAAAGCAGTGGGTCTCAGCTTTCCCATTGCTGTGACCCTTTAATACGGTTCCCCACGTTGTGGTGACCCTCTCAAGCATAAAATTATTTTTGTTGCTATTTCCTAACTGTAATTTTGCTACTGTTATGGATCATAATGTAAATATCTGATATGCAGGACAGCTGATATTCACCCCCAAGGGAAAAATAAACAAACCAACCAACCAACCAACCAAACAAACAAAAAACAAAACCCCCAAAACTATGACAGTTTTCATTAATTCAGAGACAAAGAAAATCAAGGTAAATGTTCTCTCTGTGGGACAAGATGGCTTGAGAAAACCCGTCTGATAAGCTAGATCCAAAGTGTACTGGAAGGAAGGAATAAAGTATTAAAGACAATACCCATTTTATCTTGGATCTCCAATGACAAGTCTCAACCAGCTGATCCACAAACTATCAAACAGAAGAAGACCTGTCTTTTAAAAAATATTTTCTTCAAAAATACTGGTGGGATAGCCACAAGGCCAAAACCATCACTTAATCACAGAGCGGCCCACTTCTCATCGCAGTAGGTATTTCTGCTAACCCAAAAACCCTTGAAAAGCATCTCGACTTTGAAATGTGCTGGGGAAGATTCTGTATTTCAATTCTTACAGATTGGGCCATCTCAGGCTTTAGTCAGTCACCCATCACAGAGCCTGGTATCCATGGGCTATGAACTTGTGGTTTCTGATCCAGAGGATCTAGGGGTGGGATCAAGCTCACCACATTTCTAACAAGCTCCCAGAGGAAGCCAAGCTTCCTCTTCCAGGTCAGGGCAGCCAGGGCTGACATGGCTGTTTGTTAATCATGGCTCTTATCAGACCTGCTACTTCTGGCACAACTGTTACTTGGCTTGTACCCCTGGGTCCTGATAACAGGAAGTGGTGTGTAGTTTCAACTAGCAACTCCGGACACTCTTCAGGGGTGTATGTGAGGAATGGGTTGGGGGGGGGAGGCAGTGGGGAAGGGGAGGGGAGAGAGGAGGAGGAAGAGAGGGAAAAGGGAGCGGGAATAGGAAGGAAAGTGGGACACAGAGGGCCAAAGAGGCAGTAGCTCCCATTCCTGGTGCTGTATATTGTCACTGTATATATAACCTTATACAGGTCATGTGACCATTCTGAGTTTCATCATTGAGCTCACACATGGGAGCTAAATATCACTGAGTCCTTTCTGTTTCAGAAATCAAGAATTATGACCGAACCATTTCACTTTTGCTTTCTCCCCTGCCCATAACTGCCTTTCTCAGACCTTTTTGAGGGGCTGTCATGAAGTACTGCCTTTAGACCTATATGTGTGCGTGCACGAGCGCACAAACACACACACACACACACACACACACGATGAGAGGGAAAGACAGATTCATATTTGGGGTATGTATAATGGTGTGCACATGTGTGGGTATGCATGCATGTGTGTGTTGTGTGTGGAAGGCCAAGGACAACCTCCAGTAGCTTCTTCAAGGTGTTATTCAGCTTCCATTTTTGAGTCAGGGATCTCTCTTTGGCCTGGAGTTTTCTGAGGAGCTAGGGGGGAGGGCTAGTGAGTCCTAGGGATTTGCTTGTCTGTACTTCACCAGCCTCGGGATTACCAGTGGATGCCACCATGCCCAGTTAGCTACAGCATACTGAAAGAATAGAATATGCTGGCACATAAAACCTTCTGATGAAGCACACATCATTACTCTGTAAGTCATTTACTTACCAGGTATTTTAAGAAATTAGGATATAATAAAATTCACTCAGAAAAAAAAAGATTTTTTTAATTTTTCTCTGTTGGTTCAGAAAACC
The DNA here is from genome assembly GCA_019843965.1 of Rhynchomys soricoides. NCBI lineage: Eukaryota > Metazoa > Chordata > Mammalia > Rodentia > Muridae > Rhynchomys > Rhynchomys soricoides. The sequence goes on from JADRCH010000008.1 coordinate 10,142,699, forward strand.
TTCTGGCAGTCGGGCTCCAAGGACCTCATTATGCATGAACATCAGCTCTCCAACTGGCAGGACAGCGAATTAGTAGTTCACAGCTCCAGGGAACGCTCCGTGGAGCTCATGTACTCATGTCCAGCTGCCATTTTTTGGGAGAGTTTATTATCCGTCCTTTGGGTTTTACATGAATTATCTTTTTAATAACCCCTACAAAATCCCAGCCAGACAGGTATTATCACCTCTACAATACGGATGAGGAAACTGAGGCCCAAATAAGTGAACTGCTTAGGACCTATCAAGCAGGATGGTACGGCTGAAGCTCACAGCTTTCCGAGTCCTTATCCACTACGGCTACCATGCTAGCTTGCTTCTCGGTTGCTGCAATAAAATCTTTTTTTTTCTTTATTTACATTTTAAATGTTTTCCCCTTTCCAGGTCTCCCCTTCAGAAACCCCCCATCTCCCCCTGCCTCTATGAGGGTGCTCCCCCACCCACCCACTCTCATCTTCCCGCCTGGGGAATTCCCCTACAATGGGGCATCGAACACCCTCAGGCCCAAGGTCCTCTCTTCCCACTGATGTCCAACAAGGCCATCCTCTGCCACAAATGTGGCCAGAGCCATGGGTCGCTCTATGTGATTCTTTGGTTGGTGGTCCAGTCCCCAGAAGCTCGGGGGCGCGTGGGGGGAGGCGCGGTTGACACTGTTTCTCCCTTCATGGGGCTGCAAACCCTCTCAGCTCCTTCAGTCCCTTCTCCAACTCCTCTATCGGGGACCCCTGAGCTCAGTCCAATGGTTGGCTGTGAGCATCCGCCTCTGTATTTGTCAGGCTCTGGCAGAGCCTCTCAGGAGACAGCCATATCAGGCTTTAGATTCCAGAGAACCAAATAACCCTATTAAAAAATGGGAAACAGAGCTAATCAGAGAATTCTCAACTGAGGAAACTTGAAAGGCTGAGAAGCACCTAAAGAAATGTTCAATATCCTTAGTCATCAGGGAAATGCAAATCAAAACAACCTTGATATTCTACCTCATACCAGTCAGAATGGCTAAGATCAAAAACTCAGGTGACAGCAGATGCTGGCGAGGATGTGAAGAAAGAGGAACACTCCTCCATTGCTGGTGGGACTGTAAGCTGGTACAACCTCTCTGGAAATCAGTCTGGCAGTTCCTCAGAAAACTGGACATAGTACTACCTGAGGACCCAGCTATTCCACTCCTGGGCATATACCCAGAAGATGTTCCAACATGTAATAAGGACACATGCTCCACTATGTTCATAGCAGCCATATTTATAATAGCCAGAAGCTGGAAACAACCCAGATGTCCCTCAACAGAGGAATGGATACAGAAAATGTACATTTACACAATGGAATACTACTCAGCTATTAAAAGCAACGACTTCATGAAATTCGCAGGCAAATGGAATTTGAAAATATCCTGAGTGAGGTAACTCAGTCACAAAAGAACAAACACCGTATCTACTCACTGATAAGTGGATATTAGCCCCAAAATTAGAAATACCCAAGATTCAATTCACAGAATTTTATGAAGCCTAAGAACAAGGAAGTCCAAAATGTGGATGCTTCAGTGCTTTTTAGAAGGGTAACAAAATACTCACAGGAGGAAATATGGAGACAAAAGTGTGGAGCAGAGACTGAAGGAAAGGCCATCCAGAGACTGCCCCACCTAGGGATCCATCCCATATACAGCCACCAAACCCAGACACAATTGTGGATGCTGGGAAGTGCTTGCGATAAAACCTTCTAATGAAAACAACTCGGGGAGAAAGGGATTTGTCTGGTTTACCCATCCCAAACACAGCCCATCATTGAGGGAGGTCAGGAAGAAAAACTGGAGACAGGAGGGCACAAAGGAATTACGCTCACTGGCAGTTGGCTCATCAGACTCACAGTCAGTCATCTTTCTTACACTCCCAGGACCCCTGGCTAAGGATGGTACTGCCTTTAGTAGGCTGAGCCATCCAACATCAATCATCAAGAAAATGCTCCAGAGACTCATGTATGGGTCAATCTGATGGAGTCAGTGGCTCCGTGGAGTTTTCCTTGTCCTAGGTGATCCCTGTTTCTGTCATGTTGATAAAACAAAACCCCAAATTATAACCAGCACAGCTACATCTCCACCTTTCTCATCTATAATCCACAGCAACTCGTTGACAGAGTTTAGGAAGAGAGGAAGGAGGAAGGAGAGGGGAGAAGACAGATGGTTGCCTGCAAGGGGAAACAGGATATGAAAGTGGGAGAGAAAGTACAGTGACGTTCTCTCTCCCACACTCTGTAAATGGACCTTCTTCCAAATCTTATCGCCCAACACCTTCCATTTCCGTCTCACCCAAGGCTTATAATGAAATTGTGTGGTGAGTTGTGTCTCTTTGGACTAACATTAAGCCAAACATAACAAATACGTACAATACATGGCCCCACTAGCCGAGACTTGGCAGACATCACTAATCAATCACAGCTCTCTTCCCTAAAGAGGCTGAATGTAGCCTTGCACCCTCGCTGGCAGAGGCCTCCAGGCAGGCACAGTCAGTTCTTTCAGGTTGGGACTTAAAAAGAAAGCAGTAGTTCTTCACCAGTAAATCTCATGGGTACTGTGGCAAAGTAGAAAGAGCAGGTGTCTAGGCATGGGGAAATGTGAGTTTTCACCTTGATGCAGACAGGAACTTGTTTGTGACCTTGTGTAAGTTATGTCTTATCCAGGGGCCAGGTTTACTTCTCTGTAAGTGAAGGAGTAGTTTCTGAGCCTTGGGGAACTTAGTGTTTCTCCCAATAATAACATCCTAGGCTCTGACAGGCGCTCGAAGCCAAGTGGAGTTCATGAAGGCAGAGAAAGGCCCTGTCTGTGTTAATAGGACTCTGTAGCAAACTTGTGTAAGAAAATATACCCAGAGATGTGAAAACCACCCCGGAGAGCCCACTCTTCACCTCGTCTGTACCTTTGCTGGATAAAGCTGTAAGTGGAAGAAAAAGCAAAGCAAACACAGAATCATTTGTTCAAATTAAGAAAGACAAGCTGGCACTGGACCCACCGCCTGGCTGCCTGCAGCAGGTGGTCTCTTTGGATTGGAACCTCAAGTGCAGGGGCCAAAAATCTATCCTAAGTGATGTGGGAAGTGGGATTTGCTGCCTTGCAGACATCGTTGGTTAGTTCCCAGTCTTTGTTCTCTCTGTGCCCAGAAGGGAGCTTGCAGCTGTGTGTTGAGTGGACACAGGCATGGCTGTGGCTCTCTGCACAGCCCCTGTCACAGTGGCTGACATTGAGTGGGTGCTCTGTGTTGAGGCACCGCCAGCTGCTTGCATCCTTTCAACAATCCCAGAGTAGTGAGGACTGTTAGCCTTTCTTGAGAGTGAATTTACTAAAGGCAGTGAGGTAACACATTAACAAGGATTCAATCCTACACACTGGGACTCCAGGGCCCTTGACTTTAGCCAGAAATTCTGGTTGGCTTAACATCTCCTTGATGGGTTACAAACTCGAGAAGGGCAGAGGTTGGGTGTGAAATGTTCACTGCTGTACCTATGATGCCTGGCAAGAGTGACAGCATCACAAAAGCAAGTGTCAAATGAGACCTGGCTGAATGCATGCACAACTTGATAATCTAATGGATCAGTGGTTCTCAGCCTTCCTAACGCTGTGACCCTTTGATATAGTTCCTCATGTTATGGTGACCCTCAACCATAAAGTTATTTTCATTGCTACTTCATAACTGTAATTTTGCTACTGTTATGAATCATAATGTAAATATCTGTGTTTTCTGATAGTCTCAGGTGACCCCTGTGAAAGGGTCAATCAACCCCCCTAACGGGGTCACAACCCAGAGGTTGAGAACCACTACAATAGAACCTAACAGATAAGCATTCAAGGGCCAATACGTCTTCCTTAGAAATGCAAACTTTCTGCAAAGAAGTAGGTTACATTTATACTCTAAGACAGTGCCTGAGCACAGTTGTGCCTCGGAATGTTCACCTAACGATGCTGCAGAAGTGAGTTCTGACAGTTATGCAATGGTAAAAACAGCTAACGGCACGTTTCCTAGCTCTATCCGTGAGTGACTGTATTTACTAAATGCCTGTTTCAAGTCAAGTGTTGTGCTAAGGCCAACAATCATATCAACTTGATATGATTGGCTTCATGATCGGGTACGATTTCATAGCTCCTTTATATATGGAGGAACTGAAGGACGGGGATCACATTGTTCGAGATCACAAACTGGAGAATTAAATGGTGAAGTTATAACTCACACTTGAGCCCGGGTTCCAAGAACCACCATCATTCCACATGAGGAGGTTACCTTCTGTGCAAAACTGCTGGAAACTCAGACGTCCCTGAGGCTTGATTCCATTTCACTAGGAGAGACTGCAGTTGTGAAGCCTAGAACCGTGGAGCTGCCATTTTGCTCCCATGAGGGAAGTCAGCTTATGGCAAAATCAGTTTCTTAGCACAAAGAATGGCGATGCAAAAAGAAACTGGGTCCTCGACGACCTAATGGAACCTAATTATTATGGGGTGGTATTGTAGCAGTTAGGGAGTGTTATGGCTTACCTCGCCTGGGTTTTGATGGTCTGGTTTGTGAGACGAGAGAGGGGCACGGAATAGCTAATGTGGACATTAGAAGTTCAGATGCATATCTGAGGGTGTAAGTTTTATACGTTTTTGTGCCTGTACTAAGTGAGTTACATCGTTGCAGGCAAGCTTCTCCTCATCTACAACCTGTTTTCAATTTCTATCAAATGAGGAGCTCTAAGCAAAGAACAGCTAAAATCTTCTCAGTTCAAATGACTTGGTAGGGGAAACAGGGCCAAGAAATGTAGGAGTGGCTCCCTAGGCATGGAGAAGGAATCCCCGCCCCCACCCAACCCTCGGAAAGCTAGAGATGGCGGTGACTAGGAACATTAATCTTAGATTTTCTTGCCTTAATTTCCTTCTTTCTGCACTAATCCTGGGGACCTTCAAAGCCCATTGCCATTCTGATAGTCAGGGCTCAATGACAGGAGCTGGTAACTGTTCCCTCTGCATCCCGGGTTAGGCCAAGATTCCAAGAGAGAATTACTCATGATCACATCAGATTATGTAGCAGAGCTGGTTCACACCCAGGTCTCTTCGAGTTCAAAGCAGCACAGCGCAAGGCAAGGCTGTGACTACTGGAAGGGAACTATCTGGGGTCTAATAAACATTTGTAATCACGGAGTTAGAGAATATTATAACCAGACCCTGGAGCACAGAGAAGACGAGACTAGGAACACACAAAGGTGTTTTGTTTGGTTCACATGCTACTTTAATAATGAACTGTAAGCTAGAATCCAAATTTCCACCTTTTCTTAGGAGAAAAAGATCTGAAAACAATAATCTTTGCAATTCTATACAGTATATGCTCGACAAAGCTGCCTCCAGGAAGAACAGTGTTACAAGTCAATGAAAACCCAAGCCAGCACATTTCAAAGGCTCAGCAGTAGAGTCAACAACGGCAAGGTTGGTTCAATTAAGGGTCCAATTTCTCTGCATCTCCATTCTTTGTGCTAAGAAGCTGATTTTGCCATAAGATGACTTCCATTGTGGGAACAAAATGGCAGTTACAAGGTTCTGGGCTTTACAATGATGTTCTGTTCTAGTGGTTTGTAGGAGGTTGATCTGTTCCTGCCTTTTCTATGCTGTTTTAGGAACATGCATGCACACCATGTGTTTTTGTTTAGCCTGACACATGCCAAGCACAATTTCCGTCGTCCATGTGCTGGTAAAAGTTCTCCTCAAGAAGTAGAACAAGACCCTGGCCCTCATCTCTCTGTCCTTGTGAGCCCTCAGGGTATCTGGTGTAGCCACTATCTTGGTCAGAGTTTGGGAAATGTCAACAGTCTCTCAAAGTTTAAAGCAACAACTCATGCCATGTACAAAAGTCTGGGATGGGTGCACAGGAGTTCAATGTCATCTTTTGGCACCTCACACTTGGCTGATGCTTGTCATCTTGTGGACTTTGGCCACTAAGTTCTCACCCTGTCCTTCCCTTTACACTGCTATCCCTGACCAAACACCTGTCAGGATTCAGGGAGGGTCTCTCCAAAGCAGGTAGGCTCCCCAGACTTGCCTCTACACTCTGTGTGTTCCTTTCATGGCAGGAGCACACGTGGTATTTGTTATGTTTATTTTTGATGTTTTATTTGTCCAGGGGTCAGCAAACTGTGGCCAGTGAGCCAAGGCCAAGTTCAACCATTACTTGCTTTTGAGTTTTCAGCATGTGTGCGTAGACATACTCGTGGGTGTGAAAGTGTGTGCACATGCGTGTATGCATTCCTGTGGAGGTCAGAGGTCAATATTAGGTGACTTACGCAACTAACTTTCCACATCAGTTCTCAGGACAGTGTCTCCCACTGAACCTGGATCTTGTCTATTTAGCTAGACTGGATGCTCTTCAAGTCCCAGGGATCCCCCTGTTTCTGCCTCCCCAGTGCTGCTATCACAGAAACATGTCCTGCTGTAGATAGCCTTTTCATACAGGTTCTGGGATTCCAACTGAGACTCTCCTGCTTGCATGGGAAGCACTTTACCAGCTGAGCCATCATCCCAGTCCTTGTGAACACTGTATTTCGGGGAAAGGGTCTAGCTTTCCCTGGAAAACCTTGGAAAAGGTATCCCAGGCTGTGATGAAATACACGGTACAGTCCAAGGCCTTGAACGATAATCTTGCTTCAACCTCCTACTGCACAGGTGTAGGCCACCAAGCTCAAGTCAACTCATTGCCCGGTTTTTTGTTGTTGTTGTTGGTTTCTTGTTATTTTGTTTGTTGCCAGTTATTTTTGTTTTATTTGTTGTTTGTTTGTTTTGTTTTTGGTTTGGTTTTTATTTTTTTGTAAGTGACGTTTTCTTGGAGAACAGCCACATTCTTTTTTCAGCCATCTGATAATCGGTTGATGTCTTGTCACAGAGGGCAGAGATAAGCAGCCATGATAGACACTTTGGAGCTGTCTAAGCAGAAAATCTTTGCTACCTGACCAGTTACAGCAAGAGTTCAGTGAGGCCTGCATTCAGCTGTGAACTCCATGAAGCAGAGGCTGGGAGTGTCTTGTTCCCTAATGTGTTCTTGGTGTCTAGCCCAGAGTCTGCAAGCTAAGAGGTGACAATGAGCATCTGTGGAAGGACAAGCCTTTGCAAACGCCCAGTGAGATCACCAAGTCAATGATCCAGAGGGGGACCTGAACCACCAACCTTCAGACTCCACCTCCACTTTTTGGTATCTCTCCTTTTAGTTTTCCCCTCTTCTTGGTTTGGAGTTGAAAGCCAGGAAAAGATATTTTACTTTCATAACAGTGTCATTCATTCATACACACACACACACACACACACACACACACACACGCACACACGCACACACGCACACATGCACACACACACACACATATACACACACACACAACAAAACATTGACAAGAGATGAAGTTCTGAGCAGAGGAACGTCAGACTTCGTTTTTACAAAGAGCAACAACGCAATAAATATCAGCAGGCCTGAGTTATGAGGCCACAGGGAGCTGTCTGTAGCTACAATAGCCAGCTCAAAGAAGGTATCCTCAAATGGAGAGAAAACTGCACTTCAGAAAAGCAATACATAAACAAATAACTAAATTTAATTAGTTGATTTTCTTCCAAATGGGCAATTTGGAAGTGTTTGTGGAAACACTTCTGTAATGTAATCGAGATTTTTAAAGCCACCCAGTCACGAGAAAACATTAGGAACAATTTAACTGGACACGGTGGAAGAATACTTAGAAAATTATAATTTGATCAGAGATATCCAGTATAGGTTTATGTGAGGGAGAATTTAATACCTAACCTGTTGGAAATACAATTCCTGGGTAAATCACTACCCGGGAGATGAGAGAGAAGGAGAGAAAGGCAGATACTTATATACACTCTAGAATGCCCGGGGCTTGGCTTTACATCTTATTGGGCAGCAAGATGTATAGGTGTGATTAGATCAGGAGCCTGGTGAATGCACAGTGCCCAGAACAAACTCATTTCATTTTTCAAGCTGGACAAAAGGTAATCGGCTGGGTGGATTGAGTGACTTTTACTGCTTATAAATAAAATAAAATGGAGAACTGTAAAATAATCCAATTAAACACAGTCAACCTTTGAGCTTTTTGGTCACCTAGAGATATTTGTTTCAAATCTTTGGGCCCAAGTGTAATGGAGGTAAAGATGTGTCATAAGCCAAGGAAGGGAATTAAAGGACCAGACATCCATCTGTGTTGTTACTAGCCGAGGCACCTGGAGATCAGCATCCCATCACCATAAGCCATGTCTGCTCTGCATCACCTGCACCCACTGAAAATGCAGTTCCTGACATCTAGGAGGCCCTTAATAAATTTCCAGAGGAGAAGGCTGGAAAAGCCAGCTATCATTGATAGATCCCAAACAGACTGGAAATGCTAACCAGGACCAGGGCTGGGCTGAGGGGTTGGGGGTGGGGGTGGTGGTGGGGGTGGGGGTGGCGTACTTGGGCACATTACTTAAAGAGATACCAATCACAGATGCTGGCTACACAGGTCTGCATTTTTAGGACCCAGGGCCTCCTTAAACAGTATGTCCTAGACAAGAGGCTTATCTCATCCTTGGCTACAGTCTATCCTAGGCTTTTTTCTTTTTTCTTGGAATTGAACCTAGTGTTCCATGCTCAAAAGGGAGAAATGATGCCCTTCACTTCAAATTCACAGAGTGGGGGGAGTAAAATTCTTAAGGTTCCAACTACCTATTAGAAGACAAGCTATTAAAAGTAAAATTGGGGGGTGAGCCTATTCTCATCACATTTAGGAGATTAATAAATAAGCAGGTTAATTAGCTGTGGGAATCTGCACACGCACACAAGGAAGGCTACTGAGCCACTCCAAGGGAAGCTAAAAGAGCAAGATGAACTTTGAACTGTGATGACTAAGAAGCAAAATGGCAGACATCAACAGAACTATCTCTCTTTTATTACACTCTAATGGAAGTTGAGAAAGCTATGAAAGACAAAATTACCTTACCCGGAGAGTCCCCACATACGTAATTCTGACTTTCACTGCATTTTGACCAATATTAAGTTAGATCAGGAAAATATGATGAGTTCAGTCTACTCAAGCGTGGATCCCTTACGGCAGATCTTGTGGGCCATTCAAAATGGACTTCACACCTAAAGCACTTTTGCCAGCACTGCAAATGGATATTACGAGAATGCTCCAGGCACAGACTGAATTGTTCTTCGATGCTTATCATCACTAACTGACTGACAGGCACCCTCTCGGAGGGCAAACCTTCCACTAGAGTCTGAGTTGACACTTCTGGCTTTTCGATAAACAGTTCAATAGTTCAGCTAAGATGCTCTATGATGTTTCTTCCTCCCTCCATGCCACCCTCCCCCTCTTTAGCTCATCCTACTCAGTGGCTCTGGAAACAGAGCTGCCTTTCATGTCACAGTGACAAGACTGAGCAGTCAAGTCTCTCAAGAAGAGTAAGCAAAGGTATCTGGGTATCTTATCTGAGGCAGGCTGAGGCTCAGGCGCTCAGTGTGTGCATCACGGGAGTGCCTGAAAAGATGCTATATTGGTTATGAGATATAATTGTGCATTTTATTACTTTCTGGGGAAAATATAGAAACCACAAAAGCAGGAGTTTTGTGCCAGATGCAGAACTAAACGCTCTGCTTATCTGATTATCGTCAGTGACATGTGCTTTGAATGTGAACCTCCCGTCAGTTCGCCAGCTGAGCTCTCCGTCTTAACCGCACGGTTTGTGTCAGATGTTCACATTGCTTCCTCTTCTCAGGTGCTACCCACATGAAGTTCAGTACTGCTTGGAGAGTCTGTAGAGTCTGGAATTTCTTATTTAGAAGCTAGGGTGATTTTTTTTTTTTTCTAGGAGAAAGACAAAACTCTTGCTTGGAACCTGAGGGGATAGCTTGGCATCAAGAGTGAGGTGATCCCCCAGAGGAGCAAAGGAAGAGGTCACGGGTGCCTCCCTAGCTATTCTACCAAGGACCGCTCCTCTCCTGTCTTCCCCACGGTCAAAGTGGATGATTTTTTCAAATGTCATTTTGATGGTAGCAGCTTTCTCTTGATTCTATATTCTGAACTCAACCCAGACCACCCCACCCGGTCACTGCCTGCGCTATGGACTTAAATGTATCCCCCTAATGTGGTTGGACTCTGCAGCCTCCATCTCTGGGGACTCCAGTAGCTCAGTGCCTAAGCCACTGTTGCTTAAAGGGCACCATGGCAGGGGTGAAGTGGCATGAATTCACCGTGTTCCTTCCTGCTAAAGAAACACTTGTTCACATAAGTTTCAGGAGAAATCTAAGCTGGTACTATCTTCTCATTGGGCATTTTGACAATATATGTAAAAACCAACCAACCAAATAACCAACCAAACAAACAAACGAAGGAAAACCTCTTCATATGCCCATAACCTTTGAATAAGCACGTATATACACACAGAAGATATCTGAACTTGGCACCAACTGGCACCATCATGGCACCAAAGTTCTATGTGCAAGGATGTCCCCCAGAGCTCCTGGAAAGCATCTAAACTTTCCAGCTGGAGGAGTTGGCTGGCATGGTCCACCCTGACTCAGGGAGACCAACAGCCACTTTTATGGGGGAGGCACTAATGATTATAGAATTGCCCAGTGTATAGTTTTGAAATGAAAAAGCAGGTTCCCACAAAGCGCCCATAGTACACGCCATGTGGATAAAGCAAAGTTGGGGAAAAATTTCACCAGATGGTTTCTGTCTTACACACACACACACACACACACACACACACACACACACACTCAGCTGGTAGCTCTACTCGATCTTTTCGGTTTGGTTTTTGTTTTGTTTGGGAGACAGCGTCTCTCTGTGTAGCTCTGACTTTTCCAGAACTTGCTCTGTAGACCAAGCTGGCC
>JADRCH010000008.1:10158614-10441679 GCA_019843965.1 Rhynchomys soricoides
AAAAAAAAAAAAAAAAAAAAAAAAAAAAAAAAAAGAAGAAGAAGAAGGAAGAAAGAAAGAAAAAGAAGGCGATACTGGAACCTGCTAGTGACAGGTACAGTATCCCCAAACCTGTTCTTCACCCCTGTTGGAGCCTGGGCTCCTGCTAAGGGGAGAGAATGCTTTTCTCAGGGCTCCTTTAAGGCCCTAGAAACAGCTAGCTATAGTAAGCAGCGGAATGAAGGTAGCAGCAGCATTTCCTTAACATTGCCCCTGTAAAGCCAGCAACCAGCAAACAAAGGCATTCTTCTAGCTGAAGCATCATGGAAGAACTTGAAACAGAATCTTTCTGGGAGTCCAGCCCCATGATGCTTTCTGTCCCCACTTAAATCACAACTGCACACTCTCACTCCTTTAGATTGCTTCCTACTCTCCTTGCTATTAAAAGCCCGGACTGTCACCAGCTATTCAGTCTTGAACAGGATGAACACAACTCCCGGAGCTCAGTTTCCTCACTATGTAGAAATGGGACATCCTCTACTCAGGAATTATTATTGAGGGATTATTTTAGCGAGGCATACCCTAGACATTGGATCAGTAGGGGTGACCCAGACAAACCTGCCCCACACCTAAAACCCAGGCGATGTGAGGGGTTAACTGTAGCACTCCACTTATTCATCGCTTACTCAAGTCAGCACTGATCCTCCTTCTGCGGTTAAGCATTACTTCGAATGTTGGTGATTTAATAATAAAGGCCGTTTTCTCATCTGTGGAGTGTACATTTGTACAGAAATAATACAGATGGGACTAAGAAATTAGGCGCTGGCTCCTCTGCTATAAGTGTGTACCAGAGTGAACACTCCAGCATCATCTTTGTATTTCTATGTATACAGCACCAGAGATGATCGTTCTCTTCCCTCTGTCTCAACCACAGACCGGGGGCATGGGGTTTGCTGGCTCTGTGCCTACCTTATACATGTGGGAAGCTGATGAAGCCTGTCTGAGGTCAACCTCAGTAAGTGGCTGGAACTTTGTAGAAACCAGAAAGCCATTCCTTCAGTGGCCCTGCCTGACTGCAATAGCTGAAAGCTAAAGGCAAGACTTGGCTCTTTTCTAGATAGTCAGCCTCTCACTGCTCCTTAGTCAACAACACTGTCTTTACAACCACAGCCCACAGATGTGAACTTTAGCACTCATTATCCCAGGTGTCCCAAGATAATCTATTTTCAATCACGGAGAAATTGATTTCATTTTAATAAAAAATGTTCAATAAATACTGGTAGAAATAAACACATGGGGCCAACATTCAGATGTTCATAGCAAGTCAACAGGAAAGCAGGTTTCCCTGCATTCTGCTGTATAGAAACGTGCACAGAAAGATGTCTCAGCGGGTGCTTGCTGCCCTGCGCTCAATCCCCAGAACTAACATAAAGGTGAAAGGAGAGGACCCACTCCACAGAGCTATTCTTTGATCTGCACACGCTCGCACATGCACATCACACCCAGTAAGAATGATAGTGATATTTTTAGATATGCCCATTATACAGCTCTCTATCTAAAGGTAAAGGCCTTCTGCCTTTCTTCCATATTGCTTCTTCTAGCATCTTCTGTGAGCAGGGCACTATGCCTGGTTCCTGGGCTATTTGGAAGAAATGAGAGAGTTCAATCAAGCTAGGAAAGAAGTCTTTCTCTCTCTCTCTCTCTCTCTCTCTATATATATATATATATATATACACATAATATATAAATATATGTGTATGTAATGTATGTATGTGTGTCTATATACATATAATACATACATATACATGCATACTTATATGTTTTGGCCCAAAAGAGAAGAAAATAACCATTACAGTGACTGAAGGCAAGCAGTTGAAGAAAGCCATGTTAGATGAGCTGCTAGGAAGGTTTCTCTGAGGAAGGATGAGCCCTGAGCTGAGATGGAGAGAGAGAGAGAGAGAGAGAGAGAGAGAGAAGCATCCTGCAGTGAGATGGGCTGGATGACATTCCACGGAGAGGTATGGTACCCACAGACATGCTTCTGTGGATCTGGAAAACACAAAGCTCATAGCAGAGCACATACACGATGGCTTGACAGAACAGGAGCAGTCAGACAGGCATGGCCGCAAGGGCCCAGGTGAAGAACCTGACTCAATCCGGAGACTGGGCAGGGAACACAGTACATATGTCTTGGTAGAAGAGGAAGAAATCAGGCAATGAGATTTCCGGCATTCTGCCTGGATCTACTGGCCAGATGATGGCGTCTTCCCCACTTTCCTAGATGCATCTGGTGATGATACCTTAATTCTTAGACTTGAATCAATTTCTCCTCATAAGCACTGAAAATTTCTCCTCATAAGTTCAGGTGGTCTATGACTTTCAGGGAAGATGTAGGGCAGTGGTTCTCAAACCTGTGGGTCGCAACTCCCACAGGGGTCATATATCAGATATTTACATTACAATTCATAGCAGTAGCAAAATTACAGTTATGAAATAGCACTGGAAATAATTTTATGGTTGGGGATCCGCCCAACATGAGGGACTGTGTTAAAGGGTTGCAGCATTAGAACCACTAGGGACAGCCGTTGGGAAGCTCCCAGTGTGTTATTAGATTCAGGCCCAATAGGCTCTTTCTTTCTCTTGCTTTTGCTGTCCCCTGTGGACCCGACTCAGCCTGGCTTAACTCAGAGTTTGCCTGGGACCTTGCACTGGGTGTGAGGAGCATGTAGCGTCTCAGCCACACCTCAGGACAGCTGTTGTCACTCTTCTGTCTCCTCCCACTACAGTGTCAAATGCCTTCTTTCCCATGTCCTCTCTTTCCCAAAGCCAGGCCACAAATATCCCCAAATGAATATCTAGGTTCAGGGTATAAGTAAAGATCAAGAAGTGTTTGGCTGAGCAGAAGAAATGCGGAGAGTGACTGGGGTGTGCTTTCCTTAGATGACCTTCGAATTTCTTCCCAACCTAAAGATGCTTCAGTTTTCACATCACAGCAGAATAGCGTCCTTGCAGGGTCCAAAGACAGAAGGCAGGACACTGCTGCCTTGTTTCCATGACTTCTCTGACTGGAACCACAGTTCCCCACTGTCAACTTCTGACCCACACTCCCCAGCAATTCATCTGGACATCACTTTACTCCTTTTTAAATACAAAATTTGAAACAGCTTTACTGAGATGTGATTCACGTGTGATACACTGCTGCTTTGCTTCAGCTGTACGACCCCAAGTTTCGGCATGTTCACAGGGAAGTGCAACTCTCTCAGAGCTGGCCAGCTTTGGACGGTTGTCATCACTCGAGAATGAAAGCTTACTAAGCGTGCTTTTAGCTATCAATATCCATGTCTTAATACACCTACTCGGTACTCAGCGGCTACCGAGCTACTTTATAGTTCCCAGATCCCCTCCATTCTCGTCTTCCATTGACAGAGTCATAAAATATGTGGTCTTTGGTACCCGGGCTCTTTGACCTGGCATGCTTTAAGGCCTATCTAGGTATGCTGTAGCAGGTATTGGTATTTCACTGATTTTGTGGCTGAATTCTCTTCTATGACCATCTCACAAAATTAATCCATGCAAGCGTCTATGGACACAGGCACCATTCACTGTTTTTGGCTGATGTGAACAATGCTGCCACAAGCATCTGTCTGCACAGTCTTCACAGATAAATACTTTCGTTTCTCCTTAGAAATGATTTTCTTTCTTTCTTTCATTCTTTCTTTATTTTTTAAAGATTTACTTATTTAATTTATATGAGTACATTGTAGCTGTCTTTAGACACACCAGAAGAGGGCATCATCCCATTACAGATGGTTGTGAGTCACCATGTGGTTGCTGGGAATTGAACTCAGGACCTTTGGAAGAGCAGTTAGCACTCTTAACCACTGAGCCATCTCTCCAGCCCCTAAATGTTTTCTTTGAGTGACTTTTCCCAATGATAAGATAGAAATAACCATTGCCACAACAACCAATTTATAGTGTGGTTTTGCAGCAGTTTCCTCTGAAGAAGGAAGCTTGTACCACTCAGGAAGTGCTCAAAACTTATAAGTCTTGGAACTAAAATGTACAAGATTCACAAGACCCCTCCCCAAGGCTACACAAGCAACAAGAGTTGCTGAGGAGTGGAGACTCTGAGACTGGCCCAGCCATCTGCCAGTTGTGAAGTACACTCCGGTTGTGGCCTATGAGTTGTTACCCAGGTTGGGGTGGGCTGTCTGATGATGCAGCAGCCCTTGACTATCCATGTTTCTCTAAGCTCCCACGCATGCTTTCTATATAACACGCACAAACCCATTGCTTTGCTAAGTTGGACTTCGGCAGAATGATTATTTTCATCTGTCCTATCTGGGCAGCCTATCTGGGGTGAATAGATGTTTGTCTATATCCTCCTAGAGAAGATGGTCACAACAGGTACTTTCCATCCATGGTCAGGATTCAGGGTAAGTCTATCTCACTGGTTCTCAGACCACCAGATGTTGGTGACACTTGTTCTCCACAAAGGTGGCACCATGGGCTCATCCAATCCAGCAACAACAAAGGTTTACTTTATGGCCTTCATATTTGGCTCCACTAAGCAAACGTGGACAATTCTCCCTGAGATTTGTTTTCTTAGCAGAATGAAATATGAAAGACATAAAACTGGACCCTGAAAACTTGCTTCTGCAAGGTCGTGTATTCTGTGAGCCCCCAATTTTAGAATTATTCCTGTAGAAGAGACATGATGTTCTTCTTCAGAGTTTGCACCCAAAGTCCCTCCTTGTTCCTTACGACCTGACTTCAGTATAGGAAAACCTTACTGCAAAGATACACATGCAAAAAACAGACAACCATGCTTAGGTCTGACCTGTCACCTTGCCACACCCCTGTGGCATGGTATCCATATGGAGTTGCACCTACAAACAGCTAAAGGGAATCCAGTCTGTACCCGAACCTCTTAAATACTTCTTCCTTCCAGGAAGACACTACCTTTTTTTCAGCATGTGGACACTCTCTAGGGAGACTGGGGACATTCCTGCAACCAAGATATTTTAGCCCTAAGCTAATCTTGCCTTCTACCAACTCTCAGGCCTTTCGTTCTACCTGTGCACCAGATTTTATATAACCAAGTATACAGAACTACATGGCTTAGGACAGGAGATGCCTTTTATGGGGCAGGCAAGGCTGGAGCCGTGAGAAGCGGGTAGCGAAGAGAGGCAAATGTCAAACGCAAGGTCATATGTTACTTAGTGATATGATATAACATGGATATGTTCTAAGAAACCCATCCCTGAGTGACTTTTGGAAATGTATAATACAGAAGCCCACTGCTCCTTGGGCTGTAATGAGTAAAACAACTTAAAGCAAACACAAAACATGATGATGTAGTCAACGGATGCAATAAACATGGGCTGTGTGAGGCTCTATTGGCCTGCCACAGCATAGCATTCTCTAGTAAAGTTTGTGAAATAAGCATAAAGAATACACTTTGCACAAGTGATAAAAGTATGAGAATGCACATTCCTGAGCACATTTATTGCTTGCCATTATCAAGTGTAGTATATTACACATAACTGCACATGTTACTGTCCGCATAACTGCATATACTTTCATGAGACTGGCACCGTAGGCTTGCTTACACGAGCAGCCAAGTGCCACATAAGCACAAGTGTGAAGTGATACATCACACTTCGATACACTGGAAGCTCCAACCAGATGATGTAAGTTTTCAGCTGCATTATAATGTCACGGTACCACCATCCTATGAGGAAGTGATATTCAGAGGCATGTGACTGTAACTACATTTTCTTCTTACATTGCACCCCCCGTCTTCCCCCCCCCTCCCCCCCCCCCCCCCCCCCCCCCCCCCCGCCGTTAGGTCTTTTCATTAGTGGTAATGGGAAAAATCTGACTTTGTTCAAAGTCTCACCCAAGTCATCTGACCATCTGAGTATCATATAAGACAAATGGATACATTAAGAGGCCTGTACATTGGAACAGTAAAACAGAAGAAAAAGAAGGATTTGCCAAGCTATGAATAGAGCACACACGTGGCTGGTATTGCACAAAAGAGTGGACTCTCACCATTAGAGATCCAATATTGGCAATCCATATTTTCCTTAAAAGTAAACTGTAATTTCCAGCTGTCTTCCCAGTGCGTTAGTGTTAACTGGATACATATACAGGGCAAATCCTCGAGGGGCTGGATCCCAGATTCTGAGCTGAAAACTTACCAAGGTCCAACAAACTAATGTTCTGCTGGCTGGTTTCAACTCTCTCAGAGATGACAGCTTTTGGGGGTGGAGGTGGGGGGAAGGCAAGCAGTCCAAGAATCTCTGGCTCTCAGGCCATTCATTAATGAGGTCTGAGTCCTTGACACTTTTAGTGTGGCAGCCACAAGCAAGCCACATAGCATTTCTAAACATTGCTTCCTCATGAAACAATAGGATTCTCCCAGGGTTGGCTGTCCGTGTGAGAAATACGCATACTCGGTATCTATTTCCCCAAGGAGTAACCAGTCTGTGTTCACTAATTCAGTCCTGAAGGTGGCTTTATGGAATTCTGGCCAACACACAGCCAACCCAAGAATGAGAATCAGCTCTATGATTTAATGACTTCAGGATGACTCGGGTGAAGGGAAGGAATCTGCACCCCTTATTTGGAAACTAGCAGAGACCTGGGTAATAGCTCAGGACTCATCTGCCCCAAAGTCATAAACTCAGATTTTTGTCTGGGTCTCTGAGCATCACAAGGAGTTTGGAATGGGAGTGCTTAGATTTTAAAGATCATCTGTCACTTTCTGAATCCTCCCTCCCTCAACCCATCACAGAACTTGCCTCTAAATGAATTCTGACTCGAAAATCTTAAGTTATAAATCAGATAAAACTAGACCTGTCTCCTTGAAGAAGGGGCCCCAGAGAATAGGAATTTTGACAGCTAGAATTTTCTTCTTGTCCTTTCTCTCTGACCCTGAAAGGGCACCAGGGACTCCTCCTAAAGAATTACAACACCACCAACTCAGTCTAACACCCTCACAATTTGTGTACTTCCACGCTTAAGAGGTAAATGCCTTCTGAGGTTACATAAACAAGAGTCTCAATAGTAGAACCCTCTAAATTCTGAGAATAACTGTAAATTCTCCCATAGTTCCCTACCTGGGGAAACCAATGACCAACAGGACCTTGCCTCTATCTGCTTCCTCATCCCTAGCACACAAATGCTGGACACAGGAAGGACACACTTGCCTGAGTGGATAAGGAGGCCATCACAAATATTAGCTGATTTCAATACTAAAATGGAACACATTCACACTTCGTATGCAAATTCTGGCCCTTGGTAATCTAATTCCACAACCCCAAGGTGGGGAGGCTGAAATCCAAGCTCATGGCACCATCAAGACGGACAAGTGAAGGTAACTATTCAACCACAGTCATAAGAGGGTCTCATTCTCTTCTTGTTTAGGATCATTTCGATTATGACTTCTTTTTATATAAAAATGTGGAAGGTCTGGTAACACAGCTCTGTGTTAGAACATTTGCTTATTATGTGTGAGACCTTGAGTTTGATCCCCTAAGCACTGAAATAAATAAATCATAGCTTTAAAAAAAACACCCTGGTCTTTCTTCTTATCTATTTTCAATTTGTCTGTAAGTTTAGAAAATTAATATTCAAAGAGATTGAAGTGTTTAATTAAATGTCACGTGTCTTTGTAGCAGTGCTTGGCTCACTGCCTTGTATTCCCCTCATTTACTGGGGTCACACAAGGGTATCTGGCTTATGAAGCACAGCTACACTGTTTGGCTCAGCAATGATAGAAGCATCCTTTGCAGATCTCCCTCCAGTTCAAACTGTGCTTTCACCTCTACCATTCCAGAAGGTCAGATCCCCTCCAGATGACAGAAGCTGAGACACTGCTTCTTAGTTGAGTCTTGAAGGGGAAGGGGTCTGGAGATACAGGAGATTTTCAAGGCCACCCTTGATGTTCAGACATCTACAACACTACTGGCACAAAGCATCCCCTTTCCGAGGAGGAGAAGTGGCTATCTCTGGCCTTAGGTATGGCTGTCACCTGCCTTGGACTTTCTACACAACAAGCTAGGGCTCAGATAATCCATATTTCCTCTACAATACTCTTAATTCTCATGCATCTGAGCCTGGTTGTTTGGAGGGATTCACAAAGTCCTTGATGAAGTGGTCCTTGGCTTCTGTATGCTCACCCTCTTCTGGGGCTGGGGCTAAATGCTTACTCTCTGGAAACCTGCTCAGTGCTGCCTTCCTTTCTGAGTTCAGGGTACTGGTCTATCCCATTCTCTTTTCCGGGATGACCAAATTACCAAAGTACCTCAGCTGGGTGCTACAGTTAGGAGGAAAAAATTCTTCTCCTAAGAGAAACACGGGTGTGTACAAATAGACCCTCCTGAACAAAGCACTTCCCTGTGACTGGCTGATGATGGCCACTGAAAGTCCACCTAGCCTCTCCAGGTGAAGGTTGCCCAGCAAGTGAGGTGGATAGATTGGTTCAAGAAGTTCCAAGTCCCCCAGGCTCCCTAGGGTCAGTCACACAGACAGCTACACTGACACACAGCACATGCATGCTCACAAATGTAACACAGACACACAGACACATCAGCATATATCTAACAGTCACACTCCCACTTGGAGACACACTGAGACTCAGTTAAGGCACACAAACTTCCTAGAAAGACAGAACGTTCATAGGGTGGATACAACCAGGAAGGTTATGAAGAGACAATCTGTTCAGTGGTTAGGAGACTATATACAACTCTTGCAGAAGACCCAAGTTCAACTCCCAGCCCCCACACCAGGCATCTCATAACCTCCTGTGATTCCAGTTCCCCAGGGAAGCTGATGGCTCTGGTTTCCAAGGGCACCCACACTCACGGGCCTACATACACGCAAGTAAAACAAAATAAATCTTTAAAAAGAGAAGAGAGGCTTCAAAATGAATTCTAAGCATCTCTGTTCTTAAAACTCCAGCCACTTCTCAAGAAGAGGATCTCAAGAAGAAGATCCATTCCTGTTTGGATTTTCTCCTTCGTTTCCCTCCCAGAAGTCATCTAGAAGATGGTTGCTCACTCTCCCCATTTTATCAGGCAGGACACACTGACTCTGCCTACCCCCACCTCTGGTCTCCCCATGCCGACCATTAGTACAGATCTATCTGTGGTCACCCTGCTCAGGGTCTTATTTGTTTCACACGCACCGACATCTGCATACAGAAGGGAGAGGGACAGAGATCATCTTTAACCACTGACTCTGTCCTTCACAGTCCAAAACACCCAAGGCTGTTCACAGCTGCAGCCCCTACCTCCATGCTGGCCTGGTACCTCCACAACCTCCTCTGGGGATAAGGTCAGACACTGTCAGACACCAGGAAACTACCCACTTTGATCTGAATACTTTCCATCTACTATGTCACCCAGACCTCAAGCATGCTTCTGAACCTAGTGTGGTCATTTTCTTTCTTTCTAGGAGGTAGACTGTGGCTCAGAAAGAACACGGAACTTGCCCTATGTTCGTTGTTCAGCAGGGAACCTCCCAGAATGTCTTTGGGATTTTTTTTTTTAATCTTGCTCTTTTGTAAATTCCATATCACTGATTTTGCTTGTCTTCAATTTGGCTACGATACCAACCTACTAAGCTGAGAGTCCCTACAGATCTCAGGTGGGCGTGGGGGAAGTAACGGGGCGCACATGTTGTGCATACCACTGCCCATCACTGCTAGACAGCCTTCCTAACCTCAGAGAAGGAGGCATTCCACGCTAACCCATCATGTGAAATTCCGGCAATAGATGAAAAAATAAACACAGAGTCGAGGATATAATTCAGCTAACCTCGCTCCCAAATGAGTCGGAATCCAGATAGAAAGCAGATTTTCCTATTTACTGTATGTGACGGCTGTAGGCATTAAATGAATCATCTGTCTATCTCTAGCGCCTTGTTCCTCCGGTGCTGAACGTATCTCTCCCTGGGGTTGTCTGTCTTCCCATTCCAGGAAGACACATCAGTGTAGTTTCAATTATTAATTCCATGTTTGGATCACAGTAACACCAGTTCCAGTTCAGTGACCTGCAGTTCCTATTGATTTAAGTGATGAATTAGCTATGCTGCAATGTATTATTAACTTTATTTTGTCTCTTATTCCTTCTGCATTCATGCATCAAAATAACAAAGCGCCATTCACTGGCTAAAAGGACCCATCTCCCTTCTCCATTTCCCAGGAGGGCAACGCCAACACACACAGGGAGGTAATTACACAGAGCAAGGGATAGGGGCTGGATGTTTAGTTTTCTCTATGAATTCTTTATCTCTGTGAATATGGGGGAGAGGGTGAGATCTGAGTGGGGAGCAAAGGGGCCCTGGAGAACAGTTAATTAAGGCAAGTGAGAAGTGGAACCCAGAAGATCAAGAGCAATGTAATTGCTCCCCCTAAAGACCCAGTTTCCATTAGACATTGGCTACTGCAGTACCCACAGGAGCGGGGAGGAGGCTGGCGAGCTGTGGAGGGAAGGGAACCTTGCTGACTGTGGTTACAACCTCCTTTGGACCGATTTGCTTGCTGCCCCAGCAAGACCTTCCCAGCAAAGTGAGATTCTGGAGACATGCAGGTCCGGGGAAAGCCAGCGGGCTTCTGGCTACCTGTCTCTGTAGTCTTCAGTTCCCATATATCTTCTGATGTTTGCTGTACCCTGGATGTAGTCTGGCAGAACCGTAATCAGGATGCATTATCTTATCCTGGCCAAGTACACAAAGGCATGCCAATCCACAAGTCTTCCTCTATGACATGTGAATCAAAGGCAGTGGGAAGGAAAGGCTGACAGAGGTGCCTCCATTCAGCAGCAGTCTGAGTGTGATTGTTAAGCTGCTGTCACTCTCAATACCTTCCGAAGTTGACCTACTCATTGCGACTACAAGCCTTTCTTCTTCACCGTCCCTTTCACTGTAGAAGCCCTGCCCCATATGTTTTCAATACAACCCTTTATTTAACGAAGTAGATTCGGGTGTATTTTGTTTCTTTCAGCTGGACAACTCTGGCTGGGTAGCTAAAGGTCATGGTTTTATTCTGGCGTTGAGGCAAAGCAGGAGGTGCTGTATAGGGATGAATCTTGGCCACACCTCCTTCGGTAATAACAATCTCCTAAGTGGAGAGAATAGGTGGGGGGATGGGAAGTGAGAGCAACCCTGTATTTACTTGCCTCCACTCCATTTCCAGTTGGAACTGAGGCTAACCTCCCAGCTTCCTCCAAGATTCCTGTCAGGGCAACTCCCAAAGCCAGATAGTCTGAAGAGACTCCACACATAAAGGAAGACCTCGGCATGTACTGCCTGGGGTCAAACGCCCATCTGTGAGCCAAACCCTAAGAGGAAAGGGGAGACTCCCAAAGACCTCCCAGCTAGTCAGGGAAGAGAGGGATGCTAACAGCATACGTTTCTGTGTGTGGATAACTGGAGGAGCATAGGAGCCTCATTCTTAGCTTCATCAACAAGTGCCTCACCTCAGACTGCTCCCATGTGCGACTCTGTTCACATGCCACCTTGGTGTGCAACATCTGTCACCTAGTTGCTCCCTCTGTTCAGCTGATTCAGACTGAAGCATGTTTGGCTTTCTTTTTCCTCCTTTTGAATGGGCCCCAGTTGAAAGGACCACTAACAGCATCAGATTTTACCTGTCAACCCAGACCCTTGGCGAGAAGTGGAACACGGCTCAGCTATGCCTGAGAAATGATTCTCTTTCTTTCCAGAACTTTGCCAAATAAGGAGAAGAGGGTCAGAAAATCGCTATGATTAGATTATATGGAAGAGGGTCAAAGATTAAAAATCCGCTGCCTCTCATTATTAGAAGAGGGATGACAGATTCAGACCAGAGCACAAAAGAAAATACATTATTTCAAAACAGGATATGAAACCCAGTCCCAGGCGATTAGTCTCTGTTAAGTAAATTTACTATCTAATCTTTTAACTGTCTCCCGAAATTGCCGGTCCAAGATTCTCTCCCTGGGTTGGAGGCTTAACCTTGGAAGGGGGGTGAGGTGGGTGAGGGCTGCCATCCACTCCAGCCTCTATTAGCATGTTAATGGAACGAGGGGGTCTCAGCTAACAGCAGTGGGGACCTAGGGGTGTCTGGAGTGAAAGGGCCTGCAAGCAAAATGCACCTTGTAATAAAAACAAGATGCATGCACCACAGATCAACTCAACTGCAGGATGAGGAGAGAGGATGGGGAAACTAGCTAGGCATTGGTTTCCCAGGCATCAAAGAGGACACAATTCTTCAACATCACTTTAGGCTCATGGTGGGGAGGAGGGGAGAGACAGACCTCTCGTCTTTTTCACTCAGCCCCAAGGGGCTCACATGCCAAAGAACCCCAAGCTCTGGATTTGTGTTCAAACCAGATCAACCTTCACTGCTTTGATTTTAAACGAAGGCTGCTATGCAGGCCAAATACCACAGGCCCACTTGGGGCCCGAAGAGGACAAGATGTGCACTTGGAGGCCAGACAAGCTCACAGCACCATCCAAGCAGAGAGAAAAAACAAAGAGGGATCAGGACACAATGAACAAGAGGATCTATTTCCCAGCATCTCTCCTGGCTTGGGTACCACAGCAGAGGCCACGAAGCCCAAGCAATCCCTTCTCTCCTCTGCTGCACAGAAGGAACCCTTCTTGCCCTTCACCTCACTATTTTTTCTTTGTCTGTTTAGTCTAAAAGGCTGAACTGTGGCACAAAGAAAGTCCTCTCCAAGAATGAGTTTTGCAGAGAAAGCACTTTAGACCAAAGTAGTGTGTGCAGCCTGCTCTGTACAGCCTGCAGAATGGGGCATGTGTTCAATTTGAGGGGGCTGGGTTCCCCCAAGGAATCCAGAGGCCCTCTGTTTGTGTGATTTATCCCTCCTGGAAAATCCAAACATACAAATGTACTGGCTGCTGTAAAAGCAAGGGCATACTTAGGGACTGGGGCTCAGCACAAAGCTCGCCACATACCACACAGCCTCCCACAGGCTTTCTCAATGTTCACCTTTGTAGGTTTCAACCAGGGCAAAGGAAAGGATGTGTATGCTGCTTCGCTGGGGGTCAGCAGGCATGTTTTCTCTCACTAGCCTTTAAAGCCCTGAGAGAGACAGAATAGGGATCCAAAGGTCTCCCCAAGCTCTGGGATTTCAGAACCTCGCAACTAAATGTCAGCTTGCTCAACAGAGCCATGGCAGCTCTACCTCCTGGAGAATGGGCCCCACCCTGAGAAGACTCAAACCCAAGTGTGTTTTATCTTGGAGCCATTTGTTCAAAGAGGTTTTATTCTGGTACAGCAAGGGAGAACTAGACCAGTTCTGCAGGCTTTTCAAATTCCACAACTCCCCCCCCCACACACACACACACACTCAAAATGCACAATGGAGCAGTGCCCGGGCTCAGACACTTGCGCAAGTTGATGGAGAAGGCAGACTGAGAAACGAGTTAAAATTTCCTGCATGTTCTAACACATCTGAGGCGAAGGCTGCTCCCAAGACCAGGTATGAGCTGAGGACTCAGAATGCCTGACTTCATCAAAGGGTCTCCAACTGGCCTATGAAACAAAAGCTTTTCCTGTCATCCCTGAATGATATCACTAGAAATGAGGTTTAGGGAATGGAAGTCACTTTTGCAACAGTAAGGATTAGGAACAAGGGCTGTCTTCCCCCAGAGTCCAAGTTCTTCCAAGCACCCATAGAACCTCCCAACTTATGCCATGCAGAGACGTTTCAAGAAGATTCCAGAATGTTCTATATAGCCTTTGGCCTGGTGCTACAAGGCCATGGACTTAAAAAGTCATAATCACGGAGACAGAGATACATCTGCAAAGATGCACTGTACACTATTGATCCCTGCAGAAATTTCAGAAAAAAAAGAGACAAACAAAAACAAACACTTTTATTGTCGAGATAAAGCATCGTATCTGTGCAATGGACTATGTAATCATTTAAAATACTGGGCCAGGACAGGGATATTTATGGGCACGGGGAAATGTTTGTGGTGTTGTGAAAGAAGAAAGTCTAAAACTAAACGTTCAAGCAGAGTAATGGTTATAACTGAGTGGGGTAGAACAACCCTGTAACCCCAGCATTTGGAGGGTACGGGCAAGAAAACCTGGAGGTTGAGAATCCTGGGCTCGCCGGGCAGTGCTGGCGCATGCCTTTAATCCCAGCACCCGGGAGGCAGAGGCAGGTGGATTTCTGAGTTCGAGGCCAGCCTGGTCTACAGAGTGAGTTCCAGGACAGTCAGGGCTACAGAAAGAAACCCTGTCTCAAAAAACCAGAAAGAAAGAAAGAAAGAAAGAAAGAAAGAAAGGAAGGAAGGAAGGAAGGAAGGAAGGAAAAAGAGAATCCTGGGCTCACTCTGGTGTGACTATATTTATAAATAAATAAATAAATAAATAAATATCAAACAAAAAAGTAACTGGGAAACAACTAATTAATTCTATACTGACTTAGAAGGCTTTTTTTACTTTTTCTTCTTTATATTTTGCTACAAGATAACTTTGAGCAACTGCATGTTGGGCACCGTGCAGAAGCTATCTGAATATTTAATTTTTGTCATTATAACAAGACACTGATATTGGGCATGAGTTAAGGTGCACATGTTTAGCAGTGTACGCCTAGTCTAAACTGCAAGGTGTGCTTTATTTGCCCGAGAGCACATGTCAGGGTGAATCCAGAAAGAATTTGATTACAGTGGGTCAGATTTTGGTAACGAGGATGGGCCAAGACAGGGGATAGGGTCTGAATAGAAACCAGAGGAGGAGACAGAGTTTCAGGATTGTGCTGAGGTCAGGGGTCTCAGGGAAGGAGACAGCATGATCCTTCCCTGTACACAGCCATGCCAAGGCAGACAGTAAGTGTTCTATGCAAAGAGCTTTTCTCACACCCATCAAAATAAATAAAATAAAAACGCTCAGCCGGAGGCACCGAGAGCAGATACAATCAGCAGGCGCTGAGCTCACCAGCACCTCCTGCCTTCAATTATTGTAGATCAAGTTGAACAGGTTATCCAGAACCTCGGGCACTGTGGCCCACCCCCCTCCTGCCCTTTACTATAATAACCAGAGGTCTTAATTTCTCATTGGATCAATAACTCCAAGCCTGAATTCTGAAATACCTCATCTGTTTCCATACTCCTCTGATAAATGGTTTGAATCAATGTCAGGCATATTATTCTTAGGGCTCTGGCTTACTGTATCAAAGACATCTGCCTCTCAAGCTTCTAGGACTGTGGGTATTTAAGGGCCCTGAAGGCTAGAGCATAGACTGAGGCCCCTTAGCTCTCAAGGGTCCGTCACCACCATTCCATGAAATGTGGGTTACTGGTCCCTGGAGGACATAAACCTAAAACGAAAATAAGTGATCTAGAAATTTCTATCATAATTTGACACCACCGCATCCCTAACTTAATATTAATCACCTAGACATACCCTTCCCATGACCCACATGCATGATTCTGTAATTCTTTTCCTTTTGTTAATCAGGTATACTCTGATACTTTTGAAACACAGTTTTATGCCTGTTGAATCTAATTTAAAACAAACAAAACAAAACAAGCTGTCTCTATTGTGTGTGATTTCATTTCACTTTTCCAAAGCTACTTTACTGTGTATGTTATAAATGTCTATCATCTGTTGGTGGGACATTTTATGAGGACTATGATAACAGTAACACACTGTATCTACATCTTAAAATATCAGAAAGGAGTTTCAGGGTCTTTACCACAAGGAAATGGCAAGAGACGGAGTGTATGTTTAACCCTGATGTGAACATCATATATCACTTTCACATGTAATACTATGGACATGTGTTGAACATTAGATGTCACTTTACAAACATACACCATTTTATGTAAAAAAAAAAAAAATACAGTTAGGGGTGGTGACGACAGCACATTCCTTTAATCTGCAGCACTCGGGAGGCAGAGGCAGGCAGATCTCTGTGTTTGAGGACAGCCTGCTCTGCAGAGTGAGGACCAGGATGGACAGCCAGGGCTACCCAGAGAAATCCTGTGTCAAAACCAAACCAAACCAAACCAAACCAAAATAATCCC
The DNA here is from genome assembly GCA_019843965.1 of Rhynchomys soricoides. NCBI lineage: Eukaryota > Metazoa > Chordata > Mammalia > Rodentia > Muridae > Rhynchomys > Rhynchomys soricoides. The sequence continues at coordinate 10,174,650 of JADRCH010000008.1, forward strand.
CCAAACAAAACAAAACCCCAAACATTTAGAAGATGAAGAGGAGGAGGAAGAGGAAGCAACCTGCTATCTACTCTGATGATCTGTGAAGCATTCGAAGATACTTTATCCTAATGGAGCTAGCTGGGGCTTAGCCTTGGACTGAAGGTTCAGTTGAGCAGTTCTTTAGAGGATCGTCTGTGCCTGCTAAGCATCTGTCTGGACTAACCAGGTAAGAGGGCAATAGACTGAGAGGACTGAGGACATTCATCTCATTATTTTGTGTCACAGCTTCTTGGCCTGTATAGATCTTATTTCAAACAATCTCTGCTGGAAGAAACTTTGTATAAAAATGGGATGGCGTTGTATGGCCGCAATCCTTCCTTTTGAGAAAAGATATTGTTCATTTCCAGCTTGTTATGTAAATCTCAGAACAATCAAACCTGAAGGGCCGGAGGTGGTCCCATTGCTGACCTGCAGACTTAGGTGGGTGGATGTTCCAGTCTCAAGCCACCTTGCTATTCTCACTGGAGACGAATTTGAAAGTCAAAAGGTCCATTTCAACTTTCCGATGCCCACTGTCTCCAGAGAACGGCATCAAAACACTATCTGTCCAATAAATGCTCTGGCTTTCAGCGATCACACAGACCTCCCCCAGATTACCTAAAGCCAGGGATTTCCCTGTCTGGTGCCAATTTATCTTTTCCCATAAATCAAGAGTCAGCCAGTGCCACAGTTTTCTCTACCTAATCCCTGCCATCCCCTTCTAGGGGATGAGAAAAATATCTCCTTCATAGGACATGCCACTAGTCCTTCATGGGACTCTGATGTCTGGATTCCCTGATCGTTTGGGGGATGTGGCCGAGAGTGGTAGAGAGGGACAAACACCAGTGACCCAGTCCTCACTCCACCATCTTTTAGCTATGGGCAAGCCTGTGTAGTCCGCACATTCTACGACCCAGCTTCTCTATCGGTAAAATGGAGCTTAAGTCCATCTGTTGGAGTAAAAATTAAATTATAAAGCACTTACATGCTGGAAACACAGTAAAGGTCTGCTGCAATAATTACTTAAGGAGGTATAAACTATTTCCAATAAGCGTTTTGAAGTGTATGATGTAAGAAGAACAACAACAACAACAACAAATCATGGCAACTCTTTCCTTTCCCAAAAGAACCAAATTCCCTAAATTAGAATTGAGTTGAAACCACATTAGTAGTTACTTCCACATTAGTAGTAACTGACAACGCTTTGCCTCTCTTGGCCAACTTTGTCTTTTAACCTTTATTACCATGGACCACCATGATGGTTGGGGCAGTCCACCTGGAGAGACAGCTCAACGGATAGCAGCACGTGCTGCTCTTCCTAGCACTGGGTTCCAGGTCCCAGCATCTGTAGTGGGTTGTTCATAACTATCTGAAATCACAACTCAAGGCGACCCAATGCTTTCTTCTGGCCTCCTTGGGTACTTACAAGCATGTACACACACACACACACACACACACACACACACACACACACACACTTGTTTTTAAAAGAAGGCCAAGAAGGAAATGAAGAAGAAAAATCTTTAAAAAAGAAATGGAGACGTTGACAGGGAAAACACCAAAACAGTAAGGACAGACATTATAAAATGCACTTTTAACAAAGCACAATATTACTTGACTTTGAAATGGAATATGATAAAATTAAGAATAACCATACAAGTTTAAAAGAAGTCTGTGGGGAAAGAGAGGCAGGTGACTCTTAGTGAACGCAGAGCTAGCTCCTGTGAGCAGGGACTGCGAGTCCAGTGTGAGACAGACTGGCTTGCCAGTGCCTCATACAGAGTTCCTCAAATTGCACGTCTCTTCTTAACAAGGGGACCAGCTATTCAATCTACATTTCCTAAATGAGAACCAGTCACCCCCTTGGAATCGCTCAAATTCAATTAAGTTACCTGGCATGCTTCCTGACAATACTTTCCCTCTCTTGGCCGACTTTGTCTTGTAACCTTTATCGCCATGGACCACCATGGTGGTTGGGGCAGTTAACCTCACTGTGCTGTGTAGGGCACAGCAGAAGAGAAAGCCTGGGGAACCCCAGTGAGACACCAAAGTCGGGTGTGCTGTGAGACCTAATCACCTCTTGCTGGGAGGAGATCAGGGTAACTCTGAAAAACACTTATATTTTCAAGGGAGGAGGGGAGGAATTTACACATACTAAACCAACACCCCAAATTTAAGTGGACTTACCGATTCTGGGTTGATTGCTCTTCTGCTGTTGTCTAAGTCAGGGTTACTATACATGACCAAAGCAAATTGGGAAGAAAGGGTTTATTTGGCTCATGCTTCCATCCCTGTTCATTATGGGAAATAGTCAGAACAGGAACTCAAAAATGGCAGAAACCTGGAGGCAGGAGCTGATGCAGAGGCCACGGAGGGCTTGCTCAGCCTGCTCTATTACAGAACCTAGGACTTCCAGTCCAGGGATGGCACCATACGCAAAGGGCTGGGCTCTCCCTCATCAATCCCTAATTAAGAAAAAGCCCTACCTACTTGCCTACAGCCTGATCTTATGGAGGCATTATCTCAGTGGAGGCTCCCTCCTCTCACAATGACTCCTGTGTCAAGTTGACACAAAACTGTCCAGCCCAGCTGTCTAGCCCTATTCTGAGTTCCAAGGTCCTCAGTAAGATCCTTCCAATTCTGTACTGTTGACTAGTGATTTCAGTAATTAAATCCAGAAATGCCGTAGAAATATCACACGCAGGGGAGGGTAAAGAGAAAAACAGCAAGAAAGCAGAAGAGAGGGTCATCTGAAATATCCAAGTGATTTCAGAGAATGATGTCACCTGACTGCATACTGGCCTCCCCGCCAGACACCTTAAGACAATTTCTGTTGCTACCCTGCTTCTGCACTTGCTGGGGAATTCCGTGCTTGGCCACAGACTGAAGCTGGAGCTAAGGTTGCCTTGAACAATCTGTCTTGAAGTGAGGACCCAGTTCCTTTCATGGCTGTCCTGTGAGCTGAGCCAGGAAGTTACCATCCTGACTCCCAGCGTCTTTCTGGCCATTTTCTCCACTTAGGAAATACAAAGGGATCAGACATCTGCTATCTCTTAACTGTTACTTGCCAATCCTAGAAGCAGCAAGCTTGAGGCAGAGACACTGTTTCTGGTGGTTACAGACATGGACAGGAGAGGAAGGAGATTCTGGTGGCTGTAACTGACTGCTGTTTGGCTGTCTGTGTCCCCACTGGTTGGTTTGTTGTTTGTTTGTTTGTGTTTCGTGTTTTTCTTTTTCCTCTGATTTTTTTGTTTATGGAACCATGTCTATCTAATTTCAGTTCCTATGCATTTGTAAGAGAAGCACGTGGTCTTAAGCATGACCAATCTGAGCTTCTTATTCTCTGTCACATGATCACCATAGATAACAGAAGGGACTGTGTCTGCAGGATGAGGAAACAAAGAGGTTCATGGGGAATGGGGTTGCTGGCCTGTGATGGCCATCTCACCAGTGCAGGGAGAGCCACTGTATAATGGGAGACAGAAACGTGGGCACTGGATGTCCTAATTCACCCATGCTTTACCACCTGACTAGCTCACATCAGGCTTTTCGGGCACACGAGTCAATCATCTGTCTTCAAAGTCAACTTGAGTCCCCCCTGGAACTTTGTACATCAAAGATTTCCAACCACACACAGAAGTAACCCTTTATCCACGAGGGCTCTGCTCCAAGCTGTCTGAAACCATGAGTAACACCCAACCCTACCTAGACTGTTTTACCTCTATATACTTACCTATGATAAAGTTTAATTCATAAACTAAACATAGTAGGGGATTAACAACAGTAACAAAAAGCACATTTCTAACAGGATATTGTGTAAAATTTTGTGTGGATGTGCTCTCTCCCCAATCTCAAAATACAATATTGTACTGTATGCTTTCTCTGTTGCCAGCACAGTACTAAAACCGTAGAAAGCAAAGTCGTTGACAGAGGATTGCTTGTGTGAAGCCTTCTGAACAACATGCCCTATCCTCACAAAGCAGACATGACTTTAATAATTTTCATTAGAGATTCATTCAAAAGACACACACTCAGTTCCAGTGATCACTGGAAACCTTTTCACAGAGTCCTTGATTTCTTTAGATTCTCCCAATGTACCCTTGATGGTACACCACACTATTCAAGTCTATACTGTGTAACAAGAGGAAAAACAAATGTACAAGCTCCATGTGCCAGGTAAGGAAACTGTGGGTGGGTGAGAGAGAACTGACCTGCCTGAGGCTGGCAGTCCGGGAAGGGATCCCCTACTGGAACAAGGACAAGCGAACCCCTAGGCTGCTATGGCTGCTCCTCCCAACTCCATCCCACCCCCCCCCTCAGATATCTATTCTATTTTATGTATATGATTATGTATATGATTATGTATATGTGTTTTCCCTATAAATATATATGTGTACCATGTGTGTGCCTGCTCCCCTGAGGGCCAGAAGGGGCATCTGATCCCCTAGAACTAGAGTTATGTCTGGCTTAGCCATCATGTGAGTGCTGGGAGGTGAACCTGGGTCTTCTGAAAGAGCAGCAAATGTTCCTAACCACTGAGATGCCTCTCCACTTCCTCCCTCTTTCCTGTTTCTGCTGTTTTCTAATAGGTGGGGAGAGTTTATGGCTTCACGCATACTAGACGAGTACTCTGCTAGTTAACTGGATCCCCAACCTCATTTCAGTTTTTATTTTTGAGAAAGGGGCTCGCTAGGTTGTCCATGTTGACCTTGAACTCACTCTGTCCCAAAAGCAAGCCTTAAACTTATTATCCTCAGGTTTCTGCCCGTAAAGCTGGAATTATTGGCTGATGCCACCATCCTTGTCAGGAGGAGACTTTCAACACAGAGACCCCCCCAGATCACCAACACTGAGACCCTCGCCTCCTGTGTCCTGGAGCCACCCCAACTTCGAACACCTTTCCTGATTGCCTGTTGGACTTTTGCTGACAGACTTTGAGTATGGCTCTTCCCACCAAAGCAACTCTGCATTGGGTGGTCAGAAAGACATGGGTTCAAGCTGTGAGTCCCCTTTTTATTATGGCGGTCACCTCTCTTTGGCTTTCTTTCTATATGTAATGGGTTATCAGAACGCAAAATTTACAGGACTTCCACCGATGAATCAGAAATAGATCAAACGCTTCACAAGAGTTAAGTCAACAACTATACTGGTCCTTATTGTTGATAGAAGACATGGTCTACTATGTGAGGACTGTGAGCACACTGCCCATTGGCCGCTAACTCTCTAGTTCCTAGTTGCTTTTGGGTTCCTACTCATGCCTCACTGGCTACTTCACAACTTGTCTCCTCCCTTAGTTTTTACAGAGGACCTCATTTCTCCCTCTCTGCTCTGGGTTCCACACCTTGGATTCTGGAGTCTCTCCTGATAAATTCATCCATCTTTTAGATTAGTCAGGTTTACTTCTTCCAAAACAACTGGCTCCTCCTGGCCATCCCATCCATTCCCCCTTTCTGTTTGTGATGTTTCCCCTCCACAGCGTTAGGGCCAACCAACTCAGGTTTGAGATCTAGCTCTATGACAAGTCACTGTGAAAGAGTAACTTAGCCTCAGACTCAGGTTCCTTATGTGTGAACTTTGTGGTCATCATGTTTAGGGCTGGAGAAGTGAGGTAAGTAGAGGAGCATTAACTTGGTCCACAGAGGAAGCCAGACCCTGGACAATATAATTGAGTCTTTACACAAGCACTGAGCTCTCTGCCTTCCCTATTGATTGCTGCCTCTCTGTGTTTTCCCTCACTTTCCCACATGCTTGCTTACAGCCACATGGTGGCGGCCTATCCATGATAGAGGAAGCCTCTGGCTGCAGAATAGAGATAAAAGTGACTTGGAAAATGTGTGTGTGTGTGTGTGTGTGTGTGTGTGTGTGTGTGTGTGTGTGTATCCATCCGGATACTTATTTTTAATTTCCCTGTTTTGGTGGTGATTGTGGGGGATTATTCTTTCCCACAGGCTCCTGATTCCATTTCCGGGAGTTTCCTACCTATTCCTGTTAAGCAGAAGGAGAATGAATCAGTCCAGAGCGTCAAGGTATTATCTTTTGAGAAACATGGTTTATATTTACTCTTCTTACTGGAAGAGTTATTCCAACAGCCAGACTCGAGCAGGAAGCCCACTGGGTGTGACACCCATGTTAAGGTGTCAGAAAGGCTGATGTTTCTAAAGTGACCATTTTGTCTGGAACTTTAGTGGGGATGAAAAATCCTTGTGTTCTGGAAAATCTTCCAGGCCCAGGCAAATAATTGGGCCTTAGGACATCAATGTTGTGTTCCTCTAAACGTGGTGTATGGATCTTTTTCCTTTCTCAATGACACAGGCATACAGTCTCTACGTTTGAAAGAATCACAGATGACATTCTGCTTTCAAAGGATGGGGTGAACAGAATAGGCTTGCCCATCACGCTGGGTTGGTGGGGAAAGATCTACAACTTTGTGTCCTATCCCCAGCTCTTCCCCAGGTCTCCCTATCTCCTTGGCACAGAAGAAGGAGCAGTGTGTCTTGGGTTTCTAGATATTACAGCAAAGGGGATCCAGGAACACAGTGAACCCGAGCAGTCTGTGAGGAGGCAGAAGATCTCACTTGAAGCAAACTTTCAGCCTACAGACACAGTTAAGGTACTCTGCAATACGAGGACATCTGGACAGAAAGCTACACAAGTACCCTGTTGCCAGGCCAGAAGACAATCATCTGGGATATCCTTAGGGCCGGCAAGAATAAAGCGGAGCCAGGGATGCCTTTCCGGAATGGGCCTCCTAGAGAACGCAGGCATTTCCCCAGAAACTTCTCTAGTGCTCTCTCCACCTCCAACTGCCAGCTGCCTGCCCTCACAGTTCACTTTAGCAAACCTTTCTGCATGTCTCTTTTGTGAACAAACTCCTGCTGGAGCAAACTCCTGCTCGCCAAAACACCAAAACGAATGGACATTTACATCTCCAAGGCCCTGAGCCCAGGAGGCTGCGAGACACACCACTGCATTCAGGGGTTTTATTAGAAAGCTCCTCTGAAAACAGGAAAGCTTTGGAAAACACAGAGAAAGAATGGCCCTTTGACAAAGCCAGGGAGAGCAGGCAAATCCAGGCATGAATGAATAACCTAAGTATGTATCTTTAAGAAATGGTCTTTTGTTGTTGTTGTTTTTGGTCTAAAAAAATCTTACAAAACTCTTGTTAGCAAGGAAAACTTTTTAAAAATTGGCTTTCCAAAACAAACTCCACAGGGAGTAAAAATAACTGAGAGAGGAAGGAACCGGCCCAAGTCATTCTTGAACCAGACAGAATTGCAAACTCGGGAGCAGCAAACCGCCCAAAGGACAGGAATGAGGGCTTTCCAGCGAGTCTTCAGGGGCCTGTGTGCACTTGTGATTAGAGGGGACAGGGGGACCGCGAGGGGTGACAATTCTCAGCTAACCTTCTGCTTCTGCTCAGGTTAGAGGCATTCTGTGTGCAAGGCGCTGCATCCGAACCAAGCTAGGCAAACAGGGGAAGAAGCAGGAAAGGGCAAGCAGACCTCCGCTTCAGATTGAGCCTCCTAAGCTCAGTTGAAATCTCCCAATCTGCACTGCACTGCGTGCTGGTGTGATGTCATAGTGGAAATATCCACACCAGAGTTCCCGTGATGGGCTGGGGTCAAAATGCAGGTGTACTAAAACACTATCAAAATTCCTTCAGCCTGTGTCCACAAAGCGAAAATGAATTATATCTTTATAGACTTAGGCCCTGACCCAAGACATCTCGTTATGTATAGGCAAAGATTCCAAAATCTGCCCCCATTACAAATCCCAACCTATGCTGGTCTCAATCATTCTGCACAAGGGATACTCCCTCTGAGGGTTAAAGCATTATGGGCGAAGTATTCAGAAAAGGACAGCATAGTTCCTATCCCCCTGGCTACAGAAAAATGGGAGAAACTAGGCTGAAAGCTAGCCAGTGAGAGTTAGAGTCTGATCCCGAGGCCGCCAGACACCAGAACTGGACCCTCAATAAATCCTATACCTGCCTCTAGCTCGAGCTCCCTTTTTATAAGAAACAAGAGGTCAGGTGGGGTGTGCTCTGCGGCCTGTTTCACCCAATACTCCTAGGAATAAGTGCATAGCTGACACATTAGAGTCACAAAAGACTAAGGTGAGTAGACTGAGAAATGTAAGTCTACACTCCAGACCCTTCCTGTGGCCATCTCTTGGACTATTTAAGGGTTCTCATGAGCGCTCTGTTGTCACACCATGCTGGGGGATTTTTGACTCATTTCTGCTAAGGATGGGAATGGGGCTGATCTTGGCTGATGAGCTGACCACAGACCAGCAGACCAAATCGCTTGAGTTGGGTTTCCAATACAGGTGCATAGGGATGTTTGTCCTGTGACCTTGGGGGAACATCTGGGTCACAGTCTCTTCTTCTCTACTACTTTAGGCAACTGAGAGACAGGACAAGAGAGTGCGTGTGGGATGGGACAAAAGTTTCCAAAGCCAAGTTAGAAATGTTTATGTCAAGCTTTTATTTTTATGCTAGATACTTTCTGGCTTGTTCTCAAGGACTCAGTTCTAGGAAGTGCTCTCAGTTGGATTTCCTTCCTGCCCGAGGTCTTCAGCCTTAGCCCACCTCCACCACGTACTTTCCAAAACTACGTGCAGCCCTGAAAGCAGTAATTTCCCTAATGGGTCTAAAACTGACCATTTGGAGCTTGGTTTTTTGCTTGTTTGTTTTTTGTTTTTTCTTTTGTTTACTTGCATGTTTAGTTTTCCCTTTCCCCTAAAGTATCAGCTTCTCACTGGGCCCAGAAGGTAACTAAAGGCATCTCTTCCTTCATTTTGTGTCTATCAGTCTCTAAATGTTGAGGAAGCGACCATTTTTTACTTTTTCTCGAGTCACCTAAGAGTCCCAGAACAGAAGACAGATACTCCATTGTGAAGATGACAGCAGTCACCCATGATGGTGAGACCACAAACTAGCAGAAAGGATCTTGCAGAACCCATCTGGACCCCATCAAACCATGACAAAGGATCCCTAGAAACAAGAACTGTGACAGCTATGGGCATCTATCTTGATCAGGCCTGCTTAATTATGCATACCTCTTGCCCCACGCCCAGGTTCTTCCTCTACTTAAAGCTCATTGGAGTGTTCTGAAGACAAAGTTGGGGTTCCTTTATCTGTTCCTCTTCTCATCATGGCCACAATGACTTGATTTCCCCACCTTCACCATTACTTCTGCCTTCAGTCTTATGGAGTTTGGATGGCTGAGCCTAACCAGTCAGGGCTGCCAGAGCCTTGGTTTTTGCCTCATTAACTCTGGTTACATGACCAGAACTAAAACTTTAAATCAGGTGTCCCTGCCAACTCAGGAGCAGTGACCCACTGGGAAGACGGCAAAGAGGCTTCCGATGAGTGTCCAGTGGGGCTTGTCACATTCGTATTTCTCTCCTGGGGACACCAAGAAGAGGAAGGTGACAATTCTCACCTAACTTCTACATCTACCCAAGAGCCAAAACACTGTCACGCCAATCACTCCAAGGAAGAGGGAAGGAGATGCAGAGGGAGGGACTTGGGACCCCCTAGTCCTGTCAGGTATGTCAATACCGGATGTCTATCCACTGACATCCAAACCAGCAGCCTGTGGAGACACATTTTCAGGAGGCCTTAGGGAAGGAAGATCGGAGGCCAAAATGGCTTCTCCCAGCAGAATGCATTAGAACTAAGTCCACAGCCGCATCTGTCTCATGAGGAGCGGCTGCTGAGGAAGGCCCCTGGCTAAGCACATATTTACATTCTCTCCCTTGCCTGCTGCTGCCTCTTCCTTCTGTGAAAAGGGAAGTTAAGCACCACACAACTACCAGATGATGTAGTAAGATACTCTCAGGTAGGGTGAGGTTGCTTCCCAACAAGAATTGCTGTATAAACCAAAGTAGCTAATATGTCTGTGAGTGGTGACTATGGACTAAGCCATAGGTTTAAAGACCACTACAGAATAGATTCTAGTCATATCCCCAACTTAGAGTAAAGGACTCTAGGCTCAAGAGCCAGATTGGGTGAGGGGGTAGTCCTTCTTGGGTTTTCTCTCACATCACACAGGGAGTCACAGGCCTGGCCACCAAGAGATAGAGCTCACTGCCCCAGGTGAGTGCTATGCCCATTTTAGCCTTCCAGGAGCCCTTGCTGAGTCACAGAGACCAGAAACTGTGACTGCTCACTTTCACCATCCTCTCCCAGTGAATAGGGTAAACTGAGACCTTTCTTGGAAAAGCAGGAGGAAAAGGTCTAACCTTCTCTCTGGGCCTTACTTGGGTCTCATGAAAATCCTTCTTAGTTTTCAGGGGCCACTCAGCAACCTATAGGAGAAAGCCCCTTTCTTAGAGCTGACACCTCTGCTTGTTCCTAACCCTGTGAAAGTAGTCATTCTTTAACTTGCATGCACACTGCCCTGGTGACACTGAAGAGTCAGTTCTCATCAGTGTCTGACCCAGGAACCTGAAGGCTAGGAGGGTGGGGGAGGGGCACACTGTAGACTTCCAGGGCCTGAGAGGCCCTATGGCTAGTCAAACACTCATCATCATCATCACCACCACCACTACCACCACCACCACCACCACCGCCGCCTCCTCTGTTTTCATTTAAAAGCAAGGTAAATAGCAATATAAGGGCCCATATAAAAATTCTATGTGCAAGTAGAGCCTCCTTTAGGCTTTTTCTTTTTTTTAAAAAAAGAATGTCCTGAAAACATGCATTTTACCCTTTGGTTCCAAGCCATTTGCTACTGGGTTGTCTCATTACCACTTCCTGGGCCACCATGCTTTGTTTGAGAAGTTGCTCCTTACAGAAAACACACACACACACACACACACACACACACACACACACACACCATGCATTTCTGCATTTCTTCTTCCTCCGGGCAGGGAGACAGGGGACTGGCTCATGTGCAGTGCCAGGCACTGCTATGCACTAAGAGTAGGGGGATTGGGGAACAGCATCAACTACATCCGAAGTGTATGTGTGGGGTGTTATGATGCAGAGTCCTGTGGAATTCTCCTGAGGTTCATTTTTGCTTTATGGAAGGGCTAATTAGCTGAATTGGCAAATAGGTTTTTATTTATTTTTCCCTGTAAATAAAATTATAGCTTGAATCATGCGGCTAGAGCCACAAAACCAGCCATGGTCTTCAAACTCATTGTGGGAGTAATGAAACCTTTTGTTAAACAAAGAACTACGTGGACCCACTGCGCCATCAACAAGCGAGCAGAAGCTTTCTATGGTGGCAGTGGTAGCGGTGAGATGAAGGAGTTTGTTGTCTGTGCTCCCCATTTTCCTGTCGTCCCCACCTCCGGCTCAGTCCCTGGCTTGGTCTGTGGAACATCAGGGTTCTGAAGGACATGGTTTGAAAAACGCTGCCAGAGTAAACTGCCAACCTTTAGAACGCATTCTGTGGTCTCTGCCTCCCAGGGTTATTGAACAAGGAAGAGACATTGGTATTTTTGTGTTCAGGCCTTTTGTACAGAAAATGCCAGTGGTTACCAGCCAAGGTCATTTTCAACCAGAGCCTTGACCCTAAAGTTGGGCGTGAGCTTCAAAGAGCTGACTTTATTGAAAGGTGACACAGTACAGCTCCGGTCTTGGTAAGTGGGTGTTTGAAGGCTAGGAAACATCCTTGGCCAGCTCTTTTAGGTCCTAGATAAAAACAGCTCTAGGGTGCTCATTCTGAGCTTGAGTGTGACAGTTAAGAGATTTATTTATCTTGCCTCTCAACCTAGGCTATACCTTCTTTTTTTCCTATCTAAGAGACCAAGGGAACGAACGCTGGCAACCAAGAGAAGTGGCTCTCTGCCTGAGATACTGATAAGCTGTCATAAAGGTGTCCAAACTGGGGTTCTGTCTCTTGCTCTGAACTCCTGGGATGGGAAGAAAACCTCTGATACATCTGTCCTTACTTCAGCAGATCCTGAACAAGGGATCGCCCTGGAGGATCATAGATTTGCTTTTGAGAGACCCTCTTTGTCCCACACGAGCCCTATACAAATGTGAGCAATGGGGATATTGAAAGTCAGGATGCAAAATTCTTGGAGGCCAGTCTCTCCTTGTGGGCTCAGCTGTCTCCTATACCTCTGCTGAAGGCACTTTACTCTCCTGTGAGTGACATGCTCACCAAGATGTGTGAAAGGGGGCTGTGTTTGCCCATACATTCTCTAAGTAATCAGTTAAAGTATCCTGACTTAACTGTGAAAGGTAGACAGGAGGGGAAAGTGACACCTACACAGAAATCTTTCACCTTCGTCTTAGGCAGCTGTTTACTAAGTCAACAAGAGAGAGCCATGGGTACACTCCCTCCTTTTGCCCATTCTTCTGGTCAAGTCCTGGATTTCTCTTAGTGTTATGTTCCATCATCAAAAAAAAAAAAAAAAAATGCGATTCGGATTACCTACATCATATTAGCTTCTAGTAGCAACCAACTGATGGTTTCTAGAGTTGGTTAGAATTATAGGTCACCCGGAAGTTGGGAAGGATGCAGAGGAGAAACAGGAACTAGGAGACAGGCTGTGATAGATCAGGCTAGGTAACTTTGGAAAGAAACAGTGGGTGAGAAAGGGACTTAGCAGGTAACTTACAAATATCTTTGTCCCAGCAGCACTAGAGTGGCAGATTGGGAAGTTCCTGAAAGACTCTGGAATCCATGGATTGTAAGACTCATGACTCTGAAGAACAAACATGAAATGGGACCTTCGGCACTGGGAGAGGAGGCAATGCTAGCCAAAGTAGGTGGGTAAGACCCTCTCTGGGGGCTTGGAGGGGACAATGAGACTCAAAAGTAGTTAAGACTACTTGAATACAGTTGGCTCTCTATATCTGTGGGATGCAGACCTGACCAGGCAATCCATGAACTGGATGGGAAATCCTTGAAGAAAGAATTTGACTGGCCATTTTTATTCTTGGCATTATACCCTAAAATAAATTTAACAACTACTTGCATGCATTTAGGTTGTGTCTGGTATTCTATATCACCCAGAGAGGGTTTGAAATATATGGGAAGCCATGCATAGGTTAGCTGCAAATGCCATGTTATTTTATATAAGCACTGGTAATCTTTGGTTTCTGTGGGGAATCTTAATACTGTTTAAACTCCCACCTGTGCCAGGTATTCTACTTTGCAAGTTCAATAGTCAGGCCGTCGCAATCCATGGATTTACCATTTATAGGTTCAGTTGTCTGCTGTTGACCCCTGACTGAAAATATCACACAGGAAGTTCCAGAAAGACAAAATCTCTAAGTTTTAAACTCCATTCTATCTTCATCAGCACAGCAGAATCTCACACCATGCTGCTTTGTCACACCAAGGGTGCCGATGTCTTGGTTCAGTATATCCAGACTGTATATGCTATCTGCCCTTTAGGAGCCTTCTTGAATATAAAATTAGCTGTCATGGTATCATAAAGCTAAGGTCAAGGAATGCTTATGTAGTAATCTATGCATTAATGCTTCATTCATATAACAGGAGATTATGACATGGAGAGATCACACTTGTGTGATTTTTATCATAATATATTGCTGCAGTTATTTTGTATTTCAGTACTTGAGTTTTTAATCTTTTATTGTGACTAATTTATAAAATATTGGGGAAGGTTGCTGCTATTATTGTTTTCTGGTGATAGGGATCAAACCTAAGGCCTCTCAACTACTGATCCATACCAACAGCTCTGTGCCCAGTTTAAAAGGGACACTTTTACTGTAGGAGCAAAACCAAAACCTAAACCCGGCATAGTAGACAGAATTCAGTCTGACCTGCAATTCCAACCATCAAGCAAAGACTTGCTGTCTTATTAATGCCTTGGGGTGTGTGTGGACAGGGTATCTCTTTGTAGCCTGGCTGTCATAGAATTCACTCTGTTCTCACACGCAGGGATCCACCTGCCTCTGCCTCCTGAGTGCTGGGACTAAAGGCATGCGTAACTATTGCACCAATGTTTAAAGCCAATGAAATTAGAGTAAGGTTAACAATCATTGCTAGCCTTATATTTCTGTGGGGAAACTGAGGCACAGAGACATCTAGTATCTTGCCTAATATAGGTAAGGGAGTAGAGTCAAGAGTTAAGCCAATCCAACTTAGGAGTTCTTCTCTCCATGCCAGCCATCCAGCATACACCTTACACCTCTAGATCTTCACAGAGCCATCAAACAAACTTGCAGTGAATAGCAAGCAGATATAAGGTTATATGGGTGGGCTTGGAGGGAGGAGAGGAAAGGGGGAAATGAGGCAATTCTATTATAAATCTCAAAAATAAAAGAGATCATTTTTTAAAAAGAAAAAGCAAACAGGTTTTCTGCATTCACAGTAGAAAGCCATACACAAGGGGGCTGTTAAGGCCCTGTGTGTGCGTGTGTGTGTCTATACAAGCACATGCGGGAATAACACTACGAAAAATTAGAAACTTAGATTATTAACAGGATAGACACAAAGTCATTTGAATTCTGCTGTCAAATTAGATGATTAATTACTTGATTTTACTATACATTTACATGCCCTATCTACTTCTAATTATAAAACCATAGTCACGCTTTGCACAATGAATACAAAACACCGAGTGTGTCTTCCCTGGGCACTCCATGACTAAGGAATGAAGGGAAGTGATTTGAACTGGGCTAGGTGACAGTGAGAAATGTCACTAATGTACTGTCTGAAAGTTGAGAATCCTCACTATCAAGAGAGCCCTTCAATGGAGAGGATCTGTTTGACACATTTGCAAATAAATGACTCACATTCTCAGAGGAGAACAGTTCCCATGAAACTGAGTCACATCACGGCATCTTTAACAGTGGCTTCCCTCGCTCACTCCCAACTCTGGTCTAATTGCGTACCTAGCAATTTAGCACCAAGATGGCACCTTCCGTCTCTATACATAGCCCAATTCTAATGAGGCCAGCCGCTGGACATCTGTGCCTCCCTTCTCTCATGGAGCTTGAGAACACAGAGAAGGATTGTGCTTCAAGCCATGTTCTGCATTATTACCATTTGTTTTGCCTTTGACTGACCTGGAATTACCCCATTCTCCCCTACTGTCAGACACCCCATAACGGATCCGTTAATGCACACAACACCACCTAGGGCCAGGTCAGGCCCAGAGCAGAAGCTCCACAAAACTCCCAGGAGTTTAGGGTGGCTGGTGGGAGCTGGGACAGAGGAACACATGACAGGACTTCTGTTGCCTGGAGACTTCTCTCCTAAAGGAAGGCCTTTGTCTTTTCAGACAGGGAGAACAAACACAAGGCACCAGGTCAGCAAGCACAGCTTTCCGGGAACCCAACCTGCTGTCCCCTCTCAGCAGATGCATGATTTCTCTAGGTTACAGTCAATGGGGGACCTCTAAGGGGCAACTATTCTTTCCCATTGCACTGCAGGGTGACATTAACATGACTCCTTTTTCCAGTGGACAAGGGAAAGGCCAAGGAGATAAATGGGCTAAAGTTTCAATTGAAATGAAGATCAATAAAGTATTCTTTCCTAGATGTGTACAACACAAACCTATGCAAGAGAAATAATCTATGAACCCCAATGACCCTAGGCCTGGGTAGATATCCACAGAGCCTTTTCTAAGTGTTGAAATCCCTCATGACACCAATGATTGCTTTTCCCAAAAGGATGAAGTCAGAAATGCCTACAGACTCCACTCTATTCTGACCCCCCAGAAACCCATCTTATAGACATTCCCTAATGAACAAACAGTACAGCAGTGGGCATTTCAGTGGCTGAGTGTACATGGTCATGCATGTACATGACTGGGCTAGTCAGTGACCAGTCTACTTGGTCCACACCCCAGAAGGCATAATGAGAAGACTGCTCTTGATTTTGAGGGTTGTGGATACCAGTGTTTTGATGGCCTTGGCTGGGATAAAAAAGCAAGTAAGTCTTAGGTGCCTTGTGAGCTGGGTAGTCTGACCAGGGAAAGCAATACGGTGTACAGCAGACTCTATATACCATAAATGGTCTACTAAGCAGGGACCCTTTCTGTTCCTATAACACTATCCTATGGGTACTGTAGGTTCCTTCTGTAAGACAGACTTTCTTAGAGCCATGAAGGTTAGGGAACTCTCAGGAAATCCTGGTGACAGGAAGACCACCTACCTCACTGACACAGAATTCCCTATCTACTCCAGTCAATGGCCTTTAACATTGGGATATGACCTTCAGGAACATAGCACAATGACAGCCCCTTCCCTTCATTCAACACCCATGTTCTCTCAATTGTGATGCATGGAGGTTGAGCGTGAGGAGGCACACCAGGATGAGCTGAGCTCAGAGGCCCCTTGAGGGAATGGAGCTGGAGAGAGGAGCATCCTCCTGCTGAGAATCATGGCTCTAATTGAAGGCTAATCAAGCCATTTCAGTGTCAAACTTGAGCTGTACTGCCTGGCTCTCCCAGAACTGGGCCTTCCAAAAATACCTCTAGGCTTTACTTTACAGAAAATTAGTGGAGAACCCACAAAACCTACAAAAGCTCTGCCTATGACCATTGCTGAATTGGCCTAGTCCCCTCTCACATTCAGATTTGTACAAAAAGAAAAACAACGAAAGAGTCATAGAGACCATTGCAGCAAACACGTAGGTGAGATGTATTAACAAAAACTCAATGGCACCTGAAGTCACAACTAGGAGTCAGAGCTGAGCATGACAAACTCTAGTGTGCATGGAGCATGGAGGTCACAAAAGAATGTCTGGAAATTACCAGGTACAAGCAGCCAGGAAGAGACAGACCTGTGGTTACCACTCTGAGCATCCAAGAAGTACCCGATAAATATAGATAGGGTGGGACACATAATGGAGGTCCCAAGGAACTGCTCTTGAAGCCAAGTCTTTATTTCATGTTGGAGCTTTAGGCTCTAAACCACTCTTGAGTAATGTCTCCTGCCAATCTGTCACTTGAGTTGCTTCAGAAACCATTTTGTAAAAGGAATTCCACACTGATAAGACGTTTATTACTCTGTCATCCCATTTGTTAGGCTAGCTGTGATAGTCAGAGGGCCGTAAATAATCCCATTCAATTGAAAAAACCCGGAAGCTTTCTTGCAAGCATTTGGAACTTTTGGCATCTTAAGCTCCGTCTGCATTTATCCAAATGCTGGGCTGATTTCTTTTTCATGACTGTATGTTGAGAAAGCCATTGGGGGTGGGGCAAGAATCTCAGATAATCCTTCAGGAGAAATCAGTTCATATCTGGCTCTCCTCTGCCACCTGCTTTATTGAACCTCTGTCTCCTTTGCCTTATCCTGAGAAAATGTAAGTTTCTCTACGCATGTTCACCTGCAGACACCTCTCCCAACTCAACCACTTAAAAATAGATGTTTCTTTTTGCTTGTAATGAAGACAGAGGCCTCCACCTTTCAAGTTAAGCCTCACCAACAGAAAGATTAGATTAAAAAATACCAAATAACTGAAAGGGTTCAGAAATCAGTTGCTTTTGGTCTTTGTTTTTCTTTCCTTAGGTGTTTATGGTGGAGTGGGAATGGAAACTAGAAACAGACTCGACTCAGACCAATTTCGTGTTCCTGTCAGCATCTCATGACAGGTCCTAGATAAACCCCATAAACTGTGAAAAATGGACAAGTCTTAGTTTCGATAACCTACCCTGGGACGAGGAGTTAAAGTCTCTGGATTCCCGAGTTTATCTCATGTGTTTTCCAGTGATTAATCCCAAACTTATCTTATTTTATCAACAATTTCAACAAGCCAAAAGGGAAGTTTTGTATGTCTGGCTGTAGCTCTCCTCTCTTGGCCCCGGCTTACTGGTGCCAAATGAAGTGGTGGTCAACCAAAAGCTCCCCTCCTTCCCCTTTTCCTGGCACGCAGAATTGCAAGGCAGAAATACAGCAATGCTCTGGAGATTGGAGACGTGGGTGGGAACTTCAGACAGTAGAGTTTTAGACTGTAGGGAAGGTGCTGGTGTTGAAGAGGACTAGGAAGCAAAGGGTCCAGGGGTTAGGCCTTGGAAAAGCAATGGGGCTGAGCTGAACAGGGGATGTGAGGAGTTCCCAAGAACACTGGAGAGAAGGGTCTAGGGGAGCCAGCCTCAGTCTCACTTAAAGTTGCCTCAGACCTCCGAGGGACAGGTGTACATTTGGGAAATCTGCGTGGGCTCCTACGCTTACTAGGACTCAGAGACCCATCCACTCACCTTTTAAAATCCTGTTCCAGGGAACCATGTGTGTCTACATACATGCAACTTTTTACATAGTTCCAAGTTGACAAACCTTTCATCAAAACCCTTTGACCTATCTGAAGCATATAGGATATAAACATTGGCTTCTATGCAGGTTGAAGGTTACTGGGTAAATCTCTCCAAATCTCCCTGCAGCCTTACCAAGTTCCCATAGGAGTCTTCAGTGCTCTCTGTGGTGGAAGTCAGACTCACTCCGCTTTCTATAATGTTCTACGGTGAAAGCCATTCCTCTTGGCTCTGCAGCCACCCTGAGTCTTTTCTGAGGTTCTTACTCAGTACTGGCCTTTGGGGAACTTTATGGGGCTACTATGCAAGGAGCAAAATGGCTGAGCTGGTGCGCGCGCTCACCACACACACACACACACACACACACACACACACACACTCAGGGCAGAACCAGGAGAAGCAAGCTATGAGTCTGCCCTTCCCAGCCTGCTGCCGGGGGAAGAGTTGGGCTCACTTGTGCCTGTGATTGCTCTGTCAAATCAATTCAAGAGACCATAAAGATATAAGCACTGAACAGCACCATCACGGGACTCTTATTTTTTTCAAGGCTCCCTGCCAGATATAACAAGAATAAATATGAAATGGCTTCATATTCCAAGCATGAACTAATGTTGGGGTTGGGGCTGATAAGTAAGAAACAGCTAAACAGCCTTTGACACGGTGACTCTGGAGAGAGCAGTGTTCTCACTAGAAGTGGGGGTGTAGGGATTTACAGGGGCTGTTGAGGACAGAGCTGTCTGGGAGAGGTTCCTCCCTCATAAAAAACCCAGGCCCCTGCTGACTGATTCTCACGTTAGGAAAACACTGGTAAATCATCAGGACAATCCAAGACCGGTTCCCTCCGCGCCTGCTGAGCACTGCGGCCCTCCTTCCTTATCTGGTTCTAATTTTCTTCATGGGTGCTGTTCCCAGTCAATTAATTGAAAGGATTTTTGGCTCAAAGCCCATAACCCACCTGGAAAAAAACAAAACAAATCCCTGGAAGGCTCATATTCTTGTGTCTCAGAGAAGTAAAAGGAACAAGACCAGCCCCTTCCTGCGTCCCTGCTGGGTCAGGAATGGGTGCTTCGGACACAGGTAGGGAGGGCTAGCTGGCTGGACATCTCTCAGGGCAGGGAGTGTGGTAAATCACTGGCTTTCAATGTCTGAAGAAAAATAAGGCCATTATGAGGCTTTTAAGATCAACCATAATAGACTCTCTACAATTTGCTTCTCTTTGGCTGCGTTTATGGACCCCCTGGGCCTCCCTCAGTGCTTGGTCTGACACTCCCCAGCAGGGTACTGAGGTAAGAGAAGGGTTAGGGAGCAGTTAAATACATCTGAGGCAAACACTACCTCAATGACAGCCTCACTAGGCAGCCTTGGTCATACAAGTTCACCCCTCAGCTAGGGACTGAATGCTTGTGCTTCTAACAGAAGTCAGATGGTGAAACCCTGATGTCCAATGAGATGAGATTTCGAGTGAGATCTCCTGTGTCTGGATGAGGTCCGGGGAGTAGAGTGCTCATGGTGTCTCCAGGGCCTCATGAGAAAGGCTCAGAAAACTTTAAGAGACAGTGAGACAACAGGCTGTTCTAGAGGCCAGAAGACCTTCACCAGACCAGACTGTACTGGTCTCCTGATCTTAACCCAGCCTCCAGAAGGGCGGGAAGCCAATACTTGCTTACAACACATAATCTGGGGCCTGAAGAGATGACTCAGTAAGGTGCCTGATACATGAGTATGAGAACCTATGTTCTGATAGCCAACACCCATGTAAAATAATCCAGGCACAGTAGTGTGTGCCTGTAGACTTGATGCTGAAAGATATAGAGCGAGGTATCCCCATGGCTTGGTGCCCAGTTAGTTTTGTTGATTCAGTGAGCTCTAGGTAAAGTTAAAAAAAAAAAGTTATCGAGAGAGTTAGAGAGAAAAACAGCCGGACATAGAGAGATGGCTCAGCTGTTCAAAGCACTGACTGCTCTTCCAGAGGTCCTGAGTTCAATTCCCAGCAACCACATGGTGGCTTACAACCATCTGTAAGGGATCCGATGCCCTCTTCTGGTGTGTCTGAAGACAGTGATAGCATATTCACATATAAAAAAATAAATGAATAATTAAGAAAACAGCCAATGCCAAGTATTGGCCTCCACATGCACAGTATGTATGTATATACATGTATATCCCCCTACACACACACACACACACACACAACCTAGTCTGTACCCCTCTGTTACACTGCACTAAGACAACATCTGCTCTTGTTTCTATAAAATCGGGAATGTAACGTCTAGACTCCACAACAACCAGAAGGATTCAAGGTGATGCACACGGAGAGTAACAGTGCTTATGACAGCCCCTGAGGTTGCCACAGTCCTTGTCTTCACTGTTACCACCAGCACCATAGGTCTTTCCCATGACCTCAGCCACAACAGAATAAGAACAGAGACACTACATGCAACCCAGCTGAGCACCACTTCCGGTGATGGGCAGGTGTCACTCACACCATAATTCCTGCCACTACTTTTGAACTAGGATGAAAGAAAAGACAAACTGTAACATTCATTCAGTTGTTCAACAATACTGGCTGTATTTTCATGCTTCCAGCACTCACCTAGAATCATGGGTGAATCATAAGCAGGGAAGACTCAGGAGAACATCACCACCAGTGGGGCAGCAAGGCAGGGGTGGACAGAGCTTTGGAGAACACAGTACAAAGGACTCAGATGCAGCCTGGCTCACTGCTCAAGTTCAGTGTTACAGCCAAGTGGCAACTCACAGCATACATCAGGGCTGTGGGACCTTACAAGCTATAGATCTTCTGAAAATGCTCACAGAAACTCTGACCAGTACTTATTAAGTTCGATTCAATATTAGACAGTGTTGAACCTAGGAGAGCCACAGAGACCACGGCACGCCCAGACCCAGCCTCACCCAGACCTGTCCCATGTGTGAAGAGGACAGACTGACAAGTGACAGCCATCCTTCCTGGCATTTACAGCAGAGCACTCAACAGCCATGTTTTGAAGCTATGCAACTGCAAGCTCTCAACCATGGCCTTCTCCTCTCTCTAACCATCGATTTCAGTTATAGGATTATCTTGACAACATGGAGGGCAAAGGTTAACATTCCCACTGGAAGGACAGATGGGACAACTAAAGAGTTGGGCCTGCATCCTATTTGGAAATCCTACAAGCTGGTTCCCCATGGCACAACTCCCCGTGGGATCCATTAGGAAGCTGCCTCTCCCCACTTCTCTCCTCACTATCCCTCAGCCTCCCCCATCAGCACATAAGCTGTGCTCTGGGACTGAGAGTGTTGTGTTTTTTAAACAGTTAAAGCTTTCATTGCAGACCAATTAAAATTTAAAGTCAGCCTTTCTCTCTCCCCCTCCCAATCCCTCCCCATCCCTCCCTTTCTTCCTCCCTCCCTTTCTCTCTCTTCTTCCCTCTCCCTCCCCTGTCTGTCTGTCTTTGTCTCTCTCTGTCTCCATCTGTCTGTCTGCCTGTCTCTCTTAGCCCCCCCCCCCCCAATACCTACCTCTCTGATCACAAAGAACTGATAACAATCTGTTGGTTACCACAAGAAACAGGATTTCAAATCCTGACAAGAGGGCACCCTGTCGAGTCCACTTGGTTCCTCTGTTCTAAAGTTCCTTCAGAGAGCGCTGTTGGGTAGTATCTGGATGTCTCTCACTTGAGAACTCCTGTTTCTGGACACTGTAGCTTACCCCTCAGTGTCTTGAGTATCGTCAAGCAGAGACCACATCTATGGGCCATGGCACGCTGGTCATGTCATGTAGCTATACTCCCATCCCCAACAGCCACCTGTGCACTCTCCAGATCTCCGAATTTTGGGGTGTCCTCCTATTCTGTCATCAAGATTCACTGTCAAGCTTCCTAGGTCAGGAGCTATCAGACTACTCCTTCATTCCAGCCTTATTGACTACACAGTCTGTGGGCCCCAAATAATAGACTTTAGTGTAACACTACTAGTCAGTGTTGGTGTGGGCTATGTGAGAGTGTGAATGTGTTTGCATGATACCTGTGCATGCGTGCGTGCATGCATGCGCCTCAAGGTACAAGTTTTAAAGTATATATCAGAGCCCATCTAATGTTTCTGAACCAACTCTGTTAACGTTTTGACAACTTTGACTTCCTCAAAGCAGAAACGGCCCCTCCAGAGCTCCTCTCTGTGATCTCTGTCAAAGCTGAAGACGGCCTTTGGCACTGTGTTCCTTCTGTACACGCACAAGCATGTGGGTGTGTGCACACACAGACACACAAGCAGTTACACTCCTTGCCTTTAAAAATCTGTTCACAAGGGGGAGTGTCTGAAGCATGGGGTGTGATTGCATCTGCTCTACAGGGGAGCTCTGAGGCTTAGAGAAGAGGCTGTGAAATCGCCTGGAACCATGAGTGCAAGGTACAAGTTGGAGAAATAGTTGCTGTGCTCAGTCAGATGGGTCAGGACTGAGGTCCTGGCTGGATTTCTTTATCAGAAGACAGACTCCAACTTCCTAATTATACTGGACTAAGCAGTGAAGTCTCCACCTGCTTTCTTTCTCAAATGGGACAGATTTCTGCCTTTCCTTGGCCTCACACTCATTTAATTCCAGGAACGGCAGCAGGGATATGTTCATCAAGCCTGTAGGTGCTGGGAGTTACAGAAACACTTGAACATGTATTTCTCACATGACCCTCCCGTCCGGCTCACAGTGAATGTATTTATGTGCTGTTATTCTGCATTGACCGGATGGGGAAACTGGAGTTCAGAGGTTAAGCAACTGGTGGGAGGTCACACAGCTGGTAGGTAAGCAGCTGATGTGCACCAAGGCAGTTTGACATTTCTACACTCAAGGCAGCATGTCAAAGTGAGCAAAAGTCACCGCCCTTTTAAAGAAAAAGCAGAAAGGTTAATTAGGAGAGAGAGAGAGAGAGAGAGAGAGAGAGAGAGAGAGAGAGAGAGAGAGAGAGAGATATCACACACAGCAAGTGTGAGAGGTCCTGGAGAGATAGAAAGGGAAAAAATGGTTTTCCCTTCTTCTGGCTGAACATCTCTCTCTCTCTCTCTCTCTCTCTCTCTCTCTCTCTCTCTCTCACACACACACACACACACACACACACACACACACCCTGCACCTTTGGAGAACAGCAACCTGCTAATTCACTTTCCAGATCCCACGAAGTAGTGTCTCTGGATGATCGTAACTTGGTAGAGCCAGCAGAGAAGAGCTGCAAGGCTCTCGGAAAGATGTCATTAGTTGGAAATGATGCCAGAAGTCACAATGGGGAGTCCGTTTACAAACATTCTCCCCTGTTTGCCAAAGAACAAGTATTGTGTGCAGCTTCCAGAGCCTTCCCAGGTGGACTTTCTGGGCCAGGCCTCCCAGCTCCACTCAGACATCTATTCCAGTGAAGAGTATCCCACAATGAAGCAGGCTGACCACAGTAATGCAGAGAGGAAACATTCAACCAGGTTTGATTGCTGGCAATTGAGAGAGATTGATCCCTCTCTCCTGAAGGAATAGTGACAGTCTTGCAGCTGACTGATGCAGAATCCTAAAATTCTAGCTTAAAAAAATTAATTGAGCATTTACTTTCTGTAGGATATTAGACATAAATGTAGACCAAAAAGCCTTGGAAGAGATACCACTATGTCTGGTATAGTTAAATGTGTGGTTAGTAGAAAATATTTCAATTATGGCTGGAACATATCTGGAATGATTAATTTGTATTTGTTCTCCATTGATTTTTGGTGGCTGATTTAACATTGCTAAAGTCTCCAAAACTGTGTCCTAGAATGAGGGTCATTCTTTCCAGAAGTTTCTAGTGGCTTAGATGGAGGAAGCCAAGTTGTCAAATACAACACAGGATGCTCTCCACCAGGTGCCTGTTACTTTTATTTGCTAAAACCAGCAATCCTAGATAGTGCTTGAAATAGAAGGTAAGTTAACAATACAGTGTGGACAGAAATTCATTCCGAGTCTGTAAAAATGAGTTTGTGAACTGAGATTCATCTTCATTAGAAAATAATACCTTTTATTTTTAGAGTTCCTTGGAGTGTAGGAAGTGCCTGCTCGCGCACTCTGTGTCACTTGATTCTCCCAGTAACCTGGTGAGATGAGAAATGTGACTCTAATTATTTCCAGAAAAAGAAACAGGCTCAGAAGGCTCCAAGTTCACACAGGCCAGAGCTGTAACCAAACCCACAACAGCATCCAGTTCGGGTTGGCTCTGAGACCATGGTTAGCTTCTGAGTCCCAGCCTGGCTCGGGCTCCAGCATCCCAGAAATGATCTCACTAAGTTCAGTTCCAAACTATTTCTTGCAAAATTGTGGGCACCATGAAGTTTTAGGTGCATATGCTTCCAGGCTACCTCTCTCAGGCTTGCAGAGAAGCCAGACTCTGACCATTTTATTTAGTAAGGCGGTCAGTTGTACCTCCATTGCCAGTGGATCCTAGGAAGGCTTGTTACTATGTCTCTAGATCTTCACCTTCCAGGCTGGGTTACACCTTTCTACAAAGGTGTTGTGAGCCTTGTGCAGCCCAAGGAAGCTGGGGTGGAGGGTGATTTATGGAGAAGAGACATGTTCAAAGAGCCAGGTCAGATTTTTGGGGATGCCCTCGAGACCCCCCAAAGGAGGCGAGGCTGAGGAATGTACCAGGAAGCACACTCAAGACAGCCATTTGCCTGGGGGGAGGGTCCCTCTGTCAGTGCTCAAGGTTTTACACGTCCTAAAATCTTTACTTATGGACATCAGGTCAAAGGGAAGAGAAAAACCCAGCTGCACTTTAAAATTACCTGCTCGGCGCCTGCCAGCGAATGTGCCCCAGCTGGTTTCCGCCATCACGAAGGCTGATACTTTTCTGTGTCGTAGGGGAAAAAAAAAAAACCAAAAACCAAACCCCCAAAAACCAGGAGTGCCCACTTCGATAAAAGTTTCAGTTTTTCACTCTGTAAAGGGTGTTCAAACCAGATAATGTGATAATGTTCTCTTCTTTAAATCAGGTGTTAGAACCAGATTTAGGGTCAGTCTGCATTTCCAATACTTCGGAGTAAGATTGATTAGCTACCAAGTTGTGGGTACAAAAGACCTCACTTATTATTGGTGGAGGTCATTTTGGAAGGAGTGAGGGGAGGCGTCCTCTCCATGGTGAAATGTCACAAGGTCTTCCATGTGGCTTTGTGATTTTGAAGCAAGATGGTAGGAGGTTTGCTGGCCTATGTGCTCCCGAGCTTGCAGTACTCCTGAGCTTGTAGTGCTGCTGAGCTTGTAGTGCTCCTGAGCTGGCAATGCTCCTTACTTGCAGTGCTCCTGAGCTTGCCCTCTCCTGAGCTATCCCTTCTTTGTAGGATCTCACTTGCCAGTGACCACTAACGACAGCCTTGTCCTAGGGGAACAGCCATCTTTGAGAATATAGGGAAGGCCTTGGATCAGTGTCAGAACCCTTGGTCAATCTGGACAGGTATGCTGCCAGAGAGTATAGGGTTCCCTCTCGCATTCCTGGATCCTGAGCCTGAAGAAAGAATCACTGAGTAAAGACTCAGCTCATTTATGAGCTCACAGGCCCTTTCTTGCACCTCAGGTGGGGTGATGCGTAGAAGTGGATGGCCGCCCACACTGCCTTGCACTGAGACTCCGTGAATTGTTACATTTAGTGGAGTCAAAGAAAAACAAAACATAGCCTTGGATATTATTTTTCACTCCATCATACCCTCTTAACCTTCCCACGGCAACCCTGAAGCCATAAAACCACTGACTGGGCTAATTCTGCAAAACCATCTATATCAAATGTCTATAGAAATCACTTCCAACACACTTGTAGGAAGGTAGGGCTCCTCTTTCATTTGCCAAGCAGAGGGCTGTGGGTGTAGCTCAATGGTACAGCACTTGCCTAGCATGCATAGGGTCCTCAGTTCAATCCCCAGTCCCATAAACAATAAAAACTGGTAAAGCAAGGCCTGGAGAGATGGCTCAGTGGGTAATCGTGTATTTTGCAGGCAGGGTCAAATCCCAGCCATGGTTGATGGCTCACAATCACATTTACTCCAGCTCCAGCGATACACTACTTAAGATGCACACACACACACACACACACACACACTTATACATGCATACACATACCACATACATATACCCACCACATATAACCCCCAGCTTTTTAAACAGACCTTTAAAAAGGAAGAATTTGATAAAGCCAAATTGTGAGGTACATAAGTCAATGCAATATGGATCCTGACCACTACCTGATAATCAGACAACCTTGGAGACTATTATAACTTCTTGAATTTTTATTTTTTTTAAAAAGAAATAGTACTACCAATTGGCCATCCCTACTCCAAAAAAACCCTAAAATCCAAGATTTTCTAAGGTAAAACCTTAAAGAACATTTGCATCCAGTTGCACGTGGAACGCACTCTACGTGCCCACTATCAGAGGCAGTACGTGAAACACACTGCCTATGAATGAACTCTGTGTTTACACTTTGGTCTCATTCTTAGAATAACTCATTATAGATATGCAACTGTTCCAAAGTCTGGGCCATTTCAAAGCCTAGAACACTTCTGATCCCAAGGAAATGGAAGCCCTTATTGGGCACCGAATAGCAAATTTTGAGATGATTAAGACGATAAAACCCAGCATACATCAAGTACCAAACTGTGAGCTACAAACTGGGGGACCTCGTTGGCACTCTCTCTGCCCCCCTACTGTTTTTACCAGTATCTGTGAGAATAAGGAGAGCAGAGACCGCTTGGATTCCTGGCCTTGACTGCTGTCCCATCTTTCTGTGACATCATAACTGGAGCCGCAGCTCATAGCTGTGAGTGTTGGCAATCCCAGCCAGTCTTGCTTCCCACCCTCTCTCCAGCAGCCTCTCTCCTACCCACCTTTCTAGAGTCTGTGGCTGAGCGCTGACTCAGGGCAGCTTGAGGTAAGTACCCAGGGGCCTGCAGGATTGGAGACAGGAAGGCCTCTTCCCGGGGAAGCTGAACTCCAGCAGAACAGGATGGAGGCAGGGCTGTCTCCTTGGTTCCATAATTAAAAACTGAAACCCGAGACTCTTCTGCTAGGGGAGACCTGACCACAGGTTTCATCTTTCAAAGGGTTACCTGGATCTTTATTAAAGTCTGACTCGTGCCTAAGACTGGGTCACTCCACTCTCAGCAGCCTCCTGACCTCTGCCTCACAGAGCATTTTGGGGATAAAGATGTAACATGGAATTCAACTCTGGCTGACCAGGACACTGGAGCAGTCAGAGCCTAGGACTGATCCTAAGTACATCCTGAACAGATGAATCTATCTGTTTTGGTCTCCGTTCAAATATTCTCTCTTGAGGAAGACCTTCTTGGATGTCCAAATTCAGTTCTTTGACACATTTCCCTTTTCTATTTTCTTGTGGCACTCATCCCTGTGTCTCAAGAATCTAGTAGCTTCCTTGCTTGATGCTCCCTGGACCATGGGCTCCAGGAGAGGAACACAGCCTGTGGAGCTCACAGGGGAGCTGAGCTTTCCACAAATATCATAGTCCATGCATGGGAGAAAAGAGAAAAAACTCAAAACACCAGAGGAAATCTAAGACGCCTGCCTGCCAGTGGGGCCTGGATTACAGAGACTGTTTTGTTGAAGGAAGGAAGAAAGGAAGGGAGGGAGGGAAGGAGAGGAGGGGCTAGGGAAAGAGAGAAGGAAGGAGACTCAGTTATGCTTTTAATCTTGATAATCAAACTTTATGACACATTCATAGACTGGCAGAGGTCCATAGAATATGATATTCAAAGACTGAAGGGCTCAGGAAGGTAACATTTCTGGCAGTATGGCTCACCCTTATGTATTGTAAATTCCCTCTCTCCCTTCTGCCTGCCCATCCCCTCTCCCTCCTCCTCTGATACTTCTCTCCCTAGACTTAGCAAATTTTTCGAACCCAAACTGGCCAGAGTCTGGATCTAGGGACCTGGAGTAGAGATTTGCTAAGAATTTGAAGAGTCAAGAAACTAAACGATGTATTGGTGGGGTAAAGATGGTGAGATTAAAAAAAAGGAAAAAAATAACATCAGGAAAAAGCAAACGAACAAAGGTAACTACAGATAGTAGCAGCTGGGTTTCCTTTGGCTCAATCTGCAACAGAGTTTCAACCTTAGCTGGCCAAGCGCATGCAAAGGAAGCCAAGCCAGCCAAACTCGCTTCCAAGGGCTTCTCTGCTTGTGAAACCTGTTCAAAGGGCCTCAGGTAAGGAAGGGAAGCAGAGCTGAGAAGGTGGGTGGCTGCTTTTTGCAGGAGCTTGAGAGATAACCTCAGCTGGTGGTGGTGCCTTTGTTGGCAACAGAGCAAAGCTTTTCAGTGGAGCAAAAGGCAAACCTGGCTGAGGAGGAAGGCTCCCCATCCATTCAAAAACAAAGCAAAAGCTTCTACAAGCTGACTTCCTGGGCCTCCTGTGGCCTTTCTGTGTATTAGAGGAACAAAACAAGAGCACATCTGGTCTGTCCCCTTGTCGTGGTATCCCTGCTCTTCCCTGGGTGGCTGCCATCATGGTTAGGACATGACATACTCCTGCAAAGTCAGGTTTGGGGCAAGTTCTCTGGTGACCCTGCATCCAGGTGTGTAGTTGGGTGTTGATGTCTGTGGGTACCTGCCCAGGGATGCTGGGTTCTGAGCTCGCAAAGTCAGTCAATAATTGAGGTCCCCCAAACAGTATCTCAACACGCACAGGTTCTAGGTAAGTAGGGGCAGGCTGGAGACGTTTCTGATGTCCTCATCCAGAAGTCACATAAAATGCATAGCTATGTAACTTTGAGGAATTCACCTTAGGAACCCTCTAACCTTGTTAAAAAGAAAAAATAAATAAATTGTAATATATGCCCCCAAAGACCTCTCAGTGCAAAATGGTTTTTATATATGAAAGTCACTTCTCTCTAGCTTATCTTTTTCTTTTTAGTTCTTTTTTTCTGCCGTTCTTTTGACCCCTCTCTTTGTCAATATTCCTTCACCTACCTCACAAGGGGAAGACAGTCCCAGCAGCACACCATGGAAGGTAGAAGTCGGGCACTGCACCCCCAAATCTGGTACATCTGGGGATCCAAGAAGGTCTTCCTAAGGAGAATCTTAGAATGGAGACCTGAACGAGGAGAAGGGACCCTGCTCTGGGTAGACGCATCCACTTAGGATCCAATGCTAATTGGACTATCCAGGTCTGAAACGCTAGGACAAATCCTCAAGTCTCTCGATGAATGACCAGTAAGAAGACTGGGCAGTCAGCAGGCAAAGGTGGTCTAACAAGGTCCTGGGGGTCCAAGGTAACACAGTTCTGCATCTAGAAGCATGGGCCGATCCAGAAGCCAGATAACGTGCAGGAATGTAACATTTCTGCCACAGAAATCAAAGCTAGGCTAACGGGTAGAATGGCTAGCAACCAAGGGATCATGCTGATTACGCTGGAGTGAATTTTATAGATCCAGAAAGCCTTGTTAGGAGAGGGGCATTTCATCTGCAAGCTTAGCAAAAACTCCTAATCAAAACTAATTTTTCATGAGCTCTCTATTCCTATAAGTTGAGAAATCATACCGTTTGGGACAGATCTATCCATTAAACACATAAGTGCAACGATCATCTGTTGAACACTGGCTGCTATGTCAAGCTCCATAGAAATCTGACCCCTAATCTGCCATAAAATAGGGGACTGATGCACAGTATTAAGTAGTATGTTCTTAATTATGGGATCTGATTTCTCTGTACCGTAGTCATTTGAGAAATGAGATTGGGCTTTAGATATCATAGGCTTAATATGACTTTTTTTTCAATCAAAAATTTGTATAAAGCATTTATGACAATAACAGTATAGTAAATGTTATACAAATTTTTCTTGTTGCATCATTTGTCTTCCACATAAGGTTACTTTAATGCCCACAGAACATGAGTTATGGAAAGCCAAGTAGTTTGATGTAGCTCTTCTTGTCTCCATGTTGTGATGCCTCTTGTGATGTATATTACCATCGAAAACCAAAGTTTACTTGGTGGAGATGTCTTTAAATATTTAATGTATACGTTGGATGCAGCTGAATAGTAAAGCTTGCCTAGCGTGCATGTGGGGGCACTGGTTTGATTCTCTTGCACTGTAAGAAAGATGCTGGTGCTGATGGTGCTGCTGCTGCTGACAACAGCAGTGCTGGTGATAATAAAAGATGCAGGTGCTGATGCTGTTGCTGGCAGTGGTGATGGTGAGTCAAGGGAACTTAATTCTGTCTGTGTGACTGGTACCGCAATCTGTATGGATCTGTGCTTCAAATCACTGAGCCATGGAAAGATGCAAGTCAAATTGACATCATAGGCAGGCAGACTTTAGACACATCTACAGCTTTTCCACTGGTATGGGCCAATTAGGCTGCTCTGTGCTTTATCTGTGGTTCCTGAAACTTGACTCTCCATACAGCTTCCATTTTGCAGTCTCTGGCTAAGATTGCCTTCCTCTCCTTTTCAAGTGACTGGACTCACATTGGAAAATCGGGGTCCAACCAAGAGAAGTAAAGGTGTAAGACAGACAAGGCCAGGTACAGACATGAAAATGCTGGCATCTGTCATCAAAGCAAGCATTGGAAGCAAAGAAGTCAGTCTGTTGGGCAGCTTGGGCAGGATTCATAGCATTTGTGATGGCCCCTGCATCAGGACAGCTGGAAAGAGCAGGCATATACTATCCACTCTGCAGCCAGCCCCTTACTTCCTATGTGTCTGTGTGTGTGTGATCATGGAAACAAGAATGTACTATAGAAATGGATGAACCCAAAGGCGTGTGTGTGTGGCAGAAGTAACTCCCGGAAGGGGGACCAAAAACTACCAAGAGTAAGACCCAAGAGGAGGCTTATGTGGAGGGAGTGCGTGTTTAGCAACAAGGTCATTCTGTCTTTAGAAAGAACAAAAAAAGCCAAAACAAATCAAAAACCTAAGGATTGTGGTCAAGCATTGGAGCGGAAGTAATCCAGAGTCACTGAGATTAACACAAAGGGAAGTGGATTTTAGCAAGAAGAACATCTAGTGAAATGGGGGAAAGTATTTGGACCCCCAAGCTACTAGGATAGTTAGATCCCATTGCTGAGCGAGATTATGGCTGCTGTGAATCTAAAACAAAACAAGCAATTCTGCAGCCTCGTTCCCCACCATTATACTTACTGCCCCAGAGTGATTTCAATTACTTACACATCTGTATCAGAAGTATAGGGGAACTTACAGGAAGGCAAGCTCTCAGGCCCACTGTATACTGAGTTGGAATCCCTAGCAGAAGGGATATCCATTACCCCCAATTCTCCCCAGGTTCCTGAGGTAAATCTCCTAAGATCTGAGGCCACTGGGTAGCTCACATCTGTGTTTGCAGAGTGAATCAAAGCATGTGCAGGCTCCACCCACCCTGAGATTCCCAAATGAATCCATCTTCCCAAACTCACCTGAAGGCTTCTGGAATAGACAATAAAAATCAGGGCTGCCTTGCCAAGGAAAGGAGTTCTTTTAACTGCCAAAAGCATATCCTGGGCCAGCACACTGCCCAGCTACTGAGCTGAGGACAAGGATGGCTGCCATATTCCCAGGCACACAGGTGGAGGTGGGCTGCCAGGACTCACCAGAGATGGGGACTTGAGAAATGAGCAGATCTGGTCATTTAAGGGCAAATTTCCATGCTCAGTAATCAGACATGAGCACAAGACTCCCCATCGTTTATTATAAAAGGAATCTTGGGCGAGGGGGTGTTGACATGTTTTCCTTTCTTATCTCTGTGTGTTGGGTGGTGAACTACAGAGACATACTTAGGTTTGCTACTTTACTCTTGGCCCCTTTGCATTATCTCACTTGGAGAATCTCAAATATCCTTACCAATACTCAAGGTAGGCAATTGGCTATTTCTAGAGGAAAGCAGGGGTCTTGGAGATGGATTCTTCTTCCTTCTGCTTCCATTACATCTTTGGACCATGGGCAGATGGACGGACATATGTGACTGCCTTCTCTAGGCACTCCAGAGGTGACCACTCAAGGTCACTCACAATGTGTTGTTACATCTCCCTGCTGAAGTGCTGTGCTTAGGACTCTGCATTGGCCACCAGAGAGTTAAGGAAGCCACTCCCTGACTCTCATGGCCAATTAGCCTCCCGCATGCTGGTTGCTATGCAACAAGAGGGAAGCCAATACGGCAGGGCTAAATATTTCTGAGGATGGAGAGTTTTTAGCTGCATCATGGCATGATGAGGGACAGCAGCCACAAAGCTTCTGGAATGAAGGGTCCAGTCTTTGAGCTGGGACAATATATTCCATATTAACAAGCAAGGTTCCTTTGTAGAGGCTGGGGTGGACACTGCTAGAGGGGCGAGCAGGTGTTGAAGAAGCAGACAGCAGCCTAAATGCTTGCTGAGTCACACTTGGCTTGGAAGGTTTTGTTTGTTGGTTTGTTTTATTTTGGTTCTGAGGGAGGGTCTCTCTTCATAACCCTGTTGGTCATGGAACTCCTTGAACTCACAGAGATCCACTTGCCTCTGCCTCCTGGGTGTTGGGATTGAAGATATGAGCCACCACCACCCAACTTGGCTTGGAAATTTTAACTCTTTCCTACAATTCACATATTCAGCTACCTCAGAGCAAAATCATCATTAAACAAGAGTTCAAGTTAATAATAATAATAATGATAAATAATAATAATAATAAGCCTGTAGCCATTCTCTTAAATCCTGGTAGTTTCTTTGAAAGAAAGTTTAGTTTTCCTGTATATGAGTAGCTTCATGTACAAGCTGCATCTTACTTTATGCTACATGCTAGTGCCAGGGTCAGGGGCACTAATGGCTTTTTAGTTAATGGATTACACAGAACCCATCCACCTGCTTAAATGGCAAAAGATCACACTGAAAATATAAATTCTTTAGTCCCATTCCAAAGATCGTGAGCGTGGCACTTGAAGCTTACGCTTTTTAATAAACAACTCTTTTACTTTTTCTTTTCTCTTTTTGTAAATAGCATTATTTTCCTTTGAAAGATAGCTGGAACCGTCTCATTTGTGACATCTTAATTGTTTCTCAGACATCTCTTACGTGTTTATTCCATTTATACCCATCATCTCCAGTTCTCCTCCAGGAACACACTCTCTGTAGTTCTTTGCAAACTATCTGAAATATTCGTATTTCACGTTTTCCTGGGCAAACATTTTCCCTGGACTGCAACCGTGGTTGATACACTATGGATCTAGGGCCGTAATGGGCCATTGTCTGTCTATGGAATCAAGTTTACTGGAACAGCCCTGCCATTTTTCTTAACATTTTATAACATAGTCATAGTGTAGTCATAGAAATGCATGGATAAGAGAGAGATGATATGGCTTACAAAGCTTAAGATATTGATTTTGCCATCTGGCCTCTTGCAGCAAAAATCTGCCATGTGTTAGTTTGCATGAGCGGCAAAGCCTGGTTAACCCCTAAACACAGTTCTTTCCTCTCCCTGGTTCCACATCGACACTACATTTCCCAGCCTTCCTTGCAGTGAGGCATGATCCTGTAACTGAACTGTGATGGAGCAGATGTGTGAGAAAATTATGAGTCTAGCCTACATACAATCTCCCTGTGTTTGCATACAAGCCCACCATTGACTTCGGAGGTCCCCTGGAGGTATTGGGGCTCATAATTTCTACCCTTAATCATTCCTTGCTGACAGGAATCTGGTCTCTTCCTTCTTACTTGGAGGCAAAGCACTGAGCCAGTAGGAAAAGCTATTTTGGTTTTTAAATGAGAGAGAACCCAACCTCAATCAGTTTGTGTCTTTATGCATTATATTAAGTCCATTTGTTTCAGCAGCTTGAATTAATTTAATTTAAATACTGGGCTTCCTCCTTTAGGCTAGTTAAGGAGCAGAGTCTTTTCCTTATTCAGAACCCCTAGCATCTCGAAAACCATGAGCCAGGAGGGCAGGGACCACTACTTTAGGATAGGAGGAAGGAGACTGAAGAACCAGGGAGGGTGGTGGGTGTGGGAACTAGTTATGCCTGGGGTCTCATCCACATCCTACAAAGGCATAGGGAACTCGTCATACGCCTACCCCCACCCCCCAAACACACATGGCTGGAACAAGAGGAGTGGCTCTTTCTTCAAGAGACAATCATTTCCAGGGCAGATGAAGCAGTCTAGTATGTGGTTATAATACCAAAGAAAGACAGTGGAGCCTTAGGGATGAATTCTTCATACAATGAGGCAGACCTGGTCTGAGACTCTCCTGGCAGAAATTGTGTCCCTTAAAGCAAGTCACCACCCCTCTGAAGCCATGATTTTCTATTTAAGTTTACCCCTCAATGTGCCACACTAGATTTTGGGCAGAAAAGGAGTAATTGTTTATAAATCAAGTAGCCAGGATGCCCACGGTCCATTATAGGGGCCTTGGGATATGAGGCAACTTTTAGGGAGTAGACAGCACGCAGGTTTTGGGTTGCTCACTGGTTTGAGGGCAACTTTTTAGAACATATGTTTACGTGTGTAGAACTTTGAAGTGTTCGCTGATGTTTTTCACAGAGCCCACTCTTAAACAGATACACTCCCTTGTGCCTGGGAAGACAAGATGCAGTCCACCTTTGCTTCGGGGATGATTGTACTGGCTCCATGTGGAGAACAAAGACACGAATTCTTGGTCTTTTAAGTTTAAAAAATCTAGACCCATGTTATCTAATACGGTGGCTTCTAACTGCATGTGGCTATTCATATTTAAGTGATTTAAAGTGGAACAAACCCCCCAAACTCCAGTCTTATCGTTCATGTGGCTTTGGCTGCAAAGACTGGAAAAGAACATGTACACTGTCCCATCACCACAGAAACTTTCATCAGATAGCTCTGCTCTGAATCAAGTGTACCCAAGGTATGCTGGAATCACCAGAATTAGGACCCAGATCTTTCCAAAGATTCCTCCACCTCAGAGACATAGATGAGCACATTGTGACTGGCACAGGATTGGAGGCAGATCAGACCAGGAAGACAACAGAAACAGAGGGCTGAGGAGACATAGTCCCTCTACTAGTGGGGGCCACTCAGGGCAGAAAAGGCTCTTAATACTACTTCAGCTCTTCATCCTGATGCAGGAGCATGAAAAGAGCAGGGAAGGTATGGAGGTGATTAGTTACCTGGCTCAACAAGGTCTTCAGACTCTCCTACCCCCGCCCCAGCAGAGAAGTAAGCAGCAGGACTATTATTGCCCATGGGAAGAAGCCCATGGAGGAAGCAGGACTGTCTCATTAGACATCAAGGTGGACCAAATGATGATGCATTGATTCCTCCTTTGAGGCAGGATTTGAGATCAAACTCTACTACGTGCATGCTCAGAAGCAGTCTACCTCTTGTCAAACAGGACAGGAACTTGGAGGCAGGAGCTGACACAGGCCATCAAGCGCCTCTGGCTTCTCCTCATGGATTGCTCAGCTTGCTTTCTAGGCACACCGGCACAGACGTGTCCCCACCTACAATCACTAATTAAGAAATGCCCTATAGTCAATCTTACAGAGGCAATTTTCTCAAATGAGGTTCCCTCCTTTCAAATGTCTCTAGCTTGTGTCAAGTTGACATCAAGCTAGACAGCACAACTGACCTGTTAACCTGACACATAAACACATCATTGTTAAGCCAAAACCTTTCCTTTCTTGTTCATCCCCAGGATCACACATTGATATAGACATCACAGTATAAATATTTGAAATTTAAATGTCCTGCAATCTCTAAAAATTTAGTTTCTCTTAAATATCCAGCCTCTTAAAATTTCAAAATTTCCTTAAAAGTTCAAGTCTCTTGACTGTAGGCTCCTATAAAATCAAAAATGAAAACACTTCCTTAAGAGGGAAGACCCAGGGCACAGTCACAATCTAAAAAAAGCAAAACCAAATTCCAACAGTGTCAATAATGCATTGTCTAATGTCTGGGATCCACTCATGATCTTCTGGGCTTCTCCAAAGGACCTGGGTCACTTCTCTGGCTCCTCTGTAGCACACACAGCTTGGCTTCTAGGCTCCACTCCACACCTGTTGATGTTCTTGATGATCATCTCATGGTACTGGCATCTCCAAAATCTATGGTCTTCTGCTGCAACTGGGTTCCAATTTCACCAAGAGAGCCATTCCTGGGCTCTCCTCAGGGACTCCAGACCTGCCACACAGTGCCAAGCCTCAGCTGTTCTCCATGACCCCTTCATGCCTTCAAAGCCATTACCACCTCTGGAACCCAGCCTCTCTGTGCTGACACCAAGGAAACACTTCCCAGAAGAGTCTACCTCAGTGATTCTGGTCTCTTCTTAATTGCTTCCAATTTCTCAGCTCCAGCTAGGCAGCATCAATTGTCCCTTTAAAGCAAACTGGTGTCTCGTTAATCTTGGAGCCTATTCTTGAGGTCCAGCTGACCAAGCCACAGGTTCTTCACTCAAAATATCGAATGGCCCTGATAAGAGTCGTTAAGGGATCCTTAAATGTCCCTTTGCATTTCTCTCAATATCTAAGCTCCCAAAGAACGGCTCACCAAACGTTGAACACTCATTGATTTTCCAGCCTGAAGTTCTAAGGTCCTTCCACAATCCTTCCTAAAACACATGGTCTAGTCTGTCCCAGCCTACCCCACAACTCTGGTACCAATTTCTGTCCTAGTTATGGTTACTATATCTGCAATGTAACACCATGACCGAAGCAGCTTGAGGGGAGAAAGGGGTTTATCCATATCACTGTTTATTATTGAAGTCAGGACAGGAACTCACACAAAGCAGAAACCTGGAGGCAGGAGCTGATGCCAAGGCCTTGGAGGAATGATGCTAACTGGCTTGCTCAACCTGCTCTCTTATAGAACAGAGGACCACCAACCCAGGGATGGCACCACCCACAATGGGCTGGGTCTTCCCCATCAATCACTAATCTAAAATACACCTTACAGACAAATCTTATGGAGACTTTCTTGGCGTTTTATTTTTTATTTTTTATTTTTAAAAAGATGTATTGATTTGTTATTTATATGAGTACACTGTAGCTGTCTTCAGACACCAGAAGAGGGCACCAGATCCCATTACAGATGGTTGTGATCCACCATGTGGTTGCTGGGAATTGAACTCAGGACCTTTGGAAAAGCAGTCAGTGCTCTTAACCGCTGAGCCATCTCTCCAGCCTTATGGAGACTTTCTCAATTGAGGCTCCATCCTTTCCGATGACTCTAGCTTGTGTCAAGTTGAAGTCAAACTAGACAGTGTACCCCTGAGTTACATCTCCTCTTCCTCCTTTCTGCTGGGTAACATTCAAACACTTAGAGACTCATACACACCCCTCTGGGGAAAAAGGAAGGGGGTGACCCAGAAATGTCTGCAGTTTGGTTTTTGTGGAAAGTGGGCACGAGGGAAACATTTTTTATAAAGGAGACCACCTCTTTGGATTCTGATGCTTGCAGACTGAGTTAGGCCCACTATATATTTCTTATATTTGCCTTGTACAAATGTCCCTACTGCTGAGCACAGTGAAGGACTAAAGCTCAGTGGCACTCAACCTCAATTTCTCCATCCACAAGCCCATGACTACATATGATGGGTCTGGGATAACAGGAAAATGCAAGAAGAAACAGTGCTCAAAGTTGCCAGGGACCTTTAGTTTGTGCCTTGATGTTTTCCCCAAGGGAAGCCAAAGCCAAACCAATAAAACACTGGATATGTGCTCTATGCTTCAGTATCAAAGTGCAAAAAAGAAGACACCCCCACCTCACCCCCACCTCAGGAAACTGGAAAAAGGTATTGTTCAAAAGTGAAGAACATGCACTTACCCACTTGGCCTATCCCTGAGCCAGTAACTTAATCCAAGGAGTGGGGCAGGGTACAGAACATGGACACAGAGGGAATTTAGCAATGGGGCAATGTCAGCATGATCACTCTCCCCCTTGGGAGAGGGGGAGGAGGCACTGGAAAGGCACACCATAACAGCGCTTACTAAGCATCATCTATGTTACTTGTCTAGTAAACAACAGAACTGGCATTTAGCGGGGACACTGTGTCTTCTAATATAGTATGCTGCCCCCATGTTGTGTGTGGGTGGATACAGAATCTCTAACATTAAAACAGAGAGCTGTCAATCAAAAGCCTCTTAACAGGCAGTGAGCTAGATATGTATTTTTACTTGCTGGAAGCTGTCAAAATGTCATTGAGACTTTTATGGTTGACTAGGCCAGGGTCCCACTCTGAGTCCTATGGCATCCCTGAGGGATGGAGACAGGGAGATGGGCAGCACTTCTTATTGGCAGGAATGGGGTGTGACACTGACAGCCTGGGCTCTGTATTCTCCTTGAGAGCTGTGACACTACTTTCTCCAGAGTAAACTGTGAACTACCAGGAACCAACCAACCCCTTTAAAGGAGGTGACAACAGAAAGCAATGAGGGACAGAGGAAAAATAAGACATGGACAGGAAGGAGAGCTATAAACCCAGGACGTGGACTTGGCTTGAAGCCGCTCTAGTCCAGGTGCTACAGCATCCTCCCTGGGCCATGGACAGGACAAAGCTTTGACTTCTGAAGTCTCCAGACACTGCTAAGCATCACAGCTTGGAAGCCAAATAGTAAAACCAAATGACTATGTGATCAGCCCTCATTGCTCATTATTAGAGCACATACATATTAGATCTCTAAATGCAAGTGTGGAACAGGTCAGAGTATTGGAAGTTTCTAGAAGCAATCCATTCTTTTTGGCTGATAAGTAGATCGATAACCGAAAGAAATTCTTAGATATATGGTTCTAGAATCACTGGAGAGTGAGTTATTTAATTTTTTCCTCAAAAATTGTCTTGACTCTAATTGGAATCTTGAAATTACTACTTTAAAAAAAGTGTGTGTGTGTGTGTGTGTGTGTGTGTGTGTGTGTGTGTGAGAGAGAGAGAATTCATAAATACTTCTAAAACCGTCACCTTGCCACCACAGAACAACGAAAGGGCAGCTTAGGCTGCTTCATTATCCCATCTCCATCTCTGTAGGAACTTGTCTATAAGAGAGCAAATCAGCTGGATCTAGACATTCCATTCAGAGACATCCCTGTAGAACAGAAAGCACGTTCTTTCACTTTCTTTCTCTGATCTTGTTCATTCGAGAGTTCCCTTTCTGGAATGGATTGTGGGAGGCTAAAGGGTTCCCATCCCATTGCTGGAGGAGCCTCGGCATATGGGAGACCAGGATATATCTCCACTGTGCAGGATCCAAGAGGGGCTGAAATCATCAAGCACATCTTGGGAGAGAAGCACAGACATTTAGGGGCCTCCCAGAGTCACAGTATGCAAATAATTAAACAAATGGTTTCACAGAAATGTTGTCGAGAAGAGGCTTTTCAATTCCATCTCCATGGTGATAGCTCATCAAAAAAGAATCAAAATGTAAATCTAAAAATTGCTTCATTTGGCTGATAGAAAATAATACATAGGGCTTTGGGGATTTACCATGTATCACCCACCGCACTCAGGCTAAACTCTCTCCGATTCCACTTGTGTGCCTCACTTGGTCCTGAGATGTCTCAGATTAAACCATCTTTGACTCCCACGGGCCTTAGAATGGCTCACCCCTCCATCCCTGAAACCCCAGCCAGCATCCTCTCTCCATTAGCCTGCCTTTTGACTCCAGGCTTATGGATATACAGAAGTTCTACAGACGGGACATTTCTAGAAATAACTACATGCTCCCAGATGTGTTAACACCCTGGGGCAGAGGGTTGAACAACACAGAGGACTAGAACATTTTGATGGGTTAAATTTAAAAAGGAAAAAAAAGAGGATGTGTGTGTTTCTGCTGTTCTAAGTGAAACACCGTAATCTAGTTTTCATAATAAAATCTAAATGTTGTAATTTGAGGCACCCTGAAGTAGACAAAGGCTATGTCCTGTCATTTCTAAAACTGTTATCTACACGGTCTCTCTGTGTGAATTTTCCAAGAAGCAGAGTCAAGACAATGAGCATTAAGTTGTAAGTACAGAGAGCCTTGCTACCCGTGCAGAGATAAGCTGCAGAGAACAAGTTTATCAACTGCAGACACAGAAACTGATCACCCAATGGCTCAGAATACTCTGCAGTGTGGACACTACAGAAGGTCTACAGCTTTATGACACACAAAGATGGCTACTGTGTAGTGCTAGCAAAACATCAAGCTACAAAACATGTTTTGTTAATGTGTATATGCACACGGGAAAAAGTAGAAGGCTACAATCCACAACGTTAATGATTCTTCTCTTTATTAATTTTGTGGCCTAAGACAGGAGTTTATGCAGTGAGCTTTTATGAACAAGATGATATGATGATGATGGTGATGGTGGTGATGGTGGTGATGGTGGTGGTGGTGATGATGATGATGATGATGATGATGATGATGATGACGACGACAGTTAAAAAAGCCAATGGGCAAGAAAGTTGGCTCAGTGTTTAAGAGCACTTGCTGCACCTATAGAGGACTCTAGTTCAGTTCCCAGCACCCATATGGCCATGAAACTCTAGCTCCAAGGGTTCTGATGCCCTCTTCTGGCTAACAGAGGTATTACATACATAAAGTGCGTGTGTGTGTGTGTGTGTGTGTGTGTGTGTGTGTGTATGTGAGCGCGCGCGTGTGCATACACACACACACACATGCAAAGCACTCATGCGCATTAAAAATAAATGTTTAGCCAGGTGGTGGTGGCATATGCCTTTAATCCCAGCACTTAGGAGGCAGAGGCAGGCAGATTTCTGTGAGTCGGAGGCTAGCCTGGTCTACAAAAGGAGTTCCAGGACAGCCAGGGCTACACAGAGAAACCCTGCCTTGAAAAACTAACTAACTAAAAATAGTTAAATATCAAGCCATGGCAGCATGTATGAGACACTTGGGTTTACTCCCCTCTCCCCCACAGAACCCCTGAAACCCTCCCAAAAGGCAGAAATCTCTATTGTGTGGCACACTGTGGTGAGAGCCAAGCTGAAAAGACCATATGTTCCCTAAATGAGAAGTCTACATAAAGGGGACACTGTGTGTGACCACAAGAACAACAGAGTCGCAGATCTCTGGGGGTCAAGGAGCTAACTTTACAAATGAGAATGGGTCACACCCACATGGGCAGATACATATGGCTTAGTAGGTAAGAGCAGGAGAGAGCTGTGGTAACCATCCCAGAGAAGTGTGATATTGGCTAGTTTGGTCATCTATGCGGAGGCAGTTTTCACATTGGATATCAGAGGTGACAATGGCTGATGGGTTAAAGCCCACAGCATATGAGGAAATGCCTACTGCTGTTTTCTCCCCATTGTCCCCACCACAGGCCGGATAGAAACTAGTGTGGGAACAGCTCTAGGCAGAAAAAGGTTGCCTTTCACAGGGCATCTCTTGATGTTCACAGTCTGCTTCCTGTAAAGACCTTCCAGGCTAAAGCTACTATTGAAATTAAATGGCACTCATTTTCCCAAGAACATTTGGAAGTCTGGCCCAAACTTCTCTGGCAAGATGCAGTTTTACTGAAGTGCATCATCTGTTGTTGACTTAATCTGTTGACGAAGCCAATCAGAGCCTTCCCCCACTTCCTTGGCAAATGACTTGCCATGCTCCAATCCAAAGACACCTTTAATCTGATTCCTTTTCAGTCTCGACTCTTTGCCATGACCCACATTCCCTTCCTCCCTCCCCCTCCTGAATGTAACCAGCCTGGTCCAATTTACTTATATAAACAAGAGACCAAGGCAGGGGACATCGCTTGGCCATGGCTGTTCTGCTTTTAGATACTGCCTCTGCCTTGTTTCCCGAGACCTCTCAATAGAACCAGACTTGGAGGAGAGTTATATTAAACAGTTTGACTCCAAACCTAAACAGCCCCTGAAGCATTAGTAGTTCAAAGATCTCCTGGTGCATTTATGAAAAGCCATTGATCTGGGGCGAGGTGTTAGGAGACTGGAAACTCACTAAGAAAACTCCTTTGCTGGCAGGAGGCCGAGTGGTCTTCATTAAGGAGTTGCCCTTTGTCTGGTCACATTACTGACCTGCCAAGGCAGAGATGGTCTTCTTCCCCGACCTTGAAGCTGCCTTGGTTGAGAAACTATGATAAGAGAGCATTCCTTTATAAGATACACACACACACATGAAGGAAGGAGGTGTGGCTCTATGCCTGCTTGCATTTCTCTGTTGGATCCCTAAATATATTTTATCTAAATTTCGTGGCCACCTTTGATACATCAAAGTCTTAAGAACACTGTGTGTCATTTCACAGATATTTGTTAGTACCTGAGGCTAAGAAAAGCAAGATCTGTGAGTTCTAAACTTCAGAGCCAGAAATATCACCCAGAGCAGCATCCACTTGTAACCCAGAGCCATAAACACCCAAACTGCCAGTTGATCACCTGCAGAACAGTCCAGGCTGCCTCCAACCCCATTCTGTTGCTTCCAGGCTGGGTGACCTGAGTGGAATTTTTGCCATGCTTTCTCACACTGTGATGGGCATTAGCAGCTTCATTGTGACGGGCATTAGCAGCTTTGCGGCGCATTGTTGGCAGGTTCTGGCAACAGGGTGCCTGGCACATAGTTGGCACCCGAGAAAAAACAGCTGTTGCTATCACCTACTGCTGCTATAGGATTATTTCGGCAGTCTAAAGGCTGTAGGCAACACTCTGCATTTATGCGCATCTGTGCATTTTTCTGGGAAAAGGTCCGTTCATTTTATCTTCATTTCCCTTCAAAGGGAATAAGCACTAAGCTAGCCAGGCTCTCTCCTTTAATTGATGAGCAAAATCCTATGGGTTGTAGTGTTTTTCTCACAACTGCACAGTAAGTCAGAGGCAAGTCCAGAACTAAACCCCCAAAGCCATTGACGCACACTGTCCAGTGTTTTGCCAAGTGTTGGAAACGTTTCGAAAAGCAGTCTAGGAGTTACTCAGCCTTGCACAGAAGTGACTTGTAAATGGGAGTGGAAGGGATGGACACCTATTGATGGCCTTAAGGCAAAAGAAACACACAGCAGACAGGAGGTGTGAGAACTGTGTGTGTGTGTGTGGGGGGGGGATCTCTTGACAGTAACTATCAACAGATAAGGTGAGTAAACCACAGGAGCAGGGAGGAGCTTCAGGGCCCGGGCAAGCCTGTTCTATTCCGAACCCCTGTCTATTTTCCATGCTGCCTAGCAAGACGTGTTGATCCCATGACAGCCACAGGCCTATGAAAGCCCAGAGAATACACACACACACACACACACACACACACACACGGTTTTGGAAATAATTTTCCAGTCTGCCTCATCCCCCAGGGAGACACAGCCTTAGGACTTTGAGATTCACACTCTAGTCCTAAGGCTAAGTTCTAGTCTTTCATCTTTTCCTAGTTTCTTGATGGTTTTTTAAAGCAAAGCCTGGCAGTCAGGGCTGAGACCAGAAGCTGGGGTGTTACTGGATTACTCACTAGAGATGCAGATTGGGCCTCCCTTTAAGACTTAAGCTGAGGCAGCTCTGGTGGGCTCTGATTTAACAGGATTCAGAGATACAGTCAACTCTGAGAACCACTAATTTGATACTTTGGTGTGGTGGAGAACCCAAGCATTCGACAGAGGCTTGGAACAGCCTTCTAGAAAACCCAGACCCGAGAATACCTTTTTTCCCCCTTTTAATTTGAAATAAAACAAGAATTAGATTAGTTTTGAAATAAAACTAGAATTAGCCCAGACCCTCCTGTATTTTGCAAACAAGAGATCTTGAAGGGAAGTGGAAAATAAATTCAAAACCTTTCATTTCAGTTACAATGGCACATTCATTTTAGCATTGTGTGGGAGGGAAGCAGACGGGAGGACGGGCTTGGTTTGCTGAGAATTCTCAGTTTCAATGGAATCTACTGTAATTTAGGGACAATTAGTATCCACACACTGTGAATCCACTGTCTATTAATCCGGTTAGTTTCTATAAAATAACCAAAGCCAACATCCTTGACTGTATATAGTCTTGACTGTATTCTGTCCCCAGCGCACCCCCAGGGCTGTCCACTCCTTTAATGTTGAGCTTGTAGGAGTTATTTCAGCTCCTGGGAAAGAGGAAAACCCCACTATTTTGGCAGCATCTGGACGGCTCTTCAGGGAGTCCCGCCCTCCCAGGAAGGAAGCTTCAGTCTTCCCCTGAGCCCCGCCCTCCCCGGAAGAAAGATTCAGTTGTCTTGCTAGCCTCGTCTTCAACTTTATTCAAGTCATTCTTGATACTGTCATGCTATTCTGGGAAGCCTTCCCTGACAGCTTCTTACTGGCTCAAGGCTAACTAGCCAAGTGCCAGTATGGTGGTGATGTCTTCCATAGCTAAGTCTCTTGACTTTCCGAACACCTTTCTCAGATTTCCACTCTGCATCCACCAGCCATCATGACTACTACATCATCTTTATCCTTCCAGCATCCTGCAACATAGTGT
This sequence comes from Rhynchomys soricoides, assembly GCA_019843965.1. NCBI lineage: Eukaryota > Metazoa > Chordata > Mammalia > Rodentia > Muridae > Rhynchomys > Rhynchomys soricoides. The sequence continues at coordinate 10,219,216 of JADRCH010000008.1, forward strand.
GTCATACACAGGGCCCCATCCCCCCATCTCGGCTTCCACATGTCTTGTGACCTACCATCTCAAACTGCTAGTTAAACAAGTGACGGGGTAGGTTCCAACCAATATCCTGATCCAAACCACTGTCACTTTCTGACCACCCATTTAATTCTTTGGTTCCAATGAAATGTGCATTTAACTCTGACGTTGCTTGTCTTTGAGGCGTCTTTGTATCTATGGAAATCAGTACTTCTTCTTTCCTTTACAAATCCTTAAAAAGAATAAATCATAGCTGTGTAACATAAGCTTACGGAAGAACGTGAAGGACATTTCCCTATTTAAATATTTTCATTTTTACCTTATTTTATCCACAAAATGATCCAACGAGTTAAGCATGGTATGAAATATCACCACCGACTTCATGGTAAAGAAACTGAAGTTGAGCCAATAAGAGCAGCTTATCTACCCAGAAGGCAGAAGTGGCATCCATGGGAATACAATTCAGATGTCTAACTTCTGGTGCTGTATTTATTGTCTAGATCAGTGGTTTTTAAACTAACATCAGAAAGGACTACTGGAGACGCAAGGGATAGGAGAGCTGGCATGGCTCCGGATATTCTACTCCTGGTTTACCTAGGATGAGCCCTCCCTAAACCAGCTTGGAAGCCATTGCCAGTTTCACATTTCCTGTCATGTATAACCAGTGTAGGGGCGGGGCCAGTGGTTAAGGGCATGGATAGGATTATAGAGAACCAAAGCTAGGTTCCCAGGAACCAGATGGCTCATGATAACCAGATAACTCTTGCTCTGGGGCTCTGGTGCCCTCTTCTGGACTCTGTGTGTACCTGCCCTCACATACGCACACACTCACAGAGTAAAAGAGCAAACACATCTTGGAGTATCCAGTGCCAAGCATCAGCATCAGGGTGATACAGTCACAGAAGCTCTGATAAACCTTGAAGTTCTGGTAGGCGCTCGTACCTTCTGGCTTGCAGTTGGTATAGGCAGTAAAACCGTACCAGCTCTCAGCACAATGTGAATAGGCAACCCATCCCCTTACTCATGTTCTGCTCATTGATTCACTACTCATTGAGCAGTTGCTATGTGCTAGGTTCTGAGACTAAGGTGTTAGAAAAAAATAAATGGGATGCTTTGGAATAGAACTGATCCCCCTCAACCCCCCAAAAAAACCAATAAACACTTCCGAATCAGAAAAAGAGCAAGGGAACTAACAAAAGCTCTGTTGGTGACCCCGAAGGGTAAAGAGCGGTCTCATCCAACGAAGCTGGGGTTCCAGTATGAAGAGGTAACACTGAAGATAGGGTTTTTTGGGAAAGTGAAGAGAAGTCATGTTTTGTTGCAGAGAACCGTGCTGCACAGGCATGAAGGGACAAGGGCCTGGCCTGGCTGAGGAATCTGGAGCAGATGCAGCTGCCAGGGGCCTGGTGAGCAAGAAGAGAGCAGCAGGAGATGGGAGGCAGGGGTCAGGCCGAGTAGGTCTGTGGATTTCTGTAAAGCAAGATAGGCAGCTATTGTAGGGATTTCAGTAAGCAGGGTCAGGACTGACTGATAGGATGATGATGGCCATGCTTGAGGATAAAAGTGACCCCAGAGGAGGCTATTAGGTATCTTTTCTTTGTCATAGAAGTGCCCTTAAGGGATTTTTTAATTTCACATGGATGAGCAAGCAGGCATCGCGGACAAGTTAGCAGGAGAGGGGGAGAGATAAAGGCACCCCAAATTTAGACAGTGTGGTTCCCATCCTGCACTTCTAAGATAGAACTGAGTAATGGGACAGGCAATTTATCTCACATGCTTGGGTCTCAATTTCCCCATCTGTGCCAAGTGGGCAAAAATGCAGCCTTACTGGGTTCTTAGGAACTACACTTAAAGTAAGGGAAGGTGCTTTGCCAAAGTTAAAGCATTAGGAAATGTGGCATACTATTGGCATTGACTGTGTTGATACATACCATGTAAATAAAGTTACAGTAACTGTTGATATATACCAGGTCAATAAAGTTACAGTAACTGTGTTGATATATACCAGGTAAATAATATTACAGTAACTGTGTTGATATATACCAGGTCAATAAAGTTACAGTAACTGTGTTGATATATACCAGGTCAATAACATTACAGTTTAGAGTAAATATGAATAATATCTTTAAAATCCAGGCTGAAAGTAAGTTATTAGAAGCCAGGACTTGGGAGGTAGAGGCAAGTGGATCTCTGTGAATTTGAGGAGTCCCAGGACAGCCAGGACTACATGGTGAGATCATGTCTCAGAGAGGGGGAGGTATTAGAAAAACAAGAATTATGTATTTTTCTTTAGATTTATTTATTTATTTTATGTGAGTACACTGTCACTCTCCTCAGACACAGCAGAAGAGGGCACTGGATCCCATTACAGTGACCCATCATGTTGTTGCTGGGAATTGAACTCAGGACCTCTGGAAGAACAATCAGTGCTCTTAACCACTGAGCCATCTCTCCAGCCCTGAATTCTGTATTCTTAAAACTTAGAATTTTTATCATATTCCGTGATTTAAATTTCTTATACAATATATTCTGTTTTTTTTGTTTTTGTGTGTGTGTTTTGTTTTTGTTTTTTGTTTGTTTGTTTGTTTGGAGACAGGGTTTCTCTGTGTAGCCCTGGCTGTCCTGGAACTCACTCTGTAGACCAGGCTGGCCTCGAACTCAGAAATCCGCCTGCCTCTGTTTCCCGAGTGCTGGGATTAAAGGCATGCACCACTACTGCCCGGCTAACTCACCCAACTCCTCCCAGACCTTCCTTACTTCCTTCCCACCCAAGTTAATAACTGTGTTCATTCTGAGGCATATTTATAGATATACTCAGTTCCAGCATACTTCTCAAGCATCATTTAAGTATTTACCATAAAGATGTAGTTTTAAATTTGGTGCTTATTTAAATCTAATTTATATATATTTCTCTCCATACTTTAATGAATTAACTTTTTCTGCTGTGCTGATGGTTGACCCCAGAGCCTTGCACATGCTCTCCAGGTCTACTACCATCCTGACTCATACTTCCAGCACTGGGGTTTATTTTTAAAGAGATGTAAACAATAACACTAGTGACATCAGAGTCAATAAAGACCGTTCTCAATATCAAACTAAAAGACCATTCTAGTAGGTCAGTGGTGCTCAACACTGAAATCACCTAATGAGCTTTTCAAACACTTCCCATCTGGACTCGGGAGGACTCAGCTGCCACTTCTGCTCAGGACCAGAGCGTCAGTGACACTTGAAGCTCTTGTAGACAACTTTTCTAATTTATTTTTATGTATGAGTGCTCAATCTGCATGCACACCCATGTGCCAGAAGAGGGCCTTAGATTCCATTACAGGTGGTTGTGAGCCACCATGCGGTTGCTGGGGACTGAACTCAGGACCTCTGGAAGATCAGCCACTGCTCTTAATTGCTGGGCCCCCGGAGACAATTCTTAGGTGAACTGAGGCAGAAAGGCATTCGCCTAGATTCTTGGCTGCTTCTTAAAACTTCCTGAGAACTCTGGTGCTGAAAGTAGCTCCCCAGGAGACCTTAGTGGGCTGGAGTCTATGTCTCATTCCACAGGAAGTGGGCCTCTTGATAAGTTATATAGCACATCAGTAGCAAGAGTAAAATTGAGAGATAAACTGTTTCTCAAGATCAGGATAGTACTTGACACAACCCCAATTTCAATTTATTTTTTGGAGGAGGAAGGGTCTCTCTATGTTGCCCAGGTTAGTCTTGAACTCCTGACCTCAAGCACTCCTCCTATTTCAGCCTTCCAAGCAGAGCAAGTGGAACAATCCATACATAGCACCATGTTACCCCGTGAGTGCTTTATCGCTCTCTTCCTCCCCAACCCCTGGATCTCCCTCTCTGAACCTCTTGCTAGGTTTCTTCTCTCATCCTTAAGTTTTACAGCAAGCGGCAAGCAGTTCCTTTAGATGAGAAAATTAAGATCCACAGAGGTCATGCTAATCCCTGGTCATAGAACTGACTCCATAGATGGTCTTGTAAGGCTGCTCTAACTTCTCTTGGATATGGCTTTTCTCATTCCAATTGGGAAAATAAACCACATGCCTGCCTGGTGCCCCCAGAGGTCAGAAAAAGGGCATTGGAGTACCAGAAACTGGAATTACAGATGGTTGTGAGCCACCGTGTGGGTGCTGGGAATTGAACCCAAGTAAATTCTCAACCTTGCATCCATTAGCCAGAGAAGCAGCATTCGAATGGTTAGATCTCAGCTGCTGTTGTCCAGGAGACAGCTCTGAGGATAGGACCATTCCCAGCTCTAGAGGTCACCTTCTTTCTCTAGACTCCAGTTACAGTAGGTGGTCTTCAGCCTGCACACATATGTAATTAGCACACAGAGGGAGGCCAGCATGGGTTTGTGGCACCCAGTGCTAAGGGAGGTGAGAAGAGCTTCAGTCTCTCCATTTGGAAAGGACAAAGCCACCCTGTGATCACCCGGCAGACCCTGCTTCCCAGCTGAATAAGGAGCATGAAATCGGATGTTTTCCAAGCTCAGAATAAATCCATGGAAAATCTACCTCCTTTCTCTTGCCATAAAGAACATCTAAACACATAGCGTTTAATTTCCGAATAGGGCAATGTTCCTTTTTAAGGGAAATGTTAAGCAGGGATTAGAGACAAGATGGGCTGTAACTCTATCCTCAGCCCTTTCATTGTTAATAGCATTCCGGGATTGGGGGGGGGGGGCACACTGGCTCTGCAGAGATGTGGGAGAAACCAAAGTCTATGTAAATGAGAATCGACACACACTGATAAACCAAGCGCCAGACCCGAAGTCTTAATTACACAGGAGTCTAGATGTCAAAATGAATGCGGCTTATTGACGCTCAGAGACTTCACTTGGTATTAAGTTGGATGACCTTCTTCCGGGAGCCGAGAGCCAAGCGAAGGTTTCTCATTACTCGGGTCCACGTTCACAAATGCCAAAGGGCTATGGTCATGCCTAGACACTTTTCTGGGTACGGTGTAGCTTTGAACCCTAGGTACAGAACTGAGAAGTGCTAGCATCAACCAACAAGCAACAAACCCAACACAATGTGAAGTCACTGAGAACTCTTAGAAGCCAGTGTCTCTGTCCTTCCCCCCCCCCCCCATGCCTACTCTCACTCATTCCTGTAGCATCATTTACAACAGCTAACACACAGGTATGATCTCACTGCAGCAACCGATGCTTCTGCGAGATACACTGAAGTGTCACAAGCCTCTGTTTAAAGCTGAGAAATCTGCAAAGAAAATAGTAAACATTGATGTCACCTAAGATGAGAACACTCGATGTGGCTCACTCACACAGGTTGCTCTGTGTACATTAGAGTTTCACAGAGCTTTCTACCTCCTGGCTCAGGCTCCTTTTGTTAGATGACATGAGGTCCTCCACCCTCACAGGTTGTGTTCGAAAAGAGAAGGCTTCTTTCAGGCTTATGCATAACCCAATCGTTCTTGACGGGAGTTAGGGTCCTTGTCTTGAAATTGAAAATAATATCTCCCCCCCCTCTCTGGCACTAATTAAAGTGTCAGGACAGAGTCCCAGCACTGATTTGACACATGACATAACATCCTGTGTAATCGGACGTGTTCTACGCTAACTTCAAAGCCCCGTCTGGGAAAATGGAGCAAGATATTTAGTGTGTGTCTGTTGCAATCTGACATAAAAACTCCATTTCAGCTTCATTCCGCAGGCACTCGCTCACCAGGAGATTAACTCGGCTGGCTGTAGTGAGAAGGGACAGAGCAGGCTCTGACAAGAGGCCCGAGATGGAAAACAGCCCCAAATCAGTCTACCTGCTTAAGGAAGACTCTCCCTACGACTGCCCATGGTCACTGGTGTGGTACTGGGCATTCTATGACTTCCTAATGACGTTATTTTGTGTGTTGTACTATTTAACAACTTTGAGCAATCATCGCTCTCACTCCGAATAAACCTTAGCAAAGGTCAGAGTGGCTTCCATATGTGTCTGTCCTGACCGGTTCTCACACAGTCAGCGAAGGGCCAGGCTGCTGTTCACTAGGCTTTGCACTGCAAATTCAAACAAAGCAAAACAAAAACGGTCAATGTATCAGAGTATTATACAATGGAAATGAAGTATTAGAGAAATGAAGGTCAACCTGAGGGTCTTAGAAGTGTTCAATTACTATAAACGTTTACTCTATTTCTGAACTTGTCATAGACCAGGAAAGCACAGGAACTCACAACTGGCCCCAGTTGATGACTAACACTCTCAGCAGCACTGGGCTAGAACACTAAGAGTCCCTGCAACAACGGTTAACATGGGAAATCTCCTCTGTAGCTCATGGTTGGGCGTGTACATGGGTGTGTGCGAGCGCTCAAGCTTGCGCTTGTATGTGTATGCAAGTATAGGAAACGTTTATACAAAGTAGCCATATGTACATATAAATTAAATTATGCTTTATACGGTACTAGACAAAACAATATGGGCTTCTAAACTTTCTTGCCTAGGTAGTAGTATTTCCCTTGTATGTAGGAAAAAGGCTGCCAGCTAATTAGCAAGTCAGTCCAGACCACGTGGAGAGTAATGACGACAGAAAAGTTTGCAACCTGTGCTCCACGCTTCCATTCCTGAAAGCCCCCTGGAGCCCACCACAGTCTTGCTCTTTAGCACAGACAGAGAAGCTCACTGGGCTGTTTTGTTAAGGTCAAACAGGTATCTTATGATGGAAGATGGGGCTCAGATAAGCGTTGCTTGACTTGACAACACGTATACCAAGGAGATGGTCACATTCCTATCACTGAGGCCAATCAAAAGTGGCCATAAGGTAATGGGATGGGTCGGACAAGACAAGTTCTGAGGATGAACTTCTAGGAACAATTGGCCCATTCGTGAGACAAGAACCTGGAGATAAAATCTCCCCTTGTGCTGGACATTCGTTCCATCCTGGACAGAGACAGAAGGTGAGACCAGTGTGCCAAAGAAGCAGAGCATCAAGGGAATGAATCTCTCAGAAGCAGAGCAGGAACCTAACCTGCTCCCGTCCCCTCCCCCGCCCACATATGACGGTATCATATTACACCTCTCTCCTGCAGGAACACTGTTACTTACAGCCAAAGCACCTTACCTCCGACAGCTCCACGCTACAGTTTCATCAGCTCTGAGGAAAACCCAATGCTTGATTCCCGCTATTGGCCAGAATTTCAAAGGAGACAATTATTTAATTTGGAGCAGCTAGACATTGCCAGAATAGCTCTTTTAAATGACATTTAGATGCTAGGGAGCATTTTAGACGGAATTACAAAGAGCTTAACTTGGAAAATTTGCTTTAAACGACAGAACGAGAGGGAAGCCTAGAGCATGTCACGTAATTGCTACTATGTTCCAGGTTTAGTTTAACTTCTGGGACACTGCACATCAAGGCCTGTGCAGTTGCAGCCAGTGGCTCTGTTTAGGGATTCCCCTGTTCCTCCTGCATGTTTAAAAAACTTGAACGCTTCTCCATATTGGCTCAATAAAGCATTTTTTCTGTCGAGATGGCATTGCCCATTTGTATTTCCCCCATGGTAAGAAGACTTAAGTCATTTTAACATTTCATTTTGGTAACTGTAAAGCTGATACATTGTGTATAAACAGCTCAAGAATTTCTTGGGGTATAAAACTGCAAAGACAAGGCTTTTGCCTCCACCTTCTAAGCCACCCTTGCCTATTTTAGATTAAGGCGAAGGTGTAGGTTTTTTCTGTCAGCTAAGCCCACATCCCTCCTGCCCTTGACAGCTTAATTTCCTGTCCTCTTTGGGAGATAGACGGATGAATATTTAGTGTAGAACATGATTGTGATTAAGCTTCCAAATGTGTCTTCATCTGGATTCCAGCTGGTGTAGCATCTCAATTACTCCCCCGCTCCCCTATGGAAGGTTCATATTGATGTAGTGAGCTTTACAAGATGGCACTGGATTAAAAATCTCCCAGGACTCTCCAATCTTCTAACCTCAATCAGTTATCCCTTAATGAAGGGGAGAGAAAGGGTTTGTGCATACATATCATGACCTGATATGTCCTGCAAACAGGTACCAGGCTGGTGTTGATTCATACCCAAAAGTGAGCTAAAACCTCAGGCTTCCTCGCTTCTGTTCACCCCTCTGCAAAGGAGTTGGTGCATTAGTGAGAAGACATTAAACTCTGGAGCAAGTGGTGATTGATAGTTGTACTGTCTATCAACCTATTTATCTATCATCTATCTCTATTTTGATAGTTGTACTATCAATCTCTATCTCTCTCTATCTTCCTATCTATCTATCTATCGTTGCAAAACTGTTCACCTGTTTCACAATTCCTATACAGGACCAATAATCCCTAAGTGTTACAGTCTGCAGTGTCTCCTGCACTGCATGTCTAAACTAGTAAAAGTGTACAACACCATTCTATGAATCTGCTCTTCACACTTAGGATAGTCACCGATTGTTTTCTTAGCAGCATTGCTTTTGAGAGGAAAGCTGAACTAATCCACATAGCTCTTTCATTAATTTGTTCAATTTTCATTCAATAAACATTTACCGAGGGCTTAAGCAGCAGTATGCTGAACCCTAGGCATAGATATGATATGGTCTTTGCATTTCATGGATCTCAGTTCAGTCAGGGTACAGACACACAGGTAATCACCGAGTATTGTCCATAGGACGTGTAGAAGTCACTACCCTCAACTGGAAGGAAGGACTTTCAGAGCTTTCCTTCTTGTACACTTCCTTTCCAGTTGTCTCGACACTTGGGCCAGATCTTTTAACTGCAGAAACATCATGTCTTCATGTCTTTCCTTCTCTGCCTCTTTTCTCTAATACATATGTCAGACACTCCTCCATTCATTCACTTATGATGCAGTGTCAGGCTAGAAAAAGCAGGTTAAAGTTCATTTTCTAGTATATTTTCCTTTCACAATTACAGATAACAGGTGTTTGGAGAGAGGACGCAATCTCTGTGTGTGGGCATACAGAGAGAGACTCCAGAAACCAAAGAGAGTAAGCTTGCCAGCTAACAATGAGCATAGCATCTTCCATTTCCCGTAGATGAGACTTAGCAACCAGACTCAGAGGGCAACTGAGTGGCAGACAGTCCCCAGGATCCCTTCCTGGTGATGAAGGGTGGTGGAAGATAAGCCACCAATCACAGCCCTCATTAAAAACGAAATCTTGGCATTCAAGAGAAGGCACCTTTGTGTAGGGTGAAGCATGCTTACCCCCACTAGCCTTCCTGGCTCCATGTTGGGGTATATACTACAGGTACACAGGGTACATGGACGCACGGAAAGTGGAAGACGAAAAAGACCACTTACTACTGGGGGAGGGGGGAGACTGCTGCTCAAGCTCATAAGCGTTACTGGAGAATTCTCAAGGTCCCAGGAATCATTCTTCCAGATTGTGACCAAAGGCAACACAGAGTGCCATAATTCTTTCTTCATACAGAAACGCTTAAGACACGTCACCCTGAATGTGGGGAGAATAGATCCCGAGAAACTAGAAGATGCTGCAACAGTGGCCCAGAGTGCTAGGAACTCATGAAAAATTAATCCAATCCTCAAAGTCAGTGTTGGTTAAGGGCTGTTCTACATAACAAAAAGTTCCCTTTGCATTATTAAAAGCACTGCTTTGTACCAACCAATTAATTCCAAAGGACCCACTCTTTGCATTAGAAGTTATCAAAGACAGATGTCCTAAAAGGGCCCCCTCTATCAAAGCTGGCATGCCTCTGCTCTCCCAGTTATTGAGATTCTTATCATGGTTTGAACACTTTCTCTCTCATTTTAACCTAAACGTTTTGTGAGATTTCAGTTAAATGCCCAAAGGAGGGCAAGATTATCGAAATCTAGAAATCCGTCTCTTTTCCTCTAGGAGTTGATACCCCCTTTAATACAGACGCTAGGCTCCTCAGGGGAACTTGCTGCTGCCTCTGCAGTTTGTAAAAAGTATCTGCCAACCAGAGAAGCAAACAGGTGTGCCCAAGCAGGGCCTTAAAATGGGGGCCAATACTTAGTATTCCAAACAGGTATGCCCCGTTTCAAGAAATGCTGCTATTTAAAAATAAGGTAAATGATATATAACAAAGTGATTGGTCCATATATAAAAAGATTCACTATCGTCATCCTGGAAAGCCAGTTTCTTAGTCTAATTAACACTTTTATTTTCTAAAAAAGGAATATATATATCTATATATATAAATATCATGTGTATGAGTGTTTTGCCTGTATATGTGACTGTGTGTGTGTGTGTGTGTGTGTGTGTGTGTGTGTGTGTGTGTATCACCTGAGTACCTGGTGCTCAGGGAGGCCTGAGGAGGACTTCAGGTCCCTTGAAACTGAATTGTTACAATCATTAGCTGCTTTGTGGGTGCTGGGAACTGAACCAGGGTCCTCCAGAAGAGCAAGTGCACTTAACCACAGGCCCATCTCTCAAGCCCCTAGTTAACAAGTTTCACTATCTATAAGAGTGGAATGAAAGGGTGCTTAATGTGCAATGCATTTATTTTTTAAGGACTGATATATTGGCTGTGTCACAAATAATGGCTTCCTTCTCCCAAATACCTGCTATCAATGCAACTATCCTCACACTGATGCTTACTAACCCCACTTTTGGCCCTTGAGGCCTACTTTTCAGAACCTCATGGCATGCTGGGCAAAGACTGATTTGTCTGAGATCAGCTTTCCAGCACCAAGCAGGGACCCAAAGTTGAAGCCTAGCTTGCTTTGCACTCCCCGGTGTTGTTACAAATCAGGACATGATGTTGGTGATACTTACAGCCTCATCCATTTGGTCTGGCTGAGACACACAGTCAGTCCAACTTGCTGGAAAAATTTGAATTCCAGACTATCCATAGGTTACCCCTGAAGTATGCTCAATGGATTTAGTGATTTGCTATTAGCTATCCGTCAGGATTTAACTCACCAGTAATAATTATAAACCATGGTCCCAGTGTATGAAGGAAACATAGACATGCAACTAAATTTAATGGAAACAGTTTATTCCCTTCAATTTGAAGTATAAATGGATAACTTGCTTTTCAGACTCTCCTCTGGGGAAAGTCTACATAAGCCCAGGTTAAAAAAAAATCAAGAGCGAAGAGTAAACCTCTGTGAGGCAGCCTTCTGACCTTAATTTCTTCCAAACGAGAGGTCTTTGTATCTTTCATCAACTCCTTGGATTAGAAATAAAGAGAATTAAGAGATTTCATGAGAAAGCAATGAGTTCCTTCTCTTTTCTCTTGGGTTGCCTCAGTGGGAAGGGTACTGGTCTAGGAAGGACAGCTACCCACACCCCAGCAAATTCAGGCCTTCTCATTAGCACACAGAGGAGCAAGGGGCATTCGAATGGGGCGATGGGGGTGGAGCATATCCTGTCCAAGCCAACCTTAAGGATGATATGACCACAGCAGATACATCCTATTAAGAACTATATCTTCTTTTCCACTTTAGGAAAAATTCTGGAATCCCAGACCTAAATAACCTATTCCAAATGGGAAAAAGAGGAGAGCCTAGACTGACCAAATCAATGACAGATGTGAAGGAGTGAGTACCACTTTCCACTCACTAAGATGCCGATGCTCAAGGTTGAGAAGACAGAAACAAGTGTTGACAAGCATATGGAGAAACTGGAACTCTTGGATATCACTGGTTTGAATGTCAACAGTGAGATCACTGCGGAGAACAGTGTAGCAATTCCTCAAAGTTAAACAAAGAATTGCCCTTGACCCAGCAAATCCCACTCTGAGGTATATGTCCAAGGCAATCAAAACTACACATCCACAAAAAAAGTTGTACACAAGATGTTCAAAGCAACACAGTCATAATAATTAAAGGGAACGAACAACCCAAATGTCTATTGACTTAAGAACAGACACATAGAATGTGGTACATGCGAAGGCATAAAAAGGAATCAAGCTTTTATATGAAGCTCCAACCCAGATGAACCTTGGAAACTCTTCACATATGCTGAAGAAGTCAGGCCCCAAAGGCCACAAATTACACAATGCTATTTATACGAAAAGCCAAAAAGCCCCAAAAGTAAGTTTGTGGTTGCCAGGGGCTGGGTAGAGGGAGAAATAGGGAGAGGAGTTCTAATGGGTAGCAGGTTTCTTTAGGAAGTGACGGAAACGCTTTGGAATTAGATGATGGTGCTTATTACACACAGTAAATACACCGAAAGGGCCTAAACTATGTGTGCATTTCACTGTGGTGAATCGAGTACCCTATGAATTGCATCTCAAGAAAAGGCAAGTAAGAGAAATGACAGGGGGCTTGCTCAAAAGACTAGCTTTAAAGAGGCTTGCTTCTCCAGTTCCAAGTCTAGGTCATGGCACAGAGGACAATGCTGACTGACTATGCCTCTGCAGTGGTGTGTCCAGGTTTCCTAGGGGTGAGGCAGCCCCAGAGACATAGTCATGCTGAAGTTTCCAATGGGTCTCCAGTTAGTCTCTTGGTCAATCTGTTGTCCCCCCTCTGTATTGGGGGGGGGGTCCTGAAACCACTGTAGTTGGTACATAAATGGCTAAATAAGTACTATACATGGTACATAAATGTGAAGATTAAAGAACAGCTCTTAGGAGGGCAGTGTGTTTTGTCTATAAAAACTCTGAGAACTTGGAAGCAGCAGGTGACAATAAGCTAAAGGTTTATATGATATTTCCACCCCACCCACTGCAACCCCAGCAACAGAGGATGCCTGCCCAGCCATATACTTTGTTATGCCCAACAGACCTTACTGTGACATGGGAGAGGGTGGCTCCCGGGGGCCAGAGCTTCAGGTAAGATGAATACTCTCTCTAATAGAGAAAGCTGGGTCAGCCTCATCGGCTTTTTCCACATTCCTGGGCTTTCCTTCGCTCTGGTAAAGTTCTCTCAGTTGATGTTTCCCCAGCAGCAAAAGAGATTTTAATACACTGTGACTGTCAAGTACAGCTCATGCAGAGGAAAAGAGGCTGAGGTGAACGCCATTTGCTTCCTTAGAAAATACTGATCTCTCAAGACCAATGTTCACATTGCCACACCTTCAGAAGCACTGGTGTGCAGTACAGGTCGGCTGACTGGGGTGGATTGGTGAGTGCTAACTGAGCACCTACTACATGTTTTGCTAAATTCTACCTTAATTATCTGGCCTGAAAGGCATAGAGGCCTGCACCAAGTGGCTTACCTGAGGTAATGCGACTTTTAAATGCAACACTGAAGGGCTAGATCCCCTTACAAGCTCTTACCTCCTAGGAAGGTATTCCTTGCTGAATGGAGATGAGCCAGGGGCCTCTATTCTTGTTGCCAGGAAACGTCTGTACTTGCTCCCATCTTGGCATCCACAGTCTCAAGTTCTGAGTTTGTTTTCCATCAAGGAAAGTCTTAGATGCAATGTCTACTTCTGCTGCTCTCTGTTCTACCTCCAGAGACACCAAAAAGACTTCATCTATCCTTCATTACAGACACACTGAGTTAATGGCTGAATTTAGGACTCTGTAAGGCAGACTTTGACTACGGTAGAATAGAAAACACAGAGGATGTGGAGGTTTTGACAGGTGAGGTCAGAGGCAAAGAGTTAGAGAGGCAGTACCCGAAAGGGCATCAACCCTCCAGGTATCTACCCTTTGTGTGCCTACTAGCTACAGGGAAGGAAAGAAAGTGCCCAGAGGGAGCACCACTCACCTGGGATCACAAAGCAAATTAGGGGGCATCGGGGTCCAGCAGGACAACATCTGTACAGCACATTGTGAGCACCAGATGAAAGGAGTGCGTAGGAAACCAAGGATCACTGTGCTATTTGCAGGAATGAAACATTCTTAAATCAATACAAGAAGGGAGGTGAGATTCCCAGAATCACACACACTGCGGAAGAGACAGTGGCCTCTGATGCTGCTTTTAAAAGCCAGTGAGGAGCCGGACAGTGAAACTGGACATGAGAGATCAACAGCCAGTTCTGTACAACGCTTACATCTCCAGACCCACCAGCTCTCCCTGACCTCTGAGCTGATCAAGATCTAGCAAACAGGAACAGGAAGAAAGCCACCAGATAGCCAGAGCTAGAAGTCACTCTCTACTAGTCCCTCACCAAAAAATAACCTCCTCCCTCCACATGGGAGTCTGCTGGGCAGAAAGTAACAGTGCCCCCAACTTCCCATAGAGGAAGGCTCACTCTTATCTCTCCATCTTACCTAACTGCTGAGCCCTGCTTTGGGGAATATTATGAACCCCATGTGTGTGAAATTAAAAACAAAAGGGATTTCTTAGTGATAACTTTCTTAACCCTCCCAGTTCCTTGCCCTCCCCAGTCCTGCTCTGCCCTGACCCTGACTCCAGGCCTAAACTCTGATTTAGCAGCTGGGGGTCATGCCAGACTGCCTCATGCACAATTTGCTTTCTTTTTCTGGTTCTTGCTCTGAGGAGCCCACCACAGCCAGAGTCAAGCCACACTAACTCTGGTAATTTTGCCAGCCACTTAATTTCTTTAAGAATGATTCAAATTGATTTGTAAATTAGAAAAAATATGAAAAAATCAAAAAAACAACAACAAAAAAAACCCCACATCAATGCACAGGTGGACAATATTATTTCCTTACCTGACTATCCTGAGGGCTCAGCCAAGTCAACAGGCTTAACCTGCACAGTGCCTTCTCTAGGCACTTCCTTAAGCCACTCGCTCCTCCTTCTTGTCCTCCTGGTAACCAGCCTCCCTTAGGCACCAGACTTTAGCAGCTGAGAGCCCAGATGTACTTTTCCCTAACCCCTCTCCCCCTATGCAAATCTGTCTCCCAGGCTTATAGACTTTGGCCATCAAAATGCCCTTTGAATCAAACCCGTGACCCCATCTTTGCAATCTGATCTCTCAACACAGGCCCTTACTTTTCCCTCCTTGAAAAATTCTGAACATTTATTTTAGGGGGTGCACTGCTTTCATTTAGAGGGCAGGGACTGAACTTTAGTTACCAGGGTTGGTAGCAAGTGCCCGTATGCCAGAGCCATCTTTGCCACCTCTCTCCCATCTTTATTGGAGATTCTTCTGCCTTTGGTGGTCTCCTGGAGTCTTCCCGACACACACTTATTCCCTTCGCCTATCTGCCTTGCATCCCGCCTCTCCCGTGATGCGATGATGCTGTTTCTGGGTGGGCAGAGTCCTCCAGGATTGGGTTGTCGTACCCATCTCTGGCATCCAGAAACTGGAGATATAATGAGGGTGCTGAGGCAGGAGCAACAATTAAAAAAGGAGACCGATGTTCTCAAATCAGACACAACAGAATGAAGGCTTTGCCATCACTGTGGCTGTGTACCCAAAAGTTATTTAGTTTCTCTACAGACTCAGTAGTACTACCAAACGCTTAAAATGGTACAGACATCTCAGTCTTTGGATACAAAATGCAACATCGGGCCTGAGCTCCAATTCAACACTATGCATGAAATGCTATGGGCTTTTTGCTTAGCTAATAATAACCATATTAAGGTATTAAAGATACATTGTCTCTTTCATCTCTGCAGGTGCCATGGGATTGTTTTATGGAACATTTCCCAATTTGCAAAAGGGAACCCAGATCCCTTGCCCCATTAACGCATTCTGCCTAGAAAAAAAAAAAATCATTAGAAATGTTCACTGCAAACTGAATAAAGAGAACTAGATAATCTTTCCAGGAAGGCCAGCAGCCCACGAGAGGCCACCAAAATTAGTATGGTGAGGGAGGCCATTTCCTCTGTTACTACAGACCGATGTCGCACAGGCCCCTTGAGGCCAGATGAGAGTGGTGATGGAATAAAATCCCATTGACATCAATATACAACAAGGACAAAGTCAAAATACAGAGCTTTAAATTCTCCTATAGATAACTTCTACCTGAACTGTGACACAGTGTTATAGACTAGATTTGAAATGGCAAAGGGTAGTATTCTTACAGAAATATAGAGTTCTTGGATGCTTTTATAGGTCCTAAGATGGCCAGAGCAGGTAACAGAAATCAATCGACAGGTTTATGGGCTCAGAAATGCCTTTCTTGACTTTTGTTCTCATGTTATTAGCCTCTCCTGGGTCATACACCTCCCTCCACCACCACCCCCCCAAAGGGATATAAATACAAAAGGCCAATTGGCAACAAAAGTGGAGAACAGGAAGGATACCATGAAATGTAGAGCATTGCAGGGTTTCCAAAGGCCTGATTGTCTGCATCACATTCTCCCTTGCCTCTCTCTGCAGAGTCCAGTTCAGAGCCCCACACTTCCCCGCGTGATGCTGGGAAGGCTCTAATTTTCTCAAGATTTATAGTAGTGGTAAGAAGAAGTGACATTCAGGCATATAAACTGGCATTCACGGCTGACGAACGACAAGCAACATGCTTAAATCTGTTAGACATAAGCCTATGTTTGGAAACGGGTGAAGAAAAGAAATGCAATAAACACATTGTGACGTTCCCAGGGTGGTATTGTTTATAGTTGTTGTTAGCTTTGACTTGACCATAACATGAAGCTTCAAGTAAGTGAGCTTCCCAAGGGAGGCGCTGCCTTTGCCATATTAAGCTTAGAGGATGGTAGAGTTGATCTGATCCCTTTTGAGTCCCCCTTCCTCTCCATTTTTCCTCCTAAGTAAATGGGAAGGCTCCAAAGAGGAGCCGAGGAAGGGGTGTATGTGAGGGAATCTGCCAGGAAATGGCAAAGACTCATCAGGTGACACAGAATTTACTGGGCTGTCCTGATTAGTGTCAGTGTCCTCTTCTCAGTGTCCTGACCTACCTAAAGGACAGTCACACAGCAGTTGGGAATGCAGTGTTTCCCTGATGCACAAACATGCAAGGTGTACAAGCTCCTTCTAGGTAGTAATCATTGAACTCTGTCCACTATGTTTTGTTTGTCCAAAATAAGATCACTTCTCACTTCTTCACTATGCTCTCTATCCACCCACCCATCCACCCATCCATCACATCCATCACATCCATCCATCCATCCATCCATCCACCTACCCACCTATCCATCTATCCATCCATAAATCCATCCAACCACCCATCTATCCATCCATTCATCCATCCATCCATCCATCCACCTACCCATCCATCACATCCATCAATCCATCCATCTACCTACCCACTTATCCATCCATCCATCCAACCACCCATCCACCCATCCATCACATCCATCCATCTACCTACCCACCTATCCATCTATCCACCTACCTACCTATCCATCCATCCATCCACCCATCCACCCACACATCCATCCATCCATCCACCCATCCATCCACCTACCCATCCATCATCCATCCATCCATCACATCCATCCATCCAACTACCCACCTATCCATCCATCCACCTACCTACCTAACCATCCATCCATCCATCCATCCATCCATTTATCCCTTTATATTCTTTCTGACCAATTCACCAAGCACAATATCACTTCAATGTTTCTTTATCAGTACAGGATCTGTGCAGGGAGAATCTGCTCATTCTTCAAGCATCCACCCTGTATCTCTAACAGGCAAATCACTGTTGGTAGTTATGGGAACAAAGCAATCAGAGAACCAACACCATGCCTTTCCTTATGAAATTTACAGCCAAAGTAAGTAAGTAAGTAAGTAAGTAAGTAAATAAATAAATAAGCAAGCCAGCCAGCCAGTTAATGTGAGGGATTTACCTAACCATCACCCTCATGAACGGGGTACTACACACATACATCATAGTAATTTTATTTTTGGTAACCACACAGTACTGTTTTTATTGCTCCTATTGCCCACTGTAGCATGAGGTGTCCTCTGTGACTAGGAAGAATGTACTAGAAAGGAGGTGATGCCATCGGTGGCACAGACAGATCACATCTACCCCTTTCAAGTAACTGGCACTCACAAGGCAAAGCCATCCCTTGCCCGATTTGTTGGTTTTATTTATCTCATGCTGTGCATTTCAATTCTCCATCATCCCAGGCTCTGCTATCCCACTGCGTCTGGCCTGCTAACTACCATCTCTTACTACATTTGGATCTATTGGACATGTTCTTAGAAACCCACCAAGATCTGTATTTGAATAATAAGAGAAGAGTGGAGGAAAAGGAAGAGGAGGAAGAGGAGGAAGAGGAAGAAGAAGAGGAGGAGGAAGAAGAAGGGGAGGAGGAGGAAGAGGAGGAAGACGAAGAAGAAGGGGAGGAGAAAGAAGAGGAGGAGGAGGAAGAGGAAGAAGAAGAGGAGGAGGAGGAAGAAGAAGGGGAGGAGGAGGAAGAGGAAGGGGAGGAGAAGGAAGAGGAGGAGGAGGAAGAGGAAGAAGAGGAGGAGGAGGAGGAAGAAGGGGAGGAGGAGGAAGAGGAGGAGGAGGAAGAAGAAGGGGAGGAGAAGAAAGAAGAGGAGGAAGAGGAAGGGGAGGAGAAGGAAGAGGAGGAGGAGGAAGAGGAAGAAGAGGAGGAGGAGGAAGAGGAGGAGGAGGAAGAGGAGGAGTAAGAGGAGGAGGAGGAAGAAGAAGGGGAGGAGGAGGAAGAGGAGGAGGAAGAAAGGGGAGGAAGACGAGGCATGGAAAGTTGGCTGCTTTTGGAAGTTCATGTCAACTTCTAAATGTGTTATCAGAGAAAATAAAAAATCAACTTTCAAGAATCACAAAGGGAAAAGGGAAATCCAAATATTCAGGGATCAAGTTAGATGCACAAAATATAGAAAGGGGTTAAAAAGAAAAGAAAAAACAGAATTAGCTGTAGTTTGGATTTGAAAAAATAAGGCATTGAACAAAACGTGCTTAACCTCCCCACCTCCCCAAGCCACTGGGGCTGCATAGGAAAGAAAGAGTAAATGGGGCTCTGGGCACAGCATCTCCGTTGGTTCCCAGCTTAAGTTTCCTCCAGCCTAGGAGAGATTCCAAAGAGGAAATGAATCTCTGTGGGGGTTCTGCCTCTGATTAGCTTTCACCTTCCACATGAGGTGTCAATCATGTTAATTGGAATCAATAGACAGCCATTTGGGGGGCCTGGGACAATTAAGCAAGCCATAAAGAGTAGGACTGGAGTCCCCTTTAAAAATTATAAGGGACCCCACTGTTTGCTAACATTTTAAGCCACCTTGGCCACCTAAGCCCTGTTCTGATTTAAACCCACTGATCAAAAAACAACCTCTGCTTATCCCATGGGAAAGGAGAAAACCCACCCTTCAGAAGGGAACTTACATTATATTTCTATGGGAATTTAAACTGGTGGGCGGTAGAACCATGAGCCAGACTGTTCTGAAGAACTGGAAACAACAACAGGAAACAGGGAGCAACTGTACAAAACTAAGACTCAGGCTGTCGCCCATCCCAGGTTCGCACTCCCTGGTCAACTCCTAGTTAACTGCAGAACGCATCATCTGTGACTCCTTTTCTCCCCAGAGGCAGAGCACAGTAAACTTCACAGGACCAGAAGGAAAAGAAGACACACTGACAGCAAGTTACAATAACCGGACATCCCCAGCCCCTTTCAAAAAGATGCCCCCCGCCAGTGAACTGCTTCACAGAAATTCATGTGCATTTTTATGTCCCTTTTAAAACTTGAAAGGAAGCCCACATACCCTGCCCGGTGTTTGCCTCAAGATGGAGAGGGCTCCTTCACCCACATGGCAACATGAAAAGAAAATGAAATTCTGTCCCAAGGCTCATGATTCCTTTTTCCTTAGTCAATGAATGCCAGATGTTCTCACAAAACGTCTTCATATCTTCAGGACAGCCTGCGAGGATTCTATTTATTATTGCTCAGAGGCCAAGAGGCCATAACAGATTTACAAGGCGACTGTGGTCATTCTTCGTGTCTCCTATACTTAGGGATGAATGTGGCCATCGTCAGAGACAGCTCTTCTTTCTATATAATTTACTTCCCTGGGGCCAATTAGTCAGGTCAGATCAAGAACAGAGGTGGTTACCCCCCTACACTCCCTCGGGCAGCACTAAGCTTGCCAAGGCGGGCTAAGCCACACAAGGCTTTCCAACTGTCAGAAGGAGGGCAGAAACTGTCAAAAAGAACCAAGAGTGTGAGCATCCATAAAGCCATCTGTCAATGATGTGTAACATGTGGAAGGGTCACACACTCCTTTGCCTTGGCCTTGATGAGGCTTTGGCCCAAATAAGCCATCTTACTTCCGGGTCTTCCCTGGCTGAAGTGGATTCTGGGTGGAAGGAAGGTGGATTACCTTCCACACCACCCAAGTTTCTGCTCAGACTACTGCCGATACCTCTGTTCGGTGTGATATCATCACCTCTGTTCGGTGCCTACGAATTCAATGGGCTTTTTCTTGGTAGCGTCCCCCGCCCCCCATATCACAGCAACTTTGTTCTGTTTCAAAGCAAAGAGGGATGCTTCAGGGAACCATGATAACCACCTCACCCCTAAACATCCAGCAAGTTGCCTATGCCCACGGGAGAGCGGTTGCATTTGATCTAAATATCAAAGCATCTTGGCTATAAGTGCTGGATGAATCCTGCCAGAACAAGACCCTGTAAGATCAGTGCTGGGGAAGGGAGTAGTATACCCACAGAGTGAGTTCCACGTTGTGTCTACGTCCTTCTGAGAAAAGCTCAGCCACTAGAGCTGGCCACGGTTTTCTAAGGTTCCCAGCCAAGGAGGGCTCTATTCTAACTCAGTTCTACAATGAATGGAGGGTCCACAGATTCAGCTGGGGAAACAGGTTTCCTTCCTTCCTCCTCATCCAAGCGGGAAACACCAGTTGTCCTGAGATTTGTTTGTTGACAAGGTCTCTCTATGTAGCCTTGGCTGTCTTGGACTTCACTGTATGTGGGTGTGGGTGGGTGAGGGGCACTAAGGTCCCAATATTCCCCTCAAGAATACACCCTCCAATAACCAGACTTTCTTTCACTAGATCCTACAATCTTTTGTCACTAGGCCCACCTCTTAAGAATTCATCATCTCTCCGGGCAGTGGTGGCGCACGCCTTTAATCCCAGCACTTGGGAGGGAGAGACAGGTGGATTTCTGAGTTTGAGGCCAGCCTGATCTACAGAGTGAGTTCCAGGACAGCCAGGGCTATACAGAGAAACCCTGTCTCAAACAACCAAAAAGAAAAAAGAAAAAAACAAAACAAAACAAAAGAATTCATCATCTCCCCAAAACACTATGAGTTGGGAACCACTTCTTTAGTACTTGGTGGGTGTGTGTGTGTGTGTGTGTGTGTGTGTGTGTGGTGTGTGTGTGTGTGTGTGTGTGTGTGTTTGTGGTCAATCAAGATTTTTGACAATTGTATTAAACATAAGCCAAGAAGCATTGTAAGTACTGTGGGCATAGCTCTGAACACAATGAAGTCCTTGTTTTCTGGAACCTTCCATTGTATATGGAACAGATGGATAATCAAATAAATTTCAGGTAGTGATGTGTCCTAAGAGAAACAAGACAGAATAAGATAATAATGACTGGCTAGGGAGGTCCTCTCAGAGAGGGTGACGTTTCAGATTAGACTAATTAAAGTCAAAAGAGCTGGACAGAATTGGAACCATGGCACTGAGGCAGTAGCGCAAGTGTGGACAGCTTCATCTGCAATAGTATGAAGCTGGAGTTGATTCTGCAAATCAAAGGAAACAGACCAGTAAGACAGGCTTGGGCAGACAGGAATGACCCAGACTGGCTTGTCCTCGGGTACACCTTTAGAGGAACATAGTAGAGTCTGGGAAGTCACTCTGGTAGTCTTCATAAGTCCAGGAAGTTGCTGCAGAGGCTTGGATGAGGCAACCGAATGGGGCATTCCATCTTGTAAGGTAAAGAACATGATGAGGACATGGTCTGATTGGGAGCCAGAGCTTTGCCATGAGCAGTTGGAGCCTCCCCTTCCTTCTCTCCTTTCCTTCATTGGGGATTAACCACTCAAGACCTTACAAATGCTAGGCACATTCAGATCTCTTATCTCTGGGCCACATCTTTAGCCAATCCTCACTTTTTCATAAACTCAGTGGGTGAAGATTTTGCTTGTGGATTATTGGCTGGGCAAGCTTCCCAGCAAGGAGAAGCAGAGTCCAAAAGATTCCTCAATTACTATGGCAGTTTTCATCCCTTCTGCATTGCATTAATCATGAGTCTTTATCCATATTCACATCTGCACGTGCTGCCTTCCCAAACCACCTTTGGAGAGGCCGGGCATAACTGATTTGTCCTTTCAACATGTGCTGTTAAACTGAGTGGTTTTGACATCACATTGCCATCAAGAGGGAGGTTTGACTTACAAATTATTTAGTGCCTACAATGGATCACTGGCTACCTCCCAGACATTCATAGCTGGCAATCCTTTCAGAGAATGAGTGAGCGAGCGATCGAGAGAGGGAGATATGAAGAGGTATGAAGAGGGGCTCTGAATGACTTCAGCATCAGCTGCTGGCTTCCAGGACCCGAGCCTGTTTGAGGCAGAATTCCTGCCGTTCTTGCAGCTGTGGATTTCATGGTTTCTACTCCATAATCACCTTAAGAGATAAGGGAGCAGATTGTTGGAGCTGATGGTGCCCCACAGCTCACTTCACAGTCCTGGGGAGAAAAGGGGTACCCTAGCAGGGAAGGTGGCCTGGTGCCACAGAAGGAATGCCTTATCCAGAGTCAAAATACTCCCAGCTCTTCCTGGCTACCCACGAGCCTCCCATATCCAAGCTGTATGACCTTGGTAAGTGTCTTAACCTCTCCCAGCTCATTTTTTCCGCTATTAAGTAAAACACTATCTGCCTTCTCTGTTCCCATAACAACAAGAGAAAGCATGGCATAAGTGAAATGGTATCAGTAATTTAAAAACAATGCACTTGATATTTCCCCATTTTTCCTGTATGTGCCAGAGGCCTGAGGTTTGGTGATCTCCATGTAAAATCCATGTAGCCCACAAGGGCAGGAGTGCTCATAAGCTTCTAGCCATGCATATGGAAGGTTAGAGTCAAAGCCTATGGAGTCTACCATGCAGTTCCAACACAAGGCAGGAGAGTATCCCTGGACAGAAGCAGAGGGAGGAGGAGGCTATGAATGGTTCCTAGAGAAAATATTTCAGAGAACCTCATCAGAGGTGGAATGTGCTTGGGGGTGGGAGTAAGTCTCCTGATAAGAAAGGAGATTTTCAGAAAGCCACAGCTTCAGCATGACTGACAGCCAATGAGAGGGAAATGGCCAGGCATACACCTAAGGAAGCTACTTTGTCCTGGTCTAGGGCGCTGTGTGGGTTACTCTCTAGGCTGCCTCAGTTAGGAAAACAAGAAGCAGGCTTGAAATACTGGGAATCCATCCCAAAGAGAATATGTAACCGTAAAGGAGACCAAGCAAGAAGAGACAGCTTTTTTAAAAGAGGAGGGTTTAGGTGTTTCTCTGTCCTTTTCATTGGTATAGAGGCTGACAAGATGTGACTGGTTACAGAAGTGACTGAGCAGCCACTTTGTGTAAGGTATAAACGTAGTCTGTTCTGTTGAACCAAAGGAGGCATGCATTACTGCAGGTGATAGGGTTGCTGTTATTGAAAAGGCTTTGAGTATCTCCCAAAATATTCTCCACCTATCAAAAGAGCTACCCATCAAATGACTTTTTCCCCTGAGCCTTGTGACACCTTTGTAAGGATGTGATGGGGCAGATCCGGATGCATATGCTTTCCCATCCAAGCCTCTAATACTGTTCAAATGTTCTGAGCCTGCCTGCTTGCTTGGAAAGTGGTGCTTTGTCACACTAGGGAGAAGCCAGGAAGGTAGGCCCGGTAATGCTGGCAGGTCAGTTAGAGAGACACACCATCTTATAAGTATGAAGGTCAAAGAGAAGCTCGTACACTCAACTCAATGGATTCCCTGGGAGGTGCCAAGAAATAGGAGACTGCCTCCTGCCTGAGACAAGAGAACTGAGACATTCAGTAGCACGTCAGGAACAGAGTCCTGTGCTGGGAACTTAAGAGGTGCAGTTGGTTTGGAAGACTGAGTGTGCACCCCTGTGCCTGCAGCAACACCCTGAAAGTCAGGTCATGTTCCAGTATGACCGCCTCACTGTGCTGTCACAGGCTGTGAGTAATCTGGCTCTGTGAGGATGGTGTTTACTTCTAATCTTGTTTCTGTTTTGGATGCACTCCATGCAGAGATTCGGGCAAGAGGGTGCGACCAGAAAGGTGGAGTAAGGTGCCTCAGGTTAGGAAAATGCTCCTCCCTAGGGAAAGATTTTCCAATGCTCCTGTGGGCAGCAAAATGAGAGTCCCCAGAATTTTGCAGGCCATGAAGGCACTGTCTCACACCAAACATGGTCTGGAGGCTGCAGGCAGCAACCAAGGAGCACAAGGGTGGGAGAGTTCAACCAGAGAGCTGAGAAGAGCTGGCAAGACGGGGAGGTTCTCATGTCAATCATAAGCCCCTGGAACTCTTGTCATCCTTGAGCTGGGGCCAGAGAAGCTGATCACAAATTCATGACATCCTTGACCTTCTTGTTAAAGAGTCACTGTCAGAATCAAAGAGAAGGTCGTGATTCTTGGGCACTAGACCACAGAGAGTCTATGGAGCATTCCATTTGATAAAGGTTCTTCTCTCTTCCAAGGAGCAGTCAGGAAGAGTGAAGCAGCTCACCCTTCTCATGTACTTGAGAACAGGGATAAAAAGAGCCATGGTATTTTTACACTTCCTGCTGGGCCAGATGCTATACAAGGCATTCTGTAAGTATTAGCCACTCAACCTTGCAGGGTGGTCTTAGGGTCACTACTCTGTAAGAATGCTGAGTCATATATCTCAAAAGCACTGGCGTTCAGGGAAGCAAGAATTTGAACCCAGTGCTGTGTGTTCCAAAGTCCTAGCTTGAATCCACAATATAGTGCAGAGAGTCTCAAACATGCTCCCGTCAGCCCACAGTTGTAATCGGTATGCCTAGTCTACATTACTATGTTTAATTAGTCTTCAACATTCAAAAGATGTGAAATTTCATGTTTTTTTTAAAAAAAAAAAATTAAAAAAAAAACCCACTAAATTTCTGGCTTAATTTCAAGCGAAAAGTCCTGAGTATTTCAGCTCCACTTTACTACAGCAGCCACAGGGTGGACACCGAGGGGCAGCTTAGTGAAGTGAACTAGAGAAATGGCTAAGGGATTAAGAGCACTTCCTGCTCTCCTGGAGGACCCAGGTTCAGTTCCCAGCACCAACACTGGGCAACTCCCAACCACCTGTAACTCTAGCTCCAAGAGATCTAATAATAGCCTTTTCTGGTACACACAGACCATGCACACATAAGGTGCACATACATACACATTAAGTAAATAAATAAATCTTTTTAAGAGAGGTGTGTGTGTGTGTGTGTGTGTGTGTGTATGTGTGTGTGTCTGTGTGTGTCTGTGTCTGTACACGTACCTATTGCCTTCTCTCATGTGAACTCTCATTAAGAAATCAACAGTCTTCAGCCCGGAGCAGACCCTTACCATAGCCTGACCATGCCAACCCATCTAGCCCCGTGGAGAGAGTCCTCAATGTCCCATGTTGCTTCTGTTCCCACTTCCTTGGAGATAAGCTACAACCATTAGATGAATAAGATTTCTCAGTATCTCCAGAGGACTGTGTAATCTCTCTTCCTGACTTCAGATCTATGACACCACATGATACAACCTTAGTTCCTGCCCCTCCCTGAGAGTCCAGCTTGAGGCTTGTCAGGAGCTCAGGTGTGTGCAAAGAGGAGTCATGGACCATAAGCTGAATGCCTTTTAGGGCAGTGCTCACTCTGGGTTCCAGTCTACTCTGAGACAGATTAGAAAGACAAACAATTATCCGAGCATCTCTGGGGGAAAACACACCAGTATCCTTCCCTGCTTATATTAAATGGGAACTTGTGGCATCCAACTGCCGTGAGTCAGAGACACTAGAACCCATCACTTTCTAAGCAACTTACACCTCTCATTGGCACAGTTTTCTCGTGTGCCTCATGGGACCGCAGTGGGGTTTGATGAGGTAATCTTCTAGCCTGGTTAAAGGATCAACACTCAGTAGATATAAACCATTCTTATTTTCCCATAAAGGTTCCTTGTTGGCTCACTAAGGGCTACGAATGCTACTTTACACTGGTGGCCCTGGAGCCTCTCCCGGAAGTTTGGTTCATTGTTCTGGGAATAGAAAGCTCTGGGTGGATTCATCCCATGTTCTAGAAGATGTTCTGGGTCAACCTGAAACTTGAGCTGGGACATGGGTGTGCTCAAAGCTTGGGTCTGTATTCATCCTGCATAATTTTCCTTTAGTCAGAATAATAAATGCTCACCTACCCACAGCCCCACCATATAATAGCTGTGATTGTGTCATAGGCTGTTAGCCACACGAACAAAGGCTCAATGGAGACGTCGCCCTCTTTGCAGTATCAGTTAGGTCTTCCATTCTGTCTCTATCTAACCCTATCTAACAGAGTAACACCCAATCCCCACACAAGATGGCTCTGCTGCTGTCAACAATTCTTGTACACAGGATTCAGCTGTGTTTGGCCAGGAAAACTGTAAAGTAACATCAGTAGGATGCTCCCAGCTTTTCCTGGGAAGACACTAGATTGCCAATAATCTAAAGTCACAACTGGCCCCTGAAGAAATATCCTTGCTCCCCTCACACTGGGAGATAAGAACCATGATGAAGGAATTATTCCCTGTCCTACCATGCTCTCTGAACAGAAAGATGCCCAGGCAAACAAACCTGTCCTGCCTTAAGCACAGTCTGAATCCATGTTATGCTATAAGAATCCCATGCAGTTAGTTTGACACATAGCCCCCCCCTCCCTCTCTCTCTCTCTCTCTCTCTCTCTCTCTCTCTCTCTCTCTCTCTGTGTGTGTGTGTGTGTGTGTGTGTGTCTAAACTTGCTCAGAAGGAAACCTTTCCCAACTAGATTGTGGAATAGACACTTGTTTGAACTATGTCTTAGAGTACACTTATTGCTTCATTTTGGTGTATTTGTTGGCCTTTCCCAAACTCAAGTATAAAACCTGCACAAATCCATGCTTCAGTGACTGAAAATACCCACAGGAGAGAACGTGGTCATGCTAAATGCCAGACAGGCACTACTACCAGCTGTACACATAGGCCACACCATGCAGGTCCTTGAATAGCTACCTCTGCATCCTCCAGGGTCATTTGAGTCTGACCATCCTTTACAGAATTCCTCTTTTGCCTTGCCTTAGATTCATTTCAGAAGGGAGGAAACATGCATTCCTACCAAGAGCAGACAGTATCTTTTTGTAATCTCTTCCTCATCCATCTTTAGTCTTCAATCCTTCTCCTGTCCTGATTCCCTTATGGTATGAAATGGATAGGGACCATTTTCTCAGAATCCAGGCTCTCAAACCCTGTGGCATTCCAAAAATTTCTTGGAGACTTTACTCTGTCTTTATACCCTACCGGGGACTCTCTTGCTCCAGGATCCATTCCACCTACGGCTGTGTTTAACTTCCTCCTCTGTGTGCACGGGATGCAGGGAGATCGTAGTGAAAGTTTTATATGTGCAATGTGAACACCATAAATCAGGGCCCTGGCAGTATTTAAATCTGTGAGATGCAAAGGGAATTTAAATAACAAGCCAGCCACACAGGCAGGTGGCCCCGAAGCTCCAGAATGTGCATCTCATGCTAACAGCTCGCATGTTTATATTAAGGTACTAGAAGCAGCCAGCAGCAGAAGAAGGTGTTAACAATGACTGCAAAATATTCCTGTAAAGATACATTTCCTCTATTTCCTCCCAACATAAATTCTGACAACACAAATTCTGGATTTATTCACAGAATCATGTATCAGAGAGGACTGATTTTAATGTATGGGATGATATGAAAAAAGCCATCCTTTAATCTACACAGGGTTAGCATAGTGGTTAGTGGGATGCATTTAGCAGAGAAAATTATTTTCCTAAAGAAAGAGCTTAAACTACAAAAACAGCTCTTTGCTAATGCACACCTTCCATTGGGCTTGGTGTCAAAAATGACATTCTGTTACTGTATTTTCCTAAGAAGATACATCTTCTTACATTGTTACAAGTCACGCTCGGCTCTTGGGACACACCTTCTTTGACTTCTTTGACACCCTTATTGAAGTGGGAGGGGGATTAGGGGAAAGAACTTTTGCCAGCTAGACAGTTCTTGGCTCTGGGAAACTGTATCTTGACTCTTTGGGTGGCTGAAATGGAAATTCACTTTCTGCAGTTTTGTCCAATAATAGCAATTATGGTCCCATTGGTGAATGCCCAGTATGTGGCAGGCCTTATAGCATGTGAATATTTTCTGATATGTGATCTCATCTGCTACTTGCAAAGACTCAGCATTTGGATTTTTCTCTTTATAACAGATGCAACGGAGGCCGGGAAGGTAAGCACTCTTATTCTGGTCACAGAGTTGGAAAGAGACTGAAGCAAAGTTTGACCGACCTCTTGCCGGGTTTCATACATTTTGAATCAATGGTTACCCGAATGCTTACTGCTCCTGTTCCTGGTGCCTGCTGCTGCTCCAGCAGCCCGAGCCATTTCCTCTCTTCAATCTTTTGTCCTAGGAGATGGAACTTCTTTTAGTATCAAATCCATTCTAGGCACGGCAGCCAGGTTCTAGGGATATACCGGTGACAGGTCGGACACTGCACAAATAGTTCCCTGCTTTAAGGCGGGGAAGAGACTTGCACATCCTCCCTCCTTGTTTTAGCAGAAGGGGACCACAGAGCTTTTTGGGCTCTTCTCCAGTAAACTGTTTGCTTGGCTGGACACTATGAATTTTTATCACCCGTGGTTACTACTTCACTTTATCCTTCACACTTTTGCTCTGTGAGAGGTGTGAGAAATATTAATATGACCCTTAAAGAAACAGAATTCAGAGGAGAAAGGCATGCATCTTAAGCGGTCCTATATAATAACCCTGGCTGAAAGATTCAGTCAGCGATCAGCCTGTGGAAACCGCCCACAACGCACGGAGAATTCACTCCATAGAGTTGAAAATGTTCATAAGAATTGAGACTCTTCTATACCTGCTCCAAATATGTTCTCACCATTGAGCCTACTACCCAAGGTGCTAGGATCAAAATGTACAGAAGAAACATCCTCTACCCAGTGGATACCATCACACTGAGCAGGGCCCAAAGTTCCAGGCAGTCTTATAGCCTATTTCCCCTTTCCCTCCTCTCGAGCAGCCTGTCTGATAAATCTGCCAGGGTCCTGGTGTTCTCAGAGGCTCTAAGCCAGTGACTCTTGAGAATATTTTTGAGTGGGGCCCAGTCACCAAAACCATCCTCTTTTAGATTTGACCTTTTCTGTGACCTTGCACTCAGCCATATCAGACACCCCCTGCTTACTGCTAGGGAATGTAGAGGGCAGGCTGGCTCGGCCAAGACATCCTTGGTTCCTGGGAACGGTTCTCTTTCCATGGCTTTGAGCCAGTGTGAAGGTGAAGAGTGTCAGTCTCCCAAGAACTTCATAGGAGATGGCAGATCTTTTTCTAAAACTTCATGTATCTCTTTCCCTTTGTCCCTTCAGGAGAGGGAAAGGGAGAGAGAGGGGGAGAGGGAGATGGAGAGGGAGGAAGGGAGGGAAGGAGGGAGGGAGGAAGAGAGAGAGAAAGAACATATAGAGAAAGACAGAGATAAGAGAGAGACATGGAGAGACACAAAGAGGAGACTTACATGCGTATAGAGAGAAAGTGAGAGAGGAGGGAGACAGGAGAGATAGAGAGAGACACAAAAAGGAGACACACACAGGAGAGAGAGGTACAGAGACATGAGACAGAGACGGGAAACACACAAAGAGATACAGGGACAAGAGAAATAGAGAGACAGAG
This sequence comes from Rhynchomys soricoides, assembly GCA_019843965.1. NCBI lineage: Eukaryota > Metazoa > Chordata > Mammalia > Rodentia > Muridae > Rhynchomys > Rhynchomys soricoides. The sequence continues at coordinate 10,248,877 of JADRCH010000008.1, forward strand.
ACAAAAGACAGGAGTCAGAGAGAGACTGCAGGAGACAGATAGGGACACAGACAGAAACGAAACACAGACAAAGGGGAGGAGAGATACAGAGACAAAAGACACAGAGAGTCACAAAGCGCACACACACACACACACACACACACACACACACACACACTAGTTACATCAAAGGAAAGGCAACTGGAAAGTGACATGACTGAGCAGGAAATGGCACCTGTTAACGTCCACAACCTTAGTGATAACCTCAGCATCTTTCAATGTCTGCCATCTTTGTGTTGGACAAATGTCATTATCCATTGGACAGGTGGGGGGAAACAGAGGCTCACAGAGTTAAAGCAACCTAGCTGAAGCTCACAAAGCTGCAAATGTGCTCTAACTAGTAAAGCCAATAGAACCCAGGTTCACCATAACATTTACTGGGTGGCTCTGTCTAGAATTGGCTGCATGGATTTGGAGAGTCTTTAAGGCTGGGATCCCATTTTATCCTCCAATCCTGAACCCAGAGTTGATCTTCTCTTTCCTTCAGCATGAAGTAATATAGACAGTCAGGGGAAGATTTGCTTTTTGGTAAAGTAGAACCGAATCCTTCAAGAGATACATGACACCGAAATTAGCATCCCAAGGTGGGTGAAGTATAGAAAGAGGCAGTTTCCAAAATAAGAAATTCAAGATTAAAACAACAACCATTCTCTATGCCAGAAAAACCTACAAAAAAAAACCCACTTAAAAATAATAGTTCTGCATGCTAAAAAACACATGTAGAAATAACCACTCCTTATATAGTCTAAACTGTTCATATGCTCAGCCTCTTTAGAAGACAATGTGCCAGGGCCGACCGCTGAGAGTCTCTACTCCCTCTGACTGATATCTAAAATGTTAACCCAAGGAAATAATAATGGTTTGTTCAATTTGTTTTAATCAATTGATAGGTTGCCAATAATAATATAAGCCTTAACACCATCCAAATGTTCAACAAAAGACAGAAATTAATAAATGATGGTTACATTTATGTAATGGCATCCTTGGCAGATCTCAAAAGGCATTTTGTAGAAGATGATTTAATGGCGTGGGAAAGCACCCATGATATATCGCTATGACAACAGAGTGCCATTTGTGAAGAGAATAACAGATACAAATCCGTGCCTAAAAAAGACAGGATAAATAAGCAAAGTCAACACTAATAGTAACTGTATCTGTTGTGTTCTTCCTTTGCACTAATAGTAACTGTATCTGTTGTGTTCTTCCCTTGTGGCATATCTTATAAAATGTATGTCTTCCTCTTTATCCTTTCGGTAAATGCACATGCGCACACACATGAAATACAGTTTATCCAGACAGACAGACGATAGATAGGCAGCTAAGAGGATGAACAGAACTGATCAGCAGCCAGGGAGGCAGCCACAAAGTACTTGACGTGCAAGCATGAGTACCCAAGTTGCATGTTACAAAGCCAGGCATGGCTGTGCATAACTTGTAATCCCAGTACTGGAGAAGCATAAATAAGAGGATTCTTGTGGCTGGCTGGCCAGCCATCCCAGTCTAGTCAGCAAGTCCCAAGCCAGTGAAAGACTCTATCTCTACAAATCAAGGTGAGAACTGACACCTTAAACTGACCTCTGCCTTCCGCTCCTATGTGCAGCCATACACAGATCACAAACACGCGCATATGAACACGAAAATGAAAAGCAGATTATCACCCCATATGAGGAACGGGCCTCTGGGACAGTTCATCCACCTCTAAATCCTCTAAAAACATCTCAGGAGGCAGAAAAAAGGTCACAGGTTCTACTTCAGTCCAGTGAACCGTGATACTGTGAGTCTCCCTGCTAGCCGGCTGCAAGCTCACCAACAGGCATCCAGGTATTTGAGCTCTCTAACTTACATCCCAAACAGTGACATAACTACACTTCCGGAAATATTCCAATAGGGTTAAGTTTTCTAGGAACCTCAGACTTCAGAGAAAAGGAAGAGAGCTGTGTTTTAATTAGCGCCATACAAACACACAGTTGTGAGGCTAAGGGTCTGCACTTTCTGCACCTGCAGGTTTCCCAGCCTCGGACTCTCACCAGCAGCTCTGAAGTGCAACCAATGAAAAAGAGCACGTTCAGGCCAGCTGCTGCCAGCACTTGGGCATCATACTGAGCAAGAACACTTGAGGAAAATTATTTAGCTATGATCATTATTGGCTGCTTTTAATCACAATAATGAACTAATACAGCAGTACTTATGCTTGGGGAAGTCAAAGAGTATCCATTAAAAATCTAATTAAAAGCCAGTCCTTAAGAAGAATCATGGCTTATTTATCTCTCTATTAGGTAATATAAACCACTGAACTGTACAGCTTGGAAATCTTCCACTAGTCACGCTGGTAAGCAGTATTCCCCTTTCGGTTGTAAAAGTACAATAAATCCTGCTTTAAGGGAACTCTTGCTATGCTTTAAGAAGAGAGACGAGAGAAGTAAAAAGAAGGGAAGAAAGAAAAAAAGAAATGTTAATAATTACATTTATATCCTGCCATTTTCAAAAAACCAAAATAGACAAAAACCAAACAGATGAACAAAAACAACAACCCAGGTGTAGATTTCTATAAGAAAAAACTTACAAAGAGCAATCTGTTAATAATAGAATGAGATTCTTCCATGTGTCAACGAGAGTGGTCAGTGGTGGACAGTGTAGATAAGGAATAGCCCATGAAGGGCCCCAGATAGCTGTGCTAGGAGGCTCCCAGTCACCATGGCTCCGAGCCAGTGGGATGAGCAGCAACCTTGCAGATGCCGTCAATCCCCATTTGGTCTAGGTTGGAGCAATGACCATGTGCCAAGTTGAGCACTGGTTCCTGCAGAGAGAAAGCCACTAGCCTATGGATGTCCAGGAACGCAGCCCTGTGCAGAGTGATCCTCGAAGGAGCATGTGTCTGGGGCTCTGGAGCCTGGAAAGTGGCTGACTTCTGCTGGATGCCTGTGAGCAAGCATGTCTTCTGTGCTGTTATGTTGTTATTGGTAAACAAGACAGTACAGAGGTATCACACTACATGATCCAGCCTGGGAGTACCAAGAGGCTTGGAATCAGAGAGGAAGCAGAGGATGGGAAGAGGAAGAGAGACAGCAGGAGAAATGAACATGTAAAAAAAAAAAAAAAAAAAAAACCCTGAAGGATCGGGACTACGTATGCAGGATGACAAAAAATCAGCCAGAACAGGAACCAGAGCAGACCACAGAAGAATGTGCACCCTCCTTAATTTGAAGGTGGTGGGCACCCACGAGGAAGACTAGAGGTGGAATCAGGCCAAGGTCAGAAGATTTGAGAAATGCTGTTCTCTGAAGTTTGCTAGATACCAAGGCTGGGAAAGGCCAGGAGTTATGTGGTAGAATGAGACCGAGGGACTCTATGGAGAATCAGAAATGAACGGGAAAATAAAAGACAACTGACCATTCTGGGTATCTCACTACATTTTGGGGAAAATGGAGGTTTGAAGCCAATTCTAGGGTTCTAGGAGAATGGGTGATAGACAGAATATAGACAGAATGAGGGGTGTTTGGGCTCTTCAACTGACTAACATAACTGTATACAGGCTTCGCCATACACTCAAGGGGTGTGCTCAGGGAGTACCAGGATTCATACAGCATTCCAAAGGAATCCATAGAATGTGTTAACTCTCCTTTCATTGGCTGCTGCTGCAGGGCGGACATCTAGCTGCCGTCCTGGCCAGGGTCAAAGGGAAGATTTGACCACTGCACCCTTTTCCACCATCTCAAGCCATCTGTCGCTGGACCATATGCTGAGAGAGGACTGGAGCCAGAGGCTTCGGCTAAAACCCTCACCAGGGAGAAACCAAAGGCAAACTGGAACCACTCCCCTTGTCGGCTGAGATGACCTTTCAGAACAGGTCTGAACTTTTGTCAGCCTGCTATCGGTATTTCAACCAGCTAATGTTTGCCAAGTGGGAGGACCGAGCTCTCCCAAGGCATCGGTGGTTTCTGTGCTAATCTGACCTTCCAAGGTATTTAAGGATGTAAAGGCCAGATTCATCACCTGAGTTCTCCAATCCGTCGGCCAAATGCCAGAGTCCTGTCTACCTAGACTCCCTCACTACTTTCCCCTCTACAGAGGAGCTTGGAGCTATAACCTTCAAATTGACCTTCAAAGTTTTTAGACTCACACCTTGCTTTGACCATCATCAATTCATCAATCAACCTCCATCTTGAAAAGGCAGAGGCCACAGCACGAGGTATGTAGCATTTGGAGACAGAAGACTTGAACTTTGGCTTTTCCTTCCTACCCAGGACAAGGTGCTTAAATGGCCTGAAGCCTCAGTTTCCCCATCTTAAAGTATGTCATATAAGAGGATCTATCTTATAGGAAACATAGCTACGAGACACATGCATGATCTTAGCTATGAAACAAACACATGGTGAGTCTTAAGGCCACTTGTCAGGTGTACATGGCTAATTACTGATTTGTGTAGTTATCACCATCAAAAGCATGTACTACATGGAGTCTTCCAGAAGGTTCTGTGTTAGCTTTTGTCCCTAAGAGGGGCCATTGTCACCGACCCAGAACAGGGTCTCTGAAGCACCAGATGAAGTCATTTCTCCACACCCCAAACCTCTAACACCATTTTACTCTTCTGAGAGGTCGTGGCAGGAAAAACCCAGAGTTTAATTAAATTCTTATTTTGAGCAAAGTGAAGGGGGAAAAGAGCCTTCAAGGGAAAGACAGCTCATGAAGCACTGATTACTGTGTCCAGGGCACACTGCATGATCAAAGGCTACAGTAGGAAAGCATACTACAAGAGGGCTTTTCTCATACTATATGGAGTTTGGTTTTTCTTAACGTCATTTCCCCTCTTGGGCTCAGCCTTCTAATGAATGCACAAGGTTAGGATTCTCTGTGCTCTGCAGTTCTCCTTAACTGCACCAGCCTCCGCTCTAAGGGAGGTTTCTTCAGTGGTCCTTTGACATAAAATCATTGCCCTGTGTAAGCCTAGAATCCAGGATAACCATGGGGATTGAAAGTCTACCTGGCCTACCTTCTCACATAGACCTTGGATTCTTGAGTTACTAGTAGGGCTCACAAGTCTTGCTTTCTCAACTCTCTGTGAGGTTGGGAGGGTGTGAATGGGGCAGGCAGGGGAGAGGCACTGGGTCTGTATGGTGAAAGGAGGAAGGGAGAGAGAAGACAGGTGCTCAGAGTATCCCAGAAACCCTAGAAGACAATAAAAGCTTGCTTTGATGTTAGGTGGGTCTAAGTTGGGCCAAGTCAACACTACAATAGCTCCCCTTTGAGGGCCCAACAGCCAAAGGGTCTTTATGAAGCATCTTTATGAAGATGCATGATAATGACCAAAACCTCATTCCAGAACTCAGGAGGGGGAAGAGGAAGTACTGCCTGCAGGGGAGCGCACTCAATTAAGAGAGGGGACTCCCTATATTAATGGGGGCTCGCTGAGGGCTCTGCACCATTTAGAAGCCTGACTCCAACAGAAATGAGAGGCACTGTCGAGAACTCTTTGTGCCCTGCTCGATACAAAGGATACGCCATGCCACAATGCAGCCATGCGACCATGCAGCCATGCAACCATGCAGCCTCTTCTTTAATCCTGACATCCGTTTCTCATTCTTGGGGGAGAGGAGGGGCAGGGAAGTCACTAAGGGCAGTGACTGCAGTGTAGTCACTAGACTAAGCAACAGGAACTCAGATCAGTCTTCCAGTTGCTACCGGGTGACCTTGGAAAAGCCATAGAAGCTTCCCAGAGCCTAGATGCCTTATCTGTCAAATGAGGCGTGTAAATAGCCACACTGGCCTTCCTTGGAGGGCTGTGAGAACCGAAAGTCTTAGATACCAAGGACTCCCACCAGAGTCAGCTGCCCCATCATTCACCTCAGCTCCGCTGCTCCAGAGGGACTGTGATGAAAGGTGAGTACAAATGAAGATATAACTTATTATCCAAGGCCAGGACTCTCCCATGGATCAAGTGGAGCCACCATCCAAGTGGCAGGCCTTGCCTGTCTGGAGAGGTTTTATGATCCTGACATCACCACCCATGGAGAGGTTCGGGAATGTTTCTTGACTCCAGATGGCAGAGGTCAGCTGGTAGCAGAGGTGGCCCAGCCACAGATGATAAAATTTACTCCACATCAGCCCCACACACAGCTGTGCCACTGGCTGAAGTGGTCCCTTGGGCATTTTCCTTGTCCATTCTGGTCCGAGTGTCTGGGATGTTTATTCATTTTTCTGTCTGTAATGCTCTCCCCTCTGATCTAGAGATCTCGCAACCACTCCTTCTGCAGGAGTTCAAAGTGTTCCCGGGAAGGTTCATCAGATGCTGCCCTCCTCCACAGCCTACATCAAGCACACAGGTGGCCTGAACGCTGATCCAGTGGTGAAAGGCATCCATTTAATATTTATTGGTGAGTGCTTATATAGCACATAGGGCATGTCAATCATGAGTCATCTCTCAGACCTGATTCTTGCCACCCCATTGTTCTGCTTTGGTTGAATTCTTCTTTTTCCTCCTTGGGGGCTATCTTGCTGGTCCTAGTCTCCTCCTATCGCTAGATCCTCTTGGGATGAAGGAGACCTCCATCTCCTAACTCTCCAAGGTACCCACAGATTGGGATGGAAGATGGCATCAGAGTCTGTGTCTAGAGTCTAGTTTCAGGTTGACCACAGGCCAGTCTTACATACATGACACTCACCACCATGGATAAGTTCAACCTTGCATGTGCCCTAATCCCCCACAGGAACACTTCCCCCCTTTGTCACCCCTTCTCATGAATCATCACTATTCCTTCTCCGTCTAATATGTGGGGGCCTCTCTCCTCTTTGGATCTGGGTGGGAGGTAAAGCCCCTCCCATCATAGAAACCTGGTTAATGGTTGATATGTGTTTTCCCAGACTCTCACAATAATGTCAGTAATGTGTCACCAAGGATCTGCCAAGCACACAGAGCAGCTCTACATGCACACAGGAATGAGGAGTATTTGGAAGAACTGTCTCTAAAGCAAAAGTAACAGGTCATAACACCTGCACCGTTGGAAACTCTTCGGATGTGCAGTTAAAGATTATCCCAAGGTGACCAAACTATAGCTGTGTCTGTCATTGGTACAAACATCTGGAACCAGGGAACAAGAACAGGGTACCTGTTGCCTACTCCTCCCCCAGCCCTCCTGCCAGGATCACTGAGAGTTGAAGCCCTCAAATGAGCTAGCTGCTGGGAAGGCAGAAGGTGCTTTCTGGAAATGTCACCACTGACCTCGTGAATCACCACCCTGTGACTGAATTAATTAGGCTGAGAGCCCTGGATGCTGAGTGGCTCCCATATCTAGAGTGGTTTTATAACTCAGGAAACTCACTGAAGAAGACCAACTGTTGGAGAAGAAAGTCAAGACATAAACCTAATTAATTCATCGCCCAGAGACGCTGCTTCTGGTTGGGTCACTGTTGGCCACCTGGGAGTGATTGATGGTCTCCTTGTTCACATTTGGACCAGACACTGGGGTGGTGGCTGGGTTCGATGCTGCCATCATCACTTCTCATTATATGAGGGTCTCTAATGCAGGGGGGGGAAGGACAGAGGAGCCTGTTGACGTCTGGATTTCTGAGTATTTTTCTTGAACCAAATGACAATATACTGGAGAGAGAACATGTCTTTCTGCACCATGAATAAGTGCTGGCCCAGACCTCTCCCTGTGGGTGTGGCCTTGGTGCTGATCATGTACCTGTTTGTCAACACTAGAAAACTTAAAACCTTGTCCTAGGATATGGTGATGCTGAAGACATTTTGGGAAAAACTATTGTCTAAAACTCCAGCATCCAGAAAGTACTCACCCACATTTCAACTTGCCCAAAGTGGGCCTTGTGGAAGCTTTCTGTGCTGAAAAATCTCTGGTGTGTTAACTGAGCCTGGTTTAGTTATGGCAGAAACAAAAAGACACCACTTCTTATGCAGAAAGGTACTGTAAACATCATTAACCTCAGTAGTGTCCTGGGAGAGCCAAAGCTTCCTCCAGCTCCACTCAAAGAGCTAGACTGGGTATCGACTAATGATTAGATCTACGGTGTCTGTCTCCATTGGCTTTAACACAACACATCTCATCAGAAGGGTGGAAGTGGGTAGCTACATCTTAGAAGTGGGTCAAGATGGGAATTCCTAGTTTCTATAAGCACTGGCCATGTGAGAAGTTAGCAAAATTAAGCCCATGTCCTCTCCTTGGAGGACTTGCCAAGAGAAGAGCCCTAGGAGGCTTCATTCAGTAGATGCTGCTAGCATTTGAGCTGGGTTGGTTTGTGAGACTGAGGGGCCATGGGAAAGAAGACACCTTGTACTTCCCCAGTAGTTTACGAGGAGTCTTATCAATGCTAGCAGCATTAAGGAATTTTTCTTTAGATTTACAAGAGATCAGAACTTATTCTGTCGGCTATGGTGATTAACCAGAGCTAACATATAACAAGCATGTCATAATTATTAGTCAGATTAGCTCTGATGTAAGGAAAATGACATTGTTTTCTTCCTGGGGCTCTGGCTGCCTTCCTCCACTGCACTGTATGCAATGATACGGAGAGCTGAAACCTGGGATTGGAGAGCCAAAACCTGGGTTCAAGGGACGGCTCAGCAGTTAAGGGCACTTACTGCTCTGTACAGAGAACTTGAGCTTGGTTCTCAGCCCCTAACTTAAGGGGTTTGTGACTCCAGCTCTAGGGAATCGAATGCCTGTGGACTCTGCAGGCCCTTACAAATAGCCAACACACACACACACACACACACACACACACACACACCTTAATAAAATACTAAAAAGGAAATGTATCTGTTCTTAAAGGGGACAAGAGCTTCAGGAGGTGGTCGGGCCACGAGGGCTCAACCTTCACGACAGTGTCTAAAGCTGGTATAAAAGAGTTCGTGGGAGGCTTTACTCTCTCTGCTCTTCCACCTTCTGCCATGTGATAATGCAGCAGAGAAGCCATCAACAGACACCATCCTCCATCTTGATTTCTCATGTCAGAGCATCTGGACCTATCGGAAAGTAAGTCTCGTGTGTTTTGGTACAGCCGCACAACTCAGCCACCCTGTTACCGTTTCTGTTTCTCTTTTCCACTTTCCATTGGTTTCTCCTTCTTCCACTCTTTATGCCTCTTTCTAGCTCGCTGAAAGTTTTTTTTTTTTAATTCAGTATGTATATCTGGGGAAGAAACTGTCAAGATCTGTAGACTTAACCTAATAGGAAAGAGGAGAGCAGGGAAGATTTGTGGCCAAGTCTAAGAGAGAGAAGGTGAGGCTACAAGGAGCCAAAAGGCCTCTTTGGTATCAGACTCTCACCCCTTCTGGCTCTAGATCCAGCTTCCCAACAGCAGGAAATTTGGGGTGAGGGATAGCAAATAATGAAGTTTCCCATTTAGCTTCTTAAACAAAAACAATACACTAAGACAGTCAGACAAAAGAACAGAGAGGACCCCTTATCCAGCTGTGTCCCAATGCAAACGGACCTAAGACTCCAGAATCCTTCCCCTCTCCCCCTTAGGGAAGCAAAGGCTGCCTGGACCCCAAGGTGTTCAGCTGTGTTTGCCTGGATGGCTGTGTGAATGAGAAGAGTGACAGGGACCCTGCATTTTCCACACCTGCCCCCTTTCCGCTCTTTTTTTTCCTGTTTGTTTGGTTTTCAGATCTCACAGCCTTGAGCTCAACAAAGAAGGCATTCCCTTCCACCTGTAGTCTCCAGGCAGACAATAATTGCGATGTATTCAGTTAAAAGGACGACTCCAGCTGCCCAGGCCACACTGGTAGAGGCAGAAATAAGATCCTGAAAGGGAAAGAGAGGAAGAAAATGAAGACAGGACAACTAGAAAGAGAAAGAAGAGAAGGAGGAAGGAGGGAAGAAGAGAGGGGAGGAGGGGGAGGATGGATGAGGAGGGGAGGAGGAGTGGGAGGAGGGAGAGGATGGATGAGGAGGGGAGGAGGGAGGAGGGGTGGGAGGAGGGAGAAGGAGGGGGAAGGAAGGAGGAGGGGGAGGATGGATGAGGAGGGGAGGAGGGAAGAGGAGTGGGAGGAGGGAGAGGATTATAACTATTTGTATACCTCTGTGGCACCATCCACTTAGAACAGGTGAAGCTTTATGGACATGGAGAAGGAATGTGGATGTGGGGGTGGGGTTCACTGGATGGAAAATTGCTAAGAAGAAACAAATCCATCAAGTTGCAGGGTCCCAGGTATCTATTAGTCACACTCATTAGGATTCTTGAGGAAACTGAACCGAGCCAAGTAGAGACCAAGGTCAGAAAACCCTAAAGAGGGCTTGGCTAAGGAACTGGCGAGTCTTTGTCCAGCCAGGTGACTGAGTGTGCATATGCCAATCACGGCATGGTGCCCTTTGACATGTCTAGCATTTAACCTGTAACAAAATAATGCTTCAAGGGAGATGTGATTCACCAGGCAGCACCCCTGCAGAGGGGAATGGCTCTACCTGGGAAACAGGTTGCTTGCATCAGGGTCCCCAAGCTGTACACACATCTGCTGCTCCCCAGGGGGAAGCTGGAAGGCTCATGCTAGCAAACCTTATTTCCCCATCTTTAATAGCAAACAAAACCCAAATGGAACCTATTTTTTTCAATTTTCCCACATCCCTGATCTCATGGCCATTTTACCCTCTCTGTAGCCAGGAAGACCTTCTTAGTGTTTATCATCCATTCTTCAAGCTTCATCTAAGTCCAGCTGTCTCTAAATATCACCTCTGTGCCTTAGGGCTTTCCTGGTATGTTCAGATCCAAGGGTGATTTGCAAGCATGTTAACTCATGATGCCTCATCACTCTTGAGAGCACCTATGTCAGGCTTTTCTGAACAGACATTTATCAAATTTCATGGAGTTAAGGGGGTGGAGCAAGAAAAAGAAAAGACCAGAAAAAAACAGCTACCCTGGAGGCGCTAGTGGGATAGCCCCCAACCAGGGGTTTATGGAGGGAACAGATGTGGACAGCTCAGGGGCTGCAGAAGCCCCATCCCACCCTTGCACTCTTTCTCCTGTCTGGGGGGCCTGTGTATGGCCTGGGAGTACAAGGGGAACAGGAGACTCTGTGGTTATAAAGGGACAAGCCAGTTATACAGAGGAAATTTCTGCTTCTTGCTCTGGGGTCTTCATAGAAGGGTGTTATGTTTTTCTCTTTTATAAGGGCAGAGTAAGGAGGGCCTGGAGGTCCATGGGAGGGGAAGGAACGGGGCTTCAGACAGTGAAGGCAAGGGTTTTTGCTGGGTTTCTGCTCCTGGCTGGGTCAGCATGGCTGACTTCATAATTCAGTATACCTGTCATGCCCTGGGGAGCTGGTAGGAAGTATTGACCAGGGTCTTCATATGTGTTATGCATCTTCCACCATGGCTAACCTGGTCCTTGTCCTGGGGTTTTTGTGGCATGTGTTGGAGCATTCCGGAGCTTGGAGTCATTTATACATGTGGATCTTCTAGGAGGAGAGGGACCTGACACTCAGGTCCTGCTCTTGAAAGGCACAAGTCTTTAAATGATCTATTCACCACACCAGCAGGCAAGCAAGCATGATGCTAATAGGGCTCTGCGTAGACCTATGTTCAAAGTAGTTAAGAATGCCTCAGCATAGAAGGCTTTCATTTGGGGACAGACCATACTCTTTTCTCTCAGTCCTGCACTGTCTTAGTCTTCATATCAACAAGGAAACAATATCAATCAATTTGAGAAAAATTAAATAGAGGTGCTGAGGGATTTTCTCAGAGTAACACCACCACCAAGCCAACATTGGCACAAGGTGTGAGCCCAGGGCCCCATACACTGTGCCACTGACCAAACTGCATAGGAAGAGGATACCCATTAGTCCCTTAACATAAGCAGCATTCATTTTGTAGATGAGCAAAACAAAGCTGGGAGCGGCAAAGGGATGTGCACTACACAACACAGTAAGTGTCCTTCACTATGACACCAGAGCTTGTTGCCATGACAGCAAAACAAACTAATGTTTTCTATGGTCAGTGTTCAACCCTCACATTTTCTAGCTTGTCTGTTTTCCTTTGTTCCTTACAGCTTAAGTTTTTGTTAAACATCCAATTAAAAAAACGTTGAAGTGATCATGTTTTATAAAGATTCATTTTAGTGTGTGTGTGTGTGTGTGTGTGTGTGTGTTCCCAAAGGCCACAAGAGGGCACTATATCCCTCTGAGCTAGACTTACAGGTGGTTTTGAGACAAAATGGGCTCTAAGATTCAGGCTCTAGCCAGCAAGTGTTCTTGACTACAGAGCCATCTCTGCCCCACAGAAATCAGTTCTTCAGCACTGCAAGCCTCACATATGTCTCAAAGAGCTCTGAGAGAGTTCACTAAAGAACAACAAACCCATCTCTCTACTGAAAGCCTACAGTCTCTATCTGACCCATCCTGCCAACACTCAGGGGTTTGGAAAATTGTTCACTTGTCCCCTGTCTGCCTATTGAAAATCTTGTAGCAGAATGGGAAAAAATGACAGTCAGGATTAAGAGAATCAGAGTTACTCCTCCTTGTCATTAAATTGGTCCAGTATAGAACCTGAAAACCATGAAATAAAAGTGTAACAGTGACAGAGATGTGGTGGCATTCTTCACTACAACAGCATCTGACATCAGGAACTCTAGGTGAGTATCTCTCTCAGTAGTGAAGTTTCCACCATACCCATAGCCCATCAAATGGCAAAGGCACAATTTGAATTTAGCAGTTGTTCTTACAGCTCCAGAGCAAATAAAAGGACCAGAGAATCAGATATATTGATTGTGTTAAATGCCGGTGGTATCCAAGCATTCAAAGTGGGACTCGGGTTCCCTCAATTGCTGATGAGAAGTACTGACCTTCAGGGCTATTTGAGACCCCATCGGTCCCAATTTGAGAAACAGGACAAATACGGGTTCCAAACCAACCAGAAAGGTTTACTCCATCCACATCTAATTAGTTTTTCCTTGGGATCCACAGTGACTGGTTCTAGGATACTCACATTCCTTCTGTGAAACAGTATAATGTTTGAAACCCACTGACATCTTCCTGCAGACTGTGACAGATCTCTAGATGACTTATATCTAATACACCATAAGTAACAACTGTATGCTGCATGCTTAGTGACTAATAACAGGAAAAAAATATGAGCAAGTTCAGTACAGACACAGTTTCTCCCTCCCTATCTGCAACCCATAGATGGCTGATGAATATGGAGAGCCTAAGGACATAGAGGGCCAGCTCTAGGTGTATCTGCATTTGCCAGACAAATATTCTTGGCAATTTTGACACATATACAGCATGTATACAGGAGCAGAAGGACAGCTCTCTACTCTCAATAGAACGGAGCTGCAGGGAAAGATTCTGGGCTAGCTGGGACTCCATCCTATCCCCAAAGCTTTACTGTTTACCATGCCCATCCCTTCCCCACACCTGCAAAGTGAAGTAGCTGAGAAAGAGGAAATGCCACCTGTGAAGGCTTAGCACTTGTAGCAAAAGGTGCTGGGTGCTGAGTACCATCAGCAAGCCTTAGCGAAACTTAACAGGATCCAAAATGAGGAGATCTGAGGCTGCAAACTGGCAAACAGGAAGCCGTCCCTGTGATCTCTAGCTCTTCAAAGGCCCCCTCTGCGGGATGCGTGTTTGTCAGTTCAGAGTTTAATGAGCCTTCTATATGCACTCAATTCAGGCTCAGCAGGGAAGCCCAAACACGGTCTGAGGCTGCGGCTACCACGAGCCTGGGGCAGATGCTGCCTGGATAACAGTCCCAGGATTTGGATTACCACAGTTCTCCTCTTCCCCAGTGGTGACACCCAGGGGCCGACTGACCCAGAATCTTCCTGTCTGGTGGGCAATTTCATAGGGAAAGCTCCTGATTGACCTCTTAAAATACCTGCCTGGTATAGAAGGGTGCTTCATGGTTAGCTCTTCCTTACTTCAGGAAATCAGCTGTCTAATCTGAATGTTTTCCAGATTTGACACTTCTCAGAAATGTACTCATGGGGATGTAAGGGTTGAAGGGACCCTCAGTCCCTTGATAAAGTGCGGGGAGGTGAAGGGAGACTCTTTTATGTTGTAGTGTTAGAGTCTACAAACCAACAGCCCTGGCTTACTCATGCCTTTGACTCTTGGGTCTGAGCTTCCATTTTAAAATGGGAACAGACACACACACACACACACACACACACACACACACACACAACTTCTACAAAATTAACAGAAGCTGTATTATCACTGGGACTCCATATTTGCATGACCAGATTGCTCTGGACTGAGCAGGACTGCCTCGTTTCTCAGGGGCCAGGGCACTGAATCTTGTCTCTTTAGGGTTCTCCTCTGAAATGCCACAAAGGACTGGAATGAAAGCTAAATGGGCCTCCCTGGGTGGAAAGGCCCCTTTTCTTAGTATTTACAAAGGCTCCCTGTTGGTTGGAGGAGCCCAGTTCTCTCCATTGCCCCCTGCCCAGCTGCACCTACTTGTGTTACTGGAGTGCCCAGCAGCAGCAGCTAACCTCGAGCTGGCAACTCCAGGCTGCTGTGATTTGTTTCCAAACTCAACACAGATTGGATTTCTCCTGGCTTCGGACACCCACTCTCCTGGATTGCCATCCACAGTCAGTTTTCCTGAGAGCCCAGTACTTTGATTTCTTTACCTTTACTTCTACCCAGGCTTCCTGGGACCCTGGGGAAACACCAACTGTCACTTGGAGCTGGAGCAGGTCACCTGGAAACACACACACACACCGCTTAATACACTCCTGAGCAATAAGAGCTTCCTGGACCAGCATCTCTGTGAAGCAAGCTCACTGCCTTTGAGATTCTTTGCACTGCCCAGGGCGTTTGCTTTAACATCTTCTCACCCATGGAGGAGAAGAGACCTGGGTCATAAATGCAAACGTTTGCAATGGTCAATTAATCTCATCTGAAATTACCACTTCAAGTAACAGGGCAAAAGGGTTTTCTCTCTCTTCTTTCTCCTGTCTTGCACTACTGACAGATAATCTGCAAAGTGTAAAGGTCTTTTAATTGTCCAGACTCACCACAATTCCTCCAGTCTGGGCCTCATCAATGGCTGTTTAAGCCTAAGTGAAATCTAATGATACAGAGATAAGGTTACTGCTGTGACTCTGAATTGCCTGGTATCAAACCCATCACTACCATTCACTCCAGCAAGCCAATGACACCCTTAAAGGAGACCCAGAGGACTAGGCAAGTGTCTACCCAGTCCTAATTAGGGGCCATTTTCTCCTTGGATTTTGGGGTGGTGAACAGTCTGCAGAAAGTCTCTTCTGTGAACATTGGGCTGGATAAAGATAAGGTTCAAACAATTTGCAGAAATGGCATGGATGTTCTAGCTTCATGGTGCCCTCTCTCTCCAAATTTGCTCTTAGGCCTTTGACCTCCAGCTACCTCAGCCCCACATCTGAAAGCTCACAGACTTTACTTCCAGAAGAAGCCCAAAGCGTTCCTCAGAGGTTGAATTCCTTCCTCTAATGCCAACAGCAAGTATGTTCCCAGCCAGGGTGTCCTTCTGAAGCTGGAGTCTCTGCCATAATTGATGTTTATTCTTGCTCCGCCCCCACCCCATAACGGTTAAGGCCACAGAACAAAAACTTAGAGGTGACACTGGCCAAGCACCTCAGTTTGCTACAAAAAAACAAAAGACAAAACAAAACATGAAAAAAGCTGGGTGTGGCAGGTCACACTTATGGTGTCAGCATTTAAGAGTCAAAGGCAGGAGGTTCAAGGCCACAGGTTCAAGGCCAGCCTGGGCTAAGGAATAAAACCTTGTTCAATAAACAACAACCGAACAAGCAAACAGAAACAAAACCAGGGTCTGGAGAGATGGCTTGATGGTTAAAAGGTACTTGCTGCATAATCATGAGGACTAGGGGTCCCCACCCCAGCACCCACATAACAAGTCAGGTACCCTGAAAGTCAGCTTCTTGGATGGCTCTATGCAAAGACTCTGACAGTCATCAGCAGACTCCTCCCAGGCTCCAGGGCCATGAAGGTACCAACCAGCTCTGGAATGCAGTGCCAGTGAGGGTCTTCCCTCTAGGTCTTGTTGATTTATCACTGAGCCTGAAAATCCGTTTGCAAAATGATCGTATGACATACACTCAGCCTGACCAGAAATGCAAATGCGAAACACAGAGATAATATTTCTTTTTGACTGCCCATAGAACAAAGATGGAATTTAAAAAAAAAAATCATTAAATGGATGTCAATATTAGTAAGGGTCCAATAAAGCTAGACCTTTCAACCAACACCTGCTGCTGAGAATCAAAACTGGAACCAACTTTCTGAAAGGAGTCTGCTAATTGGTATCAAGGGCCTGAAGAATAGCCAAGTCCTTTCTCTTCCTCCTCCTCCTCCTCCTCTTCTTTCTCTTCTTCTTCTTCCTACTCCTCCTTCTCCTCTCCCTCCTCCTCTTCTTTTTGATTTTTCAAGACTGAGTTTCTCTGGGAAGCTCTCATTGTCCTGGATCTTACTCTGTAGACCAACATGGCCTAGAACTCAGAGACCACCTCTTCTGTCTCCTGAGCACTGGGATTAAAGGCTTGCCACCCAGCCAAGTCCTTTATTCTTAATGTGCCTTCTGCATGTTCATTCTGATCAGAAATAGGGACAAGGATTTTCTTAGTTAGGGTTTTACTGCTATGAATAGACACCATGACCAAGGCAACTCTCTTAAGGACAACATTTAATTGGGACTGGCTTACAGGTTCAGAGGTTCAGTCCAGTATCATCAAGGTGGGAGCATGGCAGCATCCAGGCAGGCATGGTGCAGGAGGAGCTGAGAGTTCTACATCTTCATCTGAAGGCTGCTAGAAGACTGGCTTCCAGGCAGCCAGGATGAGGGTCTTAAAACCCACTTCCTCCAACAAGGCCACACCTCCTAAGAATGCCACTCCCTGAGCCAAGCATGTTCAAACACCACAAAGATCGATCCCTATGCTTATTTTCGCAGCATTAGCTGACCATCGCTCTTGAGGAGTGCTTGGAATCAGACATGCTTCAGACTCTTACATTTTTTAAAAAATATATTTTACAATCCTTGCAAACATATCAGCTGAGTGTCCTTAATCCAAAAATATGAGAATGGTCCATCATCCAGAACTTTGACTGTCATATTGGTACCAGGTAAGTTCCACATTTCAGATTTCCAGATGTTGGGTGCTGATGTGCGTAGTCAACACGCTCACTGCTCTCAAATGGTGTCTACTAGAGGAGTCTTTGGTCAGTGGATGGCGTGGTGGAGAAAATTCCACAGGTACAAAATTCCTGTTCGGTGCCAGGGAAGCTCTGTAGGTCGATGCACTCCGAATGCAGTCTGTGGACCAGAACTGAGACTGGAATGAGCTGCTCTCAGCCAGTAGTGAGAGTCAACAGCTGGGAAATTGGACAAATATGTACAAGTCTGACATCCCACACCCTCTAAGCATGTTATTTTGTCTTTTGCAAAAACTAAACTAAAATGCATGGCCTCTTTCCCACAGAGTTTGAGAAACAGTCCCTAAGTGCATTGGCTAGGGGAGAGATGAGCAAGAGCCACAGGGATGACGATTGCACCACACATGTGACTGGAAGCTCTAGAGGGTTTGATCTGCTTACTGACAAGTCCTTAAGAGTTTGAAGCTTGGTTTTGAGAGTTGCCCTCACTTCCTGGGTGGGTATGAGCCAGGGAGTCTGGGCTAAATCTCTAATACCTGCCACTGGTTTCTAGAGGTACACCACCTGTGAGGGGTGCTCTGGGACTCTGCATCTGGGATGGTTTGATACCTTGTAGACTGAAGCTCTACTTGCCAGGCCAGTAGGAAGGGATGTTAGGTAAACCACAGCCACCCTGAGGAATACTACAAGACCAAACACACCATTTTCTGAACATTTTAAGTAACAGGTCACCATGATCCTGGTATAATGAAAACACATAAAAATAACAGAGGTATTCATAACAGGATTAACTACAGTTCGTAACTGAATATGGAACAAAATATTGATAGTGATTGATAATATCATGAGTCATTTTTTTCTAGTTTCTTTTCTGTATCTTCCAATACTTTACATGGAAGATTATACATCCTTGACAGTCAAGTAGAATTTAATATTTATGAATGGGAGAACAAAGTTGTTTCCCTAGACCAGCATGTTGAGTTCTACTTGGACACACCACTGCCCTTGTTCTCTGTCTTCCTGCTCTCTGTTCTGTCTAGAACAGGTACAGGCCAGGGCTTCCCTTGCTTTGGAAAGGTGGGAGATATGAGATCAGAGGTCAAGAGAATCCCAGAGGACAACACTAATGACTGTGTCCTTGGGGGGGGGGCACACCATGTTACTCTTTTAAGGGGAGACTTCTTTATTCTCTGATACAGACAACACACTTGTGTTGCTTGGAGAAGACAGGGACAGTGTGTGAGGTGCTGGTGTCGGGGGAAGACAGTGGCTGCCATGAGAGTTAAGTCAAGCCTGCCCCCATGTGCTAGCCCATCTTTGCCAGCTGTGTGTGGCACAGCAGGGTTTTAGGAAGATACAATGTCATAGGTGCTGACTAGGACCCTTTAGGTCAAAGGTTGTGATGCTCTCTAACCCCCAGTCCGAGTTTATTCTTAGAAGAAGTTATTTTTAGAGATACAACAGCAGTAATAATAAAACAAAAAGATGAAGACAAAGAAATCACAGCACAAAACCCCTTTCCATGGTGACAGCATTTCTGAACTGGGAATTTCTGGCTCACTCAAGAGTGAGCAAGACCTGTCAGAGAGATGCAGCACAGGGAAGAGCAATAATCACATTTAAAACAAACAAACAAACAAACAACCCCCCCAAAACAAAACAAAAACAAGTCTTCTTTCAAAAAATTCTGACTGTGTGCCCTGCCTGCTCCACCTGCCCATGCACCAGCATCTCCAGGGCACTCTGAGGACACAGAAACCATGTCCTTCCTTTGAGATGCTGAGGGAATCCACAGAGCAAAGCCAGGCTCAGCATTTGGAACATGCCTGTCTAGGTTGGGGCTCAGTCAACTTTGTATTTTGGCTCAGTCACAAGGGCTAAAGAAGCGTGTTGTCACTTTCCACACACAGTCTCCCACACCCAAGTCCCACGCAGCCTCTCTCCTTCACTGTCTGCCCATGCTGGTGAACCCTTCTCTCTGGCTACTGGTGCCCACTTGCCCTGACTCTGCATGCCCTTGAGCTCCATCCTACATCAGGACTCCTGTACATGCTACATGCTGTCTGTTAAAGGTCTGAGCACAGAGACCTCCTGCCTGAACTCTCAGAGTACCTCAAAGGGGACATCGTCAGGACTGGTCATCTAAGGTGCATTTCCACTGTTTGATGCCTTGTGTTTGCTTGTGAATGAGTTGCCTACACAAAGAGGAACAGCCGACGATCCGATAACGGGTTGGAAAGGAAGCTAAGAGGCAGTAGGCAGTTGCTCTAAGAAGCTTCCCCTATCTGCACTTTCACACTGAACTGGAGATCTTTACAGGTAGAAAATGGCCCCTAAAGTTACATGTATCCCCTAATCATCAGAACCTCAGAATATGACCCTACTTGACCAAAGGGCAAATGTTACTTACCTTAGCTCATAAAAGGTGTGATTACCATGGGCAGTGGTTCCCTTTCCCAATGCTGTGTGACCCTTTGATACAGTTCCTCATGTTGAGGTGACACCCGGCCATCAAATTATTTTCGTTACTACTTCATAACTATAATTTTGCTACCGTTATGAATCATAATATAAATATCTGACATTCAGGATATCTGGTATGTGACCCTATGGGTAGTGGGGAGGAGGTCTCAACCCACAGGTTGAGCACTGCTGGCTTAACTGTTCAAGGAGCTGCTTCTCCCAGCGTTTCTGGATGGATGATAAGTGCTGTTTTGTATGTGCTCATTGGAGAGGCACACATACGCAAAGGTTTTCTGAAGCAAGAACAAGACAGACTGAATCAATCCAGCCACAAACCGTGAGGCGATGCTCATGTTCCCAGACCCTGAAAGAAGTGAGGAACAAATTCTCTCCTAGGGACTCCAGAGGGATAGCTACAGGATTGCACAAGAAGCAAATGGCACCCTCCACTGTGATCCCCTAGTGGCCCACTGTCCCTAAATGCAGAGGCAAACCATGGTGCTATCTTATCTGTCCCACCGCTGGCCTTCTTGAGGGAGGGACTGTATCTAGGAGATACAACTCCTCATCTCTCAGCAGACCCACTGGCAAAGAGTTTACTTCTTACTTCATATGTTGTCCAAATAAAGGCTGAAGAAAGGGCCAGCAGTTAAGAGTGCTTATTCCTCCTGCAGAGACCAGAGTTTGGGCCTCATTACCCATTCAAGCAGCCCATATACATCTGAAAATCCTGCTCTTGGGGAATCCAATGTCCTGTACTAGCCTTTGAGCAGATATCCACACTCTCCCACACACATGCTGACACGTACACATAAAATATAAAATCTTTCTAAAAATGCAAACAAATTATAATGTTTTCAGCCATTAGTCTAACCCTGCACATCTCTATTCTGCAAACCAGTCTTTTAGCCAAGGCTTGGCAAAGGACACATGTCTGCTGCTCCGCCTCCCAATGGCATTGCTGGTCCCACTCTTCCCTTCCATTTAGCCTGTGACCTTTAGAAATAATGGTAAGCCCCAGAAAACAAAAGGGCCTCTTCCATCTGGCTGTTCTCTTGAGTCACACGACTCACACAGCCGTGGGCCAGCCAGGTCAAAGTTCTTCCGTAGTCCTCCCCTGTGTTAACAAGCTGGAAGCTAAACAGCACAATGTCTTACAGCCTTTTCCTGAGCAGTTAATTAACGAGGGGATAAGCTACCTTGACAATCACAGAAGCAGGCAGCCTGGTCAAGAGGGATGGGATTAGTTTCCAAGGAGACCATAGGGAAGTGACAAGGAGAGCGGGCTTGCTGGGGGCTGTGGCTTCCTCAGCACTATGCCTTGCCTCATTCCCTTTCCATAGGGCAGAGCAGACGTGTGCCACACTTAAGGCAAGGCTGGGTTGGCCTGATACTTAGTTATCACTCAGTACGCACAATGAATTTAAAGGCTGCTCACAGATGGTGTGGGACAGACTGAGGGCCTACTGGAAGGCACAATGCCTGAGCTGACAGCCCAGGTTGGTAACATGTTCCAGAGAGTTCAATGAATGATCCAGAAATGTGATTCCACAGTGGGTGGGGCTGGTAACCTCAGGGAGCTGCAGCAGTTGCTAAGGCCAGGGGAAGGAGTCACGAGGAATGGCGTCATCTGTAGGATAGGCCAGATAGATCATCCTGCCCTGTCCTGCCCTTCTCTGGCCTGGTCTGGCCTGGCCTATTTTCATCATTTTTATTTAGTGCCAGAGAAAAACCACTAAATAAGCCAAAATGGGATCAGGGAGGATCTTAACAGAAGACCCAAGTTTGGTTTCCAACATCCATGTCAGGCAGCTCACTCTAGCTTCAGAAGAGTCAATGCCTCTGATCCCTACGACTACCTGTGGACCTGTGTATATGCTACCTACCTACCTACCTATGTACCTACACAACACACACACACCCACACACACACACACACAGAGATTTAAAATAATTTTTTTTAAAAAATTAAAAACTAAATAGGCACTTTTCCAGCCTCCCTTGCAGCTAGGAAATAGTCACATGACCTAGACTCAGCCAATCAGACACACCAGTCTGGGTATTGGAAAAGCAGTGCCAGCCAGCATGGAGACTTTGAGGAGGTGGATGGCAACTCACTTTTCTGGGGCAACAGTGCCGGGACATGTTTGTTTTCTGTGCTCAGGACCTAAATCCACTGTTGGGAAACTCTCATCTCAACATTATCACTTGAGGTCTTGTTGTTCTCATTCTCCTCTCATTTGGGCAAACAAAAATCTTGAGGCTCATGACATTGAATCACTGGTTCAAGGTAAGAGGGCTTGGCTTCGTGCCAGAATCCAGACCCGAACTGTTTTTCAAAGCACTTGTCCTAATCACTCACCACATCACTTCAAACACTATGCAGATCTGGAGACAACAGACTTGACACACCAGGGTAGGCAGAATCTTTGCTTTTAGGACAGAGGTTTTCAAACCTATGGACTAAGCCCAGCCTGGCACTGTTTTCTCAGACCTACTAATTCACATATAGGACTCCCAGAGACAATGAAATGCAAGGGGGCTTGAATCCTTTCGTAAAATGGCATACACACCATGTGACCCCCCGCCCCCCACAGCCTCCCATTTACTTTCAATCGTCTCTGTTGTGATAACTAACACAGTTTAAATTCTGTGTAAACAGTTCTGCTACACTGCATAGGGCATAATAGCAAGAAAGTTTGTACTGACTCGGTATATAGGTACTGCATGTCTAACTACACCACGCACGAACCAGAAGGTGGAGTCAAGGCTCAAATAAGGAGTCCTGGGGAGACTGAAGGTCTGTGACATAACAGGGCAGGCCCACATATCACTTGATGCACATGGCTGTACATAGAGCTTGGCACATGGCAAGCTTAAGTTCTGCTTTTCGGAACTTTCGGAGTTTTTAAAAAAGATATTCAATACAGAGGTGGCTAAATCAGTAGATGTGGGACTTAGATACAAAGGGCCACCTGTGCCATGTTGCTGGGTTCACATACCAACAGAGGAATTGGGAGTGAGGACAGAGACCACCTGTCTGGCAAAGTCTAAAATATGTACTGCCTGGTGCACATGACCATAGTTTGCCAACAGACCCCTGGACCCACAGGTACAATGAGTTTGTCCTGTCATTTAAGACACAGGGATCATCGTAGGGAGGAGCAGAAGTAACACCACCTTGCATAGGACAGATGAAGATGGGAAAACTACTCTCTGCAGCTTCAAACTTTACTTTGTAATCCAGGGACTGAACTAGGGCCTTGTGTACACTACGCACACATTTGACCACTGGCCTACATGCACCAGTGCATTTTATACTACGCACTTTTGAGGTAGGATCTTTGCCAAGTTGCTTAAGCTGGCCTTGAACTCGTTGTATGGTCCAGGTGGTCCTTGAACTTGTGATCTCCCTACTTCAGCCCCTGCAGTAGCTGGGATTGTCTAAACCTCCAGGTCTGTCCTCTCTCTGCTTTTTAAACATATATAGGCGAGGTGGCCTGGCACTTATTTGGTAGCTCTGGTTGGCCTTTACTACCACCCCCCCTTCCAGTTTCTGCTGATGGTTCACCCCCAGCGCCCACTCATCTCAAACAACACCCCGCTTCTTGATTTTATTGTATAACTGCTGATCCTACTCTGAAGTACATTTTCCTTCCAATTGATTTCCTAATGTTAAAAATACGAGTGCTGACTAATGTTGCCACAGACCAAATCTGACCAGTGCTCTTACATGAAGCGGGAGTGATTTTGAAAACATGCATGCCCCTCAATGCTAGGAACCAAATCCCAAACTAAATGTGACTGCTTTGTAAGCTATGAGAGGCACATGCTTCCCGGTTCCTTTTGGTCAGGGCACTGTAGGAAGAAATTCAAATATTAAAGGGAAGAGAAGCTGCAAAGAATAAAAGCAATTCCCCCACACCAGTCTGACCAAGCAGATAAACTGGTTCTCCAGTTCAGGTGGCTGTGACCTCCCCCTACCACTCTCTGGCCTGGCCCCTTGTGACATCATGTGTAACACTAATTCCTCCTAGCTCCCTCCATTGTGACAAATGACTTCCAGCTAGGATAATGACTTGCCTACCAGCATTGTCTTCACACTGCAACTACATCGCCCTGTCTTCCTTGTGCTGGGACACTACTGTCTTTCTTTCCAGTCTTCACTGCTTCACTCATGTCATGTTCCTTCCTGCCTCAACCCAACTGTGAGAACTATGTCCATCCTTCAACAGTCTGTTCAGGTCTCCTATTTTTTATATACAATGTTTTTGTAATCAGTGTTGATGAAACAAGACATACAAATAAATTTTCCTGGTTATAACACATGCTGTAAACACAGTACAGACAGGACTGGAGTTTACTGCCGATTCCCTCTGACCCCCTCCCCCGAAAGGCAAGCACTATTATCTATGTCTTGAGTATGTTTTTTTTCCCCCGATTCCTTTCTCGGCATTAACATATTTACACATGAGCTGGTAGGAGATATACAGTATATTTCACATGTCTTACACAAATGGGAATATCTTTGCTTTTTCCCCCTCATATAATAATCGCCACTGGAGATTTTTCTTCATTACTCCCTGTAGACAGAATGCATTCTTTGCCACTGCCACAGCTTTCCTCTTCTGATTAATATTTAGATTGTTTCCACCTACCTGAGAGTCAAATAATGATGTATTAAACATCCTATGTATGCCTCCTTGTGCAGGGTCTTTCTCTGGAGTATGTTATATGTTATTTTGCTTTCTAATTGTTTACCTCAGGGAATGCAGAATGCTTTCCCATCAAGTACTAGCAGTAAACACCTTAAGCTTTGCAGGCCAGCAGGTAGAAGCTCTGTCATGGCTATTCAGTTGTACCCCAGTGGCTGGAAAGCGGTCCAGTTATGCAAATGAATGGGCGTGGCTCTAACCTGATATACCTTTATTTGCAAAGGGAGCTACCAGACAGACTTTTGTTCAAAGCCACAATGTGCTCTCCCGTGGTGCCCTGCCTGCCAAGCAGCATATCATCAGTTGCTTCTGGAATATCTAGGCTTCATGCCATAGAGGGAATGGTCATGAGCATTCCAGAGCCTTGCCATGCCCATTGCTCCACGCACACCTATATAACTACAATTAGTCTCTTCATTAATTTAGTGAAGTAGCAGAACCAGCATGTCTATCATGTCCACCGAAACTGTATGACATTAAATATTTCTTTAGCTGCTCCTAGGTAAAACAGGACACCAGGTCGGTGAGATTTTTTGGTTTTGTTTTTTGTTTTTGTTTTTCTCCACTACCCCACAATGCTGTACAATAGTGAAAGGGAGGAAGAGTCAGAGTGTAGACAGGTCGGACAGAGCTAGTCTACCATTCATGCCCCACAAATCTGATGGTTCTGAAGGACTGACTATCTGCCAGGGAACATGCATAATTAGTTATAATGCGGATACAATTGCGATTGCTTCCACCGGGGCTTCTATGGCTTGGCACCTGAAACCAATGCTGAAACACTATCACTTAGCCTCTCTCCCTCGAGCATGCGCCTGTGTCCCGTGCATCAGGCCAAGGAACTGACTCCTAATGCCTTCTCTGTCTTCATGTTTGTCCCTCCCTTGGTCAGGCTCTTTGAGATGAGCTATTAAAGTGTAAGCAGTTCATCCATCAAAGAATAAAGTGATGGATGGATGGACGGACAGACAGTTATATGGGTAGACGGAAGAAAAAGAGGAGAAGAGAGAAAGGAAGAAAAACAAGAAAGAAACAGGATGAACAATTCTGCTGTGAAATGTGAATGCATTACTTTTTCAATTTATTGGACATACAATGACCTTTGTTTTGAGGGAATGAAAATTATTTCAAAGAGTGGGACAGTTGGTATTGGGGGTGGCTGTCGGGTTGACAATGGTACGTTATGCCTTGCTCTGAAGCTCCCCAATGTTCCCCAGATACAATCCCTCAGCTCTACTTTGCTTGGTCCAAACCTTTTCCACCAGTCACAACTTGGAGGATCAAGGATATTTTCCATTCTGCTTCATGGCAGCTGAAAAGCCAAGGGCTGCCAAGGCCAGAGTGTTTACAAAATATAAGTGGGGCCCTGTGGGGCCTGAGCCAGAGCCATTCAAAATGCTCCTAAATTTATTTTTTTCTTAAAAGAAAAATATACTTGACAGGTGTTTTCTCCTCATTTGAGGGAACCCTTCAGAGGAGTGAGCCCAGGGCAAGGAAAGTGATGTCCAGTGGGTAGTGCCAGGGCTTGGGTTGACTTTGTTTGTTTTGGAGAGTTACCTTCTCACACATGGATCCATGCTTTGGGTCATTATTCAGCCACAAATTAATGTAGGAAGAACGTCCATAGAGCCAAATGGCTAAGTGTCTATCTGTGTAGAAAGCACCTCATCTTTTTAAAGAGGGGTACCCTCTGCCCAAACCCCAAATGCATGTGCACACAGTGCACAAAATCAGGTGTGAATCTTCCCCTAACAAATGCACAGAAGTCTTTGTTTTTCTAGTAGAGGCAGGATTTTATTCCTGAGTTAGGGGAGATGTTTTTACAGCCTCGAACCAGAAGCTGAATAAATCCTGCTGTGCACAGAGGATTCCCTTTCAGCACCGGCTTCTCTACCTGTTCCCCACACCGAGTGATCCTGGTTACATATTTTCAACCCTGACAGTTGGAGAAAAGGGAGACGCTGTGTGCAGTTTACTAGATGTGACATAGCACAACACAGAAGGACAAAAGTCCAAGCAGCTGGAGCTGAGGATGCTGACAGGCCCACCTCAGATGTGCCCAACGATGTGAAGGTTAAGCAGGATGGCTTCTGGCAAATGTGTTATCTGATCGCTCGCCCTCCTTATTGGACATGGTCATAATAACAGGACAATTGTTCAGGCAGAAGTGGCCCGGTTCACATTTTTTCCAGCTTGTTTAGACTTTTCTCTCCCAAAGGGGCATTTCTTGGGGTGAGCCAGAGGAATTCTGATTGTATCTCCCTGTGGGCCACATTCCAGGGGGTAGACAGGTCACACACCTGGGCAGACAGGGATGTAGAATAGTGTGCTCCAAGGTCAGATGGCAGATACCTGCTCTACAACCAGCATGGAGTCTCGGGCTGCTCTCGGAGGCTTGCAACCTGTTTCGTAAATCCACTACTGTTGCATGGCCTTCTGGAAAGGGCCTGGAGGGCTTAGCTAGCCTCTTTCCCACCCCACCTCCTCTGGTTTTCTGCCTTCTCATTTTCATCTGCTCACCCGTACCTTATTTCTGAAGGAACAAATATCAAAGGAAATTATACCCTCGATGTGGAATAGACCTCTCAAATCACTGCTTGTATTTGCACAAAATAGATCCTTGTCAGGAACAGACACCCCAGCCCCAAGGCAAGACCTTGTAAAATCCAAGCTACAGGCAAAATGCTTAGGGTATTTCTGAGGCCTGTTCTGAGATCCGTGTTTGCATGACTTGTTCTCCTGTTCATCAGCCATGCAATGGTTCATCATTGCTACTCATACCTCCTCTGTTTCCCCTCTAACCCAGGGCTTCTCAACCTTCCTAATGCTGCAACCCTTTAATACAGTTCCTCATGCTGTGGTGACTGCCAACCATAAAATTATTTTCATTACTTCTTCATAACTGTAATTTTGTTATTGTTATGAATCATTATGTAGATATCTGATATGCAGGATATCTGATATATGACCCCTGGGAAAAGATCATTTGATCCCAAAGGGGTTATAACCTACACATTGAGATCCACTTCTCAAAATTCCTCTATATGCATTGATCAGACAGACATTGTCTGTTTGAGCACCTACTCTTTGCTCTCTGCAGCACTCAATGGTATCTGGATTTTATCTTTTCATCCATATCATAACCTTTGAACTGGAAATGATTCGTGGCCATGTTTGACAGGTGGAACAAGTGAGCCTCTAGATGGCCATGCAACTCTTTAGTGGCAGGCTGGGTTGAAACCCAGGCAGTCTGACTTCATATCCTATGCCTAACCACAGCAGAGGTCAACCAGGGAATGCTGGGTTCCATTTCAGTGTGTACACTGTATGCTGAGCAAGGCCAATAGGTAACACAGAGGGCAGTGACTGTGAAGTGGCCCTGTAGAAGTAAATGTTCTGGAGGGGAGGCAAAGCTCACCTGCTAAAGGACAAGGAAGGGAAGAGGTGCCACAAGGCTGAGATGACATGGAAGGTGAGTCACCAAGGGGGGGAGGACATCTGCCAAATGGTAAAGGAAGGGCTGGGTCTACCTGTTCAGCTTGTGAAGGAACTGCTTCCCTGATAAGCAAATGTCAGAGATTACAAACCTTGTCACCTGCTCTGCTTCACCGCCACTTACAGAGACACCCACTGAGCTTCCCTTGGCCACACTAACACTGACAACCTAGAAATCACAGACCAGGTTATGCTTGTCAGCACCAACAGCACAGTAGCACCAATCTAGTCCAATGCAAGAAGAACCAAGGAAGAAAAACAATTGTATAGCCTCTAGGCCAGTGGTTTTTCAACCTGTAGGTCACAACCCCTTGAGGGGTTCAAACTACCCTTTCATAGGAGTCCCCTAAGATCATCAGAAAACACAGATATTTACATGATGATTCAAAACAGTGCAATTACAGTTATGAAGTAGCAACAAAAATAATGTTGTGGTTGGGGGTCGCCACAACGTGAGGAAACTGTCTTAAAGGGTTGTAGCCTTAGGAAGGTTGGGAACTATAGACCTACAAAGTCAGTGATGGAATCCTGGGAGCTGGCTAGGGAGGAGAGCTGGCAAAAATGCTGGCTTGGCAATCAGCTTCAGTCCTGGCTCCATTAGATGAGAGACTCGAGAGCTTGGGCTCATCAGACTAGATGCTAGTGTTTGAATCTGTCTTCCTTGAAGACCCTGTGTTTAAGACTTATACTCAAATTTAGCATTTTAATGATCTCCGGTGAAGGGGCCTTTGGGGGATAATGAAGATCAGATGAGCTAATGAGGGCGCTCCCTCCATCAGGTTAATAGAGGCTTGGTAAGGGGAAGAGAAAGCTGAAGCATCAGGCAGCTTGCTCTGTCCCACCCAGTGATACCCTATGCAATGCTGTGATGGAGCAAGAAACCCGCCCCAGATACCAGTACCATGCACTTGGTTTCCTTGGCCCCAAAGATAAGAACTAAGTAACTTCTGTTCTTTATAAACTAACCTGCCTGTGGTATTTAGTAATAGAAACAGAAACATCCCAAGACATTAGATGAGCCTTTCTTAGTATGTTAATCAAATGGGGAACATAGTATACTTGGCGCTGGGTTCTTCTGGACAGGAAGTAAAGAGTGGCAATAAATGAGTTTTGCATATAAATCCTATAGGCAAGGGAATCCTATCAAGAGAGGAGCCAAGGATGTCAGTTCACGTTCTCACTAGGCAGAACAGAGAAACAGGAGGCCCAACAGAGGAAATGGTGTGAAGGGTCCCTTCCCATTCAGCCAACCTGTCAGGCCTTGAGGACAGAAGGATGGGGAGAGCATACCAGACCCAGCAGCTGCAGCCTGCTTCCCAACAGTCTGTCCTAGCACCCATCCTTAAGCCAAGTAACACGAAGTCAGTCTATCCTCCATGGTCCTGTGACCCGACCCAAGTCCCTTCATTGCTACCGAGAGTGCCAGGGAGAGTCCACCTCAGCAGGATTTCCGTACTCATCAGTTAACAATATGCTACCACAATAAATGCCATTTGCCAGCAGTGCCTGCTGGTGAGAACAGACTAGCTACTGTCTCTCCAAATGCCTCTTTGCTTGCAGGAGTTCATCCGAGATAACTGGTCTTGAGTTGGTTTTTTTTTTTTTTTTTTTGCTTGTTTGGTTGTTTGGTCTTGTTTTTTGAGACAGGGTTTCTCCATATAGCCGTGGCCATCCTGGAAATCACTCTGTAGAACAGGCTGGGCTCAAACACAAAGAGATCCTCCTGCCTCTGCCTCTGGAGTACTGGGATTAAAGGCAGGGGCCACCACCACCTGATGAGTTATGTTTGTTTTGACAAATGGCAACTTAATACGCATGACTTGGATTCACCCTGAATCCCACAGATGCTTAAAAGTAGTGCTTTCCTTTAAGGAATAGAGGAAATGTCACTGTGTAAGGGAAGAGCTGTGGACAGAGTGCCAGGGAGCAATGAGACCTAAGGTGGACTCCACAGAAGTGAGCCCAGAACAGCTCAAGAGGTCACACCAACATCACTGCTGAGTCCCTGATGGTGTCGTCCACAGGACAGAGCCAGGGGACAAGTGTGAGGCACAATGACTGTCAGGGGCTCAGGCTACTTCCTGTACCCTTCAATTGTGGCCTCTGGGAACAAGCTTGTAAAACTGTGGGCTGGGGAAAAATCACTCTGAGGACATACAGTCTAGTATGGCGGAAAGCTGATTCTTCATGGTGAGTTTCAAAAGCAAGTAGTCAGTAGATTCATTCCCTTGGGCTAGTACCCTCCTGTTAACAAAATAGAGGGACTCTATGTCTGTACGTCTGGGGCCTCTGTAGGCCATGACTGCAGGCCAAGATGTGAGGGTCTGCACATCTTTCAAGGCCAGGCTGCGACTAATTATGGCCTGAGGTACAGAGATCTTCCAAAAGCACAGGTTGTCATTCCTCTTCCATCCAGGCTATGGGAGGCCAGCCACAAGCCTCTGGAACTGTGGCACCCAATGGCAAAGGCAATGAGACTCGGGTCAGAATGAATGAGCCTTCGCTGGCCTTGTGCCTGGCCCTGCCACCAGAGTGGACCTGCCACTTGCTGTATTCTGTGCTGGAGTTTTCTCTAGACAGGTCTGTGAACCCTGGAGACATCCATTACTGGGGCTGGCCACAACTTGTCAGGGATCCTGTTACTCCGCAATCCAGTTCCAAAAACAATACCAGGCTTGATATATTAGCCCTGATTAAATTGGCCTGTAACATGCTTCTCACTTAATTCGCCTATTTTTCTTCTTGCCTTTGCAACTCTGGGCTCCACCTCTCACAGCCCTGTTACCAAGAACCCTTCCATTGGATCTGAACTAGGTGCACCCATGAAGCTGTGTCCACAGGGAGCCAGTGTATATACATAATTACCTGCCTTTTGTGAGCCTCTACATATAACCCTCAGTGAGGGAAAGCATCCCAAGGACCAACAGTAGGAAACAAGCAAACTCTGGAGAACTCCGCAGGAGAGGAAGCTCACACTCAGGCACAATCATATTTTCCAATTTCCTCTTGTATATTTTCCCTGACATCTCAGCATAGGGTAACTCTGATGAGGATTTCACCTGTCAAAATGTAAAGGCCTTAAACCCAACAGCCAACTTCACATAGGGGTCTTATTTAATCCTAAATCAAAGAGCCATTGAACGAGCGACGAACTCCCATCCACAATATGGATTGGAGGATCGGGTTCCCAGGAGCTGATTGTATGCATTCATCCCAATTTGGGCCCGACTTCCATCACTACCATCTTCTTCTGGTAGGGAACTCCAGAGAGCTTTTCTCTTAGTTTGGAGGGGTCGACGTGGCAGACCTACCCTGCCTCCCCTGTCTGGTTTCTTGGTGACAACAACAAGATCCATCTGGAAGGCAGACAAGGTTGTCATAGCCCAGTCAAAAACCAGCAGCTCAAAGGAAACCTAAAGTCGATAGGAAGAAACCTACAGAGATTCCCGTGTTTAGAGGCAAAGCGGGCCTGCCCAGTGTTCTGGGTCCGCCCCTCTATCATGTGCCCTTCTTTATGGGGTACAACATTTTGAAAGAGCAAGCACAACATTTGACTGTCAAGAGAAGAATTAGTGTCTCGGAGAAGCACGGGGTACAATTGTATGTAATTGTTTTATGGGCGCTGGCACAGGTTCAGGGGAGAATGGGTTTTTAATACCGAATCTTTCCATTTCTCTTTGTTTTCCTGTGATTTGTGGGCTTGGTGAATGGCAGGTTTCTGGCAGATCTGCAATTCCGATTTCCCCTTTGTTTTCTCACGCTAGTGGAGTTCAGGATTTCTTTTATTTTTTTTTCCATGAGTCACAAATACTGTTTAATGGGAGTGGGAGACGGCTTCCCCCTCTTCCTCCCCCAGAGACGCATCGTTTGGTTAAACCGCACATAAATTTAACCTCTCTCCAAAGAGCCATTAATGTTTCTAATGCACATATATGTACATGCTCACACTGATTAAGAAGGCCCCCCTTTTCCCTTTTTAAACCATGCAACTAGTTGGGGTCCAACTTCCCGGCAGATTTCTATGAACAGGGCAGTTTCCAGCAAAGACAAGCAGAAGGACCATGCCTGACTATGTGGAAAACACAATTTCTACCAAACAGCACTGTTATCAGCAGTGAACTTGCCTTCAAGAGTATTCTGACATAGTTACACTGTAAGGGGGTCCTTATGAAGTGCACGCAGGTTTGGTCTCCAGTGTGGTGATGCAGGAATTGAGAAAATCCTTGAGTGGAGCTGGTAGGGTGAACTAAAGTCACTTACAGTATGCCCTTAATAGGAATGCAAGACCTCAGTCCCTAGCTACCGATTTCATAATGTGTGACCTCTTCCCTGTCATTATTATCCACAACAAAGTGACATGTCAGGGGACTCCTTGCCAGATCCAGTAAAAAAAAAAAAAAAAAAAAAAAAGACCATGGTGACCCCTAGATATGTGACATGTGAGCTAAATAAACTTCTTCTTTCTATAAAGTTGGCCTGTTTTGCCTATTATATGATAATAGCTTTTTTTTTTTTTTTTAAAAAAAAAAGACTAATCTGGAGGTCATTATTATATAAACCAACAAGCTCCAGAGCAAAGAGAAGCAGAAAGACCAAGATTCAGGGATTGTGGTTGGCAGCCTCCTATTTGTATTAGAATGTAGAAGCCACAGTATGGGGGACAGATGGCAGAACACGTGGGTGCAGGGATGTCTATAATACTATGAGAGACAATGCTGAGGTCTGTGCTTCAGGCGTGAAAGGGGGAAAGAGCGAAGCTGTTCTGTAGAGATTTCCTTCTGACAGGAACTTCTTCATTTAGCTCATTTAGGGCCAAGTGGACAGTCATTCTGGTCTCAAAATTATTGGTTCAACATATACAATCAATACGCCAAAGAAACAAACAAACCACAAATCAGACATACGAAACAACAACTGTGCCAGTGTTAAGTGCAGTCATCATGTGACCCTGACTCTTTACCATCTTCTCCTTAACCCCATTCCTAATGCTACTGCCCACACCCCAAAGCCTTAAGTCATGCCATGTTCTAGGCCTCATGGTAAACACTGACAGTTTACTGGCTTGCTTTCCAGGCTGCGTCAGAACAGCTGCACTGAGATGCCACCCACCCGTCCACACACTCAAGTTCCACGGAAGCGGAGTCTTTCAGCTCCGGCTCTCTCCACAAAGCACTCTGGGAAGATGGGTTTCTCTAGACTCTTCAGCCAAGCTCCGCTTCCCTGCACATTTCCAAGGTCACCCGAATCTAGGGACAAGCCATAGGAATAGGTAGGATGTTGCCAAAAATGTCAGAGGAGGCAGCACCTGTCGCTCCTAATCCAGGGCTGCCTGCCCTGTGCAGGAAATGGTCCCTGCTGGGTGTCCTTGCAGACACTTCAGCCAGGCTCTGGTTTTCTCCTAATTAGTGCTGAGCAAGCGCCACAGTCTCTGCCTCCTCTTGGCTGCCCATATGGCTGGACCCTGCCCCTCAAGGCTGGCAGGAAAGATGAGTGAGCCTGTCTGTCTCCTTTCTCTTCTTCACAGACCAACCACACGGTCCATTTCCCTCCTAGCCCAAGCTTGCACAACCAACCCTGTCTATCCACAGGCTCTGCATCCACAGCATCAACTAACCTTGAACTGAAAAACATTCGGAAAACAATTGCATCTCCACTCAAAGGCCCAGCCCTTTTCTTTTGGTCACGATTTCCCTAAGCAATGGCAGTATATGGTGACTAGTTTGATACGTAGCCTAGAGATGATTAGGATATATGAGAGGAGGTCAGTCCTTACAGCCTGTTCCCCTGTATTCTAAGGAACAATTGCACTCTGGAACCTAGAACCTAGGAGTGTTGGAAGAGGTCTGAACAGAAAATTCAGCTCCCCTCCCACGTTTTCCTGACCTCACTGCACTTACTTCTCTGCTCTACTGAAATGCTTAAGAGCTGTGGCTAGGCCCATTTTCCGGTTTCTTAGAGCTATAACCTTGGTCTTTCATTCCAAGTAGATGGAGACATGGGCTTGACATTTCTGAAACCCCAGAGAGAACTTCTTCTAAGATGTGGGCCTTGTGTATCATAAGGGGACTGCTTAGATTTCTGTCTGGGGATAACTTCTCCCATGGGTGGTGGCCCCAGGAAGGAGGCCACTGTAGAACTCCACAGAATGACAGACCCAGGCCCCCAGCCACGTCTTGGATCACAGGAGCCTGGGAACACAATGGGAATTAGAGCCATCTTCTCTGTTTGGGTCTGGCTACAGATGCAGGAAATACAACCACCTGGCTCTCATCTCTCTGGCCAATGAGATTTTAATTCCTCCCAACTCTCCTACTTCAGGACTTGGCTCACACCGTGTCCTTTGCCTGGATTCCTGTGCCAACTGCCTCCCAGTGTGGTCTTAGCTGGCTTCCTTTCCTCCTCCTCTCTGCTCATGTATTCCTGCTTCTGAGAGCCTGCCCGGTCCTCACTGGCTGGCTCAAAGGCAGCTCTGGGTTCTTCTACTGCCACACCCCATTCACCCTTCAGGTTTACACCAGCTGCAGTCTCCACTCACCATATCCCTCTCTCTCCCACCACACTCATGGTTATGTTTGGTTACCATAGAGTGTGGTACCCAGTGGACCTTAGTAGAATAAATGGGACAAGTGCCTTAGGCAGAAGGCAAGACAGTTGTACTCATTGATGGAAGGCTATGGTGGAAGACAAGATCCTCCAGGGTCAGGCAACTTGAGCTCAGGTCTCTGCTATGACATTAAGATGTGGGAACCATAACATTTGACAAAAGAGCCTTGGAGGACTCATGCACAGACTAGGCACAGCATGCTCCAAGGGCCAACAGGAAGCCTACTACTACTGGTATGGGGTCCAGAAGGATTTTTCCAAGTCACTCCTTCAGGCTATGGAAGATGCCAGGTTGGGGGGTGTGACAGATGGAAAAGAAGGGCAAAAACCAAGATGGGATAGCTTATAATTAATTAATTACCATAATTAATTTGTAACTATTGCAAGTCTGAAAAAATGGCATCTCCCAACTGTACATTTGTAACCCAAGGTCTCTGAGACACATAGAGTACTTGTCCATTTTTCATTCCTGTAACATTTATAAGATTAACCTTAAAAATGAGAGGTGAGGGGGCGGGGCATATCCAGGCCTACAATTCCAGAGATCAGAGGTCTAGATGCCTCATTTTGTAATTGCCTTCTTGTTGGCAGTCCTACTGTAGTAGTGCATAAGTATCCCATGGCAGAGAGTGTAGGTGTCTTATCTACATGTCTGTCCTTATAACGCCACTAGGACTCCATACAGATGACCTTTGTCTAAACCTAGATCTTCCTAAAGGTCCTATTCTAAACACTGCAGGCAGATCTGTGTGGCAAAAGGAGTGGCTAGCACCCTCTGGCATGTGCGTTTGCACGTCTATGGCAGGTGACCACCATACTTCTGAGCCCACTGGCACCTGTCTTTCTATGATTTCCTTCCCCTTGAGTGAGTCTAAGACCTATAATAATATGACAAGGCAATTATCTTTTCCCTGAGCAGTTAAGGTAGGAAGAGTTTCATTTCTGATTCTGTTACACAGCAAACAAGAGACCCTGTGGTTTCGTTTGTTTGCTTCAGACTGTGTTCAAGGACTGGGGGAGGGGGGATTCTCCTTGCTACTAGATACAGCAAGGTATATTGACAAAGCCACATAGCAAGGAATGGTGAGTGGTCGCCAGAACATGAGAGTGGCATCTAGACACCAGGCAGTGGAATGAAGGTCCTTCAGTCACATAGCCACAGAAACACGCATATTTATATATTTTGACAGATCTCCTTTCGTGGAAAGAGATGCTTCCCCAGTAAAGCCTCCAGCTGAAAATGTGGTCCACTCAATACTGAGCTGAGAAGCCTGGTCAGCTGTGCCCAGTTCCTGCCCCACATAAACTGTAAGGTAGTATATGTGTAATGTAAAGCTTTGAAATTAGTTGTAATTTGTCACGAAGTAAACAAATGTAGCCTCCAGGTCTCCAATCCCTACTCCCTCTGTGTGGAAGGGAAGAGCAAAAAGACACTCAAGAGACTTTTTTGTTTTGTTTTGTTTTGTTTTGTTTTTGAGACAGGGTTTCTCTGTGGAGCCCTGGCTGTCCTGGAACTCACTCTGTAGACCAGGCTGGCCTCGAACTCAGAAATCCGCCTGCCTCTGCCTCCCAAGTGCTGGGATTAAAGGAGTGCGCCACCACTGCCCGGCTCAAGAGACTTTAAATACCACGTCCTCCAAGACTCTAGCTGTTTCCTCCTGCCCCTGCCTTAGGTGATCCAACAACCCACCCCCACCCCCACCCCACACACAGTCTGCTCTGTGGTAGCACGGAGGATACTGGGGGAATCTTTTCTATTTGCACAAGGATCCCACTCACAGACCCAGCATTCTTTAAGCACAGGGCCTCAACTGTCTTTCTGTTCTCTCTCTGTTCTTTGCCAGATAATTCTGGAAAGCTTCCAGATTGTAAAAGCACTGTGAACTGGCTACTGGCAAATGGAGGCACCCCCTGTTCCTGTCCTCGTGGAGAGTCTAATTTGATGGGAAAACACCCCAATATAAGTCACATACTTACTTGAGCATCGTGGCTGTGGGTGAGTGCCTGCAAGATTCTAGAAGTTTCCTTGAGAGGAGGGTGTTTACAATGTTAAAGTTAGGCAGGGGTCACCCAAACCACAGTGTCTATAAGGACCAGGGCTGGGAGTGGTGTATGTGTGTATGTGTGTGTGTGTTGTTGCAGAGCTGCAGGAAGGCTGTAATACACAGCAAAGCCTGCAAAATTTAGAAGAGATGCTTACAACACCTGCTCTTAGTGGCACTCAGAACTTACCCCTGCCCAGATCTTGAGTTTGCAACTCTTTAGTCCAGAACTATGAGGCAATATATTTCTAGTTTTTGTTGTCTTTGTTTTTTTTTTTTTAAATGCCACAGAGTTTATGGCCCTTTGTGAAAACCATCAAAGACAAGAAAAACACAAACAGGGATGACTGCATGGCACTGAAACCCTAGTAACCAGAGCAGCAGCATGTTTGGTTGGCTGAGTACCACAGCTTTTGGAGACTGGATGTAGCAAGCAAAAGTGCATACTGGGAAGGGAGATGGTGTCTGAGATCCCAGGGGAAACAGCCGCCTCTCTAGCTCCGAGTTCTTAATGTCAGGGCTGAGGGGATGCTGTGTATGAGCCTGCTGCACTACCAGGGTCTTCTGGTCCAGGCACTGGGAGCTTTGGTAGATTTCAGATGTCTTTTTCAGTCCCAGCATTTGTTGTGACAGTGGGAAATAGAGGGCCAGCATTTTTTGTGTCTCTGTGCCCCAGGCTGAAGGCTCAGCTGTGGGGAGACACACTGGGTCTGTGCATAGTGGCTCCCTTTGTCCAAACACACAGCACATAACAACACTTCCTCAGTGCCCGCCTCCTGATGCTGGTGATAATGGTGGTGACAGGGAGGGACTTTCAGCCTGAAGGTCACAGAGTCGTGGAAAGAGCTCAGGGTTGGAGTCTAAAATCCTGGGCCTTCTGTCTGTCAGCTGTATGACCTTGCTCAAGTTCTTTAGTAAAGTTCTCTGTCACCACAGAAAAGAGAACACCCAATGTCCACACGTCCTAGACCTTTGTTATATTTTTGTGTCTCTCTCTTCCCTCTAGACAGGTGCTTCTCAACCCATGGGTCAAGATCCCTTCGGGGGTCAAAAGACTCTTTCACAGGGGTCCCATATCAGATATCCTGCACATCAGATATTTACATTATGCTTTATAACAGTAACATGTTATAAGATTTATAATTACAATTATGAAGTAGCAACAAAATAATTTTATGGTTGGGGTCATCACAACATGAATAACAGTATTAAAGGGTCACAGCATTAGGAAGGTCGAGAACCACTGCTCTAGACCAACAGCATGACTGTGACCCCTGTACCCTGTTCTCCCCTAGTTTTCCAATCCATAAATTGGGGAGGACAGTAGCAATATAGATATCTTCTCGCCATCTAAGTCCACCCTTCATCCTCTGGCCTTCCCAGAGCTCTAAAGAGGTTCACTTATACAGACTGCAATGCCAGCTTCCTATGACATCTGGCTTCCCATGACCTCTGGCTTCCAGCCGTTTGTAACCACTGGGAGTCACAGATAGGAAGAGACCAAGAGGGAGGAAAGTAGGCATCATTCATGTCCTCTTCCCTTCTGGGCTGGAGTTGGAAGTGTTAGGCTACTATATACTAAATCCACTACACACACACACTATTCTCTATTAAATGAGCTCTCTGGCTCGACCATCAGACATGCATATATACCTACACCTATAACCCATTTAGATCTTCGTATATATTCCCTTCTTTAAACATTGTTTACAAGACTTAACGATATAAAAATTCACTATTTGAACTATCCTTAAACATTCAACTCGGTGGCATTAAGTACATCCGAAATCCCACCATTATCCATCTCTAGGACCTGTTTCATCTGGCAAGATTGAAACCGTGTGACCTCTAAGCAATTGTTCCTCATTCCTTGTCCCCGCCCCCGACCTCTGCTAACTGCCATTCCATTCCGCATCCTGGCCTTGTGAATGTTTTCCTCTAGGTAGCTCCCATAACTGGAATCATAAAGCATTTGTGCTTTTGTGGGTGGCATATATTGCCACATTTGTCAGAATTTCCTTCCGTCTTAAGGATGAAGAATCTTGTATTACATCTCTCTGCCATGTTTTAGTAATCCATTTGTCCCTGAGTTAGCCTGCTGTACACATGACAATACAACTGCTGTTGGACTCTCTTCAATTCTTCTTCTGAGTATTCCATGTTACCCCCCCATCCATAACACATACCTACTTCCCTGTGTCATGTTGAGTAATAACCGAGTGAACACAAACATCAGTGTCAGAGGCCTGCTGAGGACTCCATATGCAACGTCTATAGCAATTAGGAAGACTTCACAGTGTTGCAGACTGAGGAGCGATCCCTCTTCATCCTAACATGAAGTTGAGCCCCAGCTAAACTATTCTGCTTTGTCTTGTTAGGCTGGCACCAAGTAATGGCATTCTAGAACACAAGCGTAAATGTGATAGGACTAGGGTGCAGCCCTGCTCAGCTCAACCACACAAACGGGCCCCACCTAAGTCTGTATGCTCTTCTCCAAGTGGGTGGGCACGGTCTAGAGAGATCCTGGCAGCCTCATGGTAACAGCAGCAGCAGCTCATTACTCTATATGTGGTCCAGAGGTTGGTGGTAGTGTTTCCATACTGTCTTACAGATGATGAAGCCAGGAGAGTGGCTAACTTGCCTAAGAAGCCGCAGAGGCTAGACGTGGACCTAAGCTTCAAGTCTGCCCTGAAAACTGACACTTCTAAACAATGTACAATCCCTTAAACGGATGAACGAGCCTTGGCAATGAAATCTGTCCCTAAGTACCTCAGCCTCAGCCTAAAATCATGTTGCTGGAGTGTATACAGTTAATGGCTACACCACAGAGATGTCCTGGGTTGTCTCTCCATCACTGCAGTGCATTCCCCAGTGATGCAGGCTAGAGAGAGGGACAAAAGTTAGAGGACACAGATCAGATTAGATGCATCTTCCTCGGCCACCTCTATGCTGCTTTGGTGTCTTTTCAGAGGCAAGGTCTGCCCAAAGCACCTGAGGAGGAGGCAGGGACTGATGCTTCTCCCAGGCTCCACAGCAGTAAAGCCAGGATTACTCACTGACATTACAGCTGGCGGCCTCCGGCGCCTGGCACCCTTTAAAAGAACGCCGTGGCAATTTTCCAGCTAAATTCTCCCAATTAGGCAGTTAGAGAAACATTATCCACCCCAGGATGAAGTTGATGAAATGAAGGGGGAGGCTGGAGGAGGAAAAGGCTAATAGTTCTGAACTGCAGCCTCCAGCCAAGTGAGCACATTGTGTGTGGGGGGGGGGGGGGGGGCTCTGAGTTCAAGGAGAAGGTTCTGCAGGGCACTTGGATCGGGACAAACAGGTCACTCATTCACCTTGGCCACTTGAAAGGTCTCATTACAAAAACAAGGAAGAGGAAGCATCCTCGGAAATTCTAGAACTTTCTGGTCTCCGGTATACACTGAATAGGCAGAATAGTCAAGTCGAAACTGGAAAGAAGGGTGTCTTTCCAACCACAACTAGACATAAAGACTGGGGAAGCAAAGGGCATGACGAAAAGATAGGATGTGCTGTGGGCTATAATTCTGACCCTTCACTCACAGCTGTTCCCAGAGTCCCCAGCAGCCCGTACATTTTTCATTTACAGAGTCATTCTCCCTTATGTGTAGGCATTCCACATCCACCAACACATGTAATTCCCACAACCTCCCAGGGAAGTGGGTCTTCCCGCTTTCTCCAGTTTCCACAGGAGAACAAAAAGCCAAAGAATGTACAAAAGCCAAGAATGAAGAGACCAAGCCAAATAAATACACAGTCCTTAGAAGCGGCCGGGATTTCACGCCCAGAATTCCAAGTCATCAAGACACATCTAGCCAATGATAAAGATAACACACTGAGCTTGGTGCCAAGCTCCAAACCAAGAATGTCTGATCCTCAAAACGGTTTCTGCAGAATAGGACTCATCTCATTCCATACTGCCGATGAGAAACATGGGCTGAGGATGGCAGAGCCTGCCTATGACTGGACAGTGTGGTGTAACCTAATCCTTGCTTGAGCTAGTGTCACAGATCACCTTGCAAGGCAGCTTCTTCTTGGGACAAGGTCTATCTGAACATCAGCACATGGCTCTCTGAGGGGCAGAGAAGATGCCTGTTTTCA
This sequence comes from Rhynchomys soricoides, assembly GCA_019843965.1. Classification (NCBI taxonomy): domain Eukaryota; kingdom Metazoa; phylum Chordata; class Mammalia; order Rodentia; family Muridae; genus Rhynchomys; species Rhynchomys soricoides. The sequence continues at coordinate 10,289,469 of JADRCH010000008.1, forward strand.
GGGTTCATATTTCATAGATTATGTGAACAAGTTATATGCTACAATGCTGGAAAATTAGAGAGAGAGAGACAGATGGAGAAGGAGAGGGAGAGAGGGAGAGAGAAGGGGGAGAGACAGGGAGAAAGAAAGAGAGAGGACAGAGAGAGAAGGAAAGAGGGATGGAGGGAGAGGAGGAAGGAGGAGGGAAGGAGGGAAGAAGAGACAAACACATGCACATGCATGCGCGCGTGCGCACACACACATGCACACACACACACACACACAGAGAGAGAGAGAGAGAGAGAGAGAGAGAGAGAGAGAGAGAGAGAGAGAGCGAGCCCACACAAGAGTACTAGAGTGCACCACTGGCCAGCCCATGTATACACTTAGAACTGGCAAGGACTGAGTGAAAAGGACTTAATCAGTTCATCACCACAGAGCAAAGATGAGAGACAGCAAGTGTCTGAGGGTCCAAGAGCTCTCTGCTCTGCTTCTCACTAAAGGGTTGGACAGGAGCCAATAAACAAGCATGAAAACCACAGTGTGTAGGACCTGGATGTCTCAAAACAAAGAAAGTAGGGAGCCAATAAATATTTGAAGCCAAGGGGTCAAGATGTAGCTCTAGGGCACTGGTTTTCCCCCATCCTAATGCTGAGACCCTGCAGTACAGTTCCCCATGTTGTGCTGACCCCCAACTATAAAACTGTTTTCGTTGCTACTTCATAACTGTAATTTTGCTATTATTATAAATTATAACATTAAATGTCTGAATTTTCTGATGGTTTTAGGTGACTCCTGTTGAAATGGTCATTGGACCCCCAAAGGGTCTCAACGCACATGTTGAGAACCACTGCTCTAGGATGAGCAATGTGGTCATGGTGATCAGGATGGATGAGAGGAAAGACTGGAACCCCAAACTCATTGTTAGTGGGGCTGATAAAACACTATGAAGGCCAAGCTGGCAAAACCTGGTGGTTGAGGAGAAAGTAGCACCAGTCACTGTTGCCATTCTGAAGATGGCCCAAGTGCATGAGCTTTCTGATAATTATGCTTGCTTCCTTCTGCCACCAGTATCTCTTCCCCTCAACAGAGGTCGGAGGTCTGAGGGAGAACCAGGCCCTTTGAGGCTGTCTTCCAAGAAGAGCTTCATCTGCTTAGAACCAGAGCTGGGAAAGTCTCGAGGCTGGCACTGATTCCTGTCCTTGGGTGCCCTTAGCAAACCCAGTCCAGTTTACAGAAGATCCACTGAAACACCAGGGACAGTTGATTTGTTGAGGTTTCCCTGGGTCAGCTTCAAAATCCAGGGAGACTTCCAGGTTTGTATAGCCCTTGAGGAGAGGCTTCCTCCTCATTCCTCAACACCTAAGATGGGGCTAATAGCTCGAGGAATGCGCTCATCCAGGGACACACAGAAAATCAGAGGCTGCCTTGGTCTACAGTTACAGCATCTCCTATGAGGGGCTGGGGCAGCCATACTTTCTAATTAATGATACAGGGAAGGTACCAACCATGCCGTGAGTGTCGGCCATCCTAGCACATCCATAAACAGCAAGAAAACATGACTTTACAAACCACTAGGCTACAGAACTTGACAATGTACTTACAGTCTATAAAAAGTGAGGCTCTGTGCCCAGCCTTGGGGAGCTGGGAGAGCCAAACAGGAAGTGAGTGAGCAGAGACCACATGGAATAACTTCCTCCAGGCAGATCCACAGCCCTGGACCTTTTGAGATAATTACTGTAGTCCTTTCTCCCCAGTCTTTCCCTACCCCCAACAGCTCCCCTTGCCAGCCAGATTTCGCCTATAATTTTGAAAGCCGGTGGATATATTTCATTGGGAATTGGCTCAGTCCTGCCAGGAAAAGCAAATTCAGGACAGAAGTAGTGGGATTTGGACACAATGGCCATGCTAGCTGCTGCCAGCCCCAACTTCATCTCAAACCTGATGTGGGAAGGAAGGTGTTCAACAGAATTCTGTTTGCTTCCAATTGCCAAGGAATCTGCTGCGAGGGCCCTCTATTCTATGGGAATGCCCGATACATTTTCTGCCCTGCCACCCAAAGAGGATTGTGTTCTCCTAAGAAGAGAACACCCTTGTGCCCTCACACATGATGGGCTCTGACTACTGCCCTCGAAGGCAGAAGATGGAACAGACTTAATGGAAACTCTGGGCTCTGTCCTGTGTTCTTCACATGCCACAGGGATTCCCATACATGAGTTGGCACATGAAGGCCAAACTGACAGAACCCGGTGGTTGCCACTCTGCTGAGCCCGGTGACAAGAGAAGCTCTTGGCTTTTCCACATGGAAATTCTTGATGCACAAACGTCTATCTTTCCATGGTGTGTGACAATAAATAGTGAGAGGTGTGAGCTAGGTCGGAACATTTTACACTGATCGTCCTCTTGGGTTTGGCTCCCATATCACAGTGGCTGGTGATGCCCTTCAAAAAAATTTTTTAAAAATATTTATTTTACTATTTGGTATGCATGACTGACTGTTTTGCCTGCATGTATGTTTGTATACCACACGTGTTTCCGGTGCCCATTGAGGTGAAGGTCAGAAGAGAGTACTGGATCTACTGGGACTGGAGTTACAGATGCGCTGCCACATAGGTGCTGGCAATCCAACCAGTCTTTTGCAAGAGCAACGAGTGCTTCTAACCTCGAGGTCATCTCTCTAGCACCCCGAAAGTGTCCTTTTCATCTTGGGAGGGTTCCATGGCTTTTGATGGCTCAATTCCTACCTTTAAATCTTAGGTAGACCCAAGGCATGAGCAGCTGTCACTCAGGAAGAGGGGCTGAGGAGGAGAGCTAAGCTGGGCTGAAGAGTCAGGCATTTGGGTCAACCACATCTGGGAGATTTCAGAACTTCATAGAACTTGGGGTGAAAGGAACAGCTGATAAAAGGGTGGTTTGTCACCTGAATTTGCAAGAACCTGTCATCTGTATACATGTTACTCCAAGAGTGACTCACTTAGAGCAGGAAGTACACTGGTCACCTTTAACCTACAGCTGCATTTTCAGTTTCTCCCTTGGGTTATTCCAATTTGGCTAACACCTCAGAAGATAGGAAGGGACCCCAAAGATTTAAAACAAACAAACAAAAAACAAATAAAACATCCTCATCTTAACATAATACTTAATCTCAAAGCTTTTAATTCTCACTTTCTAAATTAAAAAGCAAACAAAAAGCCAGGGTCTCATATATAGTCTGAACATGGCTTAGAATTGCCTATGCAGCCCAGGTTGACTTGGGAGTTTCTGATTCCCCTGCCTCCACTTCCCAAGTGCTGACAACACAGGCATGTGCTACCTCAGCCAGTTTTATGCCTTGCTGTGGATCCAACCCAGGGCTTCATGGAAGCTGGAGAAGATCTCTGCCAACTGAGCTTCATCCTCATCCCCCAAGTAATTGACTTTGGAAAATTAATTCGATACAGTCAACTACACTTACTCCCAAGCATTCAATTCATCCCCAAGTCTTACAAATGGCTTGTCTGGTGTGGTGGCCCCAAAGCCTGTGTTCTAAACCATGATACACACAGACTGTCTCTACAGCTTTGAAAAGCATCAAAGCTGAAATGCACAGAAGTCAAAGGCTCTGCTGACCCTGAGCCAAAGTCGTGAAATTCCACCCAAACAGAGTTCTTGGGCCTGGCCTTGAAGATGACCCCTGGAACCGATCCAATACTAAATTGCCCAAAGGAAACTTTGAGTAGATTGGGCTCTTGTGACTCTCCTAGGAAACAGCACTGGCCATAGATTGAGTTCTGAGCTTCATGGTGGTTTGATAAAGGGGCCTCTCTAGGCACTGAACCTATTATGTTGTTAATGACTAGAGACTGTTAGCATGCTGATTAATGCAGTTATTGTTCAGAACAATGATCAACCCAGCAGGAAGGACCAAACGCAAAGAAATAATGCCTAATCACTCTGGAAGGAACTACCAGGTGATGTTTATTTCATGAGAACTGGAGGAAAAGAAAGACACAATCATTTTTCCTTGACACCATTGTTTTTGTCCAGCAGGTGGGCAGCTGCAGTGGGGAGCTGGTCCATATCTGATTTCAGGTGTACATTCTTCAGATAGTGGAGAAGGAGGAAAGGGACCAGGATCTGAGCCACCAGCCCAGCTATGCTCTCACTCTGTGACCTCCCATCTTTCCTTCCAACATCTTTCTCCAGAGCAAGCACTCACCTGAGCTGTGAGGTAATTCATTTCCTTGTGACTTGGATGGTTTTCCCTAAGCACTGCCAAGTAGAAATGGCTCTTAATTATGTCAACTCATGAAACCACACTAAAGACGACTGTATCACAACGCTCATTTGTCATATTATTTAACGAACAGGGGAGGGGTCGCTGACAGGAGGCCAATAAAAGCCCTTTCATCAGAAAGTACTCGGTGCCGAGCCGGGTTCCTCAGCTTTCAAAACCAGCCTGTTTAAATGCCTCTTCCATGTCCAGAAGGAACCAGAGCAGAAGTAAGGACATTATCTACTTAAAGGGCTGTAAAGACAGAGCTATCTTTCTCCTATGTAAAATTAGACTTAATTTGATCTTTCAGAATGTACAGTTGGCCTCCATATAGTGAGAGGGCTCAGCTCGAAGTGGATAGCATCAATCTGGAGAAGAAAGAGAGACCTGATTTGCTAGGCTCTCTCCATCTTTCTCAGAGTAGCTCCTGGGACCCTGCTTTGGCGATCGCTATCAGTGTGACACGATTTCTACCCGGTGCCACTCAGCAGACTTTCACCTGTGGTCCATGAGGAGAGCAGAGAGTGACTGTGAAGATGCTGTCTGAAGATGGAGGGGATCATAAACTGAGGACTGTATGTGGCCCCTAGATCAGAAGAGGGCAAGGATGCAGATTCTCTCTTCTTCTTTGGAAGTATGGACCTGCCTGTAGGTTGACTCCAGCAATCCATTTCAGATTCTAAACTGCAGAATTCTAAGATACCGCTTGTGTTACTCCGACCCACTGGTGATGTGTTACATCTGCAGAAGAACCTGATACATAACTCGATCCAGGACTCCACCCTGTGTTCACTCTTCTCCATGCTCAGCCTACCTAAGGGGAGTTAGTTGTTCTGTTCTATCTGCTAGGGTTAGGATGACCTACCTGCCATGCCCACATCTCAGTATTCTTCTCCCATGTTTCCTCCAGTTGAGTCTCAGCCTCGGATTTTGCCACGATCAATGTTAAAATCCTCTGTTAGAACCCCAGCCTCCACTTTTATAGGGTTTTCCAAGGGAATCTCTTTTACTTTTGCTAACTACACATACACTTAACAACGAGGAGGCCAAACTTGCCCAAACTTACACAGCTATGACAGTGGTGCAGTCACGCTGATGATAAGCCTTGACAGACTCCAAAGCCAGTGCTCTCAAAGAGTCTGTATCATGCCAGTTCTCCTGGGCCACCTGAGAGACTCCAGGGGCTCTGGCCCAGAGCACTCCCGGATTACAGCACACAGAATCCCACCAGTTGGGTTTTAATTAGCTGCATTTTGTAAGTTCTACCTTACTCATGTGTTTGCCAGGAACCCTTCTGGTGACAACAGAAGTGAAGGACCCCCTAAACCTCACAGGAGGGAGAGGGCTGAGGCACATGAAGAGCACCAGGCTGAGAAACATTCTTTTTGGAGAACTCACTCAAGGAGCTAGCTCCCGGTGCCATCCCCATTGACGGCCCTGATTTCACCACATCCCTTGCTGGGATCCATTGCTAAGGCAGCTGGCCAAAGCTCTGACTGGTCTCTCTGAACAGATCTCCCTGCAGAGCACACCCCACATACCACAGTAAGCAGAAAGAGCAGGGGTATAAGAATGTGACTCTATTTGTGCCCAGACACTGTCTAGTTCCTGCCAACAAATGCATTCCTTCCATGCCTGTCTATCAGCTGGGGAGGGGAGAGGTCTGGGGACAAGGGCTCATATTTCCTGAGCAGAATTCTCTATCTTGCCTCAGGTAGAGATGAAACCAGCTGGTAAAAGATGAAATACACTCCTTGTCTGGGGTAAGGGATCCACAGCTGGTATCCAGAGGTCACAGTCCACGAGGACTTCATCTTAGAACGCTTGCTCTCCAGCTCAGTTCATGAGTTGCATTGAGAGCCTCAGAGAGAGGGACTCAAGGGATCACAGCAAGAAACACGCATTCATGCAGGAAGTGCTCCCGGCATGTCAGTGGCCACTGATGGAACCCAAGGGTCCTCAAGGAACATCATCCTATGCATGACAAAGTTTTACTCCGAGAATCACACACTTTGGATGTTCTACTAATGCTCTCAGGCAACAAGTATACTGAAAAATGTCAAAAGCAAAAGCAGATATACACAGAAGGCAGAGGCTAGTGTGTGGAAAATACACCTTGCTGTTTAGAGCACAGCACTGTAAAGGGAAAAATACTTTGTAATCCCCTGAACCCCCTTCCTCTCATTCTACCAATGAACTAAAGCAGCACTGACAGAGGCAACTCTTGAATCAGAGCCAAGTGACTTTAGCAGTGACATCATGCAAAGCACAATGTGGGCGGGTGACCTCTGTAGTGACGTCATGGCTGACACAGAGAGTGCCTTTCACAGCACCCCATCATAGGCCTCACTCCCAGACAGACTCTGCTCCCTTCACACAGCAATATCGGCCACTGGCAGCATGGGGCACCAGTGGTCAGGCAGATGTCTAAGCCTGTCAGACTGTCTGTGGGTCTTTCTAATAGTTCTGGTGACACAGACCAGGTGACTCATAGCTTCTGATGACAGGAGCCACCATAATTTGCAAGAGGCTTGGCCACAGATGGGTGCATCTCACACTTGCCCATGGTGGCCCCGATTATTCTCCGAGATTTAAGCAAATAAGTCCATGACCTATTAGTCACCCTTGACTGCAGCCCACTGGGACTTATCAGGTCTCCATGAGCCACACATCACAATAAAAGACGTACATTCACTTCAGGGATGCAAGCAATTTAGATACTTGGAGACTGTTTCCTGTATAACACATTGCAGCTTCATTTGCAGCAAGTCAGTCTAACACTGAGCTCCGTAACAGAGTGTTAAGAAGCAGGTAATTTGTTCCTCCTGTCCTGTTGGGAATCCATTTCAAGATGATGCCTCTCAGACCCACTTATCATTATGAAAGGAAAAGAAGTATCATCACACTTTGTGGGAGGCAGAAGACTGAGCAGAAGGATGGAGTCATAAAAACAAGGGCTATACTTTCTAATGTGGGGAACAGTTGTGTTAGTCTGCTTTCTTTTACCGCTATAACAAAATTCCCGAGGTTGGCGACTGTATAAAGAAATAGGGTTTGAGTCAGAGTCAATTCTTTTAGTTCAGACTCTGGTGACAGTTTCCTTGCATGATGTGGCAACAGCATCAAAGAGGAAAGCTGTATGAGAAATCACATGGAAAGGCAGAAGCCAGAGAGAAACACATGGGTGTTTCCACAAACAATGGAGTCCCAGAAGAAACTGAGATAATCTTTTCTGAGGACATACCTGCAAAGCCTTAAAAAATGTCCCATGAGAGCCGGGCAGTGGTGGCGCATGCCTTTAATCCCAGCACTTGGGAGGCAGAGACAGGTGGATTTATGAGTTTGAGGCCAGCCTGGTCTACAGAGTGAGTTCCAGGACAGCCGGGGCTACACAGAGAAACCCTGTCTCAACAAACAAACAAACAAACAAACAAAAAACAAAAATGTCCCATGAGGCCTCACCCATCAAGTGCCATCATAGTGGGAACTAAGCTTCCAGTACATGAATCTCTGCTGGGCCAATCACAGTGAAACCCCCCTAGACCAATCATGGCCAAGTTCCTCCTGAGACAAGCACAGCCACGTCCTTGCTGGACCAATCACAGCCAAGTCTCTGCTGGACCATTAACAATCAAGTCCCTACTAGGACAAACACAACTAAGCCCCTACTGGACAAATCATAGCTTAAGCCCTGCTGGACCAATCACAGTCAAGTCCCTCCTGGGACAAACACAGCCAAGTCCCTGCTGGGCCAATCACATACAGCACAGTCCCTGCTGGACCAATCACAGCCAAGCCCCTGCTGGACCAATCACAGTCAAGCCCCTGCTGGACCAATGACAGCCAAGTCCCTGCTGAGACACACAGTCAAGACCCTGCTGGGCCAATCACATCCAAGTTCCCCCTGGACCAACCCCAACCAAAGCACAGCAACAACTCACAGGTGCTGCCTTCAAACCACTGCAGAAACCCTCAGATCCCAGGCACAGGGGGAAAGCTTTGTTTCTATCTCCTGGGCTTCAAGTGCCCCCCGCCCCCCAATGCAGTGTGAAGTGGACACCTTTCTCATAAAATTGTAACAGCTTCCTTAGAAAAACAAGCAGTCAGTGAATCAAGCCACCAGGCCTCGGGAAAGGCAGTTTGCAGGGGTGGGGGTGAAGTGGGTATCTGACGCTTGCCTTTCTCCACCCATTAGGGTAGTCCTAAATCCAGTTCTAGATGGGAGAGTGGGTCTCTGAATGTGCTAAGCTGATGCCAGACTTAGATGGATGGATCTATGATCTTTTAAGCAAGAAAGCATTTAAATTTAACACTGTTACTTGGTGCCTTCAGACCTCTAAGAAAACTGGGTTTTCCCTTGACCCAGACATGTATGAAAAACCCTAAGATTTTCTAATCTTTGACCCAATAATCCCACTTTAGGAAGCTGTTTTCTAGAAATAATCTAATTAATGTGGGCGAAAACACTCTACTTCCGAAAGAATTCTCACAGCCTTGAAATTTTACCGCCTTGAAATTTTACCAAACGTTCCATAGAATAATTAAAGTGAGCAAAGAGTACTCAAATGAGACGCTTTTGTGGCATTATTGAAAAGTTTTCTGGAGAAATAGGAACAGTGCTCATGAGGGTTTTGAAGGAAACCATACATATTGGAAGGAAACCACGTTAGACCACATGTTCTAAAACAGCGCATGGTAGAGAAAAGATAGGCAAGCTACCAGCAGTGACCGTCTTTGGGAAGCAAGTCAGGGACATCCCCCTGCATGTGTTATTTTTTGAAATTTCTGCAGTGAAGAATGTGTAAAGGAAGATGGAAGTGAGGGATGAGTGAGGAAGCAGGTGGGTATTCAGTGAGTTCTAATGAACGAAGCTCTCAGGGAATGTGCATCCTGTAGCACACTAACGTTCAACCAACAACTTGGACATTGTTACAAAGTGTTCTCTGATCCCTCAGTGATGTCAGGCAAGTGCACAGTAGCAGGCAAAGGTAACAGTTAAATTCTGCCTACAGACAGTGCCACAGGGCCTGGAGATGACAGTCCATGCCCATCCTTTGAATGAAGAGAGAGTTGTGCTCGGGCTTATGAGAATTAAGGACATTTTTGGTTTTTTTGGTTTTTTGTTTTTGTTTTTGTTTTTGTTTTTGGAGACAGGGTTTCTCTGTGTAGCCTTAGTTGTCCTGAAACTCATGCTGTAGACCAGGCAAGGTCCTCATGCCTCTGCCTCCTAAGTGCTGGGATTGAAAAAGCATGCACTACTACCAAGCTAAGGAACTAAGAACTTTAAAATAAGATGTCACACTTCAAGTTTTTAAAAAAGGAAGTGTGTGTGTGTGTGTGTGTGTGTGTGTGTCTGTGCACGTGCACATGTGTGTAATTCTGTGGAGTCAGTTCTCCCTTTCTGCTTGTACATGGGTTCTAGGGATCAACTTAGGCCATTAGACTTGCTTGGCAAACCACTGAGTGTCTCCCTGGCCGTGGGACTGGCTTTTTCTTTCTTTTAAAGATTTGATTTTATTATTTTATGAGTACCAGTGTTTTGCCTTCATGTATGTTGGTGCATGACATGCGCTGTTGTTTGAGGAGGTAATGAGCTTCCGTGTGGGTGCTGGGAATCAATCCTGGGTCCTTTGCAACAACAAGGGCTCTTAACCACTGAGCCAACTCTCTATCCCCCTGGAACTGACTTTTGGGAAGTACACATCCTCATAGGGAAAGGCAGAGGTAGTCAGGACACTTGTAACTGGATTGGGATATCAGTAGTTACATTGTATACAATTCTTTGTGAAGCTGCTTACTTGCTGAAACCAATGTTCTACTTCATGAATCCCTGGCCTTTTAGCCACAAGACATGTTATTCCCTTGCCTGTTATCTTGGCTTCTAGGTAGCAATGTAGAAAGTGCCCTTGCTAATGTGTAGGCAAGGACTAAATCCCAGCCCACCAATAGGTGGGTATAATTCTATGTATCTATGATCATATTTTATTAAGCATTTGGAATAAGGTGAAAATGACGATATTAAGTCATGGGAAATAAGAAAGATTAAGAAAATTTTGAACCAGATGACACAAAGAAGAGGAGGAGACAAAATATGGTACCTTGGGCTGAGTCCTGGACCACAGATGGGACATTAATGGAAAAACTGATTCAGCATCTTGTTCTTGAGTTTAGTAAGTGTTAATATACAAGCATCAGTGTTTTAGTTTAGTGAAAAGCATACCATAGTAATATAAAATATAGAGGCAGGGAGACCACTTGGTTGATAAAGTGTCTGCCTTGCTAATATCAGAATCTAAGTTCAGTTCCCCCAAACCCACGTAAAAATACCAGGCACAGTGGAGCATGCTATAACCCCTGTGTTGGAGAAACAGTGGCAGGAGATGAGGCTCCCAGAGGCTCACTACCTGGACAAAGAACCTATCTCAAAGGAGGCAGATAATATTCTTAAGCAGGATACTATGTAGTCCTCTGTTCTCCCATCTGCATACATATGCATACCCCCACATACACAGACAAACGTGAGTTGCAGGGAAATTGGGTGAGATATACATTGGGCATTCTTCAGGTTAACTCTGAGACTTTTTTTGCTAAAATTATTCTCTCTCTCTCTCTCTTCACTGAGAATCCAGCTAAGTTGCTTGACATCATAGGAATTTCACTTCCTGGTCAGTAAGATGTGAACACCACCACCCATTGTCGCAAATGTCTTATGAATGGGTACCATAAAGGAGAAGTGGAGAGACAGGATTGTCTGATGCTTGCTGAATACCTAGGTATTCAAATACCTGAAACAGTGCTGGCGCCAACCTGGCAAATGTTTGCTACATGGATGAATCTCCTCATCTATGCATGCAGCAGCTCTGAATGGCAATCAGCTGCTGCTACCAACACCATCAAAGCCTTGGTACCTCTATGAAAAGTGACCTCAAAGCTGGGGAAATATAAGTACTTCCTGGTATATGATTACAGAATACAACAGTTAAATGCAATGAAATGAGCTTCGCAGATGCATTTTGGTGTGACAAAGCCTGACATAATGGTGAGAGATGCAAGTATAGGGAGATACATGTGGTGTGATACTACAAAAATTATGGGGAAATACATAAAACATTGTCATACACATTGAACAGAATAAGTAATGTGTTTAGATAGTGAAAAGCATGGGCCAGAAAGGGTCACTGAAACACCGGACCAGGTTAATCGGCCTCATCTGAATTGTATGACCAGAGTTTCAGATTTCAATTTCTTTAGGAATATTTGTTTATACATAGTGAGATATCTTGGGGCTTGGACCTAAGTCTAAGCATGAACTTCATTTATATTTTATACACATGTATATTTATTATCAAACTAACCTGACAGTAATTTTGTCCAGCATTTTTAACAATTTTGTGCATGGAACAAATTTTCATAGGGTGGCATTTTCCTTTATGGAGGCCTGTTGGTGTTCAAAGTGTCTGTAGTTGTAGTACTGAGGATTCTGGGTCTGTAGATCAGCTAGGGTGGTCATCATCCCCAGAGAAGGGTGGAGTGTCTGTGGCCACTCCCGGTCCATCCTCTCTGAGACTTGTCCAGGTGACAGGAACAAAGCTTCCATGGCTTTGGAAACAACAGGGTCACTGACTGACTCCCTGAGCTTTCCTGGCCATTTCTCCATATTGATTATCTGCTACTCTGTTATTTAACTGTTAAAAGAACACACAAGGAAGAATAAATTAAAATTGCATAATTTAGGAAAATCTGTTACTAGATTGCTGGTTGTAAATTGCACGTTGGCAGCTCATTAGCACAGAGGATGACCGAGTGGGTCTCCCGGACCAAGTGGCAGCTGTGGCAGAATCTTCTGGGAACTTGCAAATGTCAACTCTCAGGCCACTTGAGGCCTGCTGAATGCTGAACTCTAAATGGGGCCTGGCCATAGTATTCTAACAAGCCTGCCAGAGTTGCAGCTGCAGCTCCTTTTCTGTTTATCCTTAAGTCTGTCCCTTTTTATCTCTGCCTTCTTGTCTTCATTCCATTAACTATGTTCCAGATTCAAATTCATCCCCAACTCTTGAAGTTTATGGAGTCCACCAACTTTAGGACTTTTAACAAATCCTTTTCTCCACTTAGAGAAAGTACAGCCAGAGGTCACCGTCGGTTCTCATGACACCCCTCCTTGTTTGACTGAGTCTTAGCTACCCTAAATCACCCACAACTTGGTTCTCCTTGATTTTCTCCACTATAGAGGCTAGAATCTACAACATGCATTCTCTCCACTCCTGGGGCTGCTTGGCACATGCGTAGGAAGCAGTCTGGACAGAGAGAGTTCTCGGTGGTGCTTCCTAAATATAAATCAGAGTCTAGAGAAATCGCCTTCCGGGTCACATTTCTGTAAACAGGAAGCTGAGAGTCAAGGGGTACAGACGGAGGGTCTGGAAGGCAGATTCAAGGACGACGGGCTCACCATACTGTTCTGCTTCCTTCAGGTCTTGAAATCTGAAGGTTTCTGCTCTTGCCTGATACTGAAGCTGGGCAGTATCCAGTCTTCTGGACCCCCAGCATGCTCAGCCACAGTAAGCCCCAAGGAATGTGGGAGTTGATAACCAGGAGAAGGAAGCAGTAGTGGAGAAGACAACAGCATCAAAGGCAGCCAAGTCCCGAGTTCTGGGGGTGCCTCAATGAGTTCTGAGCACATTTATAATGGGGGGAAAGGCTGGGAAGAGAGGCAGAAGAAGGCTTGCCAAACCTGCATTTACACAAGAAACTTTATTACAGCCATTAAAACACAGGTTTGAGGCACAGCTCAGACATATTTAATGCACGTTAAAATGAATACACGATGGTTAAAATTTTTTTCAGTGGCCCCTGTGCCATCAAAAACTGTCTTTTGAGCAAAGAGAGGTCTGCCTGGTTCTCATGGGGAATGCTGACTTCTGCAAATTCCTGGCCCAAGGGCTTGCAGCTTCCTTAGGTCTGGACCAGCCAAACCCAAAATGAAAAGATAGGAATCTAAGACTGCCCGACCTGAGTGGGAACCAGGACTGCTTGGAGTGCACGCTCTGTACCAAGCCAAAGGTCTTTATGTGTCTTCACTTTATTTCCCTACACTGCACAAAGTTTCTTGGCCAACACCAAGCACAGAAGGGAATCTGATGAACACAGAGAAGGAAGAATGCCTCTGGCTTTGGCCCTGGGAAGGCTCCCCATCACTAATCTCTGTACTTTTAAACCTGGAACGGGGTGGTATGGGTGCTTCCAGGAGCAGCTGCTGAATTTCCCAGAGTCCTGTCTGGGACAAACCTTTTTATTTTTGTTTAGTTTTATTTCTCAATTCTGGTAGTTTCATTCGGAAGCCATTCCCTCATCCCTTACTCTGCTTGCGTGAGTGCCCCCTCCCCCCACACACTCAAATTATTTTTTAAAGATTTATTTTATACGTATGACTGCTTTACCTGCATGTGTGTATGCAGTGCCAACAGATGCCAGAAGGGGGTGTCAGGTTCCCTGGAACAGGAGTTACAGACAGTTGGGTTGCCACGTGGATGTTAGGAACAGAACCCAGGTTCTCTGAGAGAGCAGACAGTGCTCTTAACCACTGAGCCATCTCTCCAGCCTTACTTTCCCATTTTAATTATCTTCCCCAATAGGTGGACCCACACACCCTTTTTCCATTTGTGGAAACCTTGTTATACCAGTCTAGGTGATGGACCAGCAAGAGGTACCCGGGTTTCCTGTCCTGCTTTTCCTCCTCTTGTTGTAGTGTTGGGATTCTGTTCACTTTCTTCAGCCTTGGGCTAAGCTGGTATAGTCTGGAGTGGTGAGTCCACATTGGCTATCTCCCTGGGAAACACAGTCTTGAAGCTGCTGGTCCATTGTCCATAGCCTCTGAGCTGTGTCTTCTATGCAGACAGACTCACAAGTGGGTGTGCCAATCATCTCCATGGAGAAGGGGAGAGGTGACAAGAGAAACCACCAAGAGATAAATATGTTGATGAACTAAAGGATGCTCAGGGTTGGTAGGGATTACTGTCCTTCTCCAAGAGAAAGAAGGATAAAAGAAAATCCTTGTTGTGGGCACTAGATCAGGGGAGAGGGGGCTGTGGATTGGGAAGGCTAAGAATAACATCTGTGCCAACTGTTTATTTTGGTGATTGTCTGAAACTTGCAGGCAACATGGCTGAGCACAGCTGTCATGGAAACACGATTCCATCGCAGATGACAAGTTGGCATGAAGACAATGTAGGTGCAAAGAAGGTACAGCAAACAAAACTACCTGTCAGGCAGCAAGAGGGAGGAAGAAAATCTCCCCTCACATACTTTCCTGTAATTAAATGTCAGATGTACACAATGCAGTAAAATAATTAGCATGGCATAATTACTGTTCTGATGGAGTCCTGTGTATATGCCAAAACAAATTGCTGTACTGGAGCACAAGCTGTTAAAACAAATTGAGTTACTTAATTTTTACATGTAGCAGCCTGTTTTATCATTTCCTAAGATGCAAATGTTTCATTAATAATGCAGCCGTTCTAAGTGTGCAAAGCTCTGGGCCACCACACAGGCAGATCACCTCCCTCTAGACAAGGACCACAAGGACCAACTGGTCCATGGATGAACATCCTGACACACTGACCCCGCCTATCTCTCCTCCATGTGGTCTCCAAGGACAATGGACATTTTATTTAACATTTTTATAGTTTTTTTTTTAAAGATTAACATTAGCAACAAACATCATTACACGTTTTATATGGGCTTCTTTCTTTTATCACAGCTTTAAAAGAGCTTTCATTTTTGTTTTCTAAAAATCGCCATATACAAGTTACGTGTAGCTACAGTATACTGTGAGATGTTTAATACATGTGTTTATTGTGCGATGTTGAATTCTGGATAACATACTCTACAAATATCTATCAGTTCTTTCTTGTAACTGTGTGAAATGTACAATAAGCTATTGCTATTTGTAGTTACCCGGCCATGCAAAGTCACATGATCACTGTGCTCTGATCTAACTTAGTACCCTCTGACCAACCCCTCCAGCACCATTGATAACCCCCCATGCACCTTTCAGCCTCTATGACTATGAGATCAACTTGAGGAGATTCCATGAGAGTGAGATCATATGCTATTTGTCTCTCATTGACAATATAGAGACACCCGTTGGTTTGCATCACATACTCGCTGTCTTAGTTTTATTCCCGTTTCTGTGACAGAACACCCTGAAGAAAGCAACTTGACAGAGGAAGGGTTTATTTGGCTCAGAGTTCCAGATGACAGTCCATCACACAGGAAAGCCAAGGGGGTAAGAACTTCAACCAGTTAGCTGGTCACATCGTATCAACACTCAAGGGAGCAGCAAAAAACCCTGAATGCTCACTAGACTGCTTGCTTGTGCTCAGTTCCACATCTCCATGCTAAGACATTTCAGGACCTCTCGCCTAGGAAATGCTACAGCCCACAATGAGACCTGCCTTTCTGTATTAATGAATGTAATTAAGAGAACCTTGCTAAGACATGCCAACCTAGTGTAGTCATCTCTCATCAAGACTCTCTTCTCTGATGAAGTTGACAGTGAACACTGACTATAACACTTACTTTAAGTCTTATCAGTGGCTTTCTCAGGAGAAAGTCCAAACAACCTAGAAGGAGTGGACACCACGGTGTCAATGCAACCACCGGTACCTCTCCCCAGTACACTCTAGGCTTTCTCCATGTTCAGTCTTTGAGTGACCCTAGGCTTTAATGCACACTGCTCTCTGATCTCAAGTACACATCTCCTACCCCCACGATCCTTCTGTTCCACCGCTCTAGAGTCTCCTCATTCTCTCCATATGGCTTGACTGAAATCCCCAGGGATACTTTCCCTGATGACCTATAAGAAGTGTCTGCACCCATCCGGTTCTATCTATACTAGAGCTCATGGCTTATTCCTTGTACTTTGCAAATTATGTGTCTAAGTTTACTTAAGGTCTACTATGCCCACGATCTCCAAACCTCATGAAGAAGGGACCACACTGGTTTTGACCACTGCTGTATACACAGTCAAGGCCATTCCTGGAATGTAATGAGCAATGACTACACGTGTGCTCTGCTTAGTGATGGCAGCAAGCTTGTTTCTCTCACCACGTGTCAATTTTCTCCTCTACAAATATGGGTGGACTGGGTCGATATTTTCTTAACCTGCGGACTGTCCTTTCTTCCTAGATCCATAAGAGCAGCTCAACAACTGTCAAGACTAATAATAATTCCAAGACATAAAATGCCAAAGAAACTACTAGACATAAAGAAATAATAATCACTCTCCTATCGCAGGTACTGAGGGTAAGTATTATCTCATGATACTCTCTGTGAGGATGTGTGTGTGTGTGTGTGTGTATGCATTTTTTTCCTGGTCATGATACAAAGTATTCACATTTCACATCATGAGATGTTGAAAAGTTTTAAAAATACAGAAATTGATGCTGGGAAGATGGATTAGTGGTAAGAATGCTGTTTTACAAGAATAAGTATCTTAGTTCGGATCTCTAGTGCCAACGCAAAAACCCTAGTGTGGGTGTGATATCCTACACACACACACACACACACACACACACACACGCACACATGCATGTACGCATGGATGCACATATGCATATATACCTGGAAAATGATTCAAATAGACAATATCTAAGATCTATACACAGGCAGACTCCCCACAGGAGCTGAGGAAGAGACTTTCAGGCAACTGCCTTGGGCCATGAGAAAGACTGTCACCCTCTGTCCTGCCTTTGGTCTAACCCAGATGGGGGAAAGACAAAGTCCTCTTTCTCAGCACTGATCACCCCAGGGAAGTCTCCTGAAACCCTCACTTATGGATGGTGAGAACAAGAAGGGAGACCCAGAAAGAAGTTGACTCTCACCCTTCTGATCAAATGGGACTTAGGGAATGAAGACAGCATCGAAGTCAAAACCCAATTTGTCTGGAAGTGGAATGCCTTCCCTCCTCTCTGAAAACATGCCTCATAGTAGGCTACCTAAACTAAGAAGGTAGCCTGGAACATTGGAAGGTGACCTCAGTGGTGGCCTAGGATCTCTTACACAAAAGGATCATGGGCTGTTGCCTTCTGTGATCTAGTTTTACTCCAGCCAAAAGAGGCAGGTGTTTCCCAAGGTACTCTCTCAACCCTACAGCCAGCCCTGGTCACCCCCTAACACAGGCCAAATGCCACTATGGCATTTGACTAGAGCAGAGCTGGCTAGAATTTCAATATAAACAGCCCTGTGACCTTGGATGCTGCCTTGGCCACCCTCAGACTTGGAATAGCAGGTAATGATAATCCACTTGGCAGTTGGACTAGAGCACTCCGAGGCACCAATGCTGCTAACTTGACCCTTTCACAGAGAAACCATGGTAACCATGGCTTGGCCTTCCTTTCAATTCCTAAAAAGCCAATCCCGGGGTCTAGGATGAGATTCATCTCTCTTATTAGGAAAAATATGTCAATTATGCTGCCTAGAAAGAAGTGATGAGTGCGTACACACATACACACACACACACACACACACACACACACACACACGAATACATGGGTGTGTATACATATAAAGGGAAAAGTTGTGTCATTAAAGCTCAAGACTCAGAACTGGCACCCTCTTTTGCTCTGAGGCCCCTGGACTACAGCTCATGCCATCATTTGAATCCTGACCAGAAAGTTTCACCACCTTGCACGATTCTGCAGGGGCTTCCTGCCCAGGCTTGGGTTCAGACTAGCAGTTCTTCAGAAGCACAGTGGCCTGTCTCACCTTGCCCAGCCTATGGCTGCAGCAGGAACTTGAAAAGACATTTTCTCATTGGATCAGCACTGACTTGCATCCTCTCCTCTCTCTTAATCGCTCCACACCCTCCCCCTTCCCCTCACACCCTCCCACTCACAGGCACACATAGCAAAACAGCTTGCTTCAAAGCGGGAGGCAGGAGAAGGGTATCTATTTCTGGCAAGCTCCCTGAGGAGGCCTCAGGGGGCTGGTAACTTACTCAACTCCTCGGATCAGCCATCCGAACAAGCCTTGCCTCTCCGTGCCCACCCTGGATCTCAGACCACCCTGCCTGCTCAGCCCCTACAGGATGCTCTCCTGCCTGGGCTTTTCCTGGCTCGGTCCCCCTTACCCACATCCCCTAAGCAGTCACTGGCTGAAGGGAATGCAGCTTCTAGAACAGAGAGAACAACTCTGCTTTCCTTGAACCACCTTCCCAGGTCATGCTGGCTGATTTTCTTTTGCTCCCACCCACCAGCTGCCCTCCTTTGTCCATACTAAGGGGCCTCCAAAGATCCAGGAATTTCAGTGTCAGACCTGAGATTGTTCTTGACATGGCAGGACAGCCACACAATAACAATCCTAAACCCAACCTTGACCTCACTGAGGGTGGAGAAGGACAAGGTGAGTATTTGAGGATGAATGCCTAAGTGTGATACTCTGTTCCAGGTACCCGTAGGCCAATGACATAAACATTCTAGGCCTCAGTTTTCTCATCTAAAAATGGGCTCTATATTGTGACATCAGCTCCTCTTTACAAGGTCAGTAAATGTATCCCCTACCTTCTGTGAGGTCTAGCTACTGAAGCACAGAATATATACCAGATATACACAGAAAGTCGGTCCCCGAACCTCTCCCAGGAGGCCTATAGGGAATGACTGATAGCTACAAAAAGCCCAGCCCAATTGTCTGAAGTGAGGCCAGATCCTGGGTGGTTCACACTGCAGCCCAGAGAATGCAGGATCAGCAACAGCATTGCCTGGCTCCCTTCTCTTCCTTCGCTTCCACATGCATGGAGCTTCTCTCTCCAAGCTCTACATTACATTGTATTACCTGTACCAGAATTCTGTCGAGGGTGGGTGAGCATTACAGTGCCAATTAAACAAGGTAGCACAACATACACACACACACACACACACACACACACACACACACTGTTCACATCAGCTCAGCACACAGTGAGTTCCCACAGAGTGGGGGTGCTCTGTTCCAACCTCTATGACTCAGCTTGTCCTACAGAACTGTGGGTCCTGGCCCAGGCTCTCATTCTTGCTCTCCAATGCTCATTTACACAACACACACCCAGGAACGTGGTGGATTCTGGGTATCCGAGCTATTATAGTCTTTGACATGTATGCCAAGAAATTGCTTCAGAATGAAACGGCACCAGTGATGCTACTTTGCAGAACTTTGTCCTGCATCAGAAAGAATGACTGATGGACTTCTCAGTGACACAATCCTCCAAGTTGTCACAGTGGAGAGCTACCATCTCCTGAGGCCCCAGCCACTCCAGCACTTCCTGGAGACCTTTCCTAGGCCAGACTCTTGGTTTTTTCGATGACACTATAACCAGAATTTTCCTCCTCTTATTTTGTACCAATAAACCTCTCCCAAGACTGAACACAAGTCCTTTGGTTTTGGTTTCTTCTTGGGTACCTGGCATAGGTTAGTTCCATTAAAACCTTAAAGCTGTGGGCAGTCTTTTCCAGATACCTAATGCTAAGCTAATAAAAGAGAAATAGATGATATGAGGGAAAGTGTCCTTGGTACGCTTACAGTAGGCTAAAGGGCCCACGAGTAGCCGTTGGCTGGGCGAGAAGGATGGTGGACAAGATTGAACATTTATTGCTATTCTCTGTGCAGATGCTTGCACGTTATTTTGCACATATGACGCTCTCTCTTCCTTTCAGCTTTTCTGTACTCAAGATCCTCAAGTCTCAGAAGGAATCTGAGACCCTGGGAGGTACAATACACAAGGCTAGCTGGGGAGAACGGGCTTCATCCCTAGCTATCTGATTCTGGCTCTACATTCACCGCTACTAAACTTGACTCTATCAAGTACGAGCCAGACCCCTGGGGTTTCCAGTCAAGTCAAATGTGATGGAAGAATTACAGTAAAGCTGGGATGAGTGAAACGCACCAGGAAGACGTTAGTGATGGAGACAACACGGAGATAGTGACAAGATCGTGTAAGTGCCAAACTGCAAGGCTGTGGCTCTTCTGGGGAAAGCAGGAGAACCTTTTCTCTGCCTCTTGTCAGCAGCCATACCCCTCCATCCATCCCCCCCCCCCCCCCCCCCGCTCAAAGAAGAATGCGTCTAGAGACGACAATCTATCTGCCAGTGGCCCAGGGACCTGCTCTGTGCCAGATACCCTCCTGAGCAAATATTGATATATTAACCGAAGCTCAAACACAGTTAGAGCAGCAAACACTCAGCACAGAGCGGGTTGGCTGGCCTGTGGCCACCTCCCTACAGCCCAGAGCCAGAAATGGGCTGCTCTTCCCAGTGGAGGGATCTCTACTGGGGCTAGCTAGAGGACATGAGTCCGGGAGATACTAAAAAGAATTCTTGATGATGGGCAAGTGGCACGGGAGGCTGGAGATGGAACCAAGGTCTGTCCATAAAGAGCTCTGGGGACCGCCATCACTATCCTTATGCAAGCTGCTGAGCTGTGCAAGTAGGCCTGGGGAATGAAGTGCTCTGGGGCCATGATTATGATGCTGACAAGTCTAATGGAGCCGTCTGACCCTGTTCTTGTTGATATTTACAGAGTAATAAAAACCAGAAACCGCTTCATCTCTTTGCCTCTTCATGTTATCCCCTCTACCCCTAAAGAAAAGAATGGAACTGAGTTTTGTACATTTGAAAGTGTGACATTTAATTAATTACATTAGAAGATGGCAGGGCTGGAAGAGACTCAAGACCGTTTAACCCAAACTCCTAATTTAATGTCGAGGAGATACTCCCAAGATGGTTAGCTAATCTGCCAAGATCCTGTGTAGTAAATGACGCTGGAACCTTCCAGCTGTGGCCAGTCTGTCTGCTGAACTCTTGAGAGGGTACAGAAGGTGCTAGATGGTGTAAAGATGAGGAGAAAGAGGCTGGCAGGTAGAGTGCACATGTGTGGGTCTGTAGCATGTTGGATGGCTTAGTATGAAGAAGGCCACATGCTCAGTTAGTATGCAGCAAGGATGCCAAGATGTCCGACAGGCGTGGACTGTAATAGAGTCTTCCTAGGACTGAAAGGAAGATGCAGCTTGTAGTACCACAGGCAAAGATGATTCTGAGGCATTGTCTGGACGCTGTGGTCTAGTGTCCTGCAATTGATTCATGACATAAGCCACAGGCATATGGGAGGAGTACCCACAAATATGCCAATTACCTTGAATCTTCTCTGGATGTTTCTGGCTAATGCTGCAGATGCTCCTGGACTCTCGGGTCTTTTTTCCCAAGTAAACCTGGTAGATTCTTCCCAGGAAAAACCAGGCTGTTCTATGATTGTGTATGCCTGATAGGAGTCCACGGGATGCAAGAGGCAGTGCTGGTAGCTCCCGGAGTCTTGCTGCCTTTGCTATCAATACAAGGCTCCTCTTCAAGGTTGCTGCAGGAAGACACCACAGACCTGTCCTACCCCAGGGGATGTTTACTCCGAAGCCACAGAAGCAGTGTGGCAAGTCTTGGATGAGGCATGGAGCTTTCTGCCATCATGGAGACTTCGAAATCTCAGGCAAAACATTTCCTACAAAGGCCACCACCTGAGACTTTAGGGACCACAAAGGGAGGAGTGGGGGGATAGCAGCTAGGAGCAGGACAGTGTGAGGCTTTCTTCCACAGCTCAATATTGCTTCTGGGAGGGAAGAGGGCTTGCAGAGTTGGTACTGGGTGAACAAAACTCATAGATAGCAGGAATTAGGTGGTCCAGTGGTGCCTCCAGCCATGGCCCAACAGATTCATTGATATTAATATATTTATTATGTCTGTCTATCTGTCTGTCTATCTGTCTATGTACGTCAACAGTGTTTCTCCTCTACCTCAGAAGGAAGAACAAAATCCTTTGGATTTAGCCCTTCCCAGCAGCAGGACATGACCCTACCCCATCTCCAATTCCCACCCTCTGTGCAAACCTGTCCCCATCCAGAAACTGAAAACAGCCCTTCTGCTGTCCTTGATCAGACTCTTTATTGCTTCCTGCTTTTACTGTCCTTCTTGGTCAGAATCTGGCCCACCTTCATGCCACCTGCTCCAAAAAGCCTCCTCTGTTCCTTGGAGACCAGCTCACTGTCTCTCCCTGCCGCAGCTCTAGATCTAGTACAATCACACACCCCCCTCCTCTGAATTACTGAACTGAACATGGACAATATCCTACCTGCTACCCTGACTTATTTCAAACTCTACTTACTACCTTCATTGGAAATGGCTCAGCCCCAGCATCAAGGTCCTTGAAAAGAGACTTTTCCGAATGAATTCAGGTCATGAGTGCGCATTATTCTGCCATGGGTTCCCATCCGTTGCATATTCCCTGTGAATACAAGCTAAACCTTACCCGGTTACTTTATTTAAACCCGGCATGGAGCCTTCTCATTTAATAAAACAGAATCCGTTAAGGATTATAAACAAACAGTGTTTTATGAACTAAAACTGCAGTGCACTAGTCACTCAAGGGCAAAAATTGGGCTCTCGCGGCTGAGCCAGCTATAAATAAAGATAAGGCCCTGCCAGGCAGGGGCCTGGGCAGAGTAATTGCTGCCTGTATAATCAGTCTCTCCCCTCCTCCTGCAGGGCCACAAATCACGGTGGTGTTGGGTCACTGCCCACTGGATTCAGCCCCGAGACAGAGAGATAGGAAAGTGGTTCATTAGCGCCAAGACTGAGTGTCTAGGCTCCAGAGGAAAGTGAGATATGCACCCGCCCTACAGTGTGCATGTACGCGCCTCACATGGCTGCAGGAGGGTCAACAGCATGGAACCTTAACGAGGGAGTTCTCCCCAGTGTCCATCTGTCCCTCTACCCATCCTCCACAGGACAACTTCCTTTGTTCTCCTAACGCTGCCCTCACCCCCTGTTGTGCTACCTAGGCTGCCTGGCATTCCAACTCAGACCTGGGGCACATCAGTTGGCTCCTGCAATGGAAGTATGGTCTAAGCAGAATCACCAGGATTTCCCAACCAGGGCTGGGGATGGGGGGCGTTCACTTTGCAGCTGGAAGCGCTGCAGCAGCTTCTTAAATTGGTTGGGGATGAAGCACTCAACTTGCAGCTCCTGAGGGCACCTCTCTCACTTTGACAGGAAGCCCATCTGGCCCAGGAAGAGACTGAAGCGATATAAAAGAACATTATAAAGAGGAGAAAAGCATGGTCCCAGTGCCCATCAGTCCTCGTTCCTCTGTGAGCCGCTTATCTGCCTCTATGCTTTGGAGTCTTCCGTAATAGCATGACATCATCAACCACAACATCAGTTCCCCACGTACCAGTGAAGTCAGTATGCTGCTGTGCCACACCCAGCACCAATAGTGTTAAGATTCCAGTGTTTTGTTCTGGAGGATATACAGTTAGCATTAGTATATCCTGAGGCTTAAAGACATAAAGAACCTCTGTCAGGGTTATAAGGATAGCAACTTGTAGCGTGACAGTGTAAACTCAGTCTGACACCATGCTCAGACCTACACAATATTCCTATAGTATGATCTCCATTTCTATCTACACCAGCAATTGAATGTGTGAGCATGCATGTGTGTATGCGTGTGAGAGAGGCACTAAGACAGCTAGTTTATAGCAGGGAGATTGAATTAGAAACACAATAAAATAATAATGGGGACAGAAGACAGGACGTCAGAGGAGAAGGCCCTACTGTCTCAAACTGCTCAAATCAGTGTTGTTAAGTGCCAGGCTTGGATGGTCATTCCTGAAAAAAGCCAAGTGTGTGGCAGGAATTCAGCGAACCTTACGTGAGGATCAAACACATGCGCGTATGTATCTCAACTTCACCGCTTCCTGTGGTGTGGGACACGCAAGGGATTGTGATTTTGATTTTAGGGCTGGAAGCAACAAGGCCCACTGCATTGTGGGCTTGCCTCTCTATCTCATGACGCTCCCACCCGCAGCACCTCCACCTCCATTTTCTATTGCTTGGCAGTGTCGCTTGCCACTGACGCAGAGCCTGTGCGAGTGTGCTTCCCTGGGACCAGAATGTCCTCTCATCCCCACAGGTGTCCCACAGCAGAGCTTTACCCCTCCCCTCAGTTTGGAGGTCCCTTTTAGGGCATCTTCTTCTACCTTTCTGGCAGCCCTGTTTTCTGCTCTCACAGTCCTGCACTGTTCCTTCCTGGGAAGTTGCATGTTTTGCAGCTTCCCACAGCTAGCTGAGGCACCCGTGTCTTTAGCATTCCGTTCTTTTGACTACAGACTCCTAAGGGTGCAGGACACGCTCCTTCACTCAAATTTCATCTCAAGAGGAGTTTAACACCAAGCCGGGGACATTTTCCGTTAGCATTCAGTGAATGCCAGGAGAAGGAATATATATATCTAGAATGACAGAGAGATACAGCATGTCCCTAACATGTAGAGTCTGGGGGATTGTGGGAAGATGGTCTCATAGGAAGCCATATCCCAAAGACCTCTCAAGGCCCCAGGTCTCTGAGCTCAATCTTGTCCTTCAGGATGACTTCTATGGCAGAAAGATGGCCACTGGCTGAGATCCCCAAATCAAAACCTTATTACCTGGGCAGAAAGAAATGGGCTTCATCCTACCACACGGCAGAAGCTCATGTGAATCGGAGAAAGGAAAAACCACGGGGTAAGATACAGCCTGCCTGGGATGCAGCCTCTTGGCTTATTTAATCAAACAAGGAAAGCCCCTTTTACACCCACCCCAACTCTGTTTAACTGTGGGCCTCTCTCCTCACCTTGCAATTTCCACCTTTTAAAACTAAGTCACAAAATTAATTGCCCCTTAATGAAGCAGGGTGGCAGTTAAGGGCAGCAAGCCTTGTGAAGAAGGAGAAACACATTGGTTGGAGGCGTACCATCAGGAGCCAGGGTTTGGAGGCATCGTTTCAGTTGTAATTATTTTCCAAGGCTGCGTGACACCTTCTTAGACCTGGCCAGAGCTGCCAGGATCTGCAGAAAGCCATTGTTCCCTCAGAGTTAATTAGAATCCAATTTGGAGCTTCCTGTCTCCCTGACTGGGAAGGAAGTACAGTTTATTACTGCTCTGTGCCCACCAGGTCCACCAAGGACAAGGGCACAACAGACTCTCTCCTGGTCAATTCTAGTCTGTGCAGCACAGATGTGCCCATAGGAGACAGATGTGCAGAGTCTGAAGAAGTCTAAGGCTGCAGGCAAGACCCCAAGACCTCAGCTTAATGAGGCTCTCTGTGTTAAAGGAAGACCACCTATGTGACTAGACTTCTAGCAAGGTAACTCCAATTACATCCTTATGTCTGGTCCCACCCATGGAGTACCTTGTCACTCTTTAGCAGAGCTAATAGCCTTAGATGACCAAGGAGCAGAGAATAATACAATAATGGAGATGAAGTATCTTGTTCTTAGATTACCTGCCTCTCTCAGCTTTGAGATTCTAGAATACTGTCCCTTCCTGACAGAAATTATAGGGAGAACTATAGCTTGCACTTAGTGAATTATCCTAGCAAGGGGTGAATCCATTTTAGAGCAAACAGGAAACAGAGGCTTAGAGAAGCTGCACTGTTTCTCTACATACACAAAGCTAACAACAGAACCAGAACACAAGTCCAGGCAGTGTGCAGAGCATTTGCTCTTGATCATAAATAGATTCCTCTCCAGCATCTGTGGATGCTGCCAAATAACAATGGCACACTGCTTGGGCCAGAATCCTGCTGACTAGTGTCACTCTCTCTCTTTGGAAAAGGGTGCTTTACCACCCCAAGGGAGCCCACCTGCTCTTAGGATTTCATCAGCTACGGGCTATAACACCTCCGCTTCCGTGGTGGCTTCAAGTTCAAAGCTGTCTATTCTCCAATGGCCATAGTGGTTACCCCTTCCTTCCAAATACCATTCTCTGCTGCCCACCAGCTCAGATCATCCTCTGACTTCTGGCCTGCACTGCCATTGCCGGACTCAGCTCCCAAGGCAGTTCTGTTCTCCCTGCACTCTGGACTAGAGTCCTGAGCTTTTTCAAGCTTTCTTTGTTACAAGGATTCACCAGGCTGTCATTAACTCATATATTTTTAATCCACAATCCTTGTAAGAGTGTGTGTGTGTGTCTGTGTCTGTGTATGTATGTACACAAGTCAAGGCCAGAGGTCAACCACAGATCCTGTACCTCATGGCTGTCTAGTTTGTTTTCTGACACAAGGTCTCTCACTTGGATCTGGGGTTCCCCCACCTGGCCTAGATTGCCTGGCCAGTAAACCCCATGAATTCTCCTGTCTTTGCCTCACCAGTAATGGAATTACAAGCATGCACGATCACATCCTACTTACAAGCATGAGGACCAAAGCGGAATCCCAGGAACATATCTTTTCTTTTTTCCCTTTGGTTTATCAAGACAAGGTTCCTCTGTGTAACAGCTCTGGCTGTCGTGGAACCTACTTATAGACCAGGCTATGCTCAAACTCACAGAGGTCCACCTACCTCTGCCTCCTGAGTGCTGGGATTAAAGGCATGCACTATTATGCCCTGTTTTTTATTTATTTAATTAATTTTATTTATTTTTTTTAAATGGCCTTTCCATATTGCAGAATCTTAGCACTGTCATTTCCTATCTGGTGACCTTGGATGACTGGGTTGGCTTCTTTGACCTTAGTCTCCTAGTCTGTGAAATGGGCATTTCCTTTGGAGAGCCACTTCCAGCAGACATAGAAGACTACTGGGCTCAGGGCCTGACTTAGAGGACTTGTTCCACAGAAGCCTCCTGTCATCATCACCTGCCACAGCAAAGCTTCTGGAGAAGCCAGCTATGCCATGCACTTACGAGCCTCATCTCAGATGGCCTGGCTCAGGGTCATGTTAAAAGCAAAATATTCCTGTGAGCAGAAAGGTAGGCCTCTCACCAGACATGCTGCAAGCACCCAGCATGGAACCCTGGCCGAGGGTTTGGTATGTAGCAGGCTTGTGACAAGCAAAGAGTTATTGCCTAGGTAGACATTTGATAACAATCTGCACACTGTGTGGCATTACCACAGCTAGGCAGCTTTATTAATGCCTTAGCGTTACTAACACCGACTTCAAACAGGGTTGGAGTACCTGGTCCCTTCACCTTTCTCTCCAAGGTAGCTTTAGCAATGCTAGGCTGAGAGCTGACCCTCCTGCTATTAGATAGAGGGGGTCTTTTATAACCTGCCCCAAGTGTTCAGCATCCCTCACCCTTGGATTTCTTGGAGGGAGACTCCAGTTCTCCCTTGGAGAACTCCAAGGAGTTCTCCCTCCAAGGGAGAACTGGAGTCTCCCTCCTTTATCACACCATGCACCTACTGTCGTGAAAGGAGAGTAGAATGTCTTTCTCTTTCCCTTTCTGTCTTCTGCAGAGATGCCACTTCTAAAGCTAAGAGGGAGTCCCCCGTGCTTCTTGGAGAAAGAGTCTCCATAAATACACCCCTGCTTAGATCAGCAGGTCAAGGGAGCGCCGCAGCTTAAGAAAGCACCCTGGCTCCAGCTACACTCCCCTTCCACACAGGAATGGAGGATTCAAGGCTCTCTGGGATCCCTATTTCATGTTCAGGGTCAGAACTGTTCAGGCCTGTTTTGTTGCTGAGAAAACCCTAGTGGATTCTAGAAAAACGGAGCCAGCTCCAGGAGCAGCGTTCAAGTCGTATTTAACCAATTTAACTTTGCAAAGTGCTCCAGCTACACAACACATGCTTAGGCCGCTGCTCAGTGCCTCTCTTTAAAAGGCCGGAGAGGAAATAAAAATGAATGATGACAAAATGTCCACATGGGTAGAAAAACAGAATAGCCTGAAAGCTCCGGGGCAGGAACTGACACAATTTAATTAACTATTTGGAATAAACATGCTTGGTGCTGCAAGCGGGACCGTTTGTTTGCTCTCACAAAATAATGCACTTAATAAGCCCAAGATGAAACCTTCTGGAGATCAGTTAAATGCAATACCTTGGTTTGAAATGTTAGGAGTGGCTGAGATGGTGCAGCATTTGCTTTGCACATTGTTTGGGAGACGTTGTCATCTCACATACACTGTCCCTGACCCTGGTTAAGTGCAGTATGTAAATTGTTTCTAATTGTGATTTGGCATTGATGCTCTCTATAAAATGCGTATTTGTGAAATAGCCTAATGAATGTTTAACAAGCAGTCGTAGTGGATAAAATTTAAGGCGTGGTAGCGGTAGAGCTGACATATTTAATTATAACCTGGAAGTCGGAAGCTGTTCTCTAAGAAGTAATGGAGTGTGTGACTGGCAATTTCATGTTTTGTCTTTTTTTAAAAAAAAAATCGAAATAATCACAACATCTGCCATTTGTTGAAAAACCATTATATCTGGACCTGATGCTCAGTGCACATCAAATCCTCACAGAAGCCCTTCAAAGGAGTAGCACCAGTCCCCTCCCACAGCAGAGAAAACTGAGTCAGAGAGGTAACTTGTCTGAAGCTAAGGAGGTGGCCTGGGGAAGCTGGCCTGGAAGGCAGACCTTTCTCACTGTAAAGTTCATGACTCCCAGCTGCCCAACACAGAAGAAACACAGCTGGGGAGGTTCTAATCACATGCTAATTGCATGATAAATTAAGAGGAAATGATACTAGCAAATTTTATTTGATTGCTTATAGAAAGGCATTCTGTAGACAGTGATTGTTTGGGGCAAAACAATTGTTAGACAAAAGCATCCAGGCTGACCTTATGCAAGAATACACCACGGAATTTCGTCTTCCAGAGCTAAGTCTCCTTGATTAATTCCAGCTCCCAAATTCCGTCCCTGTCATCTGCATGATTCGAACTGCACTCAGACTCTTGCCTTTCTGCAGGTCCTGCAATTATTGGCTTGGAACTGTTCAAATCTGTCATCAAGAGACCCAGACCCCAAAGACCCTAGTGCACCCTCTAGTGGCTATCAAAGAAAAGAGGTGCTGCAAGGGGCAACTGAGTACCTCCTTTTGTGGGTGATTCTCACAGTCATGCCAGAGGGACAAGGTGTCTGATGCCAAAAGACAGGAGAAATCAAGAGCACAGATTTTGGAAACCAGATTTTCAAATCTGTTTATATGGGAGTGTCATGAACTAGGGCAGTCTTGGGGAAATGTCCTTAACAACCAAATGCCAGCTCAGTCTTCCCTGCAGAGCCAGGAGTGACCAAAGTTAGGCAACCCTGACTCACCAAGAATCTGAGCTGTGAGCATGAAGGATGCAGCCCAGCACCAACTAACTACTGCCTGCTGGCCGACCCCACTTTGGTTGGTGCCTCGACTTAAACACCAGAGGTTGTGCTAAGTGCTGTAACTGTGTACCAAGTTTCATCCCAATTTATCCCTGTTTTGCAGATGAAGAAGCTCTAAGTGATAACGTAGCTTGCCCCAGGTTACTCAGTCAGCTCAATGGCAAATTAAACTCTCTGCTGTGCAACATCTGCCCATGTGTAACTATGTACAGATGTTCCTATACGCGGGGTATGAGAGTCGCAAACACCCAAATTGCTGCTTTTGACTTCAGGAAGAGTTCTGCAAATTAGCCAGTTTTTTTTTTCTTCCGACATTCACACACCCCCATCCCATATCCAGAACCTCAAAGTTAATTACTATTCCAGACACTCCACAGCAGAGATAAACATCAGAGTTCCCCTCCTCGTGAGCCTGCCATTATGATCCGGTCCAGGCTTGGCCCACATATAGCTAATGAGGTTAAATATAAAATAAGATAAGGGTAAAGGATAAAGTGGTGAGGCTGTGCAGGTTCTCAGAGACAAGCAGATGACACTCGGGTCTAAACAGAGTTCTAAATAAGGAAAAGAAAATGGTCTCAGCCCCAAAAGGGAGTCAAGAACTAGTTCCCCAGCCAGCTGCATGCGTGTTCCCCACACCACTGTCTCACAGAGGGATGACTGGACCAGGAATGGAATAGCAGTGTCCCTCCTGAGTACTCCAGCTCCTCTTTGCCTCTGAAACCATGGGGTTCAGAAGGGAAAGGCTTGACCTAGCAGTCAGGAAGCCTGGCCTTGTTCTGGGTCAATACTGAAGCCGCAGGACCTTGGGGGAAAAGCTCTTATGTCCAGGATGAGTCCCATGTGCATCTACAAACGATAAAGAGCATCTAACACTGGCTCAGTGATTTAAAGGACTACTTTGCATGTAACTTTGGGAATCAGAGAATCGAACTCATGCCCCAGGTGCTGGAAACATCAACTGAAATGAACTCCTCAGCAATCTAGAGTGAACAAAACCACAAGATTTTCCTGTCCCCCGAGGAGAGATTCTCTGCAGCTGGATGTCTAGATCAGAGTGACAGAGGGCAGGAAAACACCCTCCTACAACACCGAAAACTCGGGGCTTGGAAGCCAGGTGGCAGGTCAAGAATAGAGTGGGGGGCGAGGGAGAGGGGGAGAGACTAATTGTGAAGGACGCCAGGGTCAATGTTTAGACAGAAGCAGCATTCACTCCTGGCTTTCCACTAAGCAAGGCTCCACTCCTGGCTTTCTTGCTGTAATAATCATCAACTGCATCATTTGCAGTCCATTGCAGCCTGGAGTGTGCTTCCCTCCAGCCCCTGTGGTTCCCCTTTTCCTTTTCTCTGGGAGCAACCCCGGTTCTCTCTTGCAAGCCATCCCTGAGCTTCGGAGCACTGTGAGGACAGGGTTCTGATGGCCTAGCTCCCTAAGGGGCACTATCATAGAGAGCTAACTGCTTTTGAAACCAGCCTTCGGTAACAGCTCTGGCAGAAGGGGACCCAAATGATCTGTGAGAGGTCGGTGTCCAGGATCTGAGTACCTTGTCAGCACTGGCTGCCCATTCACCTGGCATCGGTGTCACTTTCTTGGGCACTTTATTGAGTCAGGTGTCAGGGCCATTTGCTACTGACTTCCCAGGGTTGTGAGCAGAGCAAGGCAGCTCTCAGGTGAAGTCCTAGGCTGTTCTGCCAGGTGTTCAGGGGGATGCCCTGCCTACCACAGTGTGAGCAGTGCCCAGGAAAGGTCTGAGGGTGTAAAGTGGCTAACAGGGCACTCTGTATGCACCTAGCTCTGAACTCACCTCATGCCCCAGCCTCGTGCAAGTCTAGTGACCTTGTTCCATCTTTCTATGACTCAGTGTCCTCATCATAGAACAGAGACTTTGAGAGCAGACACCCTGAGAAGTTTTCTTTTGCTTTTAAGACAGGATCATATGCCATAGCCTAGCTAGCTTGGTATGCACCATGTAGGTTAGGCTACCTCAAATTCATGTCAATCTGCCTGCCTCAGCCTTCTAAGGTCTGGGATTACATGCATATACCACTTCACAAGCTCTCAAGATGTCATCTGAAGAGCAATGGAGAAAAAACATGTGTAAAACTTAGGGGAAGGTGGGATTCCAGTTCTTGTGGCAACTGCCATTATGTTTGTCGATGCTGCAGGTCAGCCTTGGCAAAACAAGCCAAGGGAGGCCATGAGCTTATGGTAGAAAGAACCCCAGGTTGAACTCAGGGGACCTTCATTCCAGTGTCTGCTCATACATTGTAACTGTGTCAAGTCATCATTCAAAAGAAAAATTGTATTAACAGATGCAAGAGACATCTTCCTGATGGCTCAGAGAGCATGCCTAGTGAATATGGAGGGGGACGCTCTATCTATCAATGCATGCAACTACTTCAGCTCTGACAGGCATATGTGCACCACAGCATGCAGATCAAAACACTTAAGAAAGGAAGGAAGAAGGGAGGGATGCAGGGAAGGAAGGAAGAAAGAAAAGAAGAAAAAAAGATAGATTGGTTTCTGAAAGGGATTTGACTTTTATGAGTGGTATCTATTGAAGACATACTGTAGGGCCTGTTCTCTGGATACAGCTCTTGGGGGTAACTACATTGGGGGTGATATTGACTATATAGTCAAATATATCATTCTTTATCTTATATGCTATAATTACAAACATTAAATATTACCATTTCTTTCTCTGATATTATAAGTGTCTGAGTCTCCGGTTTCATGGAGGCAGTGGGAGGGGCCATGGTTGTCTCCATCCTTGACATGCCATGGTCTCAGAAAACAAAAGGATACTCCCACGGATCCCAGAGAGGATTCAAAGAGGGCCACTCCCGCATTAGCATGGGTTTGCTGTGAACCATTCAGGGCCACAGTCCCAGGGCAGATGGCACCGTCGATTAAAAGCATTCCAAAAATACCTGTGGAAGACCAGGGCCATCTCTGCTCTGTCTTCAGCCCAGCTCCACTTCCTGGGGTTTGTATGGAAGAGATATCACTCTTGCTGACAAAGGTCAGGTCAAAGCTCACAGGGAGATGTTGACAAGTTACTTCAAAGCAGGGTCTCTGCTCACCACTCATTTCATCTGGGCCCCAGAGGAGGGTAAGCAACACCCCACTGGCAAGTGTTGACTCAAAAAAATTGACAAAGTAATTATGATTTTTCTTTCCCAGAATAGTTCCTGCAGATCTCAAACCCAATATCCGACATTTAGCCTTTCTGAAGCCACAGAATTCTATCATATAGCTTACATGTCCCTGTGTAGAATGTCTATGGTCTTGACAAATATTACAGCCCATACATACTGTGTGGCAGCAGGACTGTGTTTTATGGTTGTGAGTACAGAGATGATTATCATAAAACCCAGGTCTAACGTTTTTCTACCTTTACTAACAGACTGTCCCACACGATTTGGACACCTGACTTTATTTTTTAATACCCATGCCTACGTTTTCTCTTTGGGCCTAGAACATGCTGGGTGCCAGGAGCAGGCTGCTTGCAGACTGCTTTGGGGGCTCATCCTGCATCAACTTGAGTTGACTATGCCCAGGCTGAGGGGATGACAGGATCTCTCTTTCATGCTAGGGTTCCCCATTAGCAACAGTGTTCTGATGCTTAACTACATTTCATGAGAAATGGAAGCTTCCTTTTGAGCAGCCACAAAGGAATCCTCTAAGAATCAGCTCTTAGGTGACAAGAGTAAAGGAAGTCTCGGCGGCCTACCCGCTCAGCAACTGATTAAAGAAACGACAACAGGCACGGCGGTTGTAGTTTTCGGTAGCTAGCATCCACGGTATTTGAGAGAGCAACCCTGTGGTCTTTGAGACAGATAAAGGTCCATTTACCCAGCACATCCACACATTGCTTCCACAAGAGGATAATGTGTTCACATCAACACAGTCGGCTTTCAGAAGTTACATTCCTACTCAAACAAAGCAAGGCTGTTCCCACCACTGTCAAACACCACAGTGTCTGCAACTGATAGCAATCAGAGCCTTTCTCTGGCTGCAGTCATGTTCGAATAATGCAGTAGTGCAAAGACACCAACAATTTCGATCTAAAACAAACTCACTGGCATATCTAATGCTCCACGGGCTAGTGAACACGCATACCTTAGTCCCAGGTAACATCAACTCACTCCATGTGAACAATCCCTAAATGCACAGAAATCTATGCACTAATGTGCAGGGGGCTGGAAGGAATGCAGGAGAAGATAGTGAATCTTCCATGACTGCTGAGTGTGTGCCTCTAGGAAGCCATGGCTATTTGGCTTTTGGTGCAGAAAACTCAAGACAGCATTCTAAGACCTCCTCCTTTTAAAATAAGATTTGTGGGGCATTGAATCTAAGGCAGCGACAGACACAAAGCTGCTCAGACTTCCTGAAATTCAAAGTAGGTACAGTGGGAACAGGAGGTGCCACAGCTTGGTTCAAACAAGTTGGGGAATGGTCAATCTTGTCTACAGCCATGTTTTCCACTGGATGTCCCTTAAAGACACCAGGCAGGAACCATGCTCCTAACACAGTGGGTCTAGGCTCTGGTAAGTCTTCACAATACTACAAACCTACAGGATGCACAACACTGTAACGATTCTTAGATATTCTCCCAGAGAAGCTGAATTACTTATTTTAACTTTGCGTTTCTCATACATCTCTATCCACAGAACCGTACTAATTTATTAGCCCATAGAAACTTCAGGAAACTTAGTAGAGGAATGTCAGGCTCCATATTATGAGCTGCCCGGGTCATTCTTCTTACGGTTAAAGGAAAACCAACGTCTGTCATTACCTCTTATTCCCTCTCAGAAATCAATAGGACGATAAAGGGAAACATCTGAAAACAATCATCTTCTAAGATAGATGGAGAGTCCACAGAAGGTCACAGTGAACCTGCAGGCATAGGTACTTGAGTGGACATCACATGCATATATGCAGGTGTGTGGGGACACGAATACACACACATACACACACACACACACACACACACACACACACAAAGAGAGAGGGGGAGAAAGAGCGAGCGAACGAGTGCGCACGTGTGCAAGAGAGACCCATCTAATGACCCTGACTAATTCCCCTTCCCAATATCTACATGACATCATCTGATCCTATTGATAACATTCCTGGTCCCCCCACCGTAAGGTCCTGAAAACTTCAGGAGAAGAGAATTCCCTGATCATGGTGGTGATCATGGTAGTGGAAGGTGATCTGTCCCGGCCTTCTACTCTATCGTGGGCTGCTTGTCTCCATTTGTAGTAACAACAGTGTGAGAGTGAGCATCTCCCACTCCACTAGTGATGGTATACAGAATATCAAGTTTCAGTAGACTTGTTAACAACACTCAGTAGGTCGACTTAAATATATGCAGTTCGTCTAGGGTCTCATCCACCTCGCTAGAGACATCAAGGTGCCTGGTGACATGCTGGAAAACCCATCATAGACAACTTTCTTTTCCAAGCAGGTGATAGAGATTTTTAGCTTAACTGTTTTATGGTGTTCCAGTTAGAGCATCAGAAGCCTGACAGGAGAGGGAAGAAGGTAGTTTCTTGGCTTCCTTTCTGTAACACATCCTCTAGAGAAGAGCTGAAGAAAAAAAAAACAAACAAAAAAAACCAGCCCAGCAATCTGCAGATGAAATGGGCAAGAACACAAGAGTAAGAGGAGTTTGCAGCTACTATTAAAAGACTTGGGAAGAGGCAGCCTAGTAAACAAATAACTTCTGGCAATACACACTCAAGTCTCAGAACACTACAAAAATACATATGACTACAATTTTATCAAAACAGAGTGAATAAGGAGCCGGGCTTCTTCCCTCACCTGCCTGTGACAATGTGCATAAGTCCCGACTGAGTAAAACCACAGAAGGTCAGGTTGGGGGAAAGGACTTACTCCTGCTAGGCAGTAACAGAATCTCCCCACACCAGATGGAGATCATATAGGCAGCTTAGTCTGAATGGATGACAAGGTGCCTCTCTTCCAGTGACATCACCTTTGGGATGACTCAGGAGGATGGAAGGCACTACTTAGCAGTGAAGAAGCTTCCTCCTTCCTGAAGAGGCTTTGTGGGATGTGTAACAAGCCATCACCTGCTAGGCAATATACACAGTGTCTAGTGAAGAGCTGAAATCCCCATTCCTTTAGCAGTAATGGACAGTCCTAATATCCTAGGGATCAGTGGAGACCAGAACATGGTTGGAAGCCAACAGAATCCAGAAGATCTGGAATTATATAACGTAATAGCTGAAATGTTCAACTTTAATAATAATAATAATGAACAAGGGAAAAAAATCTGTAAAGACAATCAAGTGTGGATTTTCAAGGAGATGTGCCAAAAGACTTCTATGAACAATAGGGAACATATCCTGTTTGCTTGTTTTATGTATGTTTTATGTATGAATGTATGTATGTATGAACGTATGTATGAATGTATGTATGTCTTATGTGTGTTTGTCTACATGAATTTATAAGCATAATACGCATGTAAATGCCCCTGGAGGTGAGAAGAGGGCATCACATCCCTTGGAACTGGAGTTATAAGTGGTTTGGTTACCATGTGAGTGCTGGAAACTGAACTTGGTTTCTCTGTAAGAGGAGCTATTGTTCATAACTGCTGAGCCCTCTCTCCATCCCTAAAATCATCTTTGCTATAAACTGAAACACTAAAGTCTTAGCAAAGAAACAGAATTCAAGAGGATGCCAAAATGGGAATTTGAGACCTGAAAAATACATCCCAAATTAAGGACTCAGTAAATAGGTTCCATAGTGGGAATAAGGACAGAATAACATAAACCTCCCAATCTGAATAAAAAAGAGAAAGTGGAAAGAACATAAATGAGCAAAGCCTAGAGATCCAGCATCCATGTCAACTGATACCAGGAGAGACAGAGACAGAGAGAGAGAGAGAGAGAGAGGCTGAAAAAGCAACAGAAAGACTAAGCAATGGAAATATGGAAATTCCCAAAGGAAAAAAGACAAAAATCTACGGATTCAAAAGGAAAACAGATCAGAAATATAACGAACTGAGAGATATTTTGGACCAATAAATGTCACAGTCAAAATTCTGAAGAATGAAAAATGAAATAAAAAAAAAATCTTAAAAACAGTAGGAAGGAAACACATTCCTTACCTACAGAGGAAAAATAATTCAAAAGACTTCGGGTTTCTCATTAAAGACTATGAAAAAAGCAACACATTAAATCTTTTTTTATTATTTTATTTTATTTTGGGGAGCAATGAGAAAAGAATTGTTAGTTCAAAACACACAACCCAAAATATCCTGTAGAATAAAGCCAAAGGACTGAGAAATTTTGAGATGTTGAAAAATAAGGGAATTTGTCACAGTAAGACACAACGTTAGAAAGATAGATTCTCTAAACAAAGAATGAAAGAAGTTTAGGACAGAGACAAAGGAAAGAACAACGGGCAGAGTACAGCTGTGTGTAAATGTATCTCCTTATTAGATTATCCCAATTATGTTTAGCACTGGATACAGAAACAATGAAACTGGTGTGGGTCTTAGAGTATTTGCAGGAAGTATTTAAGACTGTATTCAAGAGGAAGTGAGTAAAGAACTATAAAGGAAAATTCTCTTGAACTGGTAAATTGTTGATGCCCATAGAATATGATGCACACATAATGTAATGTCTAGAAGGACCACTAAAAGTGCTATGCAAAAAGAGGCACTATAAATGAATAAAAATAGAATTATAAAATATGTCATGTAACCCCTAAGAAGACAAAGAAAAGGAAACCAAAGGGGGAAAAAATAACAGAAAATAAATCTAAAATGACAGACTTAACATAACAATAATCACATTAAATGTGAATGGTCTAAATACACCAATTAAAAGGCAGAGATGGTAGCTTAGGAAAAGCAGCACAAACGCTAAGCTTATGTGAAATAAGCAGAACATTATGTGGTTACTTCCCTCAAATGCTATTGTCACATGACATTCCTCTCCCCTTTACATATTCTTCCACACAGCCTATGGTAAATGCACGTGATGGTTTCAAACCTGACTTAGATGGCTTAAATAAGCACAAAGCATGGCAGTACTAGAACAACATTGGCTTGGGTGTTGGAGCATCTGCCATATGTGCTCTAGCAGTTCAGAGAAAATAGACCTTCATCTTGTATACATTCTGTTTTTGCAGTGTCTCCTATCCTCTGAAATTGAACCAAAATATCACTGGTCCCAAAATGTTACACTCTTTTATTGTGTCTGTCATTGTACTTACACTTCACAGGGATTATTAATGATCTGAGTGGAAGGAACTAACATTATCTCATTGTGTGGTGATAATAAAATTACTACTTGGAAAGATGATCTGCCCAAGCACACACATTTCACCTACCCAGGGCATGCATGATGCATCTAACCCTAAGGCATCAACTACTAACCTTTGTGACCAGTAAACTAGGAGAACGCTTTCTTTCTACTGTGAGACCATGAAAAAAAGCTCAGAGAAAGGTTTTAACTCTCCAAACATCCCTGAAGAGTTTCCAGAGATTTGTTTTTCATTTCTCCTCCTTTCAGACATAATTAATCAAATAGTCAATCTGTCCCTTCATTTCTTCAATGAAACATTTCTAAAGGCTTAAGCTAGAGAAATGAGTTGACGGGAGACCACCTCATTCCTCCCAGGGGCCACAGTGTTGGATGACATTTGGTTCATTTGTCATCATAGTCGAGGTTTTCACATTTCATGTCTCCATTTCCAGGCCAAAGTAGTCAAGCAAGCAAACCATGGGGGACACTTCTGTGACAGCCATCCTCTTGAAGCCCTATTGTTCCATGCCACCTCAACTGTGAGGGATCTAGGTTAACGTTTCCCCGTTTAGGGCTTTCATGAGGTGGAGATTTTGATGTCTCACCTTGCAGAAAGGGAAGGAAAGGGCAGAATGCTTCGGAGGTGGTGACTAAAACAGCTTTGAGATCATGCCAAGACCCAGTGGCATGGACTGGTTTCTCTCACTATGTTCCCTGGAATGAAAAGCGGATTTTTCTAGCTTCTCTCTCCCTCCCACATCCCCAACCATCTCTCAGCTCCTGGCAGTGCCAGCATGCACATCCAGGGATAACGCTCAGAATCGCCTCCTTCTTCTTTGACAATAAAATAAGGCAAACCATTTGGCATTCAAGAGGCACCCCAGTCCCCTGACCCCTGGCAGGGTCCCAGGGGATTTGTGGTTGACAGCTAATCAGAACCCTGGCCATAGCTATTTCCCATGACATAGCTGGAATGCTCCCACTGCCCGTACTTCTAGCTCCAGTTACTCGGCCAGGCTGAAACTATTTGCTCCCCTCTTACCCTGTCCATTACTGTCCTTCTTCAGGCTGAGCCTCCGTGCCTCATGCTGGATAGACTCTCAAGGCTCTGCATGGGAGAGCAACAAACGTCTTCGTTCTGCTTTTATTACTGACCCGAAACCCACCTCCTGGACTCCTACAGCCAGCAGGCCTTTTTTCAAGTACCCCCCTCTTGAGCAATGATAAACTTCAATGCCAGAGGGGTGGAAAGAGAAAGCAACCACTCTGGGCTAACCAGACTGGTATCAGAGGGGTGGCCAAGCATGAGATTTCCAAGTGGTGGTCATAAAACATGCATCGTTGTTATTTATGGTTAATCTGCCTAGGTACTAGAAATAGAAAAGTTTCATCGCTCTTCTTCTGCAAGCAATTCTTACCTTACCTGGGAATGGGAAAGTCTTGTTGATGACAAGCCAGGTGACACACTCTGCATAGAGGCTGAAAGGGATGACCGGGAGCCAGACTGCCTGGGTCATCGCCCAGCTACACAGACTTACTAGTTGGGTGATCCCAGGTAATTTATAGAATGTCCCTGGGCTTTAGCCTGAATCTCTGTACAATGTAGAAAATCTGGGGAAAGAGCTACCACACAAGCCTGTCATGGGAACTGTGTATATTTGCAAACCAGTGCCTAGCACATGGAGAGTGCTGCTTCGGTGCTCGGAAAAGAAACACTATAAATGTGGTGTTCAGCATAGATATGCAAATGTGATATTCTGTACATTTTCACGACTGGATAGCATTACTCTGCATTCTTTACCGAGGATGCTCCTGACACTTTGAGAATCTTACAGAGTTTCCCGAAGTCAGGTAGTTAGCTACGGGGTAGGATTTGATGCTGCTTCACCTACTGTTAGGATAGTGGGTCTCAGCCTGGGACCCCTGACCACCTTGGAAAGTGGAAAGAAATCCAAGTCCTCCAGCTCCACCCAGACCTCCTGACTCAACCATTCTGGGACTGAATCCAGCAATTTGTTGTAACAAGCCCTCCAAGAGACTGGGAGGAAGGATGTTTAAGATGTGTCCTAGATCACTATGTTCCTATTTGAGCAGGAGAAATAAGATCCCTTCCTTCCTGCTCCAAGGTCATCATGCAAAGTGACATTAAGATGTAGGGCCACTGCTGATTTGGGTGGATCTGGATAAGCTATGCTGTGCAGGATGCCATGAGAACGTCTACCATGGAGAAACTTGTCCCCGAATTGTGTAGAAAAGTCAAGTATGGACATGGTTACCTAAGACACAGATCACCCTGGAAATCAACACATCAAGATCCAGAGGTTTCAGGTCAAATGAAGCCAGGCCTGTATCTCTACAAGTGAACTTGGTGAAGTCCCTTAATCTCACTAAGCCTGGCTCCCCTCACCTCCTCAACTGCTCTAAGGAAGAAATCAAGCCAGAGCCATGGCCTTGTAGGTAGAGACACAGGGCTTAGTGGCTAGGGTCAGAATGAACATCTACTACCAAATGATCTACAATTTATCTCATGAAAAGAAAGATGTTTCTGAAGGAGGAAGCTACAGAGAATGGCATCGGGACTGAAACACAGGGAAATTCTCAGAAGATGGACATGAAGAAGGAAAAACCAAGTTGCTACAGATCATTAGGAAAGGAAAATATTAGGTACTCTTGGCTGACGCTTAGCAAACCAAATCGAATTTATTTATATGATATCTACTTTGCACAAAGCTTAGCCTTAAACTAGAAAATCCAACAGTGAAGATCTACCCCCATCCCAGATATAGGCTTCAGATGCCAGGCTCTGCTCATCTTTCCCCCCTCATAACTCACATATAGGGGGGAGCAGCTCCCTACTGCTCTAGAGGCCCAGAACTGCATCAAAGTAAATGCACAGATAGGATGAGCTATCAGCCTAGAGTACAATAGCCTGAGACTTTGGCTCAGAGCTGGGTAGAAGGAATGGATGTGTTACTTTATCCTTATCTGCATAAGAGGATACAACACAGGTATATATCTCCTGATCCATGGAGGGACATTGTCGTTTTTCGGTCTTGTCACTTTTAGCTAATTTTCTTGTAAAGCCTCTGAGACTTTTGCCTTGTTGATTCTTCCATAAGCTTAAGTAGAAACAATGCCTGGGGACCTAGAAGACAGGAGGCAAAGGGGAAGGTGCAAGGGATCATGGGAGAAGGCACTAGACCCATCTCCAGTGAGCCCTGACAGCCCTGAGCCCACCCATGTCCCAGCGATTTATATTCTGGCAAGATTTTTAGCAAATCAAGATGCTTGGGATGTTCTCTTTCAAAGCAGGGGAAAGCAACCCCAGACATCTAAACAGACCGCATATTTGTGTGTCTAGCTTATTGTTTTAGAATTTTTGTGGAAGGTCTCTAAATGCTATCCTCAGACTCCCCACCAAGGCTGTAACTGTACTGAATAACTGCAAGGCAGAGGAAGACAGGGTGGAGACAGCCTTTTGAATTCAACTCCCTTAGAGTAAGCTTTCCTTCCAAGCTCAAGAAGCAGGGTGTGGCAGGGGACCATGGCATCTTCACTGGCAGGAGCAGGAGTATCCTCAGTCTCATTTGTTTTTGCCCAATAGTCTAAAGTGCCAACTTCCCTCAAGGCCCTGGGGTACACTCCTACTCAGCCCCAAAGTATACAGCACCGAGTGACCTTGGCTTCTTCCCATTCTCTCTGAGTTGATCTGTCACCCATATGACTCAGTCTTGTTCTGGGTTGTCCACAGCCGCACCCTTCCCTGATGGAATGTGGCTAAAGTTCTCTGGATGCAAGCAGCCTTTCTCTCCAGCAAGCCTGTGTCAGGAACAGCAGATCCTGGCTCAGTGGCCACAGGGTTACTTCAGTTAAACTTCAAACCAGCTAAGGGCTCTGTCTCCAGTATTCCCACACATGGCCACCCATTTGATATGGCATCCCAAAGCTGGATGTGGGCGAGATATATAGACTCAGGCTCATTGCGAATGCCACAGAAGATACTGTACCATGGTCTCCAAGGCCTAAGCCAACAAGCCATCCTGAGTTAGCTGTTGTTCTAGCTCCATTCACTTCTGCCATCTTTGAAACGGATATGACCAAGCTCTTCCTTCCATACCCTGTAAGTATTAAAGAAGATGATGCATATCTGTAAAGCAGAGAGTGGATTCTTGTGCTGGGCAGGGAATAGGCTTTTAGAAAATGCTTGACCCACTGGTCTTTCCAAGGGGAGGTACAGGCTGAGAGCAACTGCCTTGCCTAGTCCCCAGGGCTACTGGAAGCAACAAACCATGCAGAACACCCTCGGAGGGCCACCCTGGGCTGATATATAGCTCAGTGGGCACTTGCCTAGAATGAGCAAGGCCCTGGATTCTGCTTCCAGGACTGCAAGGTAGAAGAGAGTGAAGGGTGTACAGAAAGAGGGAAGGGAAAGGTGAGTTGTCAGGAAACAGAAAGTGACAGCGACTTCATTATGCACTCTGCTGAGGTTAAAGACACCTGGCATTTCGTAAGGACTTACTCTGCACCAGGCTTTATCGTAAATGCTTTCAGTTTATTTCAATCACGATCCATCAACACAATAGCTCTACTGTATAGATTCCTTCACTGATTCATTGATTTACTCATAAACTCATCTGTTCTTGCATGTTGCTCTTTCCTTGGCTGCCAACATGGTTCCTTTCCTCAGCTTCCCCAAGTCGTCTGAGTCACCACCTTGTGAGGCCCTTCCTTAACTGCCTTATCTAAAACCACCCTCCACCCGGTACCCAAACCTCCTTCTGTGTGTGATTACCGCGCAGGGTCCTTACATCCATGCACATCCTAGCTACCTCGTGGTTCACTGTTTCTCATGAAAATACCTCCACCAATTAAGAATCTCACCAGTCACACCATTTGCTCCGATCTGCTCCCATCCATGCCTTGAGAACCTAGATCAAAATGGTCTTCGAGGGCCTTGCACTGAGCAGTGGCACAGAAGACAGGCGTTGACTGAAGAAAGTCCCTCTTCCAGCAGTCGTCTCCTCACTGTCAGGGAGAGAACTTTCTGGCTTTGCTAAAGTAAATGGCAGCACTTAGTAGCTGTCCTGGTAACACTCGGGTTCTTTTTGAGGTCTTACTCTAGTGGTTCTCTGGCCTTAGGGAATTTGTTCCTAGTTTCTGGTTTATTCTATAACTACCAGAATCTCAGGAATGCTTTAAAAAAAAAAAAAAAGAGGTGAGTCTTCCTCTTCAAAAAGGTATCTTTGTGCTCTCTGTCATGTGGAGAATCTGGAACATTCTCCCAAGAGCCTTTCCATTCAACTCCACATCGAGAAGACAGCTATTGGCCAGCATAGACTGAGACTTGTTTGGTTCCAGGCTGTGCTATCATATACTACAGAAAGTACCCCATGTCATTGTCCTAGCTAGCTATCAGTGTGCCCATTGC
This sequence comes from Rhynchomys soricoides, assembly GCA_019843965.1. Classification (NCBI taxonomy): domain Eukaryota; kingdom Metazoa; phylum Chordata; class Mammalia; order Rodentia; family Muridae; genus Rhynchomys; species Rhynchomys soricoides. The sequence continues at coordinate 10,332,548 of JADRCH010000008.1, forward strand.
ACAGGTTAAAACAGCACGGCCTTGAAAAATCTACCCAAGCAGTAGAGAACCAAACCCAGGCAGGCTAACTTCTGTTATGTTGTCCAGCTGCTTGGCCATCCCCCTCTCCAGCGGCTCTGTGCAAGTACAACTAGAAAGAAGCCAAGGAGAGGAAGAAGCAGAGGGTGGAGAACACCAGGAAGTGACCTGGCCCAGAGCCAATCCCACTCAACTCACCTGGAGCACTACTTCTTGGCCTCACACCCTGGAGCCTGAGTTTCAGTGTTCTGTGCTTGCTTATGGGAACAAAGATGAGCTTGACAACAGAGTTGCCCATAGGGGTTCTCCATCCTCTCCAGCAGAGAGTCTTTGCCCCACATCCCAAGCCTCAATCCCTCATGTCTTCCTGGGCCTCTCATCCCAAGCACGGGTCACTCCTTCCTACAACTCTGGCCTAACAAGAAGTCTCTGGAGAGCAGCTACATGCCTTTGGAAACCAAACCCAAACCCTGATTTCCAAACCTTCATGCAGAAATCATTTTTAATAAGGTGAAAACTAACTTCTTAGAAAATAATAAATATCCAGCAGCCCCACTTTCTATTGTTTCAAGACAGCAGAGTTCCAGCATGCAAGGACTGCTCCATCTTTTGGTTTTAAATTTCTGTGCCTTGGAGACTTCTGACAGGGGAAACTGCTCCCCACCAGCCGGTCAATAAAAATAGCAAACGTTTACTGAGCCCGTGTTAATTAACTGCTGCAAGGGGCTATGAGCTCTACACTCACCAGCTCCAGGAGGCAGGTGCTAGAATTCTACTTGAAAACCAAACCAAACCCAGAAAGCAGGGCTCCTCAGAAGTTGGCCAAGTCTCCAAGGGGCCAGGTCGGGATTCAAACCCAGGCCTGCGTTACACTGTTGCTATGGGTTTTCATGTTTTACCAGAAAGTAGAAATGTGAACCTCAACCTGACCTTTTGATGCTGTTTGGAGGCAGGGCCTTTGAGTGGTACTAATTCAGATTAAGCTATGGCCATAATGGTGGAGTCCCAGTGACGGCATCTGTGGCTTTATCAGATGAGGAAGACACGGAGTATGGTGAAGCACACATAGAAACTCAGCAATTGGATAGGTTCAGACAGGAGATTTGCCCTGAGTTCAGAGCCCCTAGCACCACAGAGTGAATTCTGGGCCAGCAAAAACAAACAGTAAAAGAAGACAGAAAGCACCTGGTGTTTGACTTGCTTTGGTGGGTTTGAATGAGAATGGCCTCTTGGGCTTATAGGTTTGAATATTTGGTCCTTAGTTGATGAAACTGTTTGGGCAGGATTAGGAGTTGTGGTCTTCTTGGAGGTGGCATATTACTGGGACAGAGGCTCTGAGATTTCAAAAGTCTCCCTTTCTCTGCCTGGTGGTTGTGTCTCAAGATGTCCTGTCTCCGCTGCTGTCCTGGTGTCAGGCCTGCCTCCCTGCCATGGTGATCATGGACTCACCCTCTGAACATGTAAGTTCTCCTCCCCACCCCCACCTCCCCAATAAACTCTCCCTTCTTCAAACTGCCTTGGTGTCTCTTCACAGCTAAAGAGTGGTTAAGATACTTGTTCAGGCTGGCCTTATGACATCTTCTGAAGTTATGGTCAAAGAAGTCCCATGCCCCCTTACCAGATGCCAGCAGAATGCATTTGGACCACACAGCCTTGAGAGCTGTGAATTAACCAAGCCTTCATTCTGTCAAAAGGACTTGGTCTCAGAGATTTAATTATTGCACCAGAAAGAATACTAGCCAATGATCTTAAACCATACAGTCTCATATCATTCTCTTCAAGCCTTCAACTATCATCTGATGGCCAAGGCCTGGCTACCTGACCCTCCAGGGTTAACAGTGGGAAAGAGAGAGGCAATCTATAAATGTTCCTTGATCCCTACAGTTGGGACTGTCATCTTAAGACGCTGCTCCACAGAGAGCTGGGGACCACTTTATACTGTCTCCTTTTCTTCACCATGACACCTAGGAATTAACTTATGGGTCTTTGACTTAAGATTCCTTTCAAGCAAGCCAGGCAGGGTGATGTATGCCTTTAAACCCAGCATTCAGGAGACAGAGGCAGGCAGATTTCTGAGTTCAAGGTCAGCATGGTCTACAGAGTGAGTTCTGATTTCTTTCAAGCTTTGTGACCTTGATGAGCACAGATCCCTAAGTTACACAGACAGTGCCGTGTGGAGATGATTGGACATGCTGTGCTGGTTGTCCTTCCTCTATAGGTACCTCAGCTGTACAGTGGATGAGTGAATCACACCAGAGGTGACAGTAGCTAGGCCTTGCTACCATGTCTCAGAGCCTGTGTGTGAACTTGGCTGGACTTCAAAATCCTTGCAACATTTTTACTCTGGGCACCATTACATAATCCAGTCTGGATGATCTCAAAGGACACTTTGAGAGTCGTTTATCATTCTGTGGTGTATCCATGTATACACTACTTGAAAATACACATTTTTTTCTCTGAAATAAATAATGGAATCACTTTCTGTGATACAACTAGAAGAAAATGCATTAGCTAGCTGCTCCTGACCATTCCATAAGAGAATGGGCCCAGTGAGTCTTGAGACGTCAAATTAGAGAGGCAGACGTTTTCATGATTTAGTTGATCAAAGAGGAGATTGCTGGCAAGTCTTTACCACAAACAGGTCCCTGCCAGAGAACTACTGCTGTTCAGCTGGTAGCACACCCCAGATCTTAGTATCAATAACGATACTAAGATCTGGAAACCAGAGGGCCTAAATTTGGAGACGATTCTGGGCCACAAAAAATACCCTGAAATGAAGTAGGTGTTTCAGGTAAAAACAGATCCCACCATTTCACCATGACTCTGGACAGAGGGATATCAAGGCTGACCTTGATCATGAAGCACAGTGATAGTGGCAATTTCAGCTTCCATGGAAGGCCTACCTTACCATGGTCTGAGCAGGGTGCTGAAGGGTCCCTTCGCCTGAGGGGATAGTTCCTCCTGGCACTGGGCTTCCTGAGATGGGTTGGGGACGTGGGCATAAGGTCTTCTCTACATCACTCTGCCTGTACCCAAATGATGGGTTTAGCTTAGCAGGAACAGAAATGGTGGATGGTCTGTGCAGCTGAGCAGATCACATAGACTCCCATAGGGGAATGATTCATGCTTCCTCTAACCTCTAATCCAATGGCTTTGAGGTTCCATCAAAGCATCTGGAGGCATTTATATTGTTGGGCACCCTGTTCTTTAGGAGGGAGGCCATAATACCTGCCTACTTTTTAAGGGAAGGACAGCAGACACTGTACAAGAACCAACAGGCACTTGGTTTGCAAAGCCAACCCAGGGGACCAGAGCCCATGAGGCTTCTGTTTCTCCTCCTAAGCAGACAAGGCTGAAGGGGAAGAAGTATCCCTAAACATAAAGGCCTCAAGCACCTCATGGTAACCAAGAAGGGAGCCTGTGGGCAGTGGGAATGCTGGGGGGTTGCCCTCTGAAAGACTGCCAGGATGTAGCTCAGAGATGCTACCACTGGGGCTTTGGGTGAGACAAGACACTGTTCCATCAACTCTAGTTTTCAATAGAGTTGATTCATTTCGTAAAAGATTGTGAAGGTCAAATCCAGTATCTCTGTAAGCAGGATTTCACCTTGAGATTGCCCCATACAGTCTCTTTCTTTAGGGCAGGGACTGGCTTGGTGGCTCAAAATTTTGCCCTGTAAGCAAGAGGACTGGAGTTTGGATCTTCAGTATTTAAGTGAGTACCAGGTGAGCATGGAGGACCATCTGCAATGCCAGTCTTAGAAGGAAGAGAGAAAGGATCCCAGAGCAATGAGGTTAGTGAGACTGACTGTTATCAGTGAGCTCTCGGCTTGGCTAAGAGACACTGTCTCAAAGAATAAGGTAAGAGAGGATGAAAGATTCCTGACATCAACCTCAGGCCTACACACACACACACACACACACACACACACACACACAGAGGCATGCATGCGTTTGCAGAGACAAACACCTGTGCACTCATGTGCATCCACACATATACAAACACACATTCATGCACACCACACATATGCACTTGAAAAGGAGAAAAACAAACAGATAAATGGGCAAAGATGAGAACCACAGTGTCTGATTTCCTCTGAACCCCTTGCTTTACCCGCTCAGGCTGCTCCTTGAAACAGCCTGACTCCTGGCTACTCTGTACAAAACCTGCCCAGGAGACAGCATGGTTAAGCACTGTGCAGTTGAGAGAGGGATGCAGAAACACAGGAAACATCTTGTTTAGTAACACCAAAGACGAACGTCAGTGTGCTGAAATAATGCCAAAGCTACCAAGAAGGTGTCACCAATGAGGTTCTGATGACCACACTGAAGATTTCCACGGACAGATGGAAGCAAGAATCTCTGTCAAATGAGGTGGCCACAACGTGGCCCTCCTCTGAATGGGCGGCTTTGAGCCCCGAGAGGTATAAGTGCAGCTGACATTTGCTGAGCGCCAGGCACAATGCCAAGTACTTTGTAAGGATTACTGCCGTTCAGGTTTGCAGTAACCCTATCACAGACAAGCCTCACTCTTTAAAATCCACACAGCACTGTTGCTCAGCTTGGCTATGTCTTGAGAGAGAAGGCTGGGCATCTTGCGTAGGGAAGGTGATCAATAGCAAGAGCAAGCATGGAGAGGCACGGACAAAGTAGGTGAGTCTGTGTCTAGGGGACGGAAGGGGAGAGGGCAAGTCTGTACTGAGGCTTATTCACATGCTTATGTCTTTGCCCCAGACCCAGAGGTAGGAGGAGCCCAGGCTTGCCTAGCACTCCTGAACTGAAGGCTCAGAAGAGGAGAGTTCACTGGTAGAATTCAATTCCCCTTATAATAAGTGTGACCCCAGCAGGTCTTCTCTATCTGGTTTTGCTTGGGGTTTCTCTGCCCACTGTATGGTCTACAGGAAAGCAGCTGAGGTTGGGTTTGAGCCTCTCACTTGCAGCACAGCTCAGCACAGTACAAAAAGCAGTTATGGCACTGAAGGGAACACCTGGGCTTGTGTCTTATCACTGCTGTCAAGAAAAGAGGGGACAAAGTGGGGCTTGCCGGGCTCTTACTGCAGGCCAGACAACAGTAAACCTAAATATATCATCACCCTTGAGTGTCTCTCCATCTCTGCTTGATGTCATTTTCACGGTGGCATGGAGACTCAAAAAAGCCAAATCCTGAGCCCTCATAGCAAAGCTAAGGAAATTTGACCACATGTCTGTTGCTATCCCTACCTTCTGCCCCTAGCATGCAAGCAGCCAAGGTATCAGCCATGTTGGCTTCCCAGCTCCATCGCGTGCCTATTAGCTTGAGCAAATTATCATTCTAAGACCCCACTTCCTTTTCAATGAAATCAAACAGAAATAACCGCTGTACAAAAGACTATGAGCACGGAGGAGATTCTGCAGACCGGATGTTAAGAATGACGCCTGGCGCTTATGGGAGATTAACCACCATGTGGCTGTGGTGGTTTCGTTTGTGTTTGTTTGTTTGTTTGTTGTTGTTGCTTTGCTATGGTTTTATCATACTCTTATGTCGTCCCATGGTCCCCTGTCAGAAACCCTGTCTCCAGCTGCTACAGACCCAGCAGTGACTTCCACGGGCTAGCAGACACATCAGCCCATATGCATGCCAGAAGTTCAGAGAAGCCTCTTAGCTCCTCTCTCACCTAAGCCAAGAGAAGTGTTTTGACGGGAGTAAGAGCCATGGTCCACCTTCCAGTTCAGCTGCAGAACTCACAAGGAAGTGACAAGGGCCACATTCTCACTTCAGCTGATTTCACCGCACGGACTATGAAAGCCATGAATAAGCTCTCTATCATCCAGGCCTTCTCTGGGTTCGCCCTGTTTCGTGACAAGTCTTGGTTGTGTTTCCAAACACTGATAACATACTCTTGGGCCTGCGCCACCCTCCACCACAGAATGAGTATGGATTGAGTAAAATAAGATCCCTTCACTTCTCTCGCTCGCCTCCTCTGACTTGGCTGCTCGTGGACCTCCTTTCAGCAGCTCTCCTGCAGATAGGCCAAGTTCAGATCAATTCTCCCCTACTGCCAAAGCCTGTTCTCTTGTGTTCCTAGGGAAACAGAAGATTTTGATGAAATAAGATAGAATTCAGAGCTAGATGAGATATGAATTCCAGTTCTGAATGAATAAGCAGAGCCTCTGCTTTTCTCTTCTGTCAAATAGATTCATGGTACCCACTAAGCCACCAGGTCGGTGGCTGAGAGAGACCACAATGAGAAGATACTACAGTGATAAGATGAGGTATAACTGGCCTAGAGACCTTCCAAGTTCTTCTGCAAGGGACTGAATCTTCTGGAAGAAGAGAAAGCCCGATGAGTGACCCATATTAACCCCTCTCTCCATCTCAATACCAAAGCGCTACCAAAGCTTTACTGGTAGAGAAAGGTCCATTAACTCTCATACAGAGGCTGGATTTTAACTGTTTGCAGCCTTGGGGACTATACGGTCTCTGTCAGAACTGTGCCACATCTCACAGATAGGCCACTGCACATATGTACATAATTGACCATGCTCCAGTAAAACTTTCATTCCAATCACAGGTGGCAGGGAGCTAGACAGGCCTTTGGACTATATTACCTCATTTTTAGTAAGGGTTCAGAGCTGGTGAAGGGTGCACCCCTTTAGCCAACCTCCTGTCTACACACTCTATTTTAGAAAGCCACCCCATGCGAGAGGCAGAGCCCACTCAAACCAACAGAACTCCCCTTCTGCCTTGGAGAACCAGAGAATCTGATTTATAGGAGGGATGATTTGTTTCACATAATTCTGTCAGTAATTACACTGACTTCCACTAGCAGCTATGAGGTAAGTGATTTGACCCTTTCCTCTGAGTAATATTCTCCCCACTGAAATAAATGGAGGGTATCTTTCTCTCCCCTAAGCTAAGTGTATTATTTGCCTCATCACACAAGGCATGTGCAGAAGCTCCCAGCTATTAGTCTATCACTGAGGCAATCAGACCGCCAGAAGCCAGAAGTAATTTACAATGGGGAAATAAACAGGGCCCCAGATAAATAAATAAGAGGCCTAGGCTGGTCCGGGGCCTGCAAAGATTAAGTAATGAGAGTATCTATGGAAAGATTTAGTGTTAAGTGAGCTAGGACCAAAGCAGCTTCCCATGGAGGAATCAAATTATATCACTGGAAAGAGATCTTATTGAAGTCCCTCATGCTGAGCAGAAAAATCAGCACTTCTTGGGGAGGGAAGGAAGGCTGCCACCATTAACATAGCAATTTGGGACTCCACACTGAGGCCTGGCTAATTAGCTGCAGGTAAGTAGGTTATATATGGCAGGTGAGCAGGGCTGGGGCACACCAGTAAGCCTGTCCAGCAGGAAAACCTGGTCAATTCCTCACAAGTCATAGGCTAGGAAGGTTTCTTAAACAGCATGAATTCCTTAGAAAGGAGAAGCAACCGGCTAGTTTAGAAAGGGGATGCTTCTGGAGAGAACACCATCAGCTATGGAGATTGCTGGGGCTGGCTTTCCCTAGGTGTCTGGACTTGGAAGGCTGCCAGCTTTCGGAAGTGGTCTCCTTCCTTACCCTAAGAAGACATCTCCTTCTCTTCCCACCATGGATGGTCCCACCATGAGCATGAAGACAGAGCATTGGGGAGTCAGCCTCTATTCCTTCCTCTGATTACCTAACTTGCAGGCTCTCCCCTTGGACTGGCTCCCCTGTGAGGTCTACCCTTTCAGTTCCCTGCCTGACATTTGTCATGACATGACCAACAGGCTTCTATAGAACCATCGAGACACCTTTTATATTGACAAACCCTTTATGGGTAAGAATGATGCATCATTGGTTTCTCCAGTGAATCTCTTCCGCATCCGCAGAAAAATGAAGTAATTCATAAAGACCACAGACATATTTCTCATGGGTATGGTGGCCAAGAAGTACAAGATCCAGGCCCTGGTAGATTTAGTGCCTGAATACACATTCCTTTTCTTAAAAGACAGTTGCTACTCCAGCCAGCCCAGACTAGGCACATGTCAATCCTCCACATTCTAAGCTAACATGCCTCTCCCATGATTTCCCCATTACTTCCTGAGAAATCATGGCTAAGGTAGGTGGAGATTTGGGGTCCCTTTCTGCTGTATGACTCAGTTTTCCAACAGCAAAATGAGAACAATGATCTAAAGTTACAGGGGCACCATTCAGTTCTGGCATTCTAGGGAGATGAATCCCTGTGCAGTTGTGGAGGAGATAGGGCCTCATGCAGAGCGTAACTGAGAACTGAGCCCATGTGTGATCAGAAATGCTTTCATTTGCCTTGGGAAGATCCTCCTTTCCTTTTGCCTTCCTCTGAACGCTCTTCGTTTGTTTTGCCTATTCTTTAAACGATCTCAGCCTCAGCGGACAGTCAGCTCCCCGTTCCTTATTACACAGAATTATAGTCAGCAATGACATGGGGCTATGCGCAACAGTGGCACCTCCCACCATCATGTGACAATGAAGAGGGTCCCACAAGCCCACATTCTGCAGTGCAGTGTGGGGGAGATGTTGAATGTTGGTGGGTTTCCTGGAAGGAGAAGGAGAAGAACAAGAAATGATAGGTTAGCGCTTCCGTTTATACAGCGCCGCTGTAGAGCTTCAGAGGGAGTCAGTTTGGAAAAAATTAATATTTTGATGTCCCGGAGTGGTTCTGGTTCAATTGGTTTAGAAGATATGGTTCATTTCAGCTTTGGACTCGTTCACCAGGTGTCTTTCAGACCACCTCTGGTTTAGATCCCAAATCAAGAGAAAAAGAATTTGGAGGTTTAAGCCAGTGTTCAGGAAATTAGCATGATCGAGCCTTTTCTCCTTTCTTTCCTTCCTTTTTTCTTTCTTTCTCTCCCCACCCCCAATCCAGTTTGGCTTTAGTGTGAATCCCTCTTGGTCCTTTTCTTTAAAGCCTTCATTGAGCTGAGGCATCCAGTAACTAGACAATGATCCCTTCTCATTAGAAGTCAGAAATCAATGAGGCCTGGAGATGAAGCCAACAGTTTATCTCTTCATTTCATTTTATCAGAGAATATTATTCCTAGACCTTTGAAATAATCACCAAAACCAGCATTCCGCTCCTTGGCTCTGAATGTTGGGCACTGGCTCACATCTACTAGATGGGGAACCTGCCAGGGTTCTTTCTTTTCACAGGGGAGACCTACTATCCAAGTGTGAAGTCCTGCCTGCTATGACTTTATCCCCTCCCTGATGTGTGTGCTTGCAAGCATGTAAGACATAGTTCTGTGCATGTGTGAGCATGCAGTAGGCACACATGTACATGAATGCTCTTAATGAATCATCTGGGGCCCTTCAGAGCAAGGAAGAAAGAGATTGGATTTGCAACAGAAAATACCTCTGACCCAACCGTGAGAAGAAAAAGTCAACTCTGAAGAGACTAGGTTTCTCTTATTATCATTATCTCACTTCTAGAGTTTTCAGCTAATATCCACCATGTGCTAAATGCCAGCGTGGATGATGCAGAGTTAACAAGGCAGACAGCATCCCGGCTCCCAAGATGCTTACATGCCATTACAGGTGACAGAGCAGAGAGTAAACAAGTCATCAAACAAATGAGCCAGAGAATCCAGGTGGTAGTAAGTTCTTTAAAGAAAACAAAATAGGGTCAACCTACAGACTGTGCCCAGTAAGGGAGGAGATCACCACCCACCACACACAGTGGGGCCAGAAGGGATTTCTGAGGAAGGAAAGTTGGAGCCAGGACCTGAATTTCAAGGCCTGGGCCCTGATGACATCTGGAATCTGCATGTTCCAAGAACATGGAACAGACTGCTAAGAGGAGATCTGAGCCATCCCACGGACAGGAAGAAGTCCCATGGGACAACAGTGAGGTAGGGAGCGGACTGAGGGGCCACCACAAGAGGAGCAGGGGCTAGACGGTAGGGTGTTGGCATTGGGAGAAGCAGTCAAAGTCACTAGAAGGTTTAATTTGTGGGTATGAGGGGCTCTGACTTGACTCAAAATGATGATGGCCGCTGTTGGATGGATGAGATGGCCAAGGAGAAGAAGCACCTTGCTGAGGAGGTCCTAGGTAAGCATCTCCCCGAGAATGGCAAGGCTGCTTCTGGGGTGATGGAGCTGAGACAGAAGGTGTTTGACAATTGGAAATACAGGCTGAAGGCAGAGCTGACAGTCTCCCTGATCTTCTTGCCAGTGCCCACCCACAGGGCCAGGGACACAGGGGGAGGGTGGGTGGCGGGGATCACTTGCTCCCAGGGAAGCCCTGTCTCTGCCTGCTGCTTTCCGGTCTCATTAGACCTAATGATTCCCCATCCTTCACTCCCCTTTCAATAAAGGAAGTGCTTTGCAAAGGGAAGAGGGTCTGCCGAGGGTACCATTAGCAATGAAAGCGATAATGACTATTTCCTAACATAATTTTGTTCAGTGCTTGAGCCCTAAGGATCTGGTGGCTGATGGTGCTTTGTCCTGGGTTTTTAAAAAAAAGAATGGAAGTCCCTGAAGGCCTTAGAGAGAAGTCTGACCAATGCAAGTCTTTTGCAGGGGGAAACAAAACATGAGGATCTCTCTAGAGACTAGGAAACATTTGCAGTGACAACTCATTGTCTCCTGTACAGACCCACCACGGCCCCACCGCGGCAACACTATGCGCCACAAACACCGATTATAAGCCACGGAGACAGAGTGCTCCACCACCACCACACCGCTGCCTTCACAACCCCAGTATTTTAGCATCCAGCAGCACAGCAGTGCTCAGTAATAGGAGCTGCCCTGCCAGGGCCCTCACTAAAGTGAAACTACATCTCTGTTTTGGTTCAGAGCCTAGGAAGGAATGCCATTTATCCATCTGCAGTGCTCCAACGGAGACAAGGTTTGGGGGTTTTTGTTTTTTCCTGTCTGTATATGGTATAATATGATACAGACCTGTGCATGACATGGTATAACATATACATGGGCATAGTACAATCTAATATGTATATCAAATCAGTGTGCTCTAGCACGTATCTAGGTATGTGGTCTTTGTATAGGTTATTCTATGTGAATGGGCATGGCATGATACATGTACGTGTGTGGCATGTTATAATGTATGGATATGGCACAATATGTATGTGAGAATATTGTGCTGAGAGGTGTGTATGTGGTGTAGAACGTAATGAAGTGTGCTGTGTGTGGGACATGGTATGATATGTGTGTTGTGACATGACTATAGATTACATGGTATATTATATGTGTACGCACAGAGCTACATGATATGGATAGATGTCACATATGTATGGAATTTTAAAGATTTGTTTTCTTTCATTTAATTACAGATGGATATTTTGCCTGCATGTATGTGTACCGTGTATATTCAGAAGCCTGAAGAAGAAAGAAGGGTCCCCTGGACCTGGATTTAATAGATAGTTACAAATTGCTCTGTGAGTGCCAGGAACTGAGCACAGGTCCTCTGGATGAGCGGAGAGTGCTCTCAACCACTGAACCATCTCTCTGGCCCCGAACATGCATTTTTGAAAAGGAGTAGGCAGCATAGAGAATAATAGTATAGGCCAGATTTTGATATTGATGACACAAGTCCTCAGTTTTAACCATTTACTGAAGTTAGAGTTCCCTCAATGCTTTGGTCCACAGCGAGGTGTTTCTACTGCACCTAACTGAGAAGAGGGAATCAGTTCTAGCTCACTTCCTTGAAATCAGTTTTTTTTCCCATAGTGGCTTCATGATCTCCTGATGGCTGAGGTGTTGTTACCATGCTCAGGGGAATGTTGGCATGATTTTGAGTCTATTTCGATCAAAAGCTGACTTGTCAAGTAAAAAAATTTCAAGTCCAAGGCTCTAGACACAGAAGAAACCAAACCTTTGGTTCCCTGGCAGGATGTCCCACCTTGCCAACCAGGGAGAGAGCTCTTGGCTACATAACAGGTAGTGCCAATCAAGGGGAGGCCACACTTCCAAGCAGACTTCATCACCACACACAAGGTAAAGAAGAGTTACAGAGCAACGATGGGAAGAACATCACAACATGAATTACACAGTAAAATATTATTCTAAACCATGAGTCAAAATCACAGGCTCTGCACATCTAACCCAAGCAAGGAGTGTAAAATTTACTTAAATGTCTCTAGTTCTGTTTGGTTTGGACAGTGCTGTGTTATCATAGTTTTACTGTTGTTAATACTAGATCAACACTTTCATTCTGGCCCTCAATCTCTAAGACTTGTAAATGAACTGTAAACCTTACGAATGGATTTTTGTGCTCAAATGTAGGGCCGTGAGCCCCCAGGAAAGCCAGGAGAAAGGAAGGTTACAGGGGTGTGTCTGTGTGTGTGTGTGTGTGTGTGTGTGTGTGTGTGTGTGTGGTGTGTGTTTATAGTTTGAAATTATTCTAGAATCTGGCACATCAAATTAAAACTTTGTTTCTGAGGGAGATCCCCAAACACAGGTCAAAAATGAGAGATGACTGTGCTCTTTAGAAACGTTTGTAGTGGTGCTGGATGTATTTGAGAACCCCATTTCAGTATTACTGGATATGGATGGATCTGCTTTATTCAGATAATGCAAAAACGTGGGTTTGGGGTCTGCCCACCTACAAAGGCTATTTTTCTATGTAGCAGGCAGTAGCCTTGTAAGGATTGCCTCCTTAGGCGGTGTCTACCTCTTACGGAACATGCGGATGCCATGATGTGTGTGAAAGTTGGCTCTGGGTTCTCATTTGTAAGAAAGACCACACTCTTTATCTGCGCATTCTTGGGAATGGCCACAAATCCCTGCCTAAGTTGGCCAACTCCACCACATGCCGCAGGGGGCTGAGCCGCCCTGGTATTGTGCACCAAGAGATTTGCTGTCAGGGTTCCAAGTCTGAAGGTGGGTCTCAGCCAAGGAAGTCTGAGAAAGAGCCAGGTGGCAAGAAGCCCATACTCACACCCTCTGGGTTGATTAGACAGTTTTGGGTTCTAAGTAACCCAACAGCACAGGGGAATAACACACACACACACACACACACACACACACACACACACACACACACAGAGCAGGTATCCAGAACATTCAAGTTGTCCCCGGTCACACAGTCTTATTCCTGGGGACTGGGCAGAAGTGTTACAAAAAACTGACAATCCAGAATATAGCTTGGTATCTTTTCTATTTTTTTTCATTTTTCCCAAATCTCCTGTGTGTGTGTGTGTGTGGTCGTGTGTGTACACATACATATATAGAGAATGTATTGGGTTAAAGAGACATCCCCCCCCCCCGTGTGAACCAGGAAGCAAGTTGCCCTTCCTATCAGCTGTTCAGCATTGCCAGCTAAGATGCAGGATTTTTTCTAAAGCTCTCTCCCAGGTAACACCTTTCTGTAAAGTTTTCCACTTTTTGTAGTGATTTGGCTGCTCCCAAAGGGCTCACTATCAAAGGAGCCACCTCTGTCCAGCACCATTTGACAAAGGTTTTGCTCTGGCTTTCCTGCAGGATAATTTCTATCTCCAGAACCCATGGCATGACCGGAGAGTGGCAAACACGTCCTCAGAAAACCATCTTGGAACCCCCCACCACCACCACCAAGTAAACCAAGAAAAGCCCAGTACCTTCCAACCAAAGAAAATACTAAATCCACGAAATCACTTAAGCCACCCTTCCAAAATGAAGGAGACTTGAAATGTTTTACGCAGCAACCTATAAGAAACTCATTCTGTGGGATGTCTCACATTCCACCCCATGGTTTATTCCCCCATATATCCTTGCCAGTAATATCAACCAGATGTGGCAAAGAAGTCTGTGCAGAATTGTAAAAATTACAAGCATATTCTGCAATTCCAAAGCGCTGTAAACTCACAGCTCGCTTTTCTTTACCTCTTTGGGGGGGAAAAAGATTCAAAACAATTTCCCAGTTGCCAGAATGCTCTCTTGTCTGATAACTTTAAAGAACTTTCTTGTTCGCCCAAAGGGCTAAAGGGATTAAAAATGTAATATCCAACTCCTACCTCTGGTAAATGGCAGGGAATCTAGAAAGGCCTACTTGCTAGCCTATTTGCTAGATATTTCTCTTTTAAAATTTCAAATCATAACATCTGAAGTCTCTGATACAAGCATGTGTTCATATATGCTTACATAAATAAGCATGCATACTCAAAGTACTGAATAAACATTTCACCAATATGTGATTTTTCCCCCCTGTCTTTCTCAGTCCCTAAACCCTTTAAAGGGTGTCTCAACATGGGAGGTACAGGAAAGGGTGGAGAAATAAAGCCAAGAATTTTGAGTTAGCATAACCTGGGTTCATTCCTTGTGATTAGATATTTAAGCTCCAGATTCAGCTTCTGTGTAATGGGCACAATGACACAGTCACTGTGGGATCCTCATGAGGCACTGGAAAGTGTGTATGGTGTGCAGCAAATCGGAGGGACTCAAAGGCTGGCAGGTTCCTTTTCTCCTCCAAAATCCATAAAGGAACAGGGGTCATCCTAGATGGGTGTTTCCTAAGGTATGACCACAGGGGACACATCCAACATCCCCCTAGCATGCCTATTTATAAAGGCAAATAGCCAGGTCCATTTCAGATCTAAAAAGCCAGCTATCCTGGGTGCACAGTCTGGGAGTCAGCATTGAGGGGTATCTTTTACGGTCGATAAGAACGAAAGCCTACCCTTGCTATGCAGAATTTATGGTTCTGGGCCAGCAGCCCTCACATGGCATGCTGTTTGAAATTCAGATTCACAGGCTCCATTTCAGATTTATGGAGCCAGAGTCCAACTTCTAATAAGACCCCCAAGAGTTTTGATGCCCAGCCAAGTTCAAGAAGCATTATTTCTAGACCAGTGGTTCTCAACCTGGGGGTTACAACCCCCAAAGGTGTCAAACAACCCTTTCACAGGGGTCACATATCAGATATTTACATAATGATTCATAGCATTAACAAAATTATAGTTATGAAATAGCAATGAGAATAACTTTATGGTTCAGAGGTCACCACAACATGAGGAACTATTAAAGGGTTACAGCCTTAGAAAGGATGAGACCCACTGGTCTAGACAATGTTTACTCCTGGTTCTAATTCCAAGTGGTATAGAAGTTTACAAGACATTCAAACATCAGCCTTCTCACCAACTCTATAGTTAGGTTTTCTATGTTCACCTGGGCAAATCTTCGACAGAGAAGGGCACATCATAGTCCCCATGTCTTCTCTCCTGGTTCTGGATTAGATGAGCACAGAGATGGTGAACAAGAAAGACAGGGGCAGAGAAGAAGTTGAGGTAGAAGGGGGTCAGTACTTAACAAAACAGAAACCCCAGGTGACACGGCACCCACCGTCATTCATGTCCTATCCACACATCGACTGAGGGGAGACATGTCTTCACGTGTCTAGACATTTCACAAACCAAAGAGAAGACCCTACTTCCTTCAATGTGGAACTTGGGGTCAATGCGAGGGGGGAAGCAGTTGTGGAGCTTTTGTATTGGTGGTCTGTGAGCTCTGCTTGGCCATGCCTTTGGAGATCATGACCCTTATGCCTTGCAACTCCCACCTGGATAGCCATAGGTCATGCAAAAATACCATACCTCATCCAGTCCTCTTTAGACATGATACTGAACCCCAGAGAGGCTTCATAGCATGCAAGGACCACCCAGGGCTGTAAATTCATGGCTCCAGCCAGGAGGCAATGCCTGAAACCTCCCCATCCTGACCACCATCCTAACAAGTTGGCTTCCCACCGTGGTCCTGCCATTTTACTACGTCAGGTAGGAACCCTATTGGAAAGCTTGCTAGTGTGGCTTTTGTTTTCTCCACCGAGTTTTCACTTTTATGACACTGTCTCACGGCAGAGTTTTATGGAGACACGTACTGCATGCAGCGGGGTTTTAAAGTTGAATGAGAAATTGGAAGAACAAGATGGTTGCAGAAGACGTGGTGAGCTGCAGATGGTACTGCTCAGGAGCAGGCTCTTGTCAGTCAGTCAACCAGGAAGGGCTCAGGGCTAGCCTCTGAATGATTCAGGAGTCAGCACTCACCAAGCCACCCCCAGGCAGGTGGCATTTCCCTTACCAGGCCTCTCTGTACAGACAGTCTGGTTAGGAATCTGATGCCTGAAATCAAGGAAGCTTGTGTTCGACTTATGGATTTACTAATTACTGGCACCATGACAGGGAATCTGGCACAAGGGCAGCCCAGGGACTCAGATTAGCTCCCTGGACACCTCTGTGTTGTTTTCAACTGCCCAGGGATTAGCTTCCCAAGCCTCTTGCAATTCCATTGCTCCAAAGGAGTGACACTAGGTTTAACCTCAGTGTCATGTTTTCAAAGCTGTGAAACAGCTCACTGAACTCAGAGGAGAATAATCAGGGCCCTTGTCACACCATGCAACTGCTTATTTGGTAGTTGGCACTACCTAGTAAGGAACACAGTAGACATGGATCCAGGACAGGTGACTGAGCAGTTACCCCCTGCCCCCAGTCTGCCCAACCTCCAGGAACAAGGCTAACCCCTCAGCCTGTTCGAAGCTGTCCCATCTGGGGAAATTTGGGTCTTGTAAGCATTCTTTCACCCTACCCTCCATTCCTTCAAAAGAATTGTGGACATTATTATCTGCTTAGCATTTAATAGTCAAAAAACCTACCTTAGCTCAACTTTGTAAAAGAAAAGTCTGAAAGTGCATGCAGGAATGAGAAATCAATAGCTTTCAAGTTGTAAAACAAGCTATGTGCCCCCCATCCTCTGTATAATCAGAACCAATAGGAGCTGGATCTTCCCATTCTACACGTATTGCTTGTCCAGCCCTCTTCTGTGCTGGAGCCTGGACTGTTTCCTAGGTGCTGAAGAGTTGACACCACAGATCCCAAAGCACAGCCTATGCACTGCTCCATTCGCTAGCTAACTAGAGTTAACTGCAGGCTTTCACCGAGCACCTACTATATGCTGTATTCAATGCTTCCTGGTTTCCATTTATCTCCACAGCACCCCAGAGACTTTGATTTATTACCATCTCCTTTTCTGATGATGATCTGAGACTGAGAGGGGAAGCTCAAGACCTGAGTATCACCTCCTCACCTCAGCTCAGCAGGAATCCCAGACAGAGCATAAGCATAGTTCCAACTCCTGGTCCTTCTGCTAGCATGCAAAGAGCTCAGATTCATTTAGCACCCAAGGCAGAGTCCTTGCTGTCAGTGTGTGGATTCCAGCAGTGGGATCCCTCAGCCATGCCCCTTATACCTGAGGCAGACTTGGAGGAAAGATATGCAGTGTAAGGGTGCTGGATCTGCGAGCAGACAGGGGTCAGTGACGAGCAAAGGCATGGAATACTTGGCCATGTGATGAGCCCCTTGTCTTCCTGAGACATAATGGAGAAGATCTTCCACTCACCACAGCTGGCAGTGTGAGATGGCAGAAAAGGGTAACGGCTTAGGAGAGCCACAGGTATGCCCCGAGGTTTTGTCTTAGTTCATTCGGGTTTACTATTATGATGAAACACCATGACCCCCAAAAAATTAAAAAAAAAAAAGTAAGTGTAAGTTGGAGAGGAAAGGGTTTGTTTAGCTTACACTTCCACAGAACTGTTCACTGTGAAAGGAAGTCAGGACAGAAATTCAAACAGCCAGAACCTGGAGGCAGGAGCTGATGCAGAAGCCATGGAGGAATGCTGCTTACTAGCTTGCTCCACATAGGTTGCTCAGTCTGCTTTCTTACAAAACCTAGGGTCACCATCCCAGGGATGGCCCCACACACAATGGGCTGGGCCTTCTCCCCATGAATACTATTTAAGAAAATGCACTAGAGCTGGATCTTTGGAGGCATTTTCTCAATTGAGGATCCCTCCTTTCAAATAACTAGCTTGTGTTAAGTTGACATAAATCTACCCAGCAGAGACCTGGGTATCTCTGTTCTTCCTCTTTCTCTCTGACCCCTCCCTATGAGGTTATGCTTTTCTGTGTGCTTCAAACATGGTTTGCTGAGCTACCAAACATCTAAAATAATGAGTCTGGGCCATCATGGATTGAAACACCAAAACTGAGCTTACAGGGGCCTTTTGATTTTAAGTTGATGATGTCAGTCTGTTGTTACGGGAACGGAAAGCTAGCACATTTTCCACTTTTCAGGGTTTAGAAGCAGATTTGACATTGGTTTGTCCGTTAAGACTAGTGTGAAGATTCGAACTGAACACGGGGGCCCAGCACTCAGGAGGGACTGCAACTTTGCGTGACGGGATTTATGGAGAAGTAGTTTGACCTCTCTGAGCTTTACTTGCCCATGAAGTGGGAATAACGACAGACTTAGGGACACACTCGCCGAAATGGAGAAAAGTGGTCTCTGGACTTGAGTTATCCAGAGTTAGATGTGGATTCTGCCAGAACCACGTCAGGCACGCTCATCCACCCCGTTAAGCCTCCACTCCGCTGCACTCCCACAGAACAACACTGGCCGTGGTACAAATCCCAGCACCTACCCAGCAGAGCTGCCAGGACGACCAAATGAGTTCACGGTTAAGATGCTCAGGACAGCACCTGGTACTCAGGGCTGGCTGGTGCTATTAGCTTAAAGTGTTATTACAAGGAACTGAAGCACTCATTTAAAATGCTGTGTAAAGAAGATGGACGATAAACTTGTTGGCACCTATTGTTATTTCTTACTGCGTCTTCTCCTACGATCACCTTCTGTAGAGAACCTATTGTCCAAACAAGAGGGATGAACATGTAACTACACTTGGTTGATCATGTGACCACGCTTGGTTGATCAGAGGACACTGTCACCTTAGCAGTGATCCTCTGCTTAGACAAGCCTGTGAGTGAACAGAGGAACCACACCCCCTTTGGTCCTCTTCCACCAGACTGCTTAGAGTTCCCCAGGGCTGCAAAATTATCACTTTGTGAGTTTTCGGCTGTGACTCACAGCTGTGCCCACGGTTCCAAGGGATGCAACATGAAGTCCTAGGACATCGCCTGGGCCCTGCCTCCAGTTGTTCCCAACGTCTTCATTATCACTGGACCCTTCTCAGTTATAGGAACTGATAGATTTCCTCTTTGGGATCAGTTGGCTCCAGTCTCATTTCTGGTCCTCATTCAGAACTATGACTAGCAGAGCATAGGTCGCCCACAGGAACCACTTCCCTTCTTGTCTCCAAGTCAAATGTTTCTTCTTACTCCACTGTTTCCTTCCCAAGAGGTACGTCCTGTGGTTCATATGTGAAATGTCCTCCATAGGCAGATTTTTTATTTTTTTTTTTTTCTCTGTATAGCCCTGGCTGTCCTAGAACTCACTCTGTAGACCAGGCTGGCCTCGAACTCAGAAATCCTCCTGCCTCTGCCTCCCAAGTGCTAGGATTAAAGGCATGTGCCACCGCTAATCTGCCTAGGCAGATTTTTAAACACAAATTTTGTTTCAGAAGGCTGTGAAACCTTTAGGGGGTGGAGCTTCTCCAGAAGAAGGGAGTCACTGGGGTAGGTAAGGAACTGAGGTTTTTATAGCCTAATCTTCTTTCCTGTTCAGTGTCTACTTCTGAACTATGATTGCAATGGGGCCAGTAGCCTCTTCCTCCTGTCACCAAACCTTCCCGGGCATGACAGATTGTATCCCTTTAAACTGTAAGTCAAAATAAACTCTTTCTTCCCTTAAGTTGCTTCTTGTCAGGTAGTCTGTCGTAGTGAAAAGAAAGGTTAACCCACTTAAAAAATTCCTTAATTCTTTGAAGCTGGAAGAGGAGGGTGGGTCTGGGAGCAGTTAACAGGAAGAGTTGGAACTGGATGTGATCAAATACTTTAGAGGCATGCATGAAATTCTCAAAGAATTTATAAAAATATCCTCTAGATAAACACTGGATGTGAAGAAATTTGGCTTTATAAGCAATAATAAGAGCAATGCCCAGAAGTGATGCCGTCTTCCAGGGCCTGCTGCAGACCAGTCAGCTTCAGGATCCACACAGAGTCTGCGCCCCCCCCCCCCCCCAGGGAACTGGGTGGCTGTGTCGCTGAGAGGCAGAGTTCTGTTCCAGCAGAGCCGATGGCATATACATACACACCCATGATTGCACAGCTATTGATTTTCTAATTTACACCCTGTTACTTCCAAAAAGCCCCAGAGTGGCTGACAAAATGAGACAAAGACATAATGGAGTCATTAAGAAAAATCAAAGATCAAGCCCAAGGAGAAAAAGCAATGGCTGATTATCATCCCAACCTGGGTTAATATAGTTGCTTCGATCATTCATATATATATATCAGCCTTTAGCAATCAGTCAGAATGTGTCAGGATCAGGCACAGAGAGAGCTAAGTATCTTTCACATCCTCTGCCCTGTCCTCAGAGCAAAAGGCTAGGTTATCATAGGCAACCAAAGAAAGCACACTGGATGGATGGATGGATGGATGGATGGATGGATGGATGGACGGACGGATGGACAGATAGTGAATAAAAGACTCAACCCTCTCTGAGATCACTGTTTGAATCTTTTGGCCATACCCTTCACGTATCTATCTACTCAGTTAGCCATCATTGTCTGGGCACCTTTCTGTGCCAACCTTTTTGCCTGGCCAAAGACTTGCAGAACGATGATCACCAAGTGAGTTGAGCATTGCTTCTGCCTTCAAGCTGCAGCTCTCTGGCTTGAGGCAGAAGCTTGGTATGAGTTTATCTCAACGCTCACTGAAACTTTGAATTTCCCCCTGCTTCTGGAGTTGAGGCTGTAAAGACAAACACTATCAAGGGAGTTATAGTTAATATGGCCCTTCTATTTTTCAGCACTCTCTAGCCTAGAAAGCATGTGTTATACTATTATCTTGCCCTGGGTCTTCACAGTTCTCCTGACAGGCTGAGAGAAGGGAGGAGAGGCTACTGTCTACTGATGAAGACAATTAGGCACAGAAAGGAAAGGGACTTTCCAAACTCTGTTGGAAAGGGGCTATGAGAACATAACCCAGCACTTTCCAGCTCCTGGGCCTCACAGCTAACATCCCAGACACTGGTTAACAACACCTGAAACCTCGCTGTCTGGCTTAGGACTCTTGACACAAACTGGGCATTGCCTGGTGGATTTAGAAGACATCTGTATACAGGAAAGCAGCCCAGCTGACACCTAAAGCAATTGAGTCCTCAGATCCCAATTCCACATCATCAAAGCCCCCAGCAGCTGCAGCCCACAGAGTCTGCCTCCACCAGAATCTGATGTTGAAATGAGCAGCATATGCCTGCAGTCCTTGGTAAAGGTTGGGGCAATGGAGTCCTGGGGCGAGGGGGACACATGGCTATTCGGGGAGCACTGGATGAGTGCCTGCTAGGTCCTCCTCTGTGGGGTACAACATCCAGATCAGAAATTCTACAAAAAACATCTCCACTGGGCATGCACAAACCTTTCTGGTTGGCATTTCTAACACACTAAATACAACCATCTACACAGTATTTCTATTCTATTAAGAACGTCAAGTGTAAGAAATGACTAAGGTACAGAAGGAGTTGTGCATAGCTATTTAGATACAAACACCTCTCAAAGCAGCTGAGCATTTAGTTATCCGTTAGAGTCTGGGGATTAAAGGCTGCAAGGATACCTAGTGATGCAGGCAGGAAGGGGGAGGTTAAAAACCAAGGTGGTCTGTGGAGCAGCCATGGCTCATGGAGTTCTGTTTCCTCCAGCCATGTA
This sequence comes from Rhynchomys soricoides, assembly GCA_019843965.1. Taxonomy (NCBI): domain Eukaryota; kingdom Metazoa; phylum Chordata; class Mammalia; order Rodentia; family Muridae; genus Rhynchomys; species Rhynchomys soricoides. The sequence goes on from JADRCH010000008.1 coordinate 10,354,145, forward strand.
TCCATCCAGGTGGACGTAGATCGGAAGAATGGAAAGGGAGGTCATTTTATGTCTTACTCTTAACAAAGTCAGCTAACTAGGTGTATGAGAAAACCAAAGACAGGGCATGCACTGCAAGAAGAGACCAGGACAAAGTAGAGGTGTGTCCTGCAGAAAGCAGACAGGACCACTGCATTACTGAACACCACACAGCCCATGCCCATTGTTCTTGCCCCTTGAAAACACAAAGCCATGCATGGTGTGTGTGTGTCTGTGTGTCTCTGTGTGTGTGTCTGTGTGTGTGTCTCTGTATGTGTTTATACACAAGCACATACATAAATATGTATCCCTAATTCAGGGCTTAAGTGCACACAGTGACATGTGTTTCCTATTTTCCAGTTTATTCCAGTCTGCATGCACTGTTTGATTGCATAAGTAGGCAGTAAACCCAGCCATGGGGAAGGAGACTGGAGGCCATAACATGGGAGCCTCCCCAGTAAAGTTAGTGTCTTTGCAGTCAGGCTGTGACTCCCCCTGCCTGTCAGACACTGTGCTGTTGTATTCAGAGGACCCTTGGGCAGCATAGGTCACCCGTCATCCACTGCTAGAGGGATTTCAAGTTCACTGTCAATAACTAGCACTTACAGAGATCACCTATAATCTACAAGTCACAGTCTATACCTCTGGCTCCCAAGCTTTTAGGCTGCCACAGTAAATATATGCCCAGAAAAATGGCCACCCAAACCTTTCTGGAAAATAATGTAAAAATCAGCTTTTCTTTGTTTTTCCATCAAACCATAGACCTGGACTTCCAATGGCAAGAAGTGAGCAAAGGGTAACAAGGCAGTGGGCTTAGTCCAGACTGATACTAAGAACGCACACAGGCAGCTCCCAATGAGTAAATTTTCCATGCAGGGAAATTCCATGTAGTAAGTTCATGCCTAATGGAAGAGTCACCTCCTTCTTTTTAAGGGGAAAACCCGTCCATAACCACACATTGCTGCTTTCACTGGTCAATAAAGCCACCCAGCTCTGACAGACGGAACAAGAAGTCAAACTCCCCCCCCCCCAAATGGCATAAGTGCTATACACGAGAACAACTGCCATGTCCATGAGACCAAATCCAGGCAAGATACAACATAGAGAAGACAAATGAATGCTACTCACAGTCTGGTGAGCTTCGGTGTGCTCTGGAAAAGTAATTCTGGAAGGACCTGGAGCTTGTTCTTGTTCAGACGTCTGGTGAGGGAAGGATGAATGAAAAAGAAGTCAAAGGGATGACAACTGTGTCAAGTGTATACACAGACATTGCTTTGATCAGACAATCCATCCCCAGGCATTAAGAGACTTTCTAGATCTTTCAGCTCAATATACGGAAGGCACACAGACCATTATGACAGATATTATAGTCAGGCTGCAAATAGCAATGCCTATCGGTCAAACCTAGCCCACTGGCTGTGACTCCTCTCTTTGGTCACAAGTCTGGGACAGACATCACTCATTGGTGACAACTTTCTTTCCCATGGACTCCAGATAACACTTTTGGGCTTTTCACAGCATAAATTAAATATCAGAGAAAATGTTCCAAGTCTTAAATAATGGCGGGGATCAGAGCAGATGGCAGTTGCCATAGGAACAGAAAAGAGGGCAAGTCAGATCATTATGGGGTGAAGGATCCAAAAACCAATCTTTGTCACGGGGGCTCTTGGGAGCACAGCAGGGCTGCATCATGACATTCATGGGTCCTTGGCCCTTTGGCTTTTATGGGATGCTTTGTCCATGAGAAATTTTTGCAAGTTATATCTGTTCAAGTATAAAAATAAGTACACTATAAATCTATTGGAAGCATAAATTTTAACCTAAAAGTTTATTTTCTTCTGAGCTAAAAGGAATTAAGACATACTTATGGGATGTGACAGTGTGGTGGGTTTTCCTCCCTGTAGCTAATAAAGAATCTGGTCCCAAATAGGTGTCCAAACTCTGGGCACAAAGTATGGCTTGCAATAAAATTTGGTCCTGTAGAGATAGATCATACTAGGTAGTTGCCAACAGAGCTGTTATGGTCTGAATCTGCAATGTCCTGCAAAGGCTTATGGGTGATTCTCCAGTATTGGCACTATTTGGAGATTCTGTAGAACTTTGAGGGGTGGGGTCAAGCTGATAGAAATACATCATTAGGAAAGGGACTTTAAGTTTCCAATATTCTCTTGGCCTTCTGGTCTACCATGGTACATATAGCCTTCATCACACATTCAGTCCCCCACCAAGTGACCTTCTCCTCTTTGCCTTTCCTGCCATGATGGACTGAAACTCTATGAAGTTAAAAATTAAAAAAAAAAAAACTTACCTTCCTTACCTATATCAGGTAGTCTCAATGACTTAAAACTAAGTAACAGAAAACAGCCCAAGTTTCTTCTGACCATGGCTATGACTAAACATTCACAGAATGGAACAGGAGACACCAAGCCCCTGTTGTGATGTTGATGAGGAATGCTGTCTTGAGGTAATCAACCTGGAGTGGGGCCTGTTCCTAGCTAGCTCCATGCTCTTCTGCACTGCATGTATTTATAGGGGAAACACAGTTACCTGGAACAGTTGTTACCCCCATGTTAGAGCTAAACAGAAGAGAAAAGCAGGATCTGCACCCAACTTCTCTGAAATGAAGCCCAAGCCTGCTCCTTACCCTACATGGACTCCAAAAGCAAACAAACAAACAAACAAACAAACAAAACCTGACTCCAGGACAGGAGACTTATCTACTATCTCCTCTCAATCTATAGACAAAATCTTTGGTGGAACCAAGGACTCAAACTAAGGAGGCCAGAAAGGGCCAAGCATGAGACAGAAGTATTTATGATGTCTCCTAATAAATACCCTTCACAGAGCATGTAACTCAGCCCTGACAAAGTCTGTAACATGTGAGGTGGGACCAGGGATGCTGCTGAGGAAGCTGCGGAAGAGGGAGGAGGGAACAGAAAGGCCTGGAAGACTGGAAGTGTTCCAATCCGTTGCCCCCCTCTACAATGATCTGACTCCAATACGTGTGATCTAATTTCTAATTGTTTATAAAGGATGGTAAAAATCATACAACATGAAATTAGCTGACTTCCCAGTTTCTAAGCACACAGTTTGGAGGTATTGGGCACAGTCGTGTGGGCTGTCTTCTCCTGGTTGTATGAGTCCTCTCCGGAATACTTTCATATACTATACTACCCATTAATTGACTCCCAATTTTTCCTTCTTACAGCCCCGGTAGACATCATTCCACATACAGTATCCATGAATTGCTTTCTGCTTAAATAAAAAAAAAAAAAAATCACTTTTGGTATCTTGCTTGCATACACTTATCTTGAAACTGGAGGACTCAAGGCAGAGGAAACCAGGCCCCTTCATAGTGAAGTTCCTATCTGGTCAGTGATCAGTCCCTTCATAGCCCACAGCAGAAGTCACTGGTCCCACAGAAGGCATGATGTTAGGACTGAAGGTAATCAATGCTGGGTTTAGGTTTGGCTGGATTATACGCTCACTGTAGAGCTAAGGACAAGTTACTGAACCCTTTGGCCTTCGGTTTTCCAAATGCAAATGACTCTCCTCCTCTGGTTCCAGGAAGAACTGGCCTAGAACATGTGGAATATTGAATGTCACATGAAAGCCCTGGTGATAATGATCCTAAGAACGGCTGTTCCCACCCTCTGCTCTGCATACCAAGTGCTGTGTCAGCTGTCCTGGCAGTCTCTCCAAGTAGAGCTTAAGGCTGGGTTGTTATTGTCCACTTGCCTCTTACATAATAGATTCAAAGCCAAGGATCCAGGCCAGACGGAGGCCACAGCATCTCTCAGGGGTGCTGTAGTGGGATCTGGTCAGAGTCAGCTAGCTCCAGGTCCTAAATCAGGGACTCAAAACTCACACAGAATAAAAAGTACCCTGGCTCTTTCCCATTCTACAATTTTCTGCTTCTTTTCATCTACAGTTGCTACTTCTTCCACCCTATCCAGAGACTGATCTGCCCTGAGTACACTGTCCTTCCTGAAAAGGACTCTCTTGGTGGCCCTGCAGGCAAGAACTGAGTCTCTCTTTGCGTCTGTCTAGAATGACCCTTGTCATCATAATGGCACAAAGTCTGGTAAGAATTTAGTTCAGACACCCAACTCTCAGTCTAGGCAAAACCCTTAGAGTCTAGCCCACTGCCTCTTACAATGGTGGACAGGGTATTTAGTGTGCTAAAAGCCCTAGACTAGCAGCTAAAAATAAAGCCAGCCTGGCTCTGAGGCTCCCAGAAGGGAAGGAATAGTTTTCATTTCTTTGCTGGGATTTATGGCTGGACAAAAATAAAAACACAACCAAATTTAGCCAATTGTGCCTTGCCGGCTGCTTCTCAGTCCCTGAATGAGGATTCTTGGCGGCCCGGCTGGGCTCTGATCCCAGTAGCCCCAGGGCCTTTCCACCGCTGACTGGTTGGTTCACGTGCCAGCTCTCCATCTCAGGGGCTTCATATTATAGTTCCAGATCACTCTAAGACTTATTCTCTTTTCCTTGGTGAAACAATTGAACAAGGGTCTTCTGCTTGTGCTCTCTGTGGGAGCACTAGCCTGGGGTGAAAATCAAACGTCAAGCAAGGAGGCCAGTTACCTGAGTTATTGAATATAGAATGGAGAGAAACAGGCTGTTTTCCTGAAAGTTGCAGGTGGTGGCCGTTGGCCTTGGTGCTCTGGTGCCACCTGCTTTGATGTGACTCTGGCACTGGAGGTGGCAATCTCTAGCCACCGTTCAAGTTAGAATGAACAGTGGGCTGAACATCAAGCCGAATGGACCTGAGTGAGGCCAGCACTGATGAGTTTGGCAGGAGGCAGGCCAGGTCAAGCTAGGAGAGGGCACACACATGTGCCTCCTTTTCTTCTATGAGCAGAAGCACCTCTGAGCTTTCCTCTGGATCAAGGTCAATAGCCTATTGGGTGCTGAGCTGTACTCACAATTTTTCAAGTGTGAAACTTTAAGAAACACAACCTTGTCTTTGTAAAGGGGTTGCTGAAGACCTTGCATTTAGCCATGCGTGCAACATATGTTCAGAAGCTTTGACCACTGTTGAACTGATCCATCTCAGTCAAAGACATACCCATCGCCTATCTGTCCATTAAACTCTCTTTCCAGTCACCTGGTCACTCCTCATCATCTCTCCTTTGTCCCTCCACCCTCCCATCTCTCCAGTTCTTTTTGAATAAAAGCCTGAAAAGACGAGTGAGATGCACTCTCTTCTTTAAGACCATTCTATGTGATCGGGGAAGACAGATGTGAAGTACAAAATTACACCATGACCTTGGAAGCAGAGCTGTGTCAGGGTCGTGGAGGAAGGGCAGCTAGGTAGTCCTAGTTCAACAAACTGTCCCAAGGAAAGAGAGTCTGAGTTCCAACTGGAAGGGTGAATGGGACTCTTCAGGAGCCATGGACAAAGAATTCTAGATTTAGAGTACATGCATTCCAGCAGATGGCAGAGTCTGCGGGCCGTGTGGGGAGCAGTCTTGTACTGCTTTAGTGAGGAAGCTGGGAGTGGCCTTTATGTAAACTAATAAGCAACAGAAAGAGTATCATCAAGGAAGCCATCATCTGGTTAGAATTTGAGGAAGTCCTCTCTGGTGGCAGTAGAGGACCACCTGTAGAGTTGTCCTCTCTGGCTTGGAAGGGTTGACACTGGAACTAAGGAAGACAGTTAAGAGCGCTTTAGAATAGAGTGTGGGCTTCATTAGTAATGACTGAGCACCAATGCAGAGACAGATTCCAGGTGTAACCAGTAGGTTTGTGAACAAATGCCTGTAAGGGCTTGGCAGCAATGGTGTAGTAAAAGTGGCCCACTGAGATCACGCTTGAGTAACGTATCAGTCAAAATCACTAGTCATTGGTGAGCGAGCAGAAGAGAAAAAGGGAAGAGCAGGGTACAGAAGGGGAGTGTGCTATCGTTCAGAACTTCCGTACCACTGAGATTGCCCAAATGCATTTCACCCATTTAAACCTAGTACTAACGCTAAAAACACAAGTCTACCTCCATTTGAAACACTTAGGACACATTCGATTCATAGAAATTCCTAGAGACCAACACTCTTACCATCCCTGGGAAAAGATACAGGGGTCAAAAAAGGATCAGGCCCTTGCCCATAGCAAAACAGCCAACCTGATAATGTGGGACCTGAAGCCGGATGCCTGATACTAAACCTGCAGCTAATGGGGCAGTAAGGCCCTTCATTATTTATCAATGCTTAATAGGTGAGTCTCATCTTCCCAGAATGGGAAATATGCCTAACATAGTCTGTGTCCTACAGTGAGAAACATCACAGCATCAGGCTCATAAGGGACCTTTATGAAGGGCTTATTCAGTTTGATGGATGAACCAAAAGTCTGGAGTGGCCACTTGGGGGAGTCTGGGGAAGCAGATCCCCCCCCCCAGGATAGATATGGGGAGCACCTTGAGTGAAGAAAAGGCTCCCAGAGCCCCATTGTCCAGACTCCGCTGTACAAGGTGAGAAGGGACATGCTAACTAATTCACCTCACTGGGGAAAGGACTGGGTTGGGGACCTCTAGGACCACCCACATACCAGCGGACCCCTTTCTTTACATATGGAGTTGTGGAATGTCCAGGTGTCTTGGGCTAGACCCTGGAGGGAGCAAGCCAGTGTGTGTTGACCCGAAAAGGTCACCAGGGCTGCTTGGGTTAGTCACAAGCAGCCTGTTTATTCTCTGTCTGCTGATACTTTCAGAAACACCCTCCTGTCTATACAGAAAGCATAAATGCTACTTTGTTCTCCATGACAGATGCTCCCAGTGGAGAGATGGGGAGGATCCTGGCTAGGAAGCCTTAAGTGACCGCAAAGAGCCATCGCCCCCCAAATTCACAGATGTGAGTGGTAAGTAAGATAAAACTTTGGGGAGACCAGATCAGAGGCGACTTCCTTCAGCTGCCTGCACAGCGTAGATGACTTGACACCTGTCTAACACAGCAAATCCAGTCTACTGTCTTGCTACATGCAGGATGTAAACTGCCCTTGTCTGATGGATTCAGTAAGCAGCCTGACTTCTGATAGGTTATGGTTTCTGCCACTTACAATCAGGAGCAACCCTGTGTTTGAGACCTGACAGTCTGTTGGCCAGTAGCCTCTTCACACAGGGTCACTTCAGTTGAGTGACTGTTTTTCTTTGCCTCTGGGCTCATTTTTTTAACAGTGGTGGCAGCAGACAGCTTAGGTGATGGGTGAAGGAACTTCCTTACAATAGCAACTATGAACCAATTCAAGATTGACTTTAGAAGTAACTTAACTAAACATTGGCATCCACGGTTTTCAGCATGTGCTCAATGACATTTGGGTTGGCTTCTGCCAAATTTTAAGATTAGTTATTTTTAGTTTGCAACTCCCAAGTAACCTGAGAACAATTAGAAACCTTTGTTTTTGAGATTTCTGTAGAAAAATTAACTCTGCTGTAGACCAAATTCCCTGCCCATGAGCAGTCTTTCCAACATTGAAATTGTTTATGAGAACTTAAAAAAAAATCTTAAGAGATTATTTTAAGAATACAACTATTATGTAATAGCAAACCATTTCTCTAGCAGGATACCTGAGAGGGCTGAACAGTTTAGACTCTGCAAACAACTTTGCAGAGTCTCTCCAGGGCTCAATAAACGGTAGCAGTTACAGCTACTGGTATTATCATTAAGAGTTCAAAAACACGGATTGATTTTTCCATCGCAGATGACTGTATCAGTCAGCAAGGCAGTAACAAACGAGCTCCAGTCTCACTCAGCGAACACTGAGTACTCTGCACTCACAAGGACACCTTTCCTCTTCTATGAGGCCGCAGGGGAAAACATAGTCACCAAAGCTGCCTTGTCAGGAGAGGGAGGAAAGTGGGGGGTGGGGGGTGGGGGGTGGGGGGACTGAAGTCAGACTGAAGTCATGGCAGCTCTGACCCTGTAGTGACTCATAAATCTTCTGCTGCTATCCTATTGGCCTTAACTAGTCATGTGACCTAAGGAAGCTGGGAATATGCTGGAAGCGTTGGATACTCAGAGAAGTCTCTCCTAATAGCCAACATTGTCTTTTTTTCTTTGTTACCTCGTTCATTCTTCCCTTCCTGGTTTTTGGTTTTTTTTTAATGTTAACACAGGGTGCTTACTCTGCACCAATACAGGCTAGATAGGTACTGTATATAGATGTTTCTCTTTAGTCTTTTGAGCAACTCTTAAAGTAGAGATAGAGGCACAAGAGAGGTTAGGCAAAACCCCATTCTCTCTCTCTCTCTCTCTCTATATATATACACACACACACACACACACACACACACACATACATGGCTTAAGCAGAGGGCTCTTGGACACTAAAGCCTGTGCCTTGGACCCTCTGTCATCCTGCTGTCATGACTTTGTTGCTTGGGTAACAGGATGCTCCTCTATAACCCCCAAAGGGAACCAATAACAAGATACTCTAGCCTGTGCTAGAGCTGAAGAAACCGAGTCAGAGAGCAGACTAAGAAACTGACCTTAACCATGCCTGTCACCAGTCTTGCTCCCGTGTTTGAGAAGACTCTGAGGGCCCCATGGGCTGGAGCATCTTTTAAGAAACTGTATCCTTGTTTCTCGGAGACCTGATGAGTTTTCCATTCAGAACAGCCCTGTATGTTCTCAGCTCTTACAGGCAGTTCTGAGTACCCGTGTGGGTGTCCGGTGTTAAAGTCTCAGGAACTCTGGGGCTTTCTTGAGATCTTTCCTTACACAGATTAACTTAAAGAGAAAATAAGCTCCAAGCCCCCCACTTCCCCACAACCCCCTTTGACTTTCCTACACCTCATATTGGACCAATTTTCTTCCAATTACATGGCTGTTAGGGAAATGCTGAGCACATCAATAGCTGCAGACTACTTGCCTCTGACCATAGTCCCTGGGGCCACCATGTGCTCAACTATCACTGCATCTAAAAGACTTTGATTTGGGGAGGAAAAGAGGAGCAGGGGATCAAAGGGGCGTGGCTCCCATCTACACAGTTGCACAAGAGACCTCTGGGCTCTCAGAGAATGAGACAGGCACCAGGAACTTTGACTACAGCGTTGCTGCCTCTCAGGTCTAAGTAATTTTGCTCAGAACAATAAGATGAAACAGAGGCTGTAATTAGCAAGCCACTTTATGAATGACAAAAGTCGTGAGCACTGTGGGAGATGGCTCAGTGGGTAAAATGTTTGCAGCACAAGCATAAAGACCTAAATTCTGTTCCCCAGCACCTATGTAACAAGCCGAGCATGGTGGTATATGCCTGTGACCCCACACTGGGGCTGCAGAGGTAAACAGATCTTAGGGTCTTACTAGTCAGTCAGTTTAACTGAAGAGCAAGCTAGATGGAAAGACCCCATCTCTGAAAAATGAAACAAAAAGCTTGTCAGTGGTGGTGTACACCTTTAATGCCAGGGGCAGAGGCTGGTAGATCACTGAGTTTAAGGCCAGCCTGACACAGAATGAGTTCCAGGACAGCTACGGCTACAGAGAAACCCTGTCTCAAACCAACCAACCAACCAACCAACCAACCAAATAAACAAAACAAAACATACAACGCACCACACACACACACACACACACACACACACACACACACACACTGTTTTAGTTGGGATTTCCATCATCATAGCAGGAAGCATGGCAGCATGCAGGCAGACATGGTGCTGGAGAAGGAGCTGAGAGTTCTTCATCTTGATCTGAAGGCAACCAGAAGAGACTGGCATCTGCAGGCAGCTAGGAGGAAGCTCTCTTCTGTAATGGGTGGAGCCCCAGCATATGAGGAGACCTCCAAAGCCCACCCTCACAGTCCTCCAACAAGGCCACACCTTCTAACAGTACCACTCTGTAGGGGTCAAGCATATTCAAACCACCATACACAGACACAGACACACACACACATGTATACACGCACATATTCGTGCACGTGTGCACACACACAGAGCCAGGGAGATCAATTCTAGGCAGTCACTTCACTTTATCATGGCCCGAAGATCTTCTCAGTGACTTCTGTATCCCACATCACATAATGGGGCCAAACATACTCTGCAGGCATCCTCTCTGAATCCCCTCTTGAGAAACTGCTGCTCCTCTCAGTGTGGGATGCTCTTTGCCCTGCTCCTAGGGTGGCAGCTGTGGAGATATTAAGTGGCCAAGTCCATGGAATTACCCAACGGTGGAGGAAGACAAGATATACCAAAGGAGACGAAGGCTGAGAAAGGGGAAGAATCTCGTACATTCTAGATACTTCGGAATTTCTTTTACCCAACATGAAGAAGTTGGTAAGGAGAGGAGGGTAGAGGGCGGGGGGGCTCAAATGTGCTAAGTTGTATTTGCCTGTGTTTGTTTACACAGAGATGCTGCATAGATAACCACAGAAGCAGATCTGGGTTTTTGAGGTGGACTCAGAGATCTAGTGGCATTTAAGTTCACAAATGTGGATTTGGTCTTCGTGGTAGAGGATGATAAGAGGGCTGGGGTCTGGGCATTCTTCAGAGACTGGACTCTGTGTGGTAGGAGGGAAAACAAGCAAAGCTGTGGGGACAAGGGAGGAAGGACAGAAGGGGGAGACCAGAGACAGAGGAGCAGGGACCTGGTCTTAGCAGTAAGGGGCTCACAGGAGACTTGAGATCAAAGCTTGATCCAGAGATGGGCATGCACTATTAGCTGGGATGGTTCAAAAAAGGAGGAGGAGGAGGAGGAGGAGGAGGAGGAGGAGGAGGAGGAGGAGGAGGAGGAGGGGGAGGAGAAAATAAAGAAACAACATTAAGACATTTTTTTTTGGTATGGGAAACAAAGAATGGTTGTGAAGAGGTGATAGAATCAAGAAGGGAGTTTTGATGCTTTAAGTTGGTTTTTTGTTTTTTTTTTTCCAAATGGCCAAAGTTGTGAAGCTTTTACATGCAAATAAGAACGACCCAGAGGATGGGAAGCTGGCGATAAAGAAGATGCAGGGAATTCTTCTTCCATTTGCTTGTTTGTTTTTGCGCTCATGACCTGTGCTTCATTTCCTGAGTGCTAAGACTACAAGCTCACAACCCCACACCTTGCCGGCACGGGGGTGGGGTGGTGGGGTAGGAGGGTAGGGGGGTTAAAATAAGACTTCTACATAGATAAAGAGGAGAATTCAGTGAGTGCCTGAGGAAGGCAATGGCTTGTGGCAGAGCCAAGTGTGGGTCATGTGGCAACAGCAGGGAGGACAGAGGTCAGGAGACAGGAACAAGTAGTTGAGGAACCTCTGCAAGTCTCTTCCAGCCACTTCTATTTTCTCAGAGCAAAGAGGAAACCAGATTCTGAGCAGAGAGGAGGAAGGGAAGGAAGTGTTTGATGACTGAGAAGAGAAAGCTAGAAGCGCTTGTCTAGAAAGCACGGGGGTGGGGGGTGGAGGATGGGCAGAGAGCTTTGAATGGCCACTTGGGATGAGCTATCGAATAACTGTGATCTGTCTGCCTATATATGTTGTCACTCAACCCCATAGTGTCCCCTTTCTGAAACAGTACAAACAGCAGCCGGCTGGATTCAGCCAGGGTTCAGGTTTTTCCACATGAGGATGACGGACGAAGGGGGCAGGGATTTGAAGGTGCTTTAAATGAAGCACTAACAGCTACGGGACCTGGATTGGGTGAGGAAGGAGAGAGGGAAGGTATAGGACAAGATGAGAGCCTCTGAATTCTTTAGACTCCTGCAGAGTCCAGCTCAGGAAATCTTGGTCAGAGTGTGAGGTTGGGGCTCAGGAGAGCTGTAGATCATCTTAGCCCCGCCCCTCTGACCTTTCTGAGCCCAGGGTTCCTCCATCCACAGAATCAGTGGGTTGGCCAGAGTGATTTCTAAGATGGCTCTTCTCATCCTCAGTCTCAGATCTGGAGACGAGAGCACTTGGGTTCTAAGCCAAGCTTACAACTTAACCTCTCTTTGTCTTTGTCTCTTCCTTTGAAAAAGGAGGACCATGACACCTACTATCAAATGTTAAATGCCATGAAAGCAGGCATTGTTTATGTAGCATATCGAATTAGTTCTAGCAGCTCCCAGGTGCTGGATGAATGTTGTTCGCTGGCCAGTTGCTTAGCTGGCTGGTTGGTTGAACAATGTTTTCAAGGGCTGGAGAGATGGCTCAGTCGTGAAAGGCCCTGGTGCACAAGCATTCGGACCTGAGTTTGGATTCTCAGAGCCCACATAAAGGCCAGGCAAAGGTGGCCCATGTCTGGAATCTCAGTGTGAGCCGAGGTAAAGAGCTCACTGTTCAGCCATCCTAGCCAAAGTGATGAGTTCCAGGGTTAGTGAGAAACTGTCTAAAACACCGAGGTAGAGAGTGACTGAAGCAGACATCAACCGTCTGGCCTCTGCATGCACACACATGTGTGCATACACCTGTCCATGCATGTGTACAAACTCACGTGACCGTAGGCATACATCATTCACCTGACACACACAGAGAATACTGATGTCACCTATCACACAGAAGGAATACACCTTTTAAAAGCCTGAAACTGCTACAGATTGTAGCACAACACTGCCCAAGCACCCCTGCCCTGGCTTTTTCTCTTCTCACTGTGAAAACTAGAGTATTTTAGAAGCAACCCTCAAGACTCTCACCCAAGATCTCCGAGGGTCACAATTATGAGGTGGATAAAATACTTGGCTGCATGCTGGCGACAGCATAGTGAGAGACTGGCAATGAGGCTAGGCTTTTTGAGCTCTGTAGCTAGGTGAGGTAAAGAGGGAACACCTAAAGAGAGACAGAGGAATCAAGCTTCTATACCAGCTAAGACATCCTCAGGGAGAAGGCTCTAAATAGCACAGTCAGAGATGCAGAAGAGAAAAGGCCTAACATTCAAGAGTGTGTGTTTGTGTGTGTATGTGTGTGGTGTATATGTTTGTGAGTGTCTGTGTCTGTGTGAGTGTGTGTGTGTGTTTCTGTGTCTATGTGAGTGTGTATCTGAGTGTCTGTATGAGTGTATATCTGTGTGCCTGTGTGAGTGTATGTGTGTCTGTGCCTTTGTGAGTGTCTGTGTGTATATGTGTGAGTGTATGTGTGTGTGAGTATGTGTGTCTGTGTGTATGTGTCTCTTTGTGTATATGTGTCTGTGTAAGTGTATTCGTATATGTGTGTCTGTGAGTGTGTGAATGTGTGTGTGTGTGTGTGTGTGTGTGTACACTGGGGGCAGGGAAGGGAGACCGAGAACCCCTAGGACCTTAGAGCTGTTCTGCAGTGGTTTGCTCTGCTGAGACATTACGCACACCATGAACAGTCTGTGGTAAATGTCAAGTCATTTCTACTACAAAGTAGGAAGAAAACACTTTAGGCAGTTATGAGAATGGTTTTTCTACTTAAAAGGTCCCCAAACAATGCAAGAAAGCTGGTTCTAAACATGATGACATCTGTACGGGCCACCACAGATTCCAAATTCTCCCTGGGTTACTCTCGGCCCTTTCTCGGAGCCTCAAACCCTTCAACCCACACAGGTAGGAAACTGACGGATGTAAATTGAAAGAGAAACACTACAGTTGGCTGATGTCAGAGAGGGCAGGTGCAACTCAGCACAAAACTTCTCACAGTGTGCTGCTTCCAATGATCTTGTTTGAACCCACTGGCCTTTTCTTTTTGTTCTGAGTAAGTTCAAAGTAAGAAGAGGGGGGTGCTGGGTAAAGTCCTGACAGCCCGAGATTCCAACACTCCTAGCTTGTGAATGATAAACTCCTCCTTCACTTTTGCTCTAAACACTCTCGGCCGCAGAAGATCTGTTAATTATGGTGTAAGGCTCTGTGTTTAGCCAGGCATTTAGAGAGAGATCTACAAACCTAGCAACAGGGAAAAATAAAGATCTTAAGCCCTCTAAGGCACGAGCCCAAGAATGCGGAGTAATTATCTGTGACCAAATCTCATCTATAACTAATTAGAGTTTTACTTTCTCGCAGCGTTTCCTCCCTGGTCCGCGTCCAAGAATTTTTTCTTATTATTTTATTCCTAGAAAAGGGAAATACCTGGATATTATTAGAAGTATTGGGTGGGAAGGGAACAGGGCAAGAAGGAGAGATGTGGACTTTTCTGATTGTGTTACTTCTTAGATGCAATTGGGTCTGCCTTAGATTACTCCTCCTTTCTGAGTACTTTCCCAGCATGGGGAGGACTTCTGAACCCCTGGCCATTACATTTGAACAGTTTGAGGGACCCACTCATCCCGCTCAACCCACTCACCCCCATCTCTGGTGAGCAGTTCCACATCCCAACCACGGCTTCAAGTTCCCATCCAAACTTGTTGGCGTCCCAAACTGAATCCCAGATGTTCACTTAGTGAGAAATAAATGAATGGCCCAAGCTGTGGCCTGCACCAGTGAACCTCATAAATAGATTCCAGGTGTGTTGGCCTCAGGACCACTGTCTCTCCGGCTCTCTTTTACATACACACACACACACACACCACCACCACCACCACCACCACAACAACAACAACAACCACCACCAAAACCAATGCTGTCCAGAAAATAACCCAGTACCATCTCCAGTTGTAAAGCTGGTGTACAATGGGCACAGCTGGCTGCCTCCATCAAATGACATCTTCTCAAAATTGCCTTCAGTGTTCAAAATCATGGTGTTTTTCCGTGGTCCTATAAGGGATTAAAATTCCTAACTTGTCTAACTGGCAGCCCTGTCCACTGGTCACCTTAGCCGCCTCTTGTGATTGCCATTCTCTATCATGGGAATGTCCTTATCCTTCCGAGCCATACGCTGACATCCTAGCTTCCAAATGTGAGGCTGTTAGAAGGAGAGGTCTCTGACAGGTGGTTCCTCATGATGGTGGAACGCTGGTGAATGGCATTTGTGACCTTATGAAAACAGACCGCAAGCACTATCCCCCCTACTGCTATTTGAGGAAACAGCTGGATGTCACCATCTACGACCAGAGAGCAGCAGGGCCTCGCCAGTCAACTAATCCACTGCCTACCCTTCAGAATGGTGAGAAAGAACTTTCTCTTGTTTGTAAGCTGCTCAGACCGTGTGGTATTGTGCTGCAGTGGTCCACTCGGACTAAGACACTAGGCAACTCACTTTATCAAGCGCCTACCTCTTATCTATCAAACAGAGCAGGAAGTAAAAGAGATCGATGGCAAAATCTATACTCCGATGGAACAGCAAATCTCAAGTCATCCAACTGCATGCTGAATAAGAAGCCTCGTTGATGACCTGTTCAGTGTCGTGCTCTGAGATACCAAATCCAGCAATGTCGCTTTCTAAAGGGACTTGCAGTTTGCTGAAGACCAAGGGCAGGTGTGATATGTGCTAAGGAGATCCAGAAAGCTAGGGAAAGGAAGTTATACTTCCATGTCCAACCTATGCCCCACAGGCTCCATCAACCCAAGATAGGTATGGATGGGACCCAATAATGGAGGTGACAACTTCATGTTGTCCAAAAGGACTGGGCACTCTTGCTTATTGATAGGCATTTTCTCTCCCTCGGTGATGCAGATATAGGCCAGATTAGAGCAGATTAAAAACAGATAAAGGCAGGTTTATTAGGGGGCAGCTCTTGGGTGGGTTCACGGATCTTACAGTTAGAGGTCAGTGAAGTCACACATCCAGACTAAAGCAAAGGGGTTTTATAGGGCCTGGGCAAGGAGTGATGATGTGCCAGCTAGAAGCTGGGATGGTGCTCAGACACAGTCAAAAGCTGACCCCTGGGTGGGCACTCATGGGTGGGTTGCCATAAACTTGGGGATGAGGAATGATGACCTGTTAGCTCGGGAGTTTTCTCCAAGCTGGTGGGGGAGTTTTTTTCTGTGTGGGTGGGGTTGGAGGAAGGAGGCTATATGGAGTTTGCCAACTTGTACAGGGGATGAGCAGGGGTTCCAGCCTAACACTTATTGCTTCATAGAGGAGGAATATCTGACTAACATCTGGAAAGGAGAGGAGGGATGAACCAAGGAACAGACAACAGAGACATGTAGGAGAAGTATGTAGTCAAAAACATCAAGATTTAATGCTCTAGAAAGGACACATTTTGTATAAGATGAAAGCTATTCATGGCTGGAGGAGGAGGAGCTTGGAGTACTTGTAACCCTGAACGGTAAGATCAAGAAATATGAATTACAAATCAAGTTATAAAATCGGGCAATGGCTTGTACAGTAAAAGTAAAGAAGGAAGGAGGGGCTAACTGGAGGTGAAGGGACATACGAAGGAGCCAATTGTTGAGGGACAGGAAAAAGGAGCAGGGTAGAACCTTCCAGGCTCAGAGGATGATGGGGGCAAAGTTACAGTCAAATGATTTTTATAATTATACACACATTGAGAGGCCTGCCATGCCCTATAGAGACCAGGAGTGTGACGGCCAACTTTGGTTGCTAACTTGACTCCATGTGGTATCAATTAAAACCTGAGGAGCTAGATTTGCCTGTGAATGTTCGTCATTGGATCATTTGGGATGGCAAGACTCATCCTAAATCTACACCACACTTCCCAGTGGTAGCCCACATCAAAGGACACAGAACGAGGAATTTTTGCTTTTTGCCTGCTAGTCCTCACTCCTAAAGTCAAGTCCATCTATCCTGTTGCCTGACTGTTGTAGAAAATTTTAATTGCAATCCAGGGTTTCTACCCTGCCTTTGATCTACTCAGTTACTGGATAAAAAATACACAACCTTTATTATTTACAATAAGCCTTAAACAACACAAGGGCTGAGCAGATATCTCCCCTCTATGTTATTAGAATCTACTTTAGTGTCCATAACCCTGGGTTATTACTTACTGTGATTCATCAATTTACTCCAATTGGCCAGCCCTCAGAGCCATGTTTTCTTGACTCCTAATCCACGGCTACTTTTTTTCCTCCTCACCTTCTCTCCCCTCGTGGTTCTCCTCTGACCCCTCCATAAGCCTGGAAACCCTAAAACCCGCCTATGTCTCTTCTGTCCAGCTATTGGCTGTCAGCATCTTTATTCACTAATCAGAAATAACTTAGGGGAAAGGTTGCACAGCTCACTTGGGTCTGTACGCAGACTCTCTCGTCTCTGGGGCAACCAGGTCTTGGGGGCCCGCACTTAGCATTACAATACACAGCAAAAGACCAGACCTCAAAAACCTTCTTCCACTTGTATTAGAGCTTCTCCAATGTACACTGAATGCCACCTGAGACATGCAGCCTCATAGACAGAACAGGGTGGACTCTTGGCCTTTCCTTTAAGAAATAGCCTTTGTTCTGATGGCCAGATCACAGCTTGTAAGGCACTCTAATAAATTGTGTGTGTGTGTGTACATGTATGTTTAAGTATGTATATATATAATATATATATATATATATATATATATATTATATATATTTCATTCTATCAACTCTGTTCCTTTAGAGGACCCTGACTAATAGAAGCAGGAAGACTAAATGGGCAGGAAATAGGTGAGAGACCAGGGTCCCAAAATGCAAGATTTCAGCGGGTGAGAAATGCACATATACTTTTATCTGTGCTTATGGGTTTAAAATGCTTAGCTTTACCAAGAAGACAAAGAAAGGAAGTGGACTTTCAGTCGAGTGTAGCAGGAGTTAGGTGTCATAGAGATTGACATTGTCAATGAAGAGGATACAGAAATAGTGATGCTCACAAAACTTTCTGTTGCTTAATGGGCTGGCCACTGAAGCTTCCTAAATACACAATGTGAGGCAAACAAGTCATCATGTAAGAGGAACGCTACTGGGATGTGCTGGGCAGCAGAGCAAGCAAAAGGCAGGAGTGTACAGAGGTCAGGAAGGATGCCAATGTGTGAGTTGTGAGTTAAGATGTGAGTCAAAGGGACCTGAGCTAAGAATGGATGCAAGAAATATGAGGTGAGTCAGGATGTGGTAGGATACATATCTTTTGCATACATATCTCCTTGCCCCAGTGATGCTGACCTTTGCCACGTAAATTAAATTGGTCAGTAGGAGATTGGTAGATGTGATGTGAGCAGAGGCTTCCGACGTGTTTGTATAGCTTGACTTGATCTCATCTCTTTGACATCAGGACACCGTCCCCTCCAGACCTCATCCTACAGCTTGAACCTACTAAGGCTACCCTGAACTTTGGCCACACCCACCCAAATCATGACCCAAATATGGGGGGTAAGAACACATACTTCATAAGCCACTGAGGCTTGGAGGAGGCTTGGGTGGAAGGAAGAGCTGACCAATCTCACTGCAGGAGAAAAAGGGGATGTGGAGAAGGTAGCTAGCTTTAAACATTCTCTTCTATCCTAATCTACTTCATCCTAGTTCCCACTAGTTGCTATAGCAACTGTCCCCATGTTAGACTCATCATTACTCTGATCGTCCCCTACGACGCTCAGTTCACTCGGAGTAAGGATCAAAATTCTTGCCAAGCATCTACATGTTCTTCCCATCTCCCAACCCAGATTCCTCCACAGTTCATCTCATCACGCCTGCTCCTTCTCATAAGCTGTGCTTCTTTGTATCCTCCTCTGGGTATCTTTCCTGCTTTCTCTTCCAGACCAACAACAATCCTTCTTGAATTACAATAGGTGACATCTTCATGTCATTCAGAAATCTGTTCAAATTTCCCTTTCTCCCCAAAACTTTCCTTTCCTACCCATTGCAACTACAGATCCAGTCCTGCACCCTCTGACCTACTCCCCTGCTTCACTGGCTATATATTTTACATATATATACATATACATACATATATATGAAGATGGACTTAAGAGCCTATGTATCACCCAACATTGAATAAGGAGTCCCTATAGTATTAAAGTTGTGAAATGAGGGACATGTGCAGCCAGGGCTTTTCCTTTAGGATATCCCACCCTATATCTGGACAGACATGGTCACTTCCTCCATCTTGAATCTGTTCTTCCACATCAGCAGAAGGTTCTACTCTGTTCTGTGTCATTTCCATGTGCCCCACTGACAGGGGCATGGAGGTCAGCCTCTTGCTGTGTCTTGAAACCATGTCTTTCTCCTCATTCTGCTGCCATGCCTGGTGTTAGCTGCTTTTCTGGTCTCCTCACCCCCAGTCCCACTCCCCGGCCTCTTACTCACATTGTAAAGTCATACTTTCAATTGTAGATAGCTTCCTACAATTTAAAACCTCATTCTGTCCCTTCTCCTAGTGAAATTCCTTCAGCAGTTCCCTCAGACCCTAAAATCTGCAAGTTCTATACCACACGTCCTCTGCTCTCAGCCCTGGTGAACCTCACTCAGCGCATGAACTTATTCTGCTTATCATTTCTCCGAGTTTACAAATGTTCCTACGCCCATAACATTTTTAGTCTCCCCTAATTCATTTACTTCTGTGCACCAGTTAGGTCTTGATCGAAAGGACACCTTGCGTAAAATGGTCACTGGACTCTCCTCTCAGCTCTCAGTACGTGGTCATTTTTTAAAAAAACTTTTTTGCTATTGCCAGCAAGCATTTTCTGTAAAGACAGCGAGACAGTAATCACTTGGGCTTTACAGGCTCTATGTTGTCAGTCATGAGTACTCGGCTCTGCCCGTGAAGCATGAAATCAGCCATAGACAATATATAAACATGTGTGGCTGAGTTAGAATAAAACTTTATTTAAACAACCCGCAGCATGCTGGGTTTGTCTCCCAGGCTGCAGCTTGCCCATTCCCAGCTCTCTGCCATCTCTGCGTATAGAAGCGTGCCTATCCACCGATGGCACGTGAGCAAGGGAGGGAAGCTGAGCGACTGTGAATTGATGAATGGTACAAATGCCAAGCTCCTCTTATTTAAGAACTCTCAGGCTCACATTCATGTACAAGAAACTGTCTTTTCTTGTTTTCTCATGTTTAAATATTAAAAATAACAGTCATATTTGTTGAGTACTGGTCTTAAAGGTGTTACAATCATTAACATATTTCACTTTTAAAGTGGATGGACATGGAGTTTATAATATTAATTGAAGTCATAAAATCAGAGAAAGAAAACAAAGTATGGAATCTGGTGTGTGTGTGTGTGTGTGTGTGTGTGTGTGTGTGCGTGTGCGTGTGTGTGTGTGTGTACATGTGTGGTCCTCAAGCTTCCGAATGTTACAACCCGTTAATACAGTTCCTCATGTTGTGGTGAGCCCAACCATGAAATTATTTTCATCAATACTTCATAACACAATTTTACTACTGTTATGAAATATAATGTAAATATCTATGACTTCCCACTGTGGCTGAGCCCCACAGGTTGAGAGTGGCTGATTAGACTAATGTACACATGGGTTCACTATAACATGGAGAAATGACAACGAAAAAGGTTGAACACAGGGTGATAGGGAAGGGCTGGATGCAGGTGATGGACCTGAGTTATGAGTGAGGAAGGAAATTTATTGTTGCTCTAGTTCTAATTCCAATATGGCAATTTTTCTGTGATGAATAAGTACATAAAATGCATTTGATACCAAGAGTATAAAATTCTATGTAAATCTCTGCAGTTTCTCTCCCGAATGCTTACTCTATATAGAAGTTTGTTGCCTTGTACAGAGTTTGGGTTAGTAATTTTGGTGTGTAGTATTTTTATCTATTTTCAGGGTTTTTAATAATACAGTTTATTTTAAAAATCTGATCAAATTGAGGGGGGAAAGGAGCTGCAAACTATTATTATTCTTTACTTACACAGGTTAAAAACCTCAGAGAGTTTCCTCACAGGTGGGCTTAAGCCTTGTTTTAGAACAGGGGTTCTCAACCTGTAGGTCACGACCTCTTTGGCAAACTTCTATCTCCAAAAAAAGTATTTACATTACGATCCACAGCAGTAGCAAAATTATAGTTATGAAGCAGCAATGAAATAGTTTTATGGTCGGAGGTCATCACAACATGAGGAACTACTGAAAAGGGCCACAGCACCAGAAAGGCTGAGAGCCACTGCTCTAGAGGCATTTCAGGTGCTTGGAACTAGATCCTTGGCTGCACTGCTCCCCCAGGACTTCATGGTTAGCTTTTCCTGGCTTAGCCCATAAGCCCAGACCCCCGCCTGGGGTAGAACACCTGTGCAAACCTGCCTCACTCACCCTGGAGATCCACCTATCTCCAGGGTGATACTGCAGCCTCTGCCCACTGGGTTCATCTCTGCCTCTCTCCCCACTCACCCTCTGAGTTCCATTCCACCATTTCTTCCTTCTCATCCCCACCCTGCAAGCAGGGACAGCTCTGCCCTGCTGCCCAGGCGAGGTGCAGAGCCTGCTCCCGCGAGTTGCATCTACTGAGAGGCACGGCCAGCTTCCCACTCTCCTCAATCTCGGGACCCCAGGGCCAGATCTGCCTGCCATGGGTGTCAAGGGATTGGGGGGTGTCTCTCCCTTGGAGCACCACTGCCAAGCAGACAAGAGGCAGGACTAGCTAGCTATCCTGTGTATGTGCCCTTAGGGCTAGCTCACCTGCAACCCCCCTATCCCGGGCCAGCTCTACTGGTGAGCATACCCTGAGGGCATAAGAACAGGAAAGCCAGCCCTCTAAGAAAGTTCTGAAACCAGAAAGCCTCATCCCCAAAGTCAGTGAACAATAGATTATATCCAAACGTTTCAAAGCGTGTAAAAAATCTGACAGACTAGCGATGCTGTGAAGGAAGCAGTAGCGGGCTCAGCTGCCTTCCGACAGAGATTTAGCCAATTATAGAAAACACTTCCTTTGGCCTGAAAGCTGGCCATTGAATCAGCCTTGGGGTAGAGCAGGCTGTAACGCTAACCCCCAAAGGACCGCTCTTCACTCCAAGGCCTGATTTCATCCTTAATTCGTAGATGGTTATCTGAAGTATGCTACCGAGAGGATGGGAGGGCTCCCAACAAAAGCAGATCTCTCACTGAGGAGCTGGAGGCAGCTCTGGTCGGAACCTGTCCTTTCTTCCTTCTGTCACATGGTCTGGGTCTCCCAGCCTGAACCCCAAGCCCACTGCAGCTCACTGAGAAGGTCGAAACCTGACTTACGTGTGGAACTGAGTTCTGCTGTGGTGAGGGGCGTGGCTTGGACATTAGCAATTTCGTAACCGTCTATGCACATTGTGTCTCAGATAAAAGAAGAAGGACGTGAGCCACCATCACCTGGGAGTCCAGCTACCAACGCACGTGGAAACCATCCATGGAGACCTCAGGTTCAATCTGCAGCATGGCCACATAGTTGTTGTCCAGGAAACTAACATCTGGATTTCATTCTTCAGTGACAACTCATTTGGACAAGACTTTGAGTAGGTTTTTTTTCCTTCTGTTGTTCTTTTTTTTTTTTTTTTTTTTTTTTGGTGAGCCCAGGGTATACAAGGAACTGCTGTGGGGACAAGCTCATTGTAAACAAGAAGATATCTGTTTCTTTTTATTAAAAGACCGTGGATCTCTGAGGAATGCACATACTGCCCACTTGTAAGCAAGGGGAAGAGGCCCTGGAGAAGACACACAAAGCCATGGGCAGCTCATAGCGAGACTATTCGGCAATTCCACGCTCAAGTTTGGGGCAGAGAGATTGGGACATCAATGTAGAGTCACTTGGAAAATTCATGTTTGAATTTTACAGGGATGCAGGAGAATAAGACACCAAACCTTCAACACTACAGCTGTAGAGGAGAATTGGTGGCCCAGCTTCCAGGAGAACCTCAGAGACAGTCCAAGTTAAAATAACAAAACTTATTTGTTCTTTGTGGGTTTCACATCATGCACCCAATCCCACCCATCTCCCTTCCCCTTCACACCCACCCTCCACCCTTGCAACCTCCTCCCAGCAGAGAACAGAGAAACAATAAAAATCTCATTGTGGAAGCTTGTGTTACAGTGTGCCCTGGAGTACATCCTTTTGTAGTCTCATACAAGGCCTCAGGCTTCTGCTACTCTATCAATACTGGAACTTCACTGGAGCTCCTCTCAGATATCCTGTTGTTGCCCTGTTTCGTGGAAGCCCTGCAGTTTTGGATCTGTAGAACCTGCCTTTCACGCACTCCAGGAGTTAATGGATGTTGCGGGTGAGTCAACTCAGAGCCCTGGATCGGGGCCTGAGAGGTATCTGAGATGGCTAGCCTGCTGGCTTTCCTGTTCTCCTGCCCTTGAGGTAGCCTCACCAGCAACTCCCATCCCCCACCCCGCAAGCAGAGGCAGCTCCACTCTGCTGCCCTGGTGAGGTGCAGAGCCCAACCCCCCCCCCCCCCGTGGCATCTCGTGAGGAGTATGGCCAATTCTCCCACTCTCCTCAATCTCAGGACCACAGGGCTAGCTCACTGGAAACTCCAGCTCTCCCAAGCACTACATCTGGCTGGCGGTGGGCTCAGCTCTCTGGTTCTCATGCTTCCAGGTCTAGCTCTCCCATGATGCCTAGATGATGGATGGAGCCAGTTCTGTACAGCCCTCAGATATCAACATGTGGCAGCCTAAAGCAGTGATGTTCACCTGGCCTTTGGTGGTAACAGACCCCTGCTGCTGCAGGGCCATGAACCCAGAAATGACCCCCAGCGGCAGCACAGGCCAGGACCCCACCATGGTCCCAGGTGGCATCACCAGCTGCTCACATCAGGCTGTTCCTCACTACCCTGAGTCTCCAGTTCTCCCTCTCTTCATTGTGCCCACATCCTTCTCTTTCTCTTCTGTTTCTCCACCACTTCCTGGCTCCTCTTAGTGGTACCCAGGGTCTCTCAGAGTCTGGGGTTGTCTCAGGAGTGCTGTGTCCCGCTTGTGCATTATGGTGCTGGGCAGGATCATATCCGACATGGTCTGCACATGCCCCCAGGTCTTTGAAGCATGGCTAGTCATCTCAGGCTAGCTCCATGTCTGGGTCCCATGGTGCCAGTCTGATGTCTCAGGCTTGTTCCTCACCCGGTCTGCCAGAGTGGCCGCTTGTGACAACTGTCTGTCTCAGGCTGACTCTTGCTGGGGTCTGGGGTCCCAGGCGGGATTCTTCTAGTCTCTGGCTTGATCCCTATTTTAGGAGACAGCCCAGCTCTGTGTAGTGCTAGACTAGTGGTGATCTCAAGTTAGCTCCCTGTCTGGGCCCCCTGGGGCTGGACTGGTGGTCATCTCAGGCTTGCTTTTTTCAGGAAGTGTTAGGTTACTAATCATTCAGATGTTCATAGGTCAAAGCACAGCATAGACATAGCCTCACTTCTGTCACCTATTGACACACATGTGACACAGCAGCCACATGAGCAACACCTCCAAGGGCAGGAAGTATACATTTTTCTCTAAGGAACAACCACGCCTCAAACAGCTTCTGATTGCTGAAGGCACTATACAAGTTTATTGAATGAATGTGTGACCTGTGAATGGAACATGGTCTGGACAGTGGGGCTCACACCTCCCTGAGGCCACAGATCATTCAGAATAAACCCAGAATATCACCGATAGTCAGAAAGAGCCATGATCCCTTACTAGAGATGGAAAGAAGCAATGTTCCAGTGCCCCATTCTTCAGCAAAGCATTTTTGTAAAGAAGTGAAGCTTCAGCATGGTGTCTCACAGCCAAACCCAAGGCAGAATGGGAAATGCTTTAGAAGGTTCAACAAGCAGAGAAGGAGCAGAGGTGTCGCCTCTGGACTGACTTGGAGGCCCATTCATAAACCATGCTCTGTTCCACCACAGGACATTTGCATGTGCTCTGTGCTTATACCCTCATGGTTTTAGACAATGTTTTTAATACCCGCATCACCACCTCAGGAAAGTCCTCCCCGGCCAGCACGCCTACCACGTCAAATCAAACGCAGGATGGCTTTTGGCAGCTAGGCTCCCCACATGGTGCTTGTTACAACTGTTATTTTCCATTCATTCCTTTGGACTCTTTGATCAACAACCCTCTGCACTGTCCAATACACTATGCACTGACCACATGTGGCTACTTAAGTTAACTCAAATGAAATAAAATCTCTAATTAATCCCTTTGGCTACACTGGCCACATCTTCAGTCCTCAATAGCTACACATGGTGAGTGGTAATTATACTGGACATTCCCACCCCCTAACTGCAGAAGGTTCTGTCAGACGGTGTTGCACTCAATAAAGACAAAATGGTCAAATGAATGGATCAGGAGACTGTTACCTGTGGTGAATGAAGTTTTATTAATGTATGCAAAGCAACGTGAATTAGTACTACAGAAGAGTATCCTAGAACAGAATTATCCTCATATGTAAGACTTGTAATGGTTGAGCAGAAGAGGCAATATTTATGTTGGGCTTTGAAGACTGCATAGGAGTTTGGCAGCAGAGAAGTACAGTGTTAAAAATAGAACAGCCCCTGAGCAGTGCCACGGTTGCAGCAAAGAGTGCTGTCCTAGTTTCTCGTTCATTGACAGAATAACCTGGCAAAAAATAACTTTAAGGGACAATATGTCCATTTGGCTTTCAAAACCAGGTTACAGTCCATCAGGCGTAAAGGTGAAGGCAGGATCCTGAAAACAAATCTAGAGTCAAGAGCAGAGAGAAAATGAATGCTTCCTGTTCAGCCTCCTTTCCTGTTCTTATACAGCCTAGGATACAGTGCTAGGGAATGATGCCACCCACAGTGGGCCTTCCAACATCAAACAGTGTAACCAAGACACCCCCTGAGATATGCCCTTAAGCCACCTTAATCTAAACCATTCTTCATTGAGAATCACTTCCCAGGTGCCTATAGATTGTGTCCGATTGAAAGTTAAAACCAACCAGCACAAGTGTCATTGAGGGGAATCAATACACCATCATGAGTGCCATGTAAATGGACCCAAGGAAGACTTTGGATGGCAAGCTAAGGATTTAATTCACCTGCAACTTCAGGTAAGAATATTGTGCACCTGCTATCAGCCAATGCTATGTGGCCCCAGCTCACACGTGTGACATCCCTGGGGTGTGACTCGTGCAATGATCCTCATTTATAAATAAAAAACATGGGTTTCCATGGGTCATGTGGGGTCGAGTGAGCTGAGTAAGCGTCCACAAAGCCACATAGCCGAGAAGTGGTGACACTGTGGTCAGTGACATGAAGCTCTGAAGGCAAATGGAAGACAGTTGGCCTGGATCACCAGCCCTCAGCCCAGGCTGGAGCTAATAAAAGAAGGCACGGAATTAGTGTTTGCTTTGAGGAAACGCCTCAAGCTGCAGAGAGGATGGAAGAAAGGGAGAGAAGCAGCAATGTGGAGGATTATGACACTACAAGACTAGAGTGACTCCAGGTTCAGAATGGAGCCCAAGTGTACTCCGGGGTAACCTTGAGCTGGTCTCTGACTCTGTGGGCTATGTCTTTTGCTCGACAGTAAGAAGGGCTTAATGAAGTAGATGACTCTTACAGCTATCACATAAATACTAATGGAGGTTACCAAGAGGCTCATAGAGCTTGACCTTTTTCTCTAGGTTTTGGAGGGCCAAGATGACAGACATACTCTAGTCTGACCCCTGTTAGGACTTGACATCAAAAGGAAAGCTGGAACTAAAAGAGGTACAAAGGGTCCTGGAAAGCTCTGGAAGGGACTGGAAAGGTAAAATGACATGGTAATCAAGATGGGCAGTGCAGAGAAGAAAGGTTTGGGTGACACAATAGGAATTCTCAGCCTAGAAGGCCAGTTGAGAGCGTGAAGAACAGGGAGACAGAGCCACCCTGGTGACTGCAGAGGAAGAGATGGTGCTGAGCTGCCCAAACTTCCAAAGTCAGACCAGCCATGTCATGGAGTGCTCCCCTACCCCAAAACTATCAAGGTTCAACTCTCCGCCTACTGAGGAGCTCATGTGGCATGGCTGTCAGGTGGCTGCGTATGGGCTCACACCTTAGACCCAACCAAACAGGCAGACAGCTGACTAACCAAGTCAGCCAGAGCTGTTCAGTTTCTCAGTATACAGCTAGGTCTCCCAGTACTCAATCTGGAGACCAGAAACATTGACATCGTGCAGGAGCATGTGGGAAATGCAGGGTGGAATGGAGAGATGACTCTGTCAGTCAAGTCCTTGCCCAGCAAGCCTAAGGACTTGAAATCAATCCCCAGAATACATATGAAAGGGGGGAGAGAATGGGTCAGTGGTGTGTGCTTGTAGTCCCAGTGCTGAGAGGCAGAGAGAGAGAGACAGAGACAGAGAAAGACAGAGACAGAGACAGACTTGGAGTTGTCCTCTGTTCTCCATGAGTACGCATGAACATAAACACATACACTCAGGCCATGTCTCAGATGCATTGTATCTGTCTGTC
The DNA here is from genome assembly GCA_019843965.1 of Rhynchomys soricoides. Lineage (NCBI taxonomy): Eukaryota > Metazoa > Chordata > Mammalia > Rodentia > Muridae > Rhynchomys > Rhynchomys soricoides. Next base: position 10,381,229 of record JADRCH010000008.1, read on the forward strand.
AACCACATCTCCAGGTGTCTCATGTGAACATTTGGACTTTTGGGTTAGAGCTGCGGCAGATAGACTGCTTAGTCCCGGTTGTTCATTCACTGGTTCTCCGAGCTCAGGCAATGATTGAATCTTTCTAGGCCCCTATTCTTCATCTGGGTGAATAGGAAGGAAGGGAGCTACTGCGCTGGGCAGTTCTGAGGCGTCCCTGTGCATATGGAAGTGGTTAACACAGGCGTGCGTGCAGCTGCTAAGTGTTGAGCTGATGCTAGTGATGGTTATTGGAAACGTGGTGCTCAAGGCCAGAGGCAGAATAATGGTCCACTTGGCTACTCTTTAGGTAGCAAGCCGTTCATGAAGGGATGAAATCGGTAAAAACTAAGAGGAGGCTTCCCAGGTACAATGATTTATCTCTCGAAGCTTTGGAGCCTCCAGCCCTGGGAGCACCAGAACTATATCTGGCCCACCCTCATGGACTGCATGCAGTTCAGGACAGTAAGATTAGGCCCAGAGCCAACATCAATAGTGAAATAGGCTCCAATCACTCTTCCGATAAGATCAGCAAACACAAGGGCTGCAGCCTTAGGGCCCATTCCCTGAGGACAGGAGCATTAAGGAAGAGTGTCTCTGTAGACTTGCCTGGCAGAGGCTCAGGACCAGAAGAACTGGGAAAGAAAGACCACCCCAGAGCACCGATGATCCCTACTCCCAGCAGAGGTGCTGGCACTGGCATATCACACACTGCAGGGACCCGGGAGCCAGGGCAGCAAGACTCTGGTGAGCCTCCCACACCATGGCACTAGCTCCCTGATTTATAAGTTTCAGCTGACTTAATCCTCCCCCACCTCCGTACAAGGGCCAGACCCCATCAGTTCAACAACGGCTGAGAAAAGCCAAGGCTTTGAGAGCTAAAGATGCTGCCCACAATTCACAGCACTACTTAATGGCATACACGGTGTTTCTTCCTGTATCTGTATCTTGACGACCAAGATCACTTGTTGGCTGGCTGGCTTGTGTGTGAGGGTCACCTGTGCTGCTCAGGGAAGGCTGAGTGGGAACGAGCGTCCATGGTGGGATTCCTGGGCCCAGTCAGTGGTTTCTCAAGGACAGGCAATTTATCACTGTATTATGACAGTATCACACACAGGCATCGGCCAACAACAGTGCACCATGAGCACTGCGTGTTCACTCTGTAGCTTGCCCCCTCTATACTGAGAGCCTTCTGAGACCCTGACATGTCCCTAACTATTTCCCCTCAGTGTACTGCTCCATGTGCTTCAGGGTCAGCCCTGTATGTCATGAGCTTCTGCTCCAGCAGAGGTTCTCAACCAGCCCAGTTGCCAGCATGTCTCAGCATCATCCTCATCCATGCTGTACCTCTCCTGATACGGACACTCAGCTCCTTGCCCCATGGAGGTACGCATAGCAATCCCACGAAGGCCACACAAAAAATGATGATTACTAACATCAACCGGTGTAAACAAGTCCTCTCAAAGGGTTTACAGCATCCTGGATCCTGGACAAGCACTGGGGGTATATATTTTTCAGCTACGGGACTTTTCTACTTGCTTCAGCCTCACCAACCTCTACACCTATGGCAGAAGCTGGCTTTGAGTGACAGATGACCTATCCATTACTTCTTCTCTCCCCTCCTTCTCCCATCATCCTTTCTTACTCTCAGGCCCCCTCTCCCTTCCCTTTCTTCACTCCCTCTCTTCCTCCCAGACCCCAGCCGCTCCTTCTTTTCTCTAGTTCGTATAAGAAAATACCTCCTCAGAGCACATAACAGAAAGGAGCTATTGTGTAATTTGAAAGGAGAACCAGGACCCAGATAAGTGAATGTTATTTTCATCCCTTTTACTGACTTCTAATCCTTGCCGGCCTTGCACCATGAATAGGCAATATGCTCTTTTTTTTCCACTTGCACACTAGTCCACAGACACAATAAAAAACACATGTACTCGGCCAGAGAAATAGGACTTGTCACCTGCCTACTCCAAGGTAGGCAAATCAAATCAATTCAATTCTCTAAAGCATGACACAGGTATCAAATAACATGGGACAATGCCCTTCAGGACAGATACAGTGGCTCTTTTCTGCTTCTACCCATCTTCTTCCTTCTGCTCTCTGAGCCTTTATCAGCTCCTGCTTCCACCTCTCCGTCTTGCATTAAACACTGGTCTGGCTTCTAGTGAGAATGTACTTTGACCTTGATGCATACCTCCTTAGGCTTGTTCTTAATAGAGGTTGCTGCAATCCCCAAAACAAGTGCTCTTGCTCTAGGCACTGCAGGGGCCAGGATCTCAGGCCCAGGTCCTTTGTGCTAGCTGGTGGCTTCCTTATGTAATTAAATAAAGCTCTTACGAAAAATCTTAATGGCAAAAGCGAATCATACAGACCAGGTTCAGAGACCTGGCCCACACCACTAGAAGAAAATATGATGACTCGAAGTGAATATGGCTTAGAAAACTAGCACTTCCCCTCTGATCAGGCTGTTTTGTTTATATTCTTCTTATTCTCATTCAACAGGCTGCCATTGTGCGAGCGCCAATAAACCAAGCAGAATCATGGATACAATGTATCACTGTTCAACACTGCCAGAATTGGGACGTAAAGACCACTTAACTCGGAGAAAAACAGGGAGCCCACAAATTATCACCACAGAGATGCCATGGCCACGTTCAGCTATTCACGACACTCTACAGCATTACACATCTGAATGGGTTTAAGGCTCCTCAGAGGGGCTCATGGGGGTTGATGGCTGTTACTATTGCAGGCACTGGTGGCCACTAACACTCTCCTCTAGGGCTGTGGCAGATTAAATCAGCAGTCCCTGTGCCTCCAGATTCCTTTCTAGCTCTATTGCTTCTTAGGCCTTCACCTACCATCTCCCAGTGACACAGCTGCATTTTGCCACATCTCAGGTGTCTCCCTCTCAAAGATAACACAAAGTGGGATGTGTACAGTTCATCGGGAAGCTATTTCTTTCTCCATATCGCCTGCTCACCCAGAGAGTCAAGGTTGTAGGGACGTGGGTTATATCTTAATGTTACTATGGTGCGCACTCCAGGAAGTACACAAGGACGTGTGTCAGAGTGATTTCATTAAAAGTCCATTATGGCTTGGCTGTGTGGTGAGCCATGCAAGCTAATGACCAGGTATTGTCGAATACTCAAAGGCTCTTGGCTTACATCCCTGAATAATAAGCTGACTTGCTTCTGGGGGTTGGGGGGGGTGTGTGTGTTCAAGTACACTTAGGATGGCAGTGTCAGAGAGTTTTAATCATGCATATATCATCTTGTTATCATTCTTCAGTATCATCTAAATTATTTAATAGATAAATAAATAAAACACAGGCAGGGAAATTAACTTGCATTTTTGAGTTTTCATAAAAACATTGAGTGTAGCCTCATTCTAAAAGGTATACAGCAGGCTATGCACTTAAAAGAGTTCTTTACTTAACACACATCTGAAACACACACACACACACACACACACACACACACACACACATACAAAATCCATACAAATGAAAACACTGCACACTTGTGTAGCATGCTACACCTCAGAGCTTGGAGAAAAAAACACAGTAACACAGACCTTGATGGAACACTGTGACTTTCTTTTCCACCATTGCCAACAAGGAATCTTAGGCTCAACAGATGTTCACTATCAATTTGCTGATTATTGATTTGATCTCTGCTGACAATTATTTGTCAGGATTGTGATGAATGGGGGGGGGAGATCTAAGCAAACAAATTTCCCTCATATCTAGGCCTCAAGACTTGGAAGCTACCATGTAAACATCTTTGCTTTGATCTTCTTGATTTAAGCACCAGGGTGTAAGAAAACTGAGAAAGTTAAGCCACAACTTACTTTTAGCCAAAACAAGCAGGATAGCAAAAAGTGATGGAGAGATTCTACCTTTTGGTTCTCTAGGGGAAGTCTGGAGCCTCACACCCAGAACGTTCATTCGGAGGCAGAGGACTGGCACTGCAGCCACTGTCACCCTAACAGAAGCATCAAGAATAGTGTCGGAAAACCCCAGCCAACTGATCACAAGCAGTTCTTAACAAAACAGCCAAAGCCTGGGAATTCATGCACAGAGACAAACAGCCGAAATGGCAAGGTCTGCCTCTCACAAGAGATACTGAGCTACATGGAAAAATTCCATACCCCAGTTCAAAGGGGCAGTGTGATCCAATAAATTTAGCTGCATGGGTTATTAAAAGCAATTGTATACTCAGCCTGAATGTTTTATGCATGTGTCTTTCCCATAGCTGAAACACATGTGAAATCAGGAGGAGTTCCCAGGGAGCTCAGTACCCATTTTGATTGCATCTGACATGCTATGTGCTGGGATGAAGGATGCTCTCAAGGCTGACTTGTTGCCTGAGATCTGCAGAAAGGATGTCTTGGAATAGGATGTCTTCAGAAGGACCATACAAGTAATTGAATCGGCAGCCAGCCAGAGCAGGAACTGTTCCTTTTGTTGGCTCATTGTAACACCTCATCTTACCAAAAAAAAAAGAGTCTTCTTAGAGACTGAATAATTCATGCTCTCTTGCTAGATGGGTTTAGCAGGGAGATGTCCTACCAAGTCAAAGAAAGGTGATAGAGATGTTTCTTTAGGGATCAGTGCAAATCAGAGTTCCTGCTGATGGAGTTTAGTGCTCTCCAGACCTTGATCCTCAACCTGTGTGATCTCGGGCAGAGCTCAGGGACCAGAAAGCATTGCATCAGAGATCACATACACAGCCACTCTTCTCTTTCTCCTTCGGCTTCTAAGAGAGACCTTTGCAGATGAAAAGGGTTTTCAAATTCCAAAAAGTGATGTACAAAATGGGTCTTTGTCAAATAAATCAACCAAGAAAAACAAATCCAGCAAACACTTTGTTTTTTTCCCAAGGACTGGCTCAGAGATCTGTTTCTGTAGGAATGCCTGTGAATCTTTCTTCCGGATCATCCGCAGCAGTATCACAGAGGATAGGGAGGAGGAGGCTGGAGAAAATGGGGAGAGATAGACGTAGGTGCTTCATCTTTGGCTCTGTCTTCAGAGGCCATTTACACAGTAGAAAGAACAGGTGGGCTTTTGACTTTGTAATCATACCTCATTTATTACCCAATTATACAAGGAAACACACAGGGAAAAGTGTATACACATAGGTGAGGGGTGGCAAGTTCATTTCCTTAAGGGTACAGAGTGTTGCTTTTCAATCTGAATGCTACTGCACACATCAAGGAGATTTTGCATCTTGGCTTTCTTACTGAGAAAGTGTGAGGATATCACCACGAACTCCATGCAATCACAGTAAGGATAAAACATGCAGACACATGCAAGCACACCCCCAAGAGGACACTATAGCAATCAGACAGTACAAAATTCCTGTGATAAGACACTGCCTGGGAGGGCGGGGCTCAAAAGCTCCCACCCTTGACTGATGAGCTATTGACAGTTGATGGCTTGGGGGAGAGAGTCAGTTCTCTTTAGGACTGTGGCCAACCACACTCTAGTGGGTAGCCCTACACCCATGAGTACATGGGTCCCATAAATTGGACTCAGAGAGTCACTAAGAGAGAGAGACAGAGGAGAGGGAGATGGGGAGGGAGGGAGGGAAGAAAAAGGGGAGAGAAAGAAGGAGGGGGAAGGAGAGAGAGGGAAAGAGGGAGGGAAGGAAACAAAGAGAGAGGGGGACATGAAGTCGGAAGGGGGCAGGGAAAGTGAAGCTGAATCTGGGAGGAGTTAAGGGGACTAGGGGATGGTCAATATGATCAAAATTCATTATATTAAATTCTCTACGAACTAATAAAATATTATATGAAAACAGATTTCCCAGTTTATTATATAATATAAATGCATGCTGTATTTACTATTTTTTTCTACCTAGCTCCAAATGGTTTAATGCAAAATACAAAATAACACTTAAAATCCACTTATTATATCTGGCATAAATAATGCCTCAATAGCAAATGTTGCTTACAAGGATGTTTAAGAGAACGCATTGTTGGGCATCTCCTCCACCCAAAATTCTCACACTTATGATCTGACAGGTTTGAAAGCACAGCCTGGAGCAGTCAAGGCTATCCTAAAAGAAATGCTTTACCAGTGGGTGTGTCTCGCTGTGAGAGGAGAATGGTGGTCATAAGGGAGAAACATACAGGTCTTCTCATTCCCACCATGAGGTAGGTAGAAAGGGGTGAGCTAAGGAATAAGCAAGCAAATCTTCCCTAACATGGAGATATCAGAACAACAGGGGCTGGGGGGCTGGCCAAGGTGGTTAATGATCTCACTGAGACTCCAAGGCAAGACACGGCTCTCATTCTACAGAATTAATATAGGCAGGTTCTTGACAGGTACAAGTATATTAATACCGTACAACCAGTGACCTCCCATGAGGAATATCCAACAAGGTTGACAAGTTCCAATCCAACTTCACTAACGGGGAAAAAAGAAAAGACTGGACCGTGCTGAGACCTGCCATCTCAGAAGGATATGAGAGAGACACAATCGAGCCTTCAGTCAGGGAAGGCCTCTCTGAGGTAAGTCAGAAGCTGAGCACTGAAAGATGATGACACTAGTAAGGGAGGACCGTGGGCGAGAACTACCAACAGAGGGCAAGTCAGAGTGAGGGAGACTAATGCTGGAGATGGTGGCAAGAGCCAGGTCCCTCACAGAGCATCATGGCTGCTCCAAGCTGGGCATCTTGGGCTATAAGTCTGTTGTAAACAGAGGTTAGGTCTCAGTATATTTAAGTTCTCAGAACAGCTTTACTTTAATTTTTGGCTACAACCTAGACCTAGATTTCCTCAGACATCTTACAGTATGGGATACCAGAGGAAGGGCATTTTACATAGTGCAACAAGTGAATGCCCAGCAAGATGCAGTCAGTCTTCTGCATCTACAGATGCTGCATCAACACATTCAAGCAAATTTAGAACAGAAATGCTTAGGGGAGAAAGATAGGAGTTTGCTAAACTACATCCAGACTCTTCTCTCATCATTATTCTGTGAGCAATAGAGCAGAGCAACTGTTTACAGGTCATTGCCTTTGCATTGGCATTATAAGTAATCTAGAAAAGATGTGACACATATTAGAAGATGTACATGAGTCCAGATGAATGCTACACCAGTCTATCTCAGGGACTTGGGCATATGCAGATCTTAGCATCCACAGAGGTCCTGGAACCAACCCTCAGTGGATGCTGAAGTCTATGAACACTAACCCCGGGCCAGCAGTGGTCCACCAGTGATGTCTCCTGAATCTCTACTTTCTTTGACTACTTCCTTTAGTCCTCAAGCTTAGAAGGGTGGACTTGCTTGGACAAGGTTGTCCCAGACATTAGTAAATGTCCAAGACCATGGGTAAATGGGAGGTATGGAAGTCCCAGGACAGAGAAGTGCTTCTGGAAAAGGGAATGATGAGCGACATCCTAGATGGCCTCTGGCACATGTAAGATGCACAGCTCTTCATATTGATGAGCTAGAAGCTAGTTGAACAGTTCCTTCTTGACCTGCACATGCTTACATTTTTGGCAGAGATTTCCTCTCCTAAATTACAGCATTTAAATCTGATAACCAGAATGATGGTGTAATTTATATGTTATGTGTATTACAGGCATGGACTTGGATCCTGTGCTTTGCTAGGCACTTGGAATGCATCTGTGCTGATGGAATTATGAAGACATCGCCTAGGCTTCCCACTTGGCCTGTGGCGGATCTGAAATTCAGTGGAGGTTACCCGAGGACTCAGCCTACTCCTTTACCATGCTAATCTTCAACAGCAACTAGTGTTCTACCAATATTAGTGGGTAGAGCTCTGTGATCTTCTGCCAAGGACATCAGTCCCAATTTTGTCTTGTTTGATCCTCTAGAATCACGACTGAGGAAGCGCTCAGGTTCCCAGGGGAAAGGTCGATGGCATGTTCTTTCTGGCTGTGACCACAGTTGCCCTACTTAACCCATTACAAACGGTACATTTCTACACTACTGTATAAAGGTCTCTAGTGTGTACATATATCAAATAAATAGAGCAGTACAAGGACCGATCACACAAATTTAATTACATTTTATTTATTTAGGAGCTCCTGGGAGATGAGTCTGGCAGTACTGGGAAGAAGTTGTTAGGTGAGCCTTTGAGGAAATTGCTAGAAGAATCTCGGGGGAGGGAGATGGAAGCCAGAAAGACTTCCCCCAGAGAGGGGCCCTGCCATTTAAGAAAGATTTCCTGAAGACAACCAGGCCAAAGCGCACACACTGAAGGCCCCCAGACTGTCCAAGGTGACAAAGAGTGAAGGATGTCAGGCAGGGACTGTGAGTAGGGGACTGGAGTGGTCATGGATAACGCAAGTGCTTGGCAAGCATGAAACCCCAGAGAGAAAGGAGGGGGTGGGAAGGAAAGGGGGAGAGGGAGGGGGATGAAAGAAGGAAAGAGGAGGGAGGGGCAGATAGGGGAGAGCAAAGCAGGTAGAGAGAGGAAGGGGGGAGAAGGAATGAGGGAGAGGCAAAGATCACTCTCCTCTGAAGTAAGAGCTGTCCTGGACTTGTTTAGCGAGTCTGTCTCCCAGAAGCCCTCACTTCTCAGAGACCAGCCTTTGACAACATACATTTCACATGCTCTTGTCTCAGGCTATTTCATTTCCAAGCACCTCAAAACCAAGTAGAACACTCAAAATATAAATTAAAGAAAGAAAAGAATATTTAAACAGCCAGGAGTGTCTTGCTTCATTTTCTTCCTCTGAAAGCCTGCAGCCAACCCCTAGTTAGAGTCTTAATTATGGAATTCTCATTTGTATTATGTGATTTATTTAAAGCCCCATCTTTCCAAGAGAATAAAATCCAGGTTTTGAAGCAGCCACCTCTCAAAACAATTTATTCTTCTCCACTGACTGACTGCTTTGGCCAGCAATCCTGAATTTATAGTACATTATGCCAAAGCAAAACACTTTAATAACTTAATCAAACATTTAAAATCTAGCTCACAGCCATATAATATACAGCAGCAGTTCTCTCAGATCCCTTGCTAAAGGTCAATTACCATTTTTATTCCAAACATCCACATCTTAGAGAACACACACACACACACACACGCACACACACGCACACACACACGCGCACACACACACACACGCACACACACGCACACACACACGCACACACACACGCACACACACACGCACGCACACACACACACGCGCGCACGCACGCACGCACGCACGCACGCACTCACACGCACGCACACACACACACACACTCTCACTGGGTAAAAAGAGAACATTTGAAATCCAAACCTTGGCTGATATGTAACCAATCTTATAACCATTCTACTGTAAACCACGAAGAATATCTAATCCTTCAGATATTCTTAGCAAAGAAAATGGGACATATAAAAGGACACAACCAATGAGATTATTTTCATCTTGAAGATACTGAGGGGAAGGGTCTGAGGCCAGCTTTCATTAGGTCATGTGACTGTACAGAAGGAGACAGTGACAAAGATAAATGACAGCGTGTACCATCTAGTCCCCTCTTGCCATTGACCAGCAGATGGATGCTTTCTGGAAACGCCTTCTCTCCTATCAGAAAAAGTATACTTGCCTCCATGTCTTTTAGAGGAGAATTATGTGTTTCATCACCATTTGATGGGAGAACAAGGCAGGGATTCCAAGTTGATGACTATTTGGCATGAAGTGCTGGCCCCGGAGATGGAAAAAAGCCAATCAACAAAAAAATGCAGTCATTTGTTCATCTAAGTCAAATAAATTTCTCTCTTTGTCCTTATTCATCTCTCTTGGCCTGTGAGGGTGATGGAAGTAAAGGCCAAATTCCTAGAGGGATGCGTCCCAATCATTCGGAGCACTCTGTGTGGTTAATCTTCTAATGGCCTCTGAGAATGGGTTAATGGAGTATTTACCAATTTTCATTCAGCAAGAATTTAAGGGAAGGAGGGAATGAAGCCAAGAAAAGGTAAGAAAGTGAGGGTGTGGAGGACCCTACAGGCATTAATTCCAAAGAGTCTCTACCCATGAATCACCTTGAGGTGACAGATATGACCTTTTCCAGTCTCACATCCTAATGTGATGCTCATGGAGTAAACATATGACAGAACCTGGTTCCAGTGGCCAGTGGCATTTTCCACTGCTGGTCTTGTTTATGGAGATAGAACCATCAATCAAGGAAGATATTTCTCATGCCTCTCTTCCATGATAACTTCAGAAACAAGACGATTTTAAAGCCCATTCTCGGGCCTGAAGAGAGTGTCCAGCAGTTAAGAGGACTGGCTGCCCTTACAAAAGACTGGGGTTCAGTTCCTGGCACGCACATGGTGGCTAACAACCATCTGTTACTCCAGTTCCGGTGGATCGGACATGGTCTTCTGGCCTCTGTGGACATAGCACACACATGATCTATACAGGCAAATCACTCATAAGTACTATATGAAAAGAGTAAACAGGCAAATCATTCATGAGTATTAAATGTAGAATGTAAATCTTGAGAAAAACAGAACAACAAAAAGGCCATTCTACCCAAGGGTCACTACTCCGTTGAACCATAGGTGGTCCTCCAGGCTACCGAGAAAGTTCCCTGTTATATCATGGATGAGAAGTAAAGTAAGTGGTTTTATTCAGTTTGAGATGAAGATGTCTCCCAAATTCTCTAGTCTATGTCAACTTTTAAACGTTAGTAATTAGCTAGTAATCACAAAGACCCTAACCAAATCAGCACATGTCCAGAAACTTCTAGAAAAGAGACACTGGAGTTCTTGCCCCTTCCTTTACTGGAAACCCTCAGTTGCATTAGCTTTTGCATGATGGTGGGGGCTTTACATGTTTCTACTTGACTCTGAAGACTTCGGTTCAAACGCTGATGAAGCCTTCCTGACCTCCGGTGGGCACCTTCACAAACCCCATACTCTCAAGGGTTTGGTGTCCGCCAGGCTGAAAGATATGTGAGTATACAGTTGCCTGCCTAGTACACTGTGGGTCCTGAAAGACAGTCCCAGGGTCTCCTCTTACAGTGCCAAGTGCTAACAGAGAACTTAGTGGGTAGCGGCTGCTCCGTTAATGTAAGTAAACTGTCTGATACATAGGCTGACAGCACTAGGGGTGGATGAGAAAGAGCTGTGGGCTCTTTCTGAGCGGGAAATTGCTGGAAAATGCTTTGAAAATGCTCTTAGATGAAGACCCTTGTCTTACAATCTCTCAGAAACATATAATCAGTCTTTCTTTTCCCCCAGCCCTGCCTCGGAGGCTACAGCAAAAATGCTTTTAAGCCTTTACTATGAGCCAGATACCTTTTAAATGCTACCCATGGATGCCATCTAGTTCTCCCAGTTATATGATATAGATAGACGGGTATTTTATAGACCAGGCACCACGGCTCAGAAAGGTCTGTTCATCTGCCTGAGGTCAAACAGCCAGTGAGCGTGGGCTGGGACCCACATTCTCAATGACTGCCTGTACTTCTCTCCCCCCACCCCACCCAGGATGTTTAAAATCTTCCCACAATGTGGCTAGTGCTTCTGCTTTCTTCTGGAGAGAGACAGCTTCCAGACGACACCCGAAGGTTCTACAGGCTTGAGGTCTTCCAACAACCTCACTCTCACCATTTTGGTTCACTCCGGGATATGTAGGAGGGGATCCCACAGGGCGGCTCAGGCTAAAGTCTGCCACCTTCCTCACGCCCTACCAACCCCCTCGCCTCAATTTTAAGATCTTACTATGTGCATGCTCTCCATTTAGATTTGAGAATTGCTTTTCCCTCTCTTTTATTTGTTTCCTTTACTGAACCATTATGAAATGATTTTTAGACCAAAACACTTGATGCCTAAAGCTGATAACATGCATTCGCCCAAACTGGGGCTTTCTCTTAACTACTATTACTATGCTTACATTTAATACTTATGTTCACTTTTTCCCAGTTATGTGTCTTCCCTTCCAATTTAATATTCCTAAGGGATGAAGAGAGAGTCTATTACAAAACTGGGATTTTTTTTTTTTTAAATAAAAACTAATAAAATAAAGCAACTGAAAAGCATTCACCTTCAGTGGTGCATGGCATTGGTAGCTTACAAACCACAGCCAAAGGGGCTAATCTTTGTAAATGTGGGGTAATTTAAGGCGATACATTTTTTGAGTGAAAAGCCTGTCCATGATTCTGATTTAACAACAATGATCAGGTTCTAATCATGGTATTGAATGAGGACAAATGAAAAACAGGCCACATTCATGGGCTGCTGGGTGTCTGGCTTCCGAGAGGTCAATGGAGAAGTATCAGACACACTGGCGTGGGTGGGGCAAGCAGACTCTCGCCACTAGGACGGAAGAGAAGCCCTGCAGTCATTTAATGAAGGAATATATTTGCCGCCCATGTGCATTTAAATATACATAATCTATTTGTATCACAACTAATTAAAGAGTGGCTAGGAGCTCTGGTTAGGGTTAAACACACCACAGTTTTTCCTGCTCTTTGGAAAAACATCAAAAACCTAGGCAACTCATATTTTCAAGCCCTGCATTAAAATTTCATGCAAGTCAAATTCCTCTCCAGCCTGCTTCCTTTTCTGTAAAATGAGGAAATTGGATAATACAGTATCTCCATCTCCTTCCAGCTCCTGAAGCCTGTGTTTGCTTTCCCAGCACAGGGATCCAGAATAGTCATGGATTCAAATCCCACGTGGCAAGTTATTTTAACTTCTGATCTCCAGAATTTCCTCTCTGTACAAAAGATATGATGGGTTAAAAGAAAGATTTATAGATACATTTGAAAATGCTGTCAGTATTTACATATCCATCACAGATTTCAATGATTTTCATTTCATCATTTATTTCTATTTTTTATGAACCCATTTTAAAGCAAACTATAGACATCAGGACAAGGACCTCTAAGGAGTACCATATTCCTTTCAAAACATTAAGAACGATCTGCTATGGACCTAGAATACCATTATCACACTGAAAATCAATGGCACTTCCCCAGTGTTATAACACTCCATGTTTGGCTCGCTCTCCAAGTTTTATTTCCTAAGTCCTTCCATTGTGAGTTGGGTTTTCCTATCTCTTCAGTTTCTTTGAAATGATTTTTGAAGTATAATTTGCCAATCAAAAATTTTATGGTCTGAAGAATTTCTGTGCAGTGAAGACCCACAAACACTCCACTCTAGTCGAGTGAAGATGCACACGCCCAAACTCTAATGCCTTTTTGACTCACCACTCTCTGTTGCTAACCACGTCCCTGACTTCCTACCACAGATCAGTTTTGACCCGTTTCTAAAATGACTTAAATGGAGTTACTTTCTATATAGCTTTACGCCTACCTTTGTCAGTCATTGTGCTTCTAAAGTGCTTTGTGTCCTGACAGGTAGTAGTACTGTCTCGTGTGTCTTTACTTCCACATTTGATTAGCTGATTCCACTGAAGGAATGCAGCACTGTCTCTATTTACAGTCGGTGAGCATTTGGTTGGTTTCCAGCTTGTGGCTATCACAGGCAGTGCTAACATGAACACACTTGTATCTGCCACATTGTGGGGTACGGGCTCAGGCATAGAACTGTAGGATCTCGGACTAGGTATACATTCCGATCCACTTCTTAGTGTCAGCGTTCCAGAATAACTGTAGCAATTACTACCACAGTGGGATGTAACAAAAGTGCTCGTTGTCAGTAGCCCACACCTAGGATTGTAACTTTTAGCCAGTCTCAGAAGTGACTCACACACTGTGATTTATTCCATAGTCCCCTGAAGCAACTTTATGCATCATGGCTAGCCATTTGGATACCTTTGCGCGAACTGTATATTTAAATTCTTAGCCACCGCGCTCGCTCTCCCCCCATCTCTCTCACTCTCTCTCTCACTAGTTCTCTCCACACCCCCATGTAGACCACATAGAATAGGTCTTGAATCTACTCCGAAGGGAGGTGGTCACCTTCCCCCAGTCAAGCTACTGTTACATACTCTCCAAGTAGCTCCACCACCCTCCATGCCTAATCCTCCCGTCGCCCTGTACCCCCATGTCCCCAATTCCCCTCCCTCCCTGACTAAATCCATCCTTCTGCAGCATTCCCCATCTTGGCTTTCTTTTATCTATCTCCTACGGTCCCCTGTCATTTAAGTAGCCTCTTCTCCTTCCCATTTCCTGCCTTGCACAGACACTTTGTAGGACACAGCACACTAAAATGTTGAAGCTAGAATCCTCATGGGCGAGGAAGAATGCAGCTTTTGTCCTCTGGGGCCTGGATCCCCTCACTTAGGTTATTCTTTTCCAATTCCATCCATTTTCTTGCTAACTTCTTCTTTAGAGCTGAGTAATATTCCATGGTGTACCATACCTTCATTACCCAGTCACTAGTTGTTGGGCATCCAGGCTGCCTCCCTTTCCTAGCTATTGGGAACAGAGCAGCAATGAATAGAGATGAGCAGGTATCCCTGAGATAGGGCATACAGTCCTTTGGGCACATGTCCAGAAGTGCCTCAGCTGAGTCATATGGTAGTGGTATTTTTAGCTTCCTAAGAAAGTCCAGATTGATTTTCAAAGTTTAGCCCCTTTCTTTACCAGCGTGACTGTCTTCTTATTGATTTGTAGGCAATCTTATGAATTCTCAGTGTACCTCCTCTATCCATCATCAACATCTCTGCTTACAAAGATACTTAGAATATCTTTACTTTACTTACAATATCTCTATATCGTGACACAATTTTTTTCTGGCTTTGTAATAATGTATCCCACATGAACAAATGTTACTTGCTAACACGGGAGCAATGTATACTCTTCATTCTTTAAGTTCAGAGCCCTCTGTGTCCTAGTTAGGAAGTATCAACTGCCTCAAGGCTATGGATATGTCTTGTTGTTTCCCAGAGGTGAGTACTCTGGCCTTCACCTCTAAATCCACAGGCCACTTACAACTGATTTTGTGAACGCCATGAGGTGGGTTGTCAAGACAGTTTTTCATCTGGGTATCAAACTTCTCCAGCACAACTTATGTATCAGAAATGGTTATTCATAATCGCTTCATAGTCACCATCTTTTCCAAATCCAGCATGGCTGTACACACAAGTCTTTAACCACCTCATCTCCAATACAAATTTTAGGACGATCTTAACCATTTGCAGAGCAGTCTCCTGGCAGCCGCAGGAGGGCTGTGGTGATCCATCTAGCTGGCTGTTTGAAGAGACCTCCCAAGTTCTCTGCTTTTTTCTTCAGGCCTCTAACACTGCTCACACGAGCAGCCACCTTTAATTTTGCAGTGTGAGGGTACTGCGCATCTTTCATTAGACCTGTTCTTAGACAATTAATGTTTCTAATGACATTACAAAAATGACATTAAGAACCTCTAATGATCTGTTGGTGAAACACAGAAAACTGTATTGATTTTTATAGGGCATTAACATTGTGTCCAGGGAGCTTCAGAATTGACGGCGACTCTGAAAATTTATTTGCAGATTATTTTGTATGTTCTATGTACGTGGTCACGTCCTCTGGGCATGATGCCATTCACTTATTTCGCTTGCTTACACTATCGTCTCCATGTTTTCTCTTCACTCATCCCCTGCTCTCACATCTTTGCTTCCTTCATCTGTTTTTTGTTTTGTTTTGTTTGTTTTCTTTTTCCATAGCTAAGACCAAGAACAGAGATCATGATGGAGGCAATCTGCTTTACCTAGAAAACAGGCTTATGTTATCTCCTCATTAGCCATGAGCTTTGCTGTTTGTTGTTGTTGGTTTTCTAAGTTCTGTTTTGTCCTTGTGCATCAAATGCTTTCCAGTCACAAACCAATTCTGAAGTCTACTAAGGGACTTTTCTTTATCTGAGAAAATGAAATGACGTCTCTCATTTATTCTATAAGTATGATGAATTACACTGTTAGGTCTAAACCAGAATAAGTTGACTTGTTCATGTCATAGCTCACTACATATGAGGAGAGACCCTGATTTCTCCTGTTTGGTGTCTCTAAACACATCAGATTCTTAGAATGCTGTCAAATGCTGTCTATACTACAGTATAGACTTTGGAGGTCCAGCCAAGTCTTGTATAATAATTCTTGATCTCCAGCCTAACATTATTGGAGGTGGCAGACCCTTAGGATAGGGCTAGTGCTAGCACTCTAGGTCTTTCAGAATTGCTCTTGAAGGTAATTTCGAGACATAACCCCTCCCTTCCCATCCTCACACCCACCCACTTTCCTTTGTGTTTCCTAGACACATGGCTAGAAGTTTTGGTCTGCCACACTCTCCTGCTAGGATATGTGGCCTTGCTATGGGCCCAGAAGCAGGATCAACCAACCATGGACTGGAAATTCCCAAACTGTAAGCCAAAATAAACCTTTCTTCTTTGTAAGTTAATAACCTTGGGCATTTTGAGATAACAACATGACTTAGAAAAAGGAAGTAAGCATATAGAACCATGGAGATCATTCCACGAAACATGACAGACTGCACAACCCCCACCACTCTGGGAATGGAGACTTCTCATCGGATTCCTTGGGCTCTGGTTGAATGAATGTTTTTCTCTAGGGACTCTTGAGAAAATGCCATATGGGAGACACATGCCCTTGGTCTGAAATTTTTTTTTCATGTTAGCTAGCAGCCACTGAATTTGAATGCCAATGTGGCTGAGCAGGCAGGCCCTGGTTCACATTTTATTTCCTTAAATAAAGTTGCTCGATAATATTCTGGCAAACTGTTTTGGCATCAGAAAAGATCCTGGAAATCTGGTTTTCTTTTCACTACAGGTCTCTAACTGGCTGATGTGTAGAGAATTTTTTTAAGTCCATTAATTTTATTAGACTGTGCTTGGGGTTGACTTTCAAGGCACGCTGTGTCCTTTCCAAGAAGGACTTTCAAATCATCTGCTATTTACAGAAATCTTCTTTTGAATTATAGTAATTCTCTACACTATTATTTCTGTTTCTGTATTTTAGTTTTCCTCCTCAGATTCATTCTATAACTGTTTGGAGAACTCTACCCAACTTCCATCCCTACTGGTTTTCTTAAAGGCCTTTTTAGTTCTACAGTAACTGCTTATGGATTTAAAAATACCTTCTATCTTCCATTTCTTCTTGAGAATCATTCATTATAATTATTTGTCCTTGAATCCCATCTAGATCCATAAATTTTAATTTTTAAAATCACTTGTTTGGGGTTGGGAATAGAGTTATGTGGTGGAGTGCTCACTTAGCATGTAAAAGTCTCTGATTTGAATCCCCAGTTTCACATGAATAAATTATTCTTTTTGGTCCACACATCTGAAATTAAAGTATAGTTTGGTGGGCTTGGTTTTTTAAAAAAAATAAATTTTAGTTATGAAAATAGATATGGATCTACATCTATGTTGGAAAGTTGTACCGTACATTCCATACCTAATTTCTCCTAGTAATAATGATATATAAACGTGTTTATAAGAGAAAATAAGAGTTCATCTATCATCATTAGTCACCATGAATATACTATCCACTGAAGTCCACAGTTTTTCATCGATCCTTAGTTTGTCCTCGTGCTTTTTATTATGATTGTTTCAGGATTCCATCTGAAACCCCACATTCAAGTTCCCTTGTCTCTGAGCTGCCTTTGGCTATGACAGATTCTCTTCTCTCCTTTTTGATAATTGAGCCATTTTTTAATGAGATTGTATTAGTTTACTGTCGCTACAGCAAAGCGCCCGAGAGAAGTAAAGATGAGCAGAAAAGATTACATTGCATCACAGTCCGGAGTTCACATTTCTGGGTAGAGTGGTCCCACTGTTTTGGTTTTCTGACAAGGGTGCTGTTAGCATTCTTTCTGGGCTCCGCCCAACGGTTACCTAGCAACAGCCAGGTAGGCCTGGCTTGCAATAAAAGGGGCTGTTTGGCCCCTCCTTGATCTCCCTGTTCCCTCTCTCTCTCTCTCTCTCTCTCTCTCTCTCTCTCTCTCTCTCTCTCTCTGACTCTCTTCTTTCCTTGATCCCTTTCTCCCTCTCTCTCCTCCCCGCCTCTCCCCGTGGTCCTGGCTGGCCTTACCTCTTTTCTGTCTCTCTCTCTCTGTCTGTCTTTCTCTGCCTCTACTCCCTTCTCAACCTCCCTTTCCATGCCCTAATAAATTCAAGTATACACTTCATACGGCTGGTATCTCAGAGGGAAGGGATGTCTCAGCACAGGCCCTTCTAGGCACCCCTCCCACCTCACCATACCACACTCTACAAAACATATACTTGGCTTTTTTAAAACACAGCAAGTGCATCATTGCAGAAAAGCAGGGCAATGACCTCCTGAGTCAGGGAGTAAAGAGAGAGAGGAACTGTGGTCCAAAGAGCTTTGTTGACTGTCCCTGAAAGTTCCTAAAGCCTCTTATGAAGTCCCATCTCCAAAAAGGTCTGTCATCTCCCAGGAGGGATATCTGGGAGGCAAATCTTAATACAAGGCGCTTTGAAGATTACCTACCCAAACACAGCAAGGTGGATTCTAGTGTTTTTAAAATGTCCTTCAATTGAATTTAATGGATTTTTCATTTTAAAAATAAGATTATAGATTTTAAGAGAAAAGATCACAAATATATTATTTTTTTCACTCCATGTAAAGTACAAGCTATCAAGATGACTTGTCGCTGTTGATGCTGATCTTAATCATCGAGATGAGACAGGATGTGTCAGATTTCTTCTCTGTAAAGTTACTGAATACCCCTCCATATGCTGTTCTTTTAAAGAGAGTCACTACAACCCCACAGCTGTGGAATGCAGAGATCTGGTCAACTTCATACAGGGTAGAGAATCTTTAAAGCAGATAATTCAGCCACTCTCTTAAAAAAAAATCTATTTATTTATGCATATTGAAGTGAAAATTTCTGGTTTCTTTGGAGACTCATGTTGTGTCATGGGGTGTTGTTCTGGAAACTGTCTTATGAGAGGATGTTTTGCTGAAGCAGACACATGAGAGGATCTTTTGCTGAGAAACGACACGTGGTGTTTTTCTGGAAGTTGCCTGGTGAAAGGGCATGTGATTTTTTGCTGGAGCAGACCTCAAGAGCACATGTGATGTTTGAAAAGTATGTAAGTATAACCAACAGACAGTGAATGACACTCTGACATTGGTTTGCCTTGCCACTCTTTGCTGGTCTTCCTTGGGCTCTTCAGATGAGGGTCTTCACTGATGACACCCTGGCATTGGTTCCTCTTACCTTGTTCTCTGATCATCACTCGTTGTGACTTTGGAGAGAAAAATGCACCAAAAAAACTTCTCATGACATTTTTGATATTCCAGTGGCTTTTTGTTGCTTCTGAGGACTCCAGCTGACTGGCAGAGCCTTGCAGTTTCTTCTGGATTGAACTGCTGTTGCTGATTCATTCACAGTGTTTGCCAGTGGATCAAGCTACCTCTGCTGATTCCTGTAAACTGAACTATTGATATCCTGACAAAGAAGATTGGAATCACCCCAAAGAAACATTTCTAAAAAGATCCACACACCCCCTTTGCCATATGAACCTTTTCTTTCCACTATCTCTGGTGGGTGGTGGGCTAGAAGGGAGGTTAAAGAGTTTTAAAACCCTTATTAAAGTAGGTTTTTTTAAAATATAAGCCTACAGCATATGAATGATCTTTTGGCATGTATGCCTGCATGACAGAACAAGGCATCAGATCCCAATATAGACGGTTATAAGGTATCAGGTGGTTTTTGGGAATTGAACTCCGGACCTCTGGAAGAGCAGCTAGTGCTCTTAACCACTGAGCCATCTCTCTAGCTCCAAGCAGATAATTTAGAATTCTGTATAGGTTTCTCTTCTTCTTACTGATATCTGAAAACTTATAAATTTATTTTATATTTAGGTTGCAATTTAATATTAATTCATTTATTGTGTTGTTCTAGTAATCTAAGCTTCGATAATTAAGAGGTCTTTCAGTGTGTTCCTACCTCCTTTTGATATACCCCATGATTGTAAAGCATTGGGTGTGTGTGTGTGTATATATACGTATACAAGCATATATACATATGTATACTATATATCAACATATATATAAATGTACACATAGAAGTTATGCATATTTTTAAGTATAGCATGATGTGCATTAGCACATGTATACAATATTAGATTAGATCAGGGTGGGCAACACATCTACTATCTCAGACATCTGTGTCAGGGTACTTAAATTCCTTCCTATTAGATATTTTGAAATATCCAATTTAATCTATTGTTGTGTCTTTTGTTTTGTTTTGTTTTGCCCCAAGCATATCCTTTCTAGCACAAGATATGTCATGCTCCAGTCCTAGAATGAACCATTTCTCCAAGGGTCATTAAATCCTATAGAGACTAGCATCACACACCAACATCCAAGACCAAGGCATACTCACTGCCACTACACTGTTGTTGCTCTTATATCCCTTGCTGATAGAAACCTTATATGTTAACTCCTATACAGACACTTTCCAATGGCCATTTTATGTAAATTCAATGATATTAAGTGGAAGTCCACACATTATGTTAATCATGAGTTCATACCTATGTCCCAAACTCTGTCCCATTTATTAGAGGTTCATTCTAATATTCTCCATAGTTTGTCTCAGACCATATATTTCAACAATGAGACATGTATCCCCATCATCCAACATTCATCATTCAATCCCAGTGTACATGCCCAGTGGTTTATAAATTATTAATTTTCATCCCATGGGAAACAAATTTATCAACTAAAGCACAGCTCTTTTTCGTGGCTCCTTTTGGCTTCAATCTTACAGATTTCATCCATTTCCGAGCTACCTACATCAGCATCTTAATCCATCACTCCCAATGTGGTTCATACACACATTCATCAAGCCTGCAGTCAATTCCCACAGTTATTTTTTTTTTTTTAAAAATTGGCATCCATTAAAGTTCATTCCTTGTGCTCTAAAGTTTATGGGTTCTGACAAATGCTCCAGACTCACCATTTCAGAGTCATGTAACAACACATCGCCCAGTGAGCCATTGTTCTTATGCGCCCTGTATTCAACCTCCACTTCCTCTTCTTCCTCAAGTCCCTAGCAACTCCTGACCTAGACTATATAATAAGACAATATCTAGCTTTGTAAGGAATCACTAAACTGTCTTCCAAAATGGGCATACCTTATAAGTTTTCTTTGGGAGAAACTTGTTTGACCCATCCATGTCTGTCTTTTGGAGTGAAGGGTGGAAAGCTAATTTTTTCTTTACTAGGGTTTTACAGGGATAAAGGAATTGTTTTCACCCCCGATTTTAGGGTACCGTCAGTAGTGGTGAAGATGGCAGGGAAATGGGTGTGGCTCTGGCTGTGGCAGCAAGAGCAAAAGGCTTGCTCATGTCTCAGCAGATCAACAATCAGGGAGAGATAGGCTTGAGATAGATGTAGGTCAGACTAGAGCTGCTAAGACTTGCACCTTTGCCGCACCTTTGCCGTTCAACCACTTGTTTTTGTTGGGCCATACCTTGTAAAGGTTCCACTGCTCCCCTAAAACAGTGATAGCACTGGAAATCAAGTTTTCAGCCATGATACCCCACAAGGAACATACCCCACTCAAACCATAACATACCACTAACTCCATGGCTCACAGCCAACTCCCAACACAAAATACATCAGCCAACTTCAAACGTTCCCACAGCCTTTAACACTACCAACATGTTTCAAAGTCGCAAGTCTCTTCTGAGACTCAAAGCAATGTAACTGTTTGCCCAAATAAAATTTAAAAAACAAAACAACAGCAACAAAGTTACATCTCTCCAATCCGCGTAGACAGAGAGCAATTGTCCCCACTCTGAAAGGGATGAATGGAGGCATCAAAGAACAGATGAAACTAAAGCAACAAAAGTCAGCAGGGCAAACTCCAAATCCTCCATGTAAGACGCAAAGGTCTGGATGGCTTGTTTTTCTGCATATGGATATTTTTAGTTTCCCAGTGCCATTTATTGAAAAAACTTCTCTCTTTTCTGAACTTTGAAATGTCATAAAAAAACCAGTTGATTCTACTCATGTGGGTGTCTTCCTGGGCTACCCGATTGGCTTGTGCTGCATTATTTCCCCATTCTCATCTTGTCTTGATTACGGCAGCTTTGTAGTAAGACATGGAACTGGGTACTGTCAGTGCGACAGCTGTTCTTCTTCATACCGTATTGGCAGTATTCATTTTGAAATGCTTCTTTTGTTTCTAAATGTCTTCCTGGGTTCTTTGTCCCTCCTCCCAAACCTTGCTTCTTTCCAGTCATGCCATCCCTGAGTTTGAAAATTTTCTGGTTATACTATAGAATGATTTTTAGGATCTTCATTCTTATAGTTAGCCTTCCACAGTTGTCTAATTGTACTTTTTTTTTTATAGGTATTTTTTGTGTAGTTTCGTTGTTTCTACGGAGGTTACTGTAGTTCATCTTCTTTGTATTTTTCCAATTAAAACAGCTTTGCACAAAGTTCAGTATTAATCTTATTTTTTTGCTGTTTCCTCCTCTTCTCCCCTCCATTATGCAGCCTTTGCTGGCTTGGAATTCACTATGTAGAGCAGGCTGGCTCTGTCTCTTAAATGCTGAGATTAAAGGTGTCCACCTTTACATCTCATTTGTTTGCTCCTTTCTCGAGTGATATAAATTTCCCTGAAATTTCAGAAGGAAGGGCAAGGGAAAGATACTTCATATCTTCAAAATCTCAAGTTTAGCTTTTTTTTTTTTTTTTTCTAAAAATGATGAAAAATTACAGCTCTTGGGTTTCTAGGATCTGGCTCCTCCAGTAGCTTCTGGAACATTCAAGTTCTCCTTCCCTCTCTATTGATAAAGTATTTCAAAAACTATCACAATAATACTGAGCCTTTCTTGGAGTGGGGAGACCAACGTGGAGCAAGTCTTTATCCCCCATCTTAGCATAATTCCTTTGGAGTTGTTATGACAGGCAACGGAAATGTGATCTGGGGTAATTTCTCTTGGGCCCATCACTGTTTTTGACACTTTTTGTGTGGCTGTGACTATATGCCTGCTGTACACACCACTCTATGGGACTACTTATTCGGCTTATGGCTTCAGGGGTGTCAGTCCACTGTGGCAGGGAGAACCTGACAGAGCACAGCACCATTTATATTCAGAACACAGCACATCCTTACTAACACTCAGGAGATACGCATCCTAATCCCGTTGGAGCATCTTCTCTGGGTCAGAAGTTATTTATAAATATGTGGCTCCATTTACAAATGTTTTGAAATGGCCTGCCTACAGATTTCTTACTGATTTTTATAAATTATTTCTGTAGTTAGAGGACATGGTTCACACGACTTCAGTCCTCTTATACTTGGTGAGCCTGCCTCCCCGTTCTCACCCTTTCCTTCGCCCCTACCCTCTATTCCTCTCTCCTTTTATCTTCCTCTACTACCTTTTGCCTCTCTCTCTCTTCTCTCCCTTTCTTCCTCCCCCCCCACCTCTGCATGCTGAGGACTGAACACAGGGCCTTGCATATGCTAGGGATGAGCTCTACCCATGATTCACATCTCCAGATGAGCCGTGCATTCTAGTCAAGTGTGTAATGGTCTCATCCGTGCTTACCAAGCATATTTTACAGTTGTTCCTGCAGTGTTCTCTGCACATCAATTAGATTGGGTTTATAAAAACTGTTATTAAAATATTTGTGTGTTAATAACTGTGCCTCCTTTGTTTCTTAATTAATAAGAAGTAAATTTATTAATGGGCTTGTTTATTCCTCTAGTTCTGTCAATATTTGCCTTACATATTTTCAGGCTATGGTTTTAGCCACATACGGACTTGTTGTATGTATTAATTACATTCACTACTTTATCGGTATGAAATATTTTTCCCCAATCAGGTTTCTGTCTTACAAGAACATTGTTTGATTCAGCGCCTTCCTTTGGTGTTTTCTAAATACTGCTTCCTTTGTTTTGGTTTTCCACCCTTTCCCCCATCTTTATGTCTGATTTATTTTTAGAAAAATCACGTAAGTATTGGGGTGCAGGAGACACAGCTCAGTGACTGAGAGCTGTTTCAGAGGAACCGAGGTCAACTCCCAGCACCTACATCAGGTTGCTCTCAGTGGCCTCTAACTCCACACTCTGGCACTTGTACTCATGTGCCCAGACACACACACACACACACACACACACACACACACACTAATAAACGTTTTTAAAGGATATAAGTAGTGTGAATTTTTAAGTCTACTCTGCCACTCCGTGTATTTCCATTGCTGGCTTGATCATCTGTGTACAACTAATCTGACACCTGCATTTGCATGCTGCACCTTACTATCAATCTTCTGTCTGCCTCACTGGTTCTCTGAGATTTTTTTCCTTTTATCCCTCATTTGTATTAAACATGGATCTTGCTACATACCTTCCTCTCTCCTCCCCCCACTGGCTACTGCATTCTATATTGTGCTGTTTAAAGACTATGCCACTGATTAGAGCAAGTATCCTTGATTTAATAAGGCAATAAACATCAACACCATTACCCCTTTGTAGATCACTAAAGCATCTATGATGATTTTAATTCTCCCAACTGCTATGTCTCTGTTGCCATCCTAAGTCTCTTAAAACTGGATTAATCCATGGCATGTCCACATTGTTCATGACAGGGACTCTTTGAGCAGAAGGGGGGGGGCACCTCAGGGCCTTTCCATTTGTTTCTCCTCCCTGGTTTCACTGAGCTTCGTCTTTTCAGAATGTTCTGGACAGAACTGATAGCTAAGTCAGATTTTACATAAACAAATAGTAACAATAGTTCACAGCAGTGGTCTACGTTTTATGTCTTATCATCCCAAAGTCATGCTAATTTGGACCTCAAGGTCCTTACGTGAAATAAATGGCTCAGCCCTTGTGAAGCATCTGACAATTCCTATCCTATCTCCAGGACTCCTCAGCTTTGGCACAGTGAGATCTGGGGATGGAGAATTCTTTCTTGAGGGAATTTCCTGGGTATTTTGGATTTGTCAGAGATACTACTGGCCTCTACCCTTAGTTAGCATTCTCCAGTTATAAAAGTCAAAATGTCTCCAGATAACACCAAGAATCCTCTCAGGGGAAAATTTCAACCCCAGCTCAGATCTACTGGTATAAAACTCCAAGAACTTTTTAGTAAATAATCCTTAAGTACCTATACTCTTTTCTTGTTCAGGGCCTCGAGACTAGGGGGACCTAAGTGATTCCCATAAGAATCACTGTTCGGAAGAGAAACAATTTGAAAAGTGGAAGTGAAGAGATGGCGTCCAACACATTACGACAGAGATAAGGATGAGCCTCGATCACAGGAAGGTGTGTGAGTGAGTTATGCCTACAGCCTCATCCTAAATGTAGCAGGATGAACAGATCATGGAACCTTTAAAAGGTGGGGTAAAGTGGGAGGTGATTTGCATGGGGGTGTGGCTTCTATAAGAGACTGGCAGTGGCCTGGGAAAGCACATTTGTTGTTCTCTTGATAACAAGTTTTTAGAAAAGAAAATAAGAGCAAGCCTGGGCTCTCCTACTCTCTGGCTTTGTGTCTTCCTAAATAAGCTCTCCTCCTCAAGTAAGCTCCCACCTTGATGCCATCAACCATGATGCAACACCGTTAATGCAGCCCTCATCAGAGGCCCAACTGATGAGGTCACTCAACTTATGTTGTTAGCTTCCAAAACACAATTAATGAACTTCTTTTCATAAAGTGCCAAGCTTCAGGTGTCTTATTATTGCAATAGGAAATGATCTAACACCAAGTGGCACCTGAGTCTGGGGTTCTCTCATGGAAGAACAGAAGAATCCCAAGACTTGAAATGAAAGACTCACCTTCCCTTTCCCAGTGAGCCCCCAAGATAATAAGCCAAGAATAAAACACTCAGAATGGAGATTCTCAAACTCCATTTAACTTGTAGACGGTTTTAGAACAGAACCAATACAAAATTCTATCATGGAACACAAAGACACGGGTTAGGGGACCCAGAAGCATGCTACAGATGGCACAGCCACCATCTACTTCAGTGGTTAATAGTGAATAAATTGCACTTCTTATCATGTCACCTAGTGTGACTGAATGCAGACTGCTTGAGTAGAAAGCAGACTAAGAACAGTGAGGATTCATATCGCTCTTTCTCCCCCGTCTCTCTCATGCACACACAGAGACTTTCCTTTTTCTTACACACATATGCACACAGAGTCTCCCCCCTCTCTCTCTCTCACACACACACACATATGCACGCACACACATACAAACACACTTACTCATGCTCACACACTCTAAGGTACACATGCACATACAGACTTTCGCATGCGCGCGCGCACACACACATACAACACACTCATGCACACACTCTTTCTCACGTACACACGCACACACGCACACGTGCACACACTCACTCATGCACACACACTCATGTCTACCTTATTGCTGACTCTGATGCCTATCAAATGATCGACACTTCCCGAGTATTCTGCAGCTCTCGTGCAACCCAAGTCCAACTGGCTACTATCCTGTCCTAGAGCTCAGGCACCTTTGCCAGTCTTCGCTGTGTTTACCACTAGCTATGGTATAACAGACTGTCTAATATAACGTGACTGGTCGCAGGCTGTAAGAATGGAGAAGGTAACTTCTTCCAGGTCTCACATGGAAACCTCCTGTACCCAGTGCCCCACGCCATTTCCCCACTTGCTGACTCGATACATTTGTACCTTGCGAACCAAGATAAAAAGATGGCAGCATCAAGGTATGGAAGGAGCCTGACTCTGAGTCTATACTTGGAAGAGAGGCCCTAACAGGAATGTCATATTGAGTTTGTAGGAATTAGAAGTAAATTTCCATGTGCTAAGTCATTGAGATTTGAAGGTTTATCTAGTACCGCAGCTAGCATTACCCACCTACTATACCCAAACACACAAAGAGCCAGGTTTGCTCAGCAAGTGTAATCCTTTATCCCCCAGACACGCATGGTATTTTGGCTTTGTTCACCACTCCAAAGTAAAGACACCTTGGCCAGAATATTTCCCTAAGCCTTCCTGGACTTGGATGGGTATAAGAGAAGCTGTTTGCAAGGCCATTGCTAAAGATCACACTTCATCTAGTGTCTGCAGCACAGGAATATGAAAAGGAGGTGGGCTTTGATGTCAGACAGATGTGGCTGGGAACCTTACCCAGCCCTGACAACTCTTTGGCTTCAGCTCCCTGGGCTTTTGTTTCTTCATCCTCAAAATTAGGGTAATGATACCTCTTTGTTGCCTGTTGTAATTTGGCAGAGAGGGGGAAATAAAAGAAGCCATCGCTTGTGAAACACACACAGTTCCTGGTGTCCCCAAAGCACTCACTAATTCCCCTCAACGACCATGAAATTAACAAATTAACAATTTCTTTACCCTTCTAATCAGAAAAACTAGGCAAGAGGGAGCTTTTCCACACTGGACCGTGTGTTTATTTTTCTATGCAAATGTTTACTATTCACAAAGACTCTTTTACCATTTCAACAAATACATTTATGTTTTCTTTGGTCCAAAAAAGGGATCACTTACATTGTAGGACTCTTGAAAAATCAAAATGTAAACAAAGACAATGTAATTTTTAATAACTTTTTTCTCTTATGAGAAACAAACGTCATACTTTCACACGAGTGACAGCGAAAGCCATGCTGCAGTTTGATCCAGAAGAAAACAATGGGTATTAATCTCCATGAGGCTGGGACCTTCCTCATTGCCCCGTGGCCTTGGATATAAGGACTTGGTGGAGAAAGGATGACACATCACAAAACAAGGAAGTTGGGTGAGGCAGTCCATTTTACCCAAGCAAGTCTATAAAAGAGACTTGTCTCAAAGCAAGCACGTTTTGGCAACACGGCGCCTATGCAGAGCAGTGTTTATCCAGGTAAGCTGGCAGAGCAATGAACTGTGGCAGTCCCAACCTCCAGTACAGAAGGAAGCTGAAATGTCGGGGCAGCGGTGCTGCAGAGGAGGCACGGATGAGAGGCCGCCCACTGGTATGACTAAGTGCTCTTGGGGACAATCCCCACTCAGAGGGCAGAAAGCAAATATCCAGATGTTATGAGCTGTCAGACATGATTAACTGAGGAAAGGTGAAGCTGCCCACTTAACCATCTGAGCAACCTTCCTCATGGAAACGACCCCAGAGTTCTCTGCAAAAGCATTCACGGGCAAAATAAATGGAGGCTCCGCCCAACTCCACCTCCACTTCTTTTGCTGCCCACCCTCTGATCCAGTCAGAACAGCGGCCTATTTTAAACCAGTGGCAACGTGTTCTCTCGTGGAAATATGTGGGTTTCCTGAGACAGGCTGGCGCTCCGAGAAGCAGGCACACTGAAGGCTGCGCCCACTCGCCCATCCTTCCTCTCCCACAAGAGCACAAGGAGGAGTTCCAGGAGGAGAAGCCTGAGGAGCAGGGGAGGAACTGCTGCCATCTTCCATGGCATTAGCTCACTCCTCTGGGAAAGGAGAGGCTGAGGTCAAGTTAGGAGTGGACCCTTGTAAGAAACCAATGGATACTTCAAGCCTGGAAAGAAGAAATCAAGCCCCAGATGCTGGCCCCTTCATCTTCACTAGAACCCAGAACAGGAGTTTATATGGATCTCAGTGTCTACATAACATACTTCAAGGCAACTTTAAATGTAGTAGAAAATATTTCTTCGAACATTGGAGACTTGCTTTTACTAAGGTCACAAAACCAATTTACAAATCAAAACAAAACAGTACAGAAAACTTTTTTGGTGGTTTGGACACCAGGTTGTATTTGACTTACAATCGCTCCAGCTGCTTCAGATCCTGGAAGGCGCCTCTCTCGATGATGCTGACCTGATTGTCTTCCAGATGCCTAGAATCAGAAAGACAGCCAAGGTCAAGGACCAAAATGGGATAGGAGTCCTCATGGGGCGGGGGGGCGCTTAGGCTGTGCATTCATATCACATACTCCTTCCTAGGACCCCCTAGGCCCCTCCAATTGGAATCACTCTGATGGGACAAAATAACTCACATCCCAATGTGTCACGGTAACCAGGGATTCAACGCCTGCACAATTCTACCTGACAGATTGGCTTCCATGTCTCTATTTTAAGAATGTTACCAGCAAATGTCCCCTGGAGCACTGCAGAATCATGCACAGAAATGGAAGAGCTCTGTGAAGCTGCTCTGTAGAAAAAACATGCACATTCAATACCTCTTCCTTTGGAGCTCCTCCCCAAGGATTCCAAAATCCCTCACTGAAAAGGGCCTTCCCTGCTCAACCTCATGAGAAGAATGGAGTCACTGTAAAACAGAACCGTGGCTAAGATATCTAGTCTGGACCCAGGGATTCCCGAATGAAGGGTCAGGCTCATCCCAACCTCCTAAAAACTGTTCTTATCCAGGCTACATCTTTGAAGGACCTTAAGTTCTCCTGGCAGGTGATTAAAGATCTTAAACACTCCACATGAGTTTGATCCATGCACGCCACATACCCTAAGAGTTGATGATACAATGAAACATTTGTTTCCCTGACTTAAAAAAAAAAAGTAGATTAAGATGGGTTAGTAACTAATCATTAGTTGGACTACTGTAGGGATGACTGCAAAGATGATGCGTGAATTCTGAGTGGGAATGGGGCCAAGAAATGACAGGGACTACATTGGCAGCTGCATGGGATTTGTGGGGATGTGCAGTTGTGATTGAAGGTTGATTCTCAAAAGGAGGGGGAATTCAGGGATGGCCACAGTTTTCCTCAGGAATGGCAGAAGCATGGCCTTGGGTAGGGTACATCTTCCCTCCAAAACAGACCTTCCATGATAGCCCCACCTCTTGGAATGGCCTAACCATCAGCATGTTTTAGGCTTAAGGCTCAACCTGTGTGCTTCATTTCCCCATCTCTTCTCAAGGAATAAAGAACAGACTCTGTCTTCCTCATACTCCTGGATCCAGCACAGTGACCTATCATGTCAGCGTACTCAATCAAAAGTGCAACCATGGGCCTAGCACATACTGGTTTCCCATAAAGGAAAAGGTGGGTCAACAATGTAAGGTTTCTAACAGGGCATGGAGGGGTAATTTGTTGGCCCAAGTACTTAAACACTCTTGTGTTTATAAATGTTAACTGGCCAGAAGCGTCAGTCTATTGACAAGACTCTTCAACTCTCCAAGCTCCACTTATGTGACTTCTGCCCCTTGGAGGTCAGTACCTCCCAGGCCACTCACTTAACAGAGTAGCTATGAAATTTGCCCAAGGGGAACCACACAGCTAATGAGAGGATTTTCAGGCCCCCAGTATACTTCAGGACAATGGCTTTCAATCTTCCCGATGCCTGCTTCAACCCTTTAATACAGTTCCCCATTTTGTGGTGACTTCTAAAATTATAAATAAATTAATATAAATAAATAATTATAAAATTAAAATTATGGTGACCATAAAATTATTTTTGTTGATACTTCATAATGTAATTTTGCGACTGTTATTAATCATAATGTAATGTAAATATCTGTTTTCCAATGGTCTTAGGAGACTCTTGTGAAAGGGGCATTCGACCCCCAAAGGGCTTGCAACCCACAGGTTGAGAACCACTGCTTTAGGACCTATGCCCTACTTTCATTATTATTATTATTATTATTATTATTATTATTATTATTATTAAAGTTATTATTAAGTTAAAACTTAATTACTTTACTCCTGATCAAAGCTTCCCCTCTCACCTCTTCCCCAGGGTCTCCCTCCCACCTCCCCTTCCCCTCACAGACCCCTTCTCCCCTTCTCTTCAGGAACGGCGAGGCCTCCTATGGATATCAACCAGCCTTGGCATATCAAGCTGCAGTAAGACTGGGCGCAACTTCTTCTGTTGAGGCTAGACAAGGCAGCTCAGTTAGGGAAGAGGCATCCAAAAGCAGACAATGTAGTCAGAGACAGCCTTTGCTCCTGTTTTAGGGGTCCTACATGAAAACACAGCTGCAGAACTGCTACCTATGTGCGGGGGCTGCCCTGCTCTTACTAGATGGTAGTACCGTATTGGACTAGCTACTCGTCATCTCTAAAACTCGGTTTTCTCATTTGTAAATACATTTGTAAATACATTTGTAAATACATTTGTAAAATAAGACATCACACAAGCGCTTGTAAGAATAAAAATGGAGTAAGTAAATCATCAAGCCTGGTGAAGTAATAATTTTTTGTTTTTAATGATCTGCAATTTTTAATGACTGTTCCTCCCCTCGCCTCTCCTCCTTCCCTCCATTCTGTCATATGACAAGGAGGTCTTGGGGAGCTAACCGACTTTTATTAGCACATTTACTAAACAGGGTGTCAGTTCAATACCAGTGACTAGCGGGGTTGCTCAGCCAGACTTTGATAATCAATCAACCAACCAGAGCTCACCATCATTATTCTCCGATTAGGACAAGGACTAAGTCTTAGGGTGAGTACCAACCTCTGCATGTTTGGGAGAGCCTAACTCTGACCTCCTATAATGTATCTCTCAGTTTTGTATTCATTATGCAAACACTGCTAATTTTTTTTTCAAAGAATGGAGATGTGCCAGCACATGCACATGCACATGAGATTTCTGGCCCTGCCCCACCTCGCTCAGGCCCTCGGAAGCTAACTTGCAGTGGCTTTCCCTAAGAGCTTCTTGGCCTCTACTTACTGCTGGTTTCAGCTGCTGATTTTACTAGCAGGAGCAAGGAGCAGTAGAAAGATAGTGGGGTTGGGAGATTTTTTCCTTTCTACCTCCTGACCAAACCACTCCAGGTTATTTGCATCCCTCTTGCCAGGTAGTACTGCTTTCACTGGGCTCTGAGATCCAGTTGCTCCCATTGCTCCCCAAGGCCTCTAGGCAGTCATAAATGGCTCTGTCATCACTCGCCTAAGTAACTGCACCATCTCTTCCTGGATTCTCTCACATCACCCACACCTCTGCAAATCTTAGGTCTCCTCATCCACCCCCTGCAGCATCCTCCTGTTCCTCTGGAAAGGTATCCAGGACACTTTTCAGATCAACTTCCTGGACTCATCAAACTCCAGGCTCATGCCTGGCATTTAAAGGTGCAATAAATACTCCCTGATAAACAAAAGTGCCTGTCAATGGATGCAAAACCCACATGAGGATTTCTAAGCAGCACCACAAACTAAGAACATGTAAGTAAACTGTTGATTCAGACCTGGTTTACTAGCCAGGTGCAGGAGGAGGATGTAGGATCAAGGTCAGGCTGGGTTCTAGGGTCCCACAAGGGCTGCCCATGGCTGGGGTCTGTTCTGAGTTAGGGTGACACAGACTGTGTTCATTTTCAGTTCTTTGGTGCTTTCTGCCCCCCTTCTTCTACACTAGATTAGAATCGGAAATGGTCCTCATGTGATGACGGCAGAGGCGGAGTTTAACTCTTTTATTAACCCCATTTGGGATAAAGCTGGCTCACACATTGTGAACACAGTTAGTCCTTAAATGGATTGCCGAGAATGAGGACATAATTGATACCAACAGAGGAGCTTTTCCTCAGCTCCCAACCTGTGGGAGAGATGACTGTCGTAGGCAACCCCCACATCTCTGCCTCGTTTAGGGAAAATGGCCCTGGGATGAGAGCAAAGCTCACCGGTCTCTGTTCTCTGTTCACTCATTCACCTGTACCACATTAGCAGATAGAAGGCATTCTGCATGGAAATGGGGAAGGGGGGAGAGGCAAGCTCAAATTATTCAAGACTATTGAGTCTTTTATTGCTTTACCATAAATTGTAAATAAGAAACAGACATGGGGAATATGCCAGGATGTGATGAAAGCTTTTCAAAAAAAAAAAAAAAAAATAGGTTACTTAGCCGAGAAGAATGGATGGAGGGAAAATACAGTTAAAATGTTCAGATATTTTATTTATTTATTGGCATTAGAAGGCCTCTCAGCTATCCCGCCTAGCAGATTTCTTTCATTGCATTAAAGGGCCACTTGAAAGGGGCTGTCTTTGAGCTGATAAGGCAGATAATGAAACAGATATATTAATAGTCGATAAAGAAGGGGTAAAGGCATTTTGGCACTGCTTATCAAAATAGAAGAATGCAGCAATTAATTGAAGAGATAAACTGTAGTCAGAGGAACGTCTCGGACTACGCGGAAGACATTAATGTCATCTTTTGTGATTATTTTAAAAGTTTCTATTTGTAGAGAGCAGATATGGAAATTGGAATTTTTATTAGTCTCTCTGATGCAGCAGTAAGAAAAAAAAATCAAAGGGTTATTTTTGACTCGGTTAGAAAATGAAGCATTAGGTGAATTTTGACTTGTATGAGAAAAACATGTCTTACAGACACACTCAGAAGAAATGGAGGAGCAAGGACACAAAGCAAAAGTCTAAACACAGTTTTGCTTTTGAAATCAGCAAATGACCTGGAAGCAGGAGTCTCCTGCATCACTTTTAAATACAAAAACAGTTTAGTGCCCTAAACTGAACCAAGAGATTCCCCGACACTTAAGTCAAACCTCCATTCTGATGGGCACTTATCACATGGGTTACTCATCTGACCTATACACAGGCGCTCAGAGCACAAGAAAGACTCAATTAAAGGTAGATCTTCCTTCGGAGGATGATGAGACAAGATACTCAACATCAAAGAGGGGAGAACATGTCTATGCAGAGAGCATCTGGTAGCCCAGAAGTCAGGTTTCTGCATCCCTGTGCACTGGCCCATCGGAACACTCAGGCAATGTTCTACACCCCAGAGCTGCATGGCCTTCCCCTCCTCCTCCTCAAGAACCCATGCATCAGAGATGCATGTTGTCCCCTCCCTCCTCTTCCCATTCTCCTCCTGAATGAGCACAGAAATACTTCGTGCTTGTTAGAAGGCAAACCACCCGAATTCTAGTTACAATTCGTCTTGTCCCTTACTCTGCGGAGCTGAAATTACTTCATCTAGAACTGTTTCCTCTCCTGCAAAGAGGGGGCCCTACGAGTGCCATCCTCATTTGCTCTATTACATGACTCTGCACCAGGTCCGTTCTAAGTACCATCATCATAATAATAAGAAGTAATAAATAATAAGAATTACTTTATTATGAACACTTCTCAAACGAGATATCAACATTACCAAATGCCTGCATCACAACTGACAGACAATAATCAAATGTTATTGGAGAAAACAGAAAAGCCCCCCCAAAACTCATGGATGACTAGAATTAAGAAGGACTTTCAAGTTGTCACTCCCTGTGCTGCTGAAGGGAAAACCGAGGTCCAAGGAGGTACAGGGATTTCCCCAAAGTTGCATGACCAAATAATCCCAAATCAAAAGAGAATCTGATCCTTCTCGTCCTGATGATGAAGTCATCCTGCTCTGTAGAGCAGGATGTGGTGTGGAGGGCTGGGAAAATGTTCCATGAGTTTAGAGTACTCACTGCTCTTGAAGAAGGCCTGGCTCTATTTCTAGCACCAACAAGGCAGCTCCCAACCATGTGTAACTCAAGTGCCAGGGGATTTGTTGCCCTCTTCTGACCTCTGGGGGTTCCAAGCACACACATGGTGCACATAAATTCATGGCAGCAAAGCACTCATACATGTTACATGAAATACAACTGAAAGAAAGAGTTTTTAAAGGATAGTTAAGCTGTAACTGCCACTAGAGATGGGCTAAGCCAAGATTCCATAACACCAAAGCTGGGGGCAAGCTCCACTGACAACATTTCTGAATGTCTTAGACTTTACAGTGAACAGTCCGTGAGCATCTTCTTACCACACACAAACTTAGGGATAGGCAAACTTCTTCAATATTCAGAAAGGAAACCTGCTTCCCTTCTCCTCCTATTTCATCAATGATTTCTCCAACTTGGCTACCTGTCTGCACATCTGGTGAATGGTCAGCAAGGACTCTGCCCTTGCCTGCCCTGCTCCACCTCTCTTCCCTTCCTCTCCATTAAGCAGCAAGATAAATAACATCTGTCTCGATTGCTCTTTTAATGCACAAGCTGGAGAAGGAATTATAATCTCTATGGAAGGGAAGCAAGGTTAGTCAAGCCAACGTTGCTGTCATCCAGGAAGCAGGGCATGTTGACTTAATTCATTTATTGCCTTCTGGTTTTTCTGTCACCGGAACCTGGTTCTTCTATTGATCTTGCCCAGCCAGCAGCATCCAGCCATACAATTTGATATCTATGAACATTTGGTACAATAATGAAGGGCTTTCTGCAACAGACACATGGATTCCTGTGGCCCAGAGCTTGGGAATGTGATGTCAGGGCAGTACAACATTTTCACAGGCCAGAGAGCTGAAAATGAAAACTCACTGGCGCACCATCTGCTACTTACAAGACTCGGAGATTCTTCAGGCCGGCGAAGTCCATTTTGGTGATCCTGGTGATGTTATTTCTGTCCAGGTCACTGCAATGGAAAGAAAATTCAGGTCAGATTTGTGCAGGTTATACTTACAGTCTATTCAAGGCAGACTGGCTTAGACTGGGGGGATGCTGCCTGTCAGGGGGAAGGCAATTCCAATGATTAATGATATCCCTTGAGCATGACCAACTAACCTTAAGGAAATTGCATGGAATAAGCCATTCATTATGTATGTAGTGGAGCCCAGTTCTACTTAACTGCCTGTCTTCTGTGGTCCCTTCTTCAAGTAACAAACATATCTCTCAATGTCCTTCCCCCCCACACTCCCCAATTTTCAGACTAATTTATGCCAGTAGAGCTGAGGCCTCCTCACAAATTCAGGGGTTCCAGGGAGAACCAACAGACCCAAGTCAGGCTTTTAAGTACTTTTAATCCCTTCCATTGTCTCAGGAATGCATACATGATTCAAAAAATAGCTTTCTATCCACTGGGGTGGCAAAGCAGCTCAGTGGTAAAAGAAGCCATCTTGCTTGCACTAAGGGACAGCAGAAGACAAAAAGGGACATTCTTCATGGTGTCCCATTAGTGGATCTGTTCACACCTGAAGCCAGATGCCTCTGTATTTGGGCATTTTGTGAGCCAATCTACCCCATCTCCTTTATGGTTTGATGTAAACCAGTTCAGAATTACCAGATGTCATCCTGCCTCCACTAAAGGACAGGGCTCCAGACCCAGAAGATGAAAAGAAGCTATTTTACTTCTATTACTTGAAACCAAAAGAATTGTCATGGGCTTTGGTCCATAACTACAAAAACACAAATAGACAACACCATCTTACCTAACAGACAACAAAACTTGTACAGTTTCTAACTAGTGCGTAAATCTATCGAGTTTAATGTCCTAACAGGTGCCAACACATCCAAGCTTGTGTCTAGTGTGTAGTAAAGGCTGATTTCACACAGCAGGCAAAGACAGCTGCATGGACGTTTCCTGCCTCAACCTGGAAGCTTAGGAGCATTTGTCACGGAAGAGCTGAAAGCTCAGTGAGGCAGTTACTGGGGTGAAGGTGAAGGAGGCACTGTGGGCGGTAGGGAACCAAGGTCAAAGGTAAATTGAAATTGGGGAGGGGGGAACCTGTGAACAACTAGATATTCTGTTGTCCCTCAAATCATCTAAGACCCCTAGATGAAAAGGGGGCATGAATAATGTTACAATTCTGAACACTGGATGCTGGGCGACAAGTCCCTACGTATTACACCCCTTCTGATGAGAAGGAAGTTTCTAGGGTCTGAGCCTTTGGAAGTTCTACAGGGTATGTGTAAACTGACTGTTTGTATATTGTCCCGAATCCCTCGATGGATAGAATCGGCTTCAAAAGATGTGCAGTTGCCTGCTTTTGTGATGATACAAACATCAGAGTACTCCATCACAGGCTTACCATCTATGATGTCACACCATGGTATAATCTTATGAAGACAATGCTATATGTGTCTGCTGTTAACCAACGCATCAGGGTGAGCTACCTGGGTAACCAAGAGTCACCTGTATGACAACAGATCCCCAGGAAGACCTGGGAGCTATATGCTTGCAATGGAAAGCAATTTCCAATTTTTGTTCTTTGTGTGAGGAACAATCAAGTCTGAGGAGGGAATACCCTTCTGATATCAGAAATTACAGTGAAATAAAAAAATCAAGCACTTCCTTGGGTAACCTCACCTAGACTCCCCTCCCCTCTCTTCAGTTTTTCTAAACCGTTTCTGATGTCGGAAGACCCCATTCCACCTTTGCTAACTATGCAGGGTGTTGGTGAAGAAAGGACCCAAGGCACACAGGAAATAGAGAAGGCTCCTGATGCCAAGATCAGACCTCAGTGGTGGGATTCTGCAACCTCCCAAGCATGACGGGCTCTCCTCCACCCCATCAGGGATCAGTAGATATCTGTAGGGACCTTGCCAATTGGGGAAAGACAAAGCAGCTAAGGGTTTAATTACCAGGGCACAGCATGGGACTGCAGCCACTCATGTTGCCAGCTGCAGCACTGATATTTTCAATTAATATTCATTTTGAGAAAGAATGCAGTGTGCCACAGAGGTGCTGAGGACATGGCAGGGTGGGTGTACTGGTGGGGGTCCTCACACATAGTCCTGAGGCTGAATTCTTTGCCCAACCACTTCCTGAGTGGCCTAATGACTAAGGATCAGGATGACATGTGTGCCCTTAAGAGATGTTTTTGAGGGTTAAATGAGATGATCTATTCTCACAGTGCTTACCTACCACCTAGTAAATCCTCAGTCTCAGCCTGTGGGATTCCTCTTAACTAGTTGAAGTACAGCCCACACCTACATACACTGTGAAACTTCAGCTGACCAAAAGAAACCAGGTACCCCATCCCCCAGGCAGTGTGTCTTAAGCCATTAACGTTGTGGTGGATCTATTTCATAACCCTAAAGGTGCGGAGCAAAGGGAGAGGAAAGGATACCTACTGAATAATTAACTCTCCACTAAAAGTGGAGTCCATCCCCATGGCTCTCCATGGCTGATGCTCTGAGACTCGGTCCTGCCATTATAACCCAGGGTGGCTCAAGAAGAGAAGGCATTCTGGGGATGAGGTAAGAAATGACCCTTCTTCTATCCTCAGCCCAGTAAAGACTGCTTAACCAAGGATGTTCACTCTTCCTGGTGGAGCTTAGGGAAGCATGGAATTCACTATGACACTACGTTGCTCTGTTTACTGAACACTGGCAGGCTAGTGAATTGTCCAGCAAAGTATTTTTTGAGAATGCACAAATTACTTTTGAAAATTTTCCTTGAGCGTGACCATGAATCCAGGTTCACAGTCCTGCACAAGGGGCCAAAGCAATACACAATGATTTCAGGGTGGAGCCATAAATCCCTCGCCCAGTGCTCCACACCCAACCTTAGCCTGAATTCAGAAAAGAGTGGAGGACTCTTGAGGTGACTTATGATCCGAGCCCACGTCCTTAAGTGACTGCATGGGACAGAGATGCCCGCCTGACCTCTTTGTTTATACATACCAGGCTTGGACATATTCCAGAATAACTTCAAAGCCACACAAATCCAAGGACTGTTTGTCAGAGCAGTCTGTCCTGTCAAATGCGATGTCTTAACTTTCTATCCTCTGTGGTTTTCTTCTAACAATTGTTCCCATCAACAGATGAATGTTTATAGATGAACCTTCCTAAGAACTGCTGTCTGCCGAGCCCATACTCGGCACTATGTACTAAGCACTCAGCGTACGTCTCTAATCCATTGGCCCCTGTTAGTTATCTCACTTTTCACACAAGGAGACTTAGTCTCCTCCTCTGCTCTTCAGAAGATTTTTTTTTACCCAGAAAGAAACGTGATCATGAGGTCACATGCCAGAAAGTAAAAAGACTGGAACCCATATTACTTGAATTCAGAGGCCATGCATGTGCGTGTGCATGTGTGTGCATGTTCACAAGGACACATGCCCACCCAATGTGCCTGTAAAGTCAGAAGTCAATGTCAAATGTCTTTCTTTGTTCTTTACCTTATTTTGTTTTTGTGGCAGTTTCAAGCTCACCGATTGGCTAGACTATCTTGCCAGTGAGCACCCAGGATCCTTCTCTCTCATCTCTGGGTCCTGGGGTTATAGACAAACACCGTGGCGCCTGGCTTTTTGCATGAGTGTTGGGATCAGGATTCAGGATCTCATGTTTGCACAGCAAGCACTTTACTCAATGATCCATCTCCCCGGCCCTATAGGCCAGGTCATCACCTCCTGATATGCACCAACCACAAGTCTAAACATATTTGCAATGTGTACAGTTATCTACTGGGCAGGGGAAAAAACAGAAAATACATCAATAAATGAGACAATAGAATTTCTCATCCCTTTACCCTAATGAAAGCAAGGGAATACACCTAGTAGCTTGGCTGTCCCCAATTCTAACCAAAATAGTAGAGTTTCTGCCCTGTCTCCCTCGGAGCCTAGGCAGCAGGCATTCTGAGCTTCTCTGACAGCCCAAGGATGCACTCACTCTATCTTTGCCCACGACTGGTGTCTCTCATGTCGCCTCTGAAAACAGGCATCACCATAGCAATCTCCTGCATTGTTTTTCCCCATCCCGGCAAATGAATCATAAGCCAGGGTTGAGGCTTGACTTCTGTGGTATTTTCACATCTGTTTGACACCTTGGGAGGAGTGAGGAGGAAGAGGAATTCGGAGCAACAGTGGAAAAAAATGAAACAAAAATAACATCGTCTGGGCCAGGCTCTTGTCTCTGTCTTGGCACACACACACATGCACCCCCTTCCTCTTTTACTCTGCACCATTCCTACAGATCTTTGAGTCATAGCACATCTGGGAAGAGGGAGGTGTAAAGATCTACCCCCAGCAAAACCGAAAAGCATGGGGAAAAGAGCCATCCGAGAAAAAGCCAGAGGATGTGGGTTTGAATCTCAGCTTCCTCACTTCCCAGCTGGGTAGCCTTAGCAAAAAGACACAGCTGTGCTCAGACCCACATATGACCAATGCTGTCGTGACCACCCATAAGATATGACCCACATGTCAGCTCCAGGGTTATCTGGAGGCTTAAGATGGAAAATGTGTGAGGAAGCAGTCTCAGGAG
Source organism: Rhynchomys soricoides (assembly GCA_019843965.1). NCBI lineage: Eukaryota > Metazoa > Chordata > Mammalia > Rodentia > Muridae > Rhynchomys > Rhynchomys soricoides. The sequence goes on from JADRCH010000008.1 coordinate 10,421,016, forward strand.
AACCCACAAAGGAGTCCGAGGACCTGCAGAAACAGGGCGTGGTGGTGTAGGTTGGGGTACATTTCAAGGGTGTTTGTCTGTGACAGGGAAGCACACAAATAGCCCCTGCCTCACAGTGATTTGGATTACACTTTCTCCACTGTATGATAGAACTTAGATACTCATTCTGTCTTTATTTTGGTTTTTCGAGACAGGGTTTCTCTGTGTAGCCCTGGCTGTCCTGGAACTCACTCTGTAGACCAGGCTGGCCTCGAACTCAGAAATCTGCTTGCCTCTGCCTCCCGAGTGCTGGGATTAAAGGCGTGCGCCACCACTGCCAGGCCTTCTGTCTTTATTTTTAATAAATTAGATGAGATACTCAATAGCTTGTTGTACAATGGACTCTGGGTTACATGATTTCCTAACTTGGGCTGATTAAATAAGGGTTTGAGACTGCTGAAAGCAGACTGGCTATGCTGGGCTGTTCCATATGTAGACGATTTAAATGGTTTCTGGCCTTCAGCATACAGTGAGATGTGATTCTCACTGTGGTAGGTAAGAGGCACACAAATATAGCACAGGTTCGGACAAGATTTTTAAATTCACCTGCTCCCTGCACAACTCTATACAAAGAGCTGCCTTCTGCACTGCCGAAAGGAAGATGGTGTCTCAATTTAAGAACGGAAGGAGATGTCACACAACAAAGAGAATTACTGCAGAGAGTACACAGGCAGAGACTGGAAGGTCACTCATATTGAAATGATGCCTATGGGGTACTTGTGAACGTAGAAGCCTGGATAGAGCCCTGTCACATTTAGGGTCTACAATGAATGTATTCTGGAATCCATAGCCAAGATAATTTATAACGATACAGAATATAGTTTGGTTCTTGCTCTCAGCAGCTTGGAGTCTAGCTGAAACAAACCAAGTCATAAAATACTTGGAAAAAAATACCCAAAATGAAATGTTGAGAGATGGGGTCTAAATTCCATGGGATGGGCAGAGAGGTGGGGATGTTCAGAGCAACAACACTTAGAGCAAAGCTTGGGGGTAAAAACTTTTAGAGAGGACCAGGCAACACCAGGAGAGACCTGGTGATAGAAGGGAATTACAGTGAGTGGAAGAACTGGGGCCAGACAGGAAGCTCTGGAAAGCGTCACACAATGGAACAATATACCACAAGGTCCCATAGCAGGGATTTAAGACTCCTGTTAGGAAACTGAATAAAAGGCGCCAGGATCGAAGCGTCTCATCGACTCAATTTCCAATCAAGGCACAAGGTGGCCTTGGCCTGACTGTTAGTGACCTAGTTCATTCTCTCCATCCAGTGGATCCCATGGGCTTTCTTGGGAGCTCTTTCATCTCCCAGTCATGTGGGCGGAGATGGGATGCAGCAGCAGAAAAAGAAGAAGGTCATTCTCCTGGGGCTTTCCCTGAGAGCTCACTAGGTTAGCACACTTTCCTGCCAAAGGCCACAGCTCCTTCTATAACTGGGTCCACAGTAACCTCCTGAACACTTAGCTCCCTCTCCTTTCTTCCAGCTGGTTCTAAGTGCTGGGTTCTCCAGTGCCTCTGTGGCTCCCTAAACTGTACCTATGCCCCTGAAAGTGTGCACATGTAAATAAATCCTATGGAGCTAGCCCTCATCTGAGTTTTCTGTCTGGCTTCTATTTCTTCCTGTTAAATCAATTCATTCACTTATTCGTTCGTATATTCATTCAACAAACATCTCTCCTCACCACTGAGCTGCTGGGGACATAACTAACAGATGCTAGGAAACAACAGTGTCATGGGCCTTGCCCTTAAAGAGATTGGTTTACGAGGGAGAGTTAAAGGAGTGACTGCCATGAAGCATGGTAGGTTTTTTTATTTTTTTTATTTTTTTTTGGTTTTTCGAGACAGGGTTTCTCTGTGTAGCCCTGGCTGTCCTGGAACTCACTCTGTAGACCAGGCTGGCCTCGAACTCAGAAATCCGCCTGCCTCTGCCTCCCGAGTGCTGGGATTAAAGGCGTGCGCCACCACTTCCCAGCTCACATTAAAGTCTTAACTACAGTTTATACACGCAAAAGGGTCAGGGAATGAATACTTTTAGATCTTGCCTGTCATGTTTTCTTCCTTCCTTCCTGTCTGTCTGTCTGTCTTCTTTATGCATATAAGTGTTTTGGCTGTATATATGTCTGGGCCACACATACATGACTGTGCTGGCTAAGGCCAATGGAAGACACTGGACGCCCCCTTTAGGATTAGAGTCACAGATGGTTGTGAGCCACCACCTGGGTGCTAGGAATCAAACCCTGGTCCTCTGGCAGAGCAGCCAGTGTTTTTAACCACTGAGCCATCTCTACAGCCCCTACCATTCATACTTCCCATCACAACTTTCCAGCTCTGCTCCACAGCCTGAAAACTGCCACAGACTTAAACGACCGAGTAAGAGGCAAGGCGTGGCTGTCTGCAAATAAAACCCTATTAAGAAAAATTCCTCAAAGAGGCTGAGCTGGCCCTGGGACCATAGCTTATAGACCCCTGCTCTCTACTGTGCCAGAGGCATAAACAAACCCTTATAATGGAGTGTGAAAGGAAGGTGGTGATGAGCTGGGTGGGAGGGGGGATTCCAGGGAAGGTGGCATTTTAACTGAGACCTCAGGCATGAGCTGGGCATAGCCAGGTTGGCAAGGGGATAGGTGAGAGAGAATAAATCTAGAAAGAAGAAACTGCAAATATGAAAGGCCAGAGAGAGGCACTGCTTTAGGAAAGCAGACTTTTTTTTTTTTGGCTCTTCAAGCAGGATGCAAAGGAGAGCAATTCTCTTTTGCATAACTGCTTGCCTTTCCTTCCTCCATGTCTCCCTTGACTCCTATCTCCCTTTTTAACTCCTCACCTCCTCCCTTCCCCCTTCCTAGAACAAGTCTTTATTTATCACCTACTTTGTCTCTGGCACTACATTTGTGGCTAAGGTTAGAAGACAGGACAACAAATACTCTTCAAAGATACTTTAACTCTTGAGGCTGGAGAGATGGCTCAGTGGTTAAGAACACTGACTGCTTTTCCTAGAAGACCCAGGTTCAATTCCCACGTGGAGGCTCACAAAGGTCTATAAGTCCAGTTCCAGGGGAATCAGACAGCCTCATGAAGACATACTTGCAGGCAAAACACCAATACACATAAAAAAGTATTACATCTTTTAAACAGACTGAAAGAAACTTTAATTATCTTGGAGACCATGGAGGATGGATCCAAAGCTGGTGGCTAAGGTGGCCACCTTTTTTTGTCCTTCAGGTGGGTAGACCAACTGACATGCTAACCAATACAATACAGGGAAGGCAACGGGATGTTCTTTCTCAAAAATGTTCATGAAAATGTTTTGTGCCATTTTGTGCCCATCTTGCTCAGGAACTCCTTCCACCGGTAATGAAGCAAGTGGTCACATTAAAGAAGAGCACACGGCAAGAACTGAGGTCAGTCTTGGCATCATGCAGCTGGATATAGGATCTGAGGACATCTAAAAAACAGCCTCAGGCCTTCAGTCTGACAGATCACAAAGGAAACCATCTACCAACAACGCAGCCACAGAAGTGGAAAGAGTCCACAGTCTCAAGTAATATCATGACTACAGCCACTAAAACAGAGACCCAGCCAACTCGGACGTGACTGATGGGTACCGTTAGAAGCTGCCACCTTTGTGGGAAGACTTTTAGGCAGCAGGAGAAGGCAAATGCTATTGGAGACCATAAATAGACAACAGGACTAGGGGTTGAGGTAAGCAAATAACCAGACAATAGCTTCAGAAGTGGCGTGCAGAATCAAAGTGGGATGCAAGGAAGTGGGGGCGCTGCCCTGTCTGGGGCAGCTGTAGTGACTTCTCTTGAATAGAGATATTGTGTCTGAGAGCAGAGGAAAAGCAACCAGTTGAGGAGAGAGGCTGAGGGGAGAAAGTTCCAGGTAGAGAAACAACAAAAAGACCCCAAGGGACGGCTGAAGCAGAAAGACTCAGAAGAGAAGGGTAGCCAGCATCCCATGAGCTGACTCAGGCCTTGCTTCCTCTATCAGAACTACAGAAGGCATCAGCAGGGGAGTGTCTGACTGGGCAGCCATCAGCCATCTTCCGTCACAGCAATTCTGCCTTGTACAACCCAATCAACCTCCCACAAATGTGTGCTTAGCATCACAGCTCAATGGCACCTCGTCCACGTGGGTCTCATCCCCGTCACACTCTGCGTCCCTTGGCTCTTCCTTCTTCCTACCTGCGGCCATTTACGGAGACCCCACTAGACCCCATCACTACGCGAGGCACTCTGCCCACACATATGTTTCTGTTATTCCCCCGTCTTGAAAGCCTTCAATGTCCTCTCAGCTGTGTTAAGGGTAGAATTATGTGCCCACAAATCTGTGTTGAAGACATGACCCCCTGCTAACGTGAACGTGATCGCATTTAAAGCAGACTTTGCAGCGATGCGATCAGGTTCAAATGAGTTCATCGGGATCCGCTCCTGTACAGTGTGATTATTGCCCTTAAAATATGAAGGAGCGGAGACACAGGGATAATGCCTTGCCATATGAAGGCAGACAGAGAGAGGGCAGTCATGCAGCCACTGGATGCAGAGCACCAAGTTCCTGAAAGCCAGGAGGAAGCAAAAGAGAAAGTATGGCCTGCCAGCGGGTGCCATTTCCGGTTTCTAGTCTCCACAGGCTGAGAGCAGAAATGTCTGTTGTTTGCAGGCACACAGGTGTTTGTCACAACAGCTCCATAAAACCAATCCTGCCAATGTTCAGGAGACACCCACACACATGCCACCGGCAGTCTACTCCTCTTCTTCCTCCCCTGACCTCCTGACCTCCTGACCTCTGAGATGGCTTAGCCTCTGCACAATTCATTTTGGCTTCTCATCACTTCTCAGCCCACCTCATGTGTTGTGTGCTGCTGCCTGCTTCCCGTGTGCCTGACTCAGCTCCTGAAGGACCAAAGAGGATACTCCCCACACTTTGTCCTGGACACCTTGGATGAAACAAGGCCCTCTGAGAACACTCAGGGAAATGCGTTCTCTACACGGTATCTCAGGGGCATGAGGCAAAGGAGAGTTTGCTGGTGGTGATGGTCTTTTCTTAAAGGGAGCCCCATGGAAGAGCTAGGGGAAGGACTGAAAGAGCTGAAGGGAATTCCAACCCCATAGGAAGAACAATATCAACCAACTGGACCACCCAGAACTCCCAGGGACTAAACCACCAACCAAAGAGTATACATGGAAGGAGCCAAGGGAGCCAGGACTCCAGATACATATGTGGCAGAGGAGGGCCTTATCTCACATCAATGGGAGGGGAGGGAGGCTCGATGCCCCAGTGTAGGGGGATGCTAGGGGGAGGTGGGCTTGGGTGAATGGGTAAAGGAGCACCCTCATAGAGGCAAAAGGAGGGGGGATGGGATGGGGGTTGGTGGAGGGGGATATTATTTGAAATTTAAATGAATAAAATGATTAATAAAAAAACCAACAATATATCTCATATTTTTCCTTCTCCTTATGTACAGTTTCTTGAGGCAACTATATATTACATGTGTGGGTTGATGGTTACCACCCCCCCTCAAGATTGATGCTCAGGAAAGAGTAAATTGTCTTTGCCATCTTAGGAAGGCTTTGGGGAAGATGATTCCTACCCCGCCATTATTCACCATGCATATCTTGTGCCCCATAGACAAGGCCAATATGATAGAGACAATTTCCCATGCTTCTCCAAAATCATATAAAAGAAAAAAATGGTTTACCTGACCTAAGACCCTTCCTAGCCCTAGCTAAAGTAAAAAGATAGAGAGAAGCCATTGAAGGTGTGAATTGGGCCATCGGCCCAAGACATGAGAAAGGTACAATAGAAGCTAGGTGGGTCATCCTGCACCCCTATGTGTTATTCTCTCAGCCCAAGGACCTCGTATCATCTGCTCACCTACCCCGAGGACAGAGAAGCAGCAGCATTTATTCCAGAACCATCTATCCCCATGCTAGCAGGTCTCAGGCCGCCATGTCTCCCCAGGGATCCCTCACAGAGTTCTCTCATACCTGCTCCTCCACAAGGAGGCATCGTTCAAGGGTTCTCTGGATTCTGCACTTCATTCTCAACCCTTATGTAACCAAACACAAGTTTAAAAAACACACACATGCAGTCAGGAAAGAGATGGCTGAATTTGATTTAAAAAAAAAAAAAAACTGGCTTCATACTACCACAGTTGTTTGGGAACGGAGCCTCCCTGCGCTACATTTCTGACTTGGCAGCATGCTAGCATATCTAATTTTACACCTGCAGAAGCCTGCAGCCAACCCTGTGCACAGAGCTACCTGCAAGGGGAAGAACCAGCCAAACAGAAGGGTCAACCTGGATGTCTGGCTGGGGCCATAGGGAGGCTCTGTGAGGTGGTGGGATGGGCAGGGGGTTCTCCTTCCTTGCAGTAAGACACCCTCGGCTTGCTTGCTTCAGCTCCATGCTCTAGGACAAAAGAGCATGAATGGGTCATAGCAACTGCTTTGCTGAGGAACCAAAGAAGCAGTGGTGGGCTCTGTGCACCCCCTCCCAGTGTATGCTCACTTGCAGATCTGTTCTGTCTAGGTGTCTTTGTGACTTTTCACATGTGTAAATGAACTGTCGATTCTGGACATGTTGGACAATTCTAGAGTTGTCTGGCTTGTCTTCTCCCAACTGCCTGCAGAAATGCAGACAATCAAGATAACTCTGGGCCGTTGTGGCCACCACAATCTAGGATAAGAGACACATTGAAAACCTAAGTGCCTGAAGTGCACCAGCTGCCCTATTTGCTTCATGTAACAAAACCAGCTTATGGAGGAACAGGTTTGTTGCCTTATAGTTCCAGACACAGTGCAGTGTTAGAGAGAAGTCAGGGCAGGAAGCCCAGAGGTACACTAACGGCTGGCTAATTCAGCTACTTTTCTTATACAGCATAGGCCTGCCTGAGTAGGGGGTAACACCGCCCACAGTGGAATGAGCCTTCCTACCCCAATTATCAGTTAAGAAAACAACTCCCAGGTACGTCCTCAGACAAATCTGATGGAGGGTCCCCCTCCCAGGTGACTCCAGTTGTGTCAAACTGTCAGAAACCAATAGCACATCTGTCCAGCTGATAAACTTTCCTCACTTGGGTTATTTACTTGGTTCTTACAGGGATGTGAGTTGGGCCTCGCACAGAAAGCATGCCCTGGAACTCCAGTCTTACCAAATGATGATGTGATTTCGGGCAAGTTACTTAGACTATCCATCCAGAAACTTCTGTTTCCTAATCTTTTTTTTTTTTTTAAAGAGAGAGAGAGAGAGAGAGAGAGAGAGAGAGAGAGAGAGAGACTTTGTGACCCAAGTTGGTTTTGTTACAGTAAGCAAATAGGGCAGCTGGTATATTTCAAGCACTTACCTTTTCAGTGTGTCTCTTAGCACTAGCTTGTGGTGGCCACAAAGACCCAGAGTTATCACAGAGTGTGGTCCTCTGATCTCCACATGCATCTTATTTATTATCCAGGGAAAATGTCAGCACATGTAAAAGATACCAAGTGATGCTGAGACCTTCCTTGGGTCCTCATTAACACTGAAGAGACACCTGATCTAACCTACTGCCCTGCTGTCAATCTGGTCCATCCCAGGCACATCCTGGAGGGGGGGGGAGGAGAGAGAGAGAGAGAGAGAGAGAGAGATTGATTTTCTCCCTCCCTGTGACAAACCCAGAACATTCTAACCCTCGCTCTCAAAAGCACAATCTTTTCCAAAGCTTTAAGATGACTAAGGCAATTTGCTTTTTTCTTGAGGGACTGATGACCACCAGCCCAAGGATCTCACTTGGTGTGTCTCTCTTTGTCACGCCTGAAAGTCCCAGACCCTTGCAAAGTCTCCCCATAAGGTCTTCTTCAAAACCCATCACCACACTGTTTATGGGAGCTTGTGACAAAATGGCTTTTCAAATGATGGGAAGCGACATCCCAAAATCCCAGAAGTATTTTGGGTCTGCCTTTGGAAAACTGGCAAGAAATAAAGGGAGCATATTATGGCCGACACTGCTATCTGTTCCCCAAACCTCAGCAATCCACACTCGGACCCCCCCACACACACACACACACGCACCCTTTGCATCTAAGTGGGACCATCTGACTGATTAAAAGATGGAGAACGGAATCAATATTCTGCACTTCCAGGCAAGGCCATAAAACACCCTGAACAGCAGTATCCTGTCTTCCCCTTCAACTTCTCATGCTGCCAAGCAGAGACCATGTGTGAAAACAGTGGGTTTCCCAAGATGGAAAGAGCCTGGGATCCTGAGTGACTGTCTGAACGTGAGCCACGCCCAGTACACGCCCAGCCTGAGCGCACTACAGTACGATAACAGGAAACAGCCCTGTTACAGTTTCCCATTCTGCTGTTGATATACTTAGAATTGTTTGTTCTGCAGCAGAGCTCGGTGTATGCTGAATGATATACATGGCAGGACATCTACAAAGCAAAGACAAGCTGAAGACTTAGGTGGCCATGGCTTTTCTTCCTCTCTAGCTAAGATATGAATTTGGAAAAGTTTTACCATCCTTTTTTTTAATGATTGTGCTGCTAAGGTCTAAGGTATAATACATTATTAATGAATAATACTTACTAGCTCTGGACTACGCTGCTTTCTTCAAAAAAGATTTTATTTTGGAAAGGCTGTATGGGTCCAGTCAATAGAGGTACAAATGCTGCAACCAGCCACATGAGGACCCGAGTAACTTTCTGCTTAGTGAGTACTCATCACACAAGAGACGATGTGTTCTGACTGACTCCCATCCTTCCAACTTAAGAAGTCCATGTAGTTTTCCCATTTTATGAATGAACAAGTGGAGGTCCAGGAGGACTAAAGCTCTTGTGTAGGTCCCCAGCGAGTAAGAAACACAGCAGCATCTATATGCAGGGAGTCAGGGTGTCCGTGCCCCAAAACTAAGCAACTAAAGTATGAACGTTCTGAGAAAAGAAACACATATTGAAATGTCTGGTCAGGAAATTTTAGTAACATCTCATAATTTTAGCTAAACTAATAAACTCCACCTTCTTGGGATCAGGGCCATATTCTGGTTATATCTGAAACCCCAGGGTTCAGCACAACACATAAAAGATACAAACAAACAAACATCTAGTGTCTACTGAATGGTAGAATCATCTGAACTTGAGGTCTTAAATACAACTGGTTGGTTCTTGTGTTTCAAGGATTTGTTTTTATTATTTTTATTTGTGTGTGCATTGTACGTGAAAGAGAGTGAATGCCACATGTGTGCAGACCCCGTGGGTCAGAAGAGGGTGCCAGATGCCCTGGACCTGGAGTTACAGATGGTTAGAACTGAATTCAGGTCCTCTGGAAGAGCAGCAAGTGCACTTCGCTGCCAAGCCATCTCCCCGAGTAAAAATACTAAACCATTCTAATTGCGCTACACTTGAAGATGTCTTTAAATACACAGTGTCCATTATCCAAGTTGAATGCTTTTGTAAGCCGGTGAGGATGTTACTAATATCGACCAGTAAAACGAGTAGACACTAGGATCTGTCTAATGCAAATCTATAAAATCAGCCTCCTGCACAAGAAGCACAGATGCTCACCATGTCTTTGTACTTTTGTTGTGGAGATCTGATTTTTTGAGACTGGGATGATCTCTGAAAACACTATGGAGTCCATGCTGGTCTCAGACTTGTGTGATTCTCCTGCATCAGCCTCCTAAATGCTGGAATTACAAGTGTGCACCACCATCCTGTCCACTTGGGCCTCTGACTGTTTCCAAGCCTGCAGCTATTTGTGAGACATGCTATGGCTGTACTTCTGAAGAAGGCAAACACCCAAGTCTGACCTGCCACACAGCACACTCAGTATGAACGTGTAGCATCGGTGTACTGATCCCTTTAAAGAAAAGAAGAAGGAAAAGCCCAAGGAAGGCAGCGATTGCTGCAAGAACATACACATGGATTGCGATGGAACTGGCTACATGCTTTGTATAAACACTAATAAAGTAAGTTCAGGTTGAGCTGTGACTTTAAAGGAAATTCTTCCCCATAAACATGTCCTGCCATGCCCTAATAACCCCTTAATTTGATGCACATTTGGGAAGGATGAGGCTAAGTAGTCACCGAATAACGTTAAGGTCTGTTGAGAAGGGGGAGAGGACATGATGCAACTTGGGGCTAACACCATCCACCAGAATGTTGGCTTCTTCTCTTGTTTCACACATGGAGGGAATTTGCCCAGTGACACACAGGAAATCAGAGGCAGGTCTCTGCAGGTTCAGCCCAAGAAAACTCTGGGTGTCACTGGATGGCACTATGTGAGTCTCCTGACTGGTCCATTTCTGGTCAGCCTTCCCTATCTGGTGATGGTAAAAGTGGTTTCGATCTGCACTTGGGTCTCTCTAGGTTCTAGAATGCTCCTTGAGAAGAGAATGCTTGCCAGAGGCAGAGACATCCACAAGACAAACCCAGCCCTGCATCCCTGTGAGAAGGCACAGTGGCATGGAGTCAAAAATAAGCAGGTGTGTGTGTGTGTGTGTGTGTGTGTGCGCGCGCGCGCGCGCAGAGGCTAGCAGCCCATCTCATAACATGCTAATCATATGGTTTGGGGAACCATCCTTGTCTGCAAAATGCTTTAGCATGGCTCGATGATCCTCAGAGGACTTGTGAGAAAACCAAATGAGGTTATGTGAGAAAGGGGATTTGATAAAATTTAAAAGACTTGTATAAATTCAGGAATCACTGCTGTTGGGAAAACGGTGGCTCATCGACAGTTTGCTGTGTATTGAGTTTTCACAATGTATCAAATTCTATTCATTTCCTTTAAGTTCTCCTTGCAATCCCATAATAATCTTATCATTATTCTGCCATTTTGTGGGCAAGTGAGGTCCAGAGAGGTTAAGTAACTTGCCCCAGTTCAGACACATTCAGAAATACCACCCACAGAGCAATGGCTCTGAAGGCAGATCTAGATGTCTCAGCTCCTTCTCTTTGCTCCTAAGCTCTCAAGAAACTGAAGTTTATTAGCCTGTGGGCATCGAGGACAAAGGCTGCCCAGGGATTCCTTCCAGGTCTCCAGGGACCAGTGAAGGACTAAGAAGGTAAGGTTTTTTTAGTCAGGTGAATGCAGTTCCCTCCCCTCCCTAACAGCCTGCTCATAGCCTAACACTGTATTTGTTTACAACGCTAATTCTTCTGCAAGCTCATAGCCCTCATTCCTCAACACCCCATGGTTCTCAGCCCAATGCCCAAACTGTCTAGAAATGCAACCCCAATGGCTCAACCAACAGGCAGAGTCTCTGCAGCCACCAAGGTTCTTCCAGACACTGTGCCTTTGCCCAGGCTAGGGTCCTATCTGCAGTGCCCTCTTCTCTAGATCAAAATGAACTGCAGATGTCAGGAACTTTGGCTAAGTAAAGGAGACCACCTTCAGTAGGCCGAGTAGCTGGAAAGGAAGAGAAAGTCTTTACAGTGAGACAGTAGGATCAAGGCAGGCCCACCAACCCTGCTGAGGTGGGAGCCACTCTTCGCCATCTGGCACCGATAAAATGTCAAGGGACAGGAACAAGGCAGGGAGGAGAAGGGCCTGTCTGATGGTCCAACCAGTCCTGTCCTCTGTGTCCAGACCCAGGGAAGGCGATTCTTCTTTCATCATCCATGAAACTATATCTTGCTTATTATGACAATTTTAAAAACTTCCCTGATTATTCCTCGGGGAATCCAATTTGTTTCCTTTGTAAAGAGGAAACAATTCTCTTCTCCATTTGGGAGGTGGGGACATTCCATTTATCTTGAGGGGGAAGAAATCTGTTTCCCATTATGAATCACGTTCTATTCTTAGGTCTATTTGTGAAGAATAAATCTCTACAATTCACGTAGAGCAGGGGAAAGTTCTCTCTTCACCCTCTGACAAACACCCATGAAGGCTAAGCAAAGACACCCCTGCTTGCCCTTTCTCCTCAGTCTTCTTGACAGGATTGGCTTTCCAAGCCTTGCTTTAAAAAGAGAAATGTTCGCTCATCCATTAGAAAGCAGCACTATCCCAAAGTCATCCCCAGTCACTGATAAAGCCTACCTACAGTAATTTCAACATGGAAGCAGAAATAACAATATTTGACAATAAATCCCAAACCTCAAGTCCCTATGTTCTGGGATAGGGGTCAGCAAACTGCAGGCCACAAGCCAAATCAAGTCCACTGTTTGTTCTCTGGCCTGAGAGCTAAGAAGAAATTTTATGTTCTTCTTTTTTTTTTTAACTGGCTAGGAAAAAATTAAAAGTATAATATTTCACGAAACATAACACCACATGAAATTCAAATTTCGATAGCCATAAATAAAAGCTTCTTGGCATACAGCCACAAATCACCCACTTACATAGTGCTCATGGATGCATTTGCTCTACGTGGACAGAGCTGACTCCTCTATACTTCCGCAAGGTCAAAATCAAGAAAATAGCAGACAGTGGAGTGACAGGAATAAACCCCACCACAATGGCTCTGGGGTGAAATGTGGGTGGCACCTTTAGGCTCAAGCTAACTCAGTTCTGGATGGAGAGAAACAGTGCACAAATTCGAGGTGGGTTCTTGCAAGTTTCTGTGTTTCCATTTCCTGTCTGTATAACAGGGCTAACCTCTAACATAGGTACCTTCCTTGATCCTTTGCTTGGGCTGAGAAGTTGACACATACCAAGTGGTTAGAACAGTCCCTGGTCCAATGTGCTCACTCTCTCTTCGTTCTTGTGTTGCAGATTTCACAACTTCAGGGGGCGCTGTTCAACAGGAAACATGGCAAATGACCCCCGAGAGGGAGCACGTAATTGGAAGGTAATCCAAGAGATTAGAGTCACGGTAGTACTGATGGTAACTAACGTTATAAAGCACAGAGATCTGAAGAAAGAGAAGCACATAGGCCTTCCAGACGGAGGGGACAGGCCCTGTGTAATTTTACCACCACATTGTCCCCTTCATGATGAAAGACATAAGAGGCAACCTCAGATGAGCTTTTGAACCCCTAACTCAGGCATCCCATCCCTCCCCATGCCTTGCCCACCACAGCTCACGGCCTTAGCTCCTGAGATAAGCTAAGGTGGGGTGCCCCCACCTCCCGCATCCATTCCTACTACTGCACCTTGCTCCTGGTCTCCACAAAACTCTCAGGCTGTGGGCTATTTTAAGTCCAAATTAAAGACTCCTCTGCCCTGGATGGCTGCAATTTCAGGCTGTGGTTTGTTGACTCTGACGTGGCTTGGGGCCCGGTGCTGGTGTGTGGGGCACCGCGTGGGATCAGATTGTTTTAGCAAGGAGGTAACTTCCACCGCAGTATTCTCTCCACAGAAAACGTAAGCCAGGGGTACGTCGATGGACAAACAAAACAGTGGGAGAGCCCTATAGTCTGGAGATTGGGGCTAAAAATAGCAGCATGTCAGAACCAAGAGAGCCCTAGAAGCTATGTAAAACCTCAGAGAAAAAGACTGGCCAATGTCATTCCCTAAGTCCAAGCCCAGGACCCTTGGGCTGACTCAGGCTTCTCTAGTTTGAGAACCTGCACCATAAACCCTCTCATTAAGGACCGAGCCTAAACTGGCTGGGGCCATTGGCAAGGTCTGAATATCACCCTCCCTGTGGGAAGTGGACACACAGTCTAGTTATGGGCAATGGAGCATAGTGCAGGATGGGAGGGAGACCAGAAGGAGGCAGACAGGTGCAGGACAGAGATCAACTTAGCTCTAGGAGTCGAGGCAAGGTCACCCACAACCCCATTCTGTCCCTCCTCTATGACCTTCGGGTCTCTTGCTTCCGAGAGGGGCATATTTAGAAGACAGAGTAGTTTCTTCCCTACCCCATTTACATTCTGACCTCCACCTTGACCCAATACCCTGGATTAATTCCTGCCTTAGAGCCCAGAGTGGCTGCTAGAAGTACATTTCATACTGGGTGCTCATCATCAAGTCTTGCCACATGGATTGCTATTCTTATTTAGTCAGTGAACGGGTTTTCAAAACCCGGTCCACTTTCTACTGCTAAAGCAAAACACTTCATACTGAAACTTAGGTCTGAGGTGTGTCCCGCTCTGGTGACAGTTTCATGCAGAAGGCATCATGGAGGGAACACAATGCAGGAGAGATCCAATGGCCAGTCAGAAACCTAGAGAGCTCAGGGTCAGGCTTGCTTCTTTGGAACAACCCTAGCTGGAGTCTGATGAGAATGGCATTGATTTTTCCAAGGACAGTGGCTCCATGACGTAATTACTATGCACTGGACCTTTCCTCTTAAATCCCACCAACTCTGTATCACAGCCACGGGACCAACCCTAGCCCATGTGAAATCCTCAGGTATGTATCATAGCAACTGTCTGGGCATGTGGTACCTATTCGATATTCGCCCATCGCTTCCAATGACATCACGACCACCCCAAGTCAGGTAGGTAATTGGATTCCAGATTATACATTGTTTTCTTGTCTACCAAAAGAAGCCAATTCTAAGAATCATCTCCCGGTCCGGTGTGCAGCATAGCTCCTTGCCAGGTACTGTGAACATGATCTGAACATACTGTTTCAATCCTGTCTCTCTCTCACAGCTACAAATGATACTAGGGATGAGACTGGGGGGGGGGGGGTGTGGGGAATGAGAGCTGCTCACTCAGTCATGCCACTAGCAAAGTCAATCCTGCCGGCTCCTGAAGCAGACTCCAACCCCCAGAGTCCCAGACATGGAGGTGGCCTTGGTGAGCCAAACAAACCCTGGCTCCCATAAATCGACGGCTGGCACTTTGAATACCCATGCCCCTGGGGCCCGGGCTGAGTGCACATGGGTAAGCACCGGCCCATTCCCCCTTTTCTTCTTGCCATGCTTAATTACACCAGGATTGTGCTGAGTCAAGCAACCTGCTGGGGCGGAGGCCCCGATATGACCTTTCCCATTACTTGCAGCCAGCTTGTGGGCTCATGTAGCTGGGTGTGTTTCCAGCAAGAAACCCAAGAATAAGCTCTGTACCAAGGCACGTGGTGCCAAACGCTAAGCCCCACCCCTTGGCCCCTCTGCAGGATGGCCCCTTCTGAACTGAGAGAGAACAAAAGCGCCTTGCAACAGCCTACCACCTGCATCCATCCCCTCTCTATTCCTGCCTCCAGCCTGGAAAAAGAGGGCCACCCCCTCCCGGAGCTCCCAGAGACTGGACCACCAACCAAAGAGTACACACGGAGGGACCCATGGCTCTGGCAGCATATGTGGCAGAGGATGGCCTTGTTGGACATCAGTGGGAGGAGAGACGCTTGGGCCTGAGGGTTTTCGATGCCCCAGTGTAGGAGAATGCCAGGGAGGGAAGATGGGAGTGGGTGGGTGGGTGGGAGAGCCCCCTCAAAGAGGCAGGGGGATGAGACAGGGGGTTTCTTTCTTTCTTTCCTTTTTTTTTTTTTTTTGGTTTTTTTTTTTGTTTTGTTTTGTTTTGTTTTGTTTTTCGAGACAGGGTTTCTCTGTATAGCCCTGGCTGTCCTGGAACTCACTCTGTAGACCAGGCTGGCCTCGAACTCAGAAATCCGTCTGCCTCTGCCTCCCGGGCTGGGATTAAAGGCATGTGCCACCACTGCCCGGCTGGGATAGGGGAGACCTGGAAAGGGGAAAACATTTAAAATGTAAATAAAGAAAAAAATATATAAAAGAGTCCCCTCATCACGGAATGTGGTGAGTGGGAGTCGCCCAAAGGTGGCCACCAGAGGTGGCGGCAGACATCCTTGATGCTCTCAGGTGGCTGTGTGGCTCTGCCTCTACCTGAAGCTTAAACTGCAATTCTTGCATTCTCATTTTATAGTATAAGAGACAGACCACCCAAGAGCAGGACATAGCTCTCCCATTTCTCTGCCTATATGTGCATGCACAACCCTCTGTAAATGTCCAAGGAAAATCAGGAAGCCAAATACTCCAGTGAGGTCCCTAACTTTGCTTGGCTCACATTAAATCACACCAGGAAGCATTATCCAAGAAGTCTTGATACCTTAGCCTTAGCCACACTCCAGACCAACCAAGCCAGAACCTCTCTAGGGGGGTACATGAGACATCGGCACGGTGCCCTAGGATTTCAATGCATGGACAGGATTGACAATGGTTGTGATACAATTCTATCTACCAACTTTTGTTTTGAGGCTGAACTCCCAAACTGGAATCAGGCTAAAGATACCAGGCAAATGTCCAGGCTGTTGACCACCAAGCTGCACTAGTGCCAGTATTTCAACAGAGCAATCCGAGCACTGACCACAGCACCAGGCCATCTTGTAAGATCTAACATCTTAGATACCATCCTTCTTTCGGTGCAGCTCTTAGTGAGATTAATCTCTAAACCAACCAACCAAGCTGCTAATATTTACCAAGCATACCATACATGCACGATCCCAGCCCAATTCGCTAAGACATAAAGATGTCTGACCCTGTGAAACTTTCTGAACCCCCTAAACGGACAAAACTTAAGAATGTGCACGCAGAGATGTCCAAACAATATACTACATAAAGGAGAGATGGATCTGCACCACAACATCTCACACTAACAAATATATTTCCGGTGACTACATTATACTAGGTGCTGTGTAATTCTAGGGGAGTAATAAATTCAGGATCCTCGGGCAGGAGCAGTGATCCCCAGAGTGTGCTCCCCAGGCCAACCACAGGAGCATTCCTCAGAGAACTAGTTATGAATGCACACTACCAGGCCGACCTCACCCAACCTATTGGAGCAGGACCTCTGGGGAGGCAGGAGCCCATTATGCTGCATTTTAACAAGCCCTCCAGCTGTTCTGGTGTATACTCTACCTAGATGACTAACACTGTGGTTACTGATGAGATGGAACATCTCCTTGGGTAATACAGAGCCTTGAAGAGTTTGAATTTTGGCTCCGACACAACTTGGGGAACCTAAGATAGCTATTTTAATGTCTTCACATTCTCTGTGTTTGTTCATATACCCACACATCGAGTGCACATTCCCACAGAGGTCAGAGGTATCAGATCTCCCCACCTCCACAGGAGCTGGAGTAGTTGTGAGCTGCCCAACTGACACGGGTGATGGGAATCGAACCCCAATATCCTCTGAAAAAGCAGAATGCACTCTTAACTGCTGAGCCATCTCTCCAGCCTCCCCTACTTTAATGTCTTCTGAATTCATTTTATCAACTGTGAAGACGTAACTCACAATAAGAAGTAATGAGGCCTCCCATGCAGAGTACATAAGATAGTGTGTAAAACTCACTAGTACGTTGCCTGGGGCACCCTGTTAAATGACCTCAGACCTAGCAGTCACAGTGCAATGATGCTGTTTTACAAGTGAGTGTTGACAGGACGCAGGAAGGAAAGAATGAGCTGATTACTGCATGACTGATGGGGACTAGATGTGGCAAGCCTGGAAAAGCAACATCCTGTGGCGCAGGGAGACATACCCAGGGTTGGACAAGTGCTTCTTAGTAGGAGTGATCAGAATATGGGTCTCTGAACTTGAGGCAGCCATTTTCCTGGTTCAGCCTCTAAATAGACTCCACCAAAGACGTCCCCCTGACCCCTGAATTGGCATTCAGAATACTGGCTAGGCATCTGGGGTCTAGGTTCAAATTCTTCACAGTTGGGTGAGCTTAGATGAATCATTTAGGGGAATTAAGCTTTAGTTTTCTTCTGGAAGTCAGGCAAAACTATGCGTACAACATAGAGTTGCCGTGTGATTGAGACATGATGTGTGTATATCAGGGTGCTGAAAGCTATGAATACGGTGAGTGGTTTGTAGACACTATCTCGGGGTGGCATGCGTGCACTCGACGGAGTATCAGCTTAATCTCTGCTGCATTCTGCCTGGTTGGGATACTTCAATCTGAGCAGCATCAGTTCCCTCAAATGTCACATCCCAAAATGACTATTTTGGACTCATAACCAGAGTAGCTACCAAGTACTGCTTACATGCAGGTTGGCTGTAGGTGCTTGCATCCCGTACACTGTCACAAACCCTGGGATATAGGCATCACCAAACCCATTTTATAATAGACAGTATCACTGATGTTTATGCCCCAAGGTTATACAACTCTTGTGTCCAAAGGGATAGATGTTTAGCCCTCACTCTGAATATCACATAAATTCAACTGTCATTACCTCACCCCACTTTCCCTCAGAGGCTGCCCAGAGTCTTCCAAACGAGGTACAATCAGCAACGATGCCAGAGGACCAGGCTCTTACACAGTGTGGCTGTGTCACACAAAGTACTGGAGAAGAAGGAGCTCAGAACTGAGTCTAGAGTAGAGACATCACAGGGGAGGAACTAAGGACAGGAAAGGGGACCATGTGAAAAGCCAGGTTCTGAGTTCTAAAACTCTCCCAGTTTGTGGGTGATAGGAGTCAGGGTGGAGCAAAGGTTTTTCTTTCCAATTCAAAACTGTGAGCTAATCCTAACTGCAGCGAGGCTAGGAGGAAGATATGGATTCCAGCAGCTTTCCATGGTCATTTCTCCTTTGGGAAGGAGGCATTCTGACGTGGGAGACAACACAGAAACATACATCCCTTTATTGTCTCCCAGGTATCTTTCTTAAAGGACAAATTATGGTTGCCTTTCTCCCTACCCCAGCCACATCCCCCAGATGACAGCCGCAGTTCTGGGAGCAGACAAGAGAAGTTGGCCTCCTGTCTCCCCATGAAAACTTCGAACAAAGATTCCTGGAGTGCAAATACCATCTTGAACTTCATCCCCTCTCTGCTTTGCTTCAATCAGTCCAAAGAGCAGCCTCGATGCCCTCAACTGAAACAAAGAAGCCACAGCCTAGTCGGGTTTCTGAGTTTTTATAACAATTATTAACAATTTGCTTTCCTTCGAATCCTGCAGTTACCTGCAAGGAGCCATGTTACCTCCAGCTGACCCCACCTGCCAAAAATATTCCTGCATTTTCATTTTTATCATCTTTGTGTTCCACGGTTGCCATGGAAGTAAAATTTACACTCAACAGCCTCGCTGCCATTTTCAACTACAAATAGAATTATTGTGTTCCCAGTTTGGCTCTGCGGAAAAAGAAATATGCCTGTACTTTAGGCCAAGCCCCATGCTCAGCAGAAGGCTTTGGTGCTGTGCTGAACAAGAAAGGGGTTTCTATAGTTTTTCCTTCTGTACTAAGTAGGCCTTCTACCATATATCACTCTGTGATGAGCTGGGTTTTTTTCTTAATGTGGTAAGGTATACAGCACATGAATTTTGCCATTTTACCAATGATGATGGTTATATTTATTATGCTTGCAAATTTGATTTCATCTGAGAGAATCAAAAAGCAATAAGCATTTTAATATGTTAAATATTTTATCTAAATTTTAAAAATTTAATATAATTATATCACTTAACTATTTTTTTTAAATAATTTTATTTCATGTCCATTGCTGTTTTGCCTGAATGGATGCCTGTGTTGGATCCTCAGGAACTGGAGTTATAGACAGTTGCTAGCTGACAGATGGATGCTCAGAATTAAACCCAGGTGCTCTTAACCACCAAACCATGACTCCAGCCCAAAGAGACTTTACGATTTTTTACCTTTTAGTTTTTAAGGTGTTTGTTTGCTGGTTGGTTGGTTGGTTGGTTGAGCCAAGGTCTCTATGGTGCCCTGGCTGTAGACCAGGTTGGCCTTGAACTCCCAGAGATCCGCCTGCCTCTGCCTCCTGAGTGCTGGGATTAAAGGCACGCACCACCATACCCAGCCATTTAACTATTTTTGAGTGGGCTATCTGGAGACATTAAGGACATTCCTGACATTATATGGCCACCACCATCTTTACTTGCAAAACCTTTTCATCACCCCAACCAGAACCTCCATGGAGGTTTGGCCCTTCTTCTCCATGCCCTCCAGATCCTGAAAACTCATTTTCTCATGTAGAGTCTGTGGGCTCATGGTGTGCATGTCCCACAGCACATGTGGAGAGAGCAGGAAAACGTATGGAAGTCTCTTCTCTTCCTCCACACTGTGAGCTACGAGGGCCAAACTCAGGGCAGGGATAGACCTCAGGCTGTCAGTTTTGGCAGCAAGCACCTTTCCCTTCTGAGCCATCTACCAGGCTGCGACAACTTCAAATGCCATTGCTGCCTGTGCATTGGCTTACTATGGATATTTTGTGTTCTTTTGTGCCTGGGCTCTTTCGCTCTGTGTGATGCTTTCAAGGTCCATTCACTGCAGCACATATTAGAACTCCACGCCTCCTGGAGGATGAATCAACTCCCATTATGTGCAGGAGCAAGTTTTGCTCATCCTTCACCTGCTGATAGACACTTGGGTTGTTTCCTCCATTGGCTATTGTGAATAATGCCACAGTGAACACTGGTGCACGGTTATCTCTTTTGAGTCCCCATTTAACTCTTTGGGGTATCACTTAGAGTGGGACTGGTGAGTCACATGATAATTCCATGTTTAACAGAAGAGCCCTAATCCTCTTTCAAATGGCAGCTCCATTTGACATTTCTACCAGCAATGAATAAGAGCATCAAACTGCTACATCCCCCAATATGCTCTTTGTTTTGCTTGCTTTGCTTTGTTATGACAAACACAACAGTAGGTCTGGGGAGGTGATTTTTCTATAAGCAAGGTGGCGAGGCAATAACCACGTATAATAACACTGCATAGAATCGCAGGTGCACACAGGCACACTGCGTAGAATCGCAGGTGCACACAGGCACACTGTGTAGAATCGCAGGTGC
>JADRCH010000008.1:10441689-10474797 GCA_019843965.1 Rhynchomys soricoides
GTAGAATCGCAGGTGCACACAGGCACACTGTGTAGAATCGCAGGTGCACACAGGCACACTGCAAAGAATCGCAGGTGCACACAGGCACACTGCAAAGAATCGCAGGTGCACATAGGGACATTGCAAAGAATCACAGGTGCACATAGGCACACTGTGTAGAATCTCAGTTGTACGTTGACCCACTGCATAGAATTGCAGGTGCACACAGGCACACAGCACAGAATCTCAGATGCACATAGGCACACTGCATAGAGCTTCGTTCAATGAAGGAACAACTGAATGTATGAATGGGCTCTCCTCTCTAAATAATTACATTCTCTTAAGTCTGATACCTGCTCAGCTTCTCTGGACTCTGTTATTGATAGGATTTGAAATTTGCACCAGAAAATCCACCTCCACAAGTGAGACACAGGCAGCAACTAAATGGCATGTATCAGGGTGTGCATTTAGGGGACTATGGGCACTTTTTATCTATATCATTTCTATACCCAGGAGTCAGGAAACCTGCTGCTTAAGCATCAGCTGAATTAAGAAGAGTAGAAGCTAAACAGAGTCATGGTTACAGAACCAAAGCTGTAGGTTAAACAGGCTGTCCTGCATCACAGCTGTATGCCAGGTATGTGTCCTATTCATCCCCCTGTGCCTCAGTTCGGATCCAATCCAAGCCCTGTGTGCAGTAAAATGGAACATTAAAAGCACTTAGCATGGTGCCTGGCACAACATAAGTGCTCCATAAAAGTTATCTCTTACTGTTACTACGAACTCCAATGTTGATGCACGGGCCGGAGCCCAAGCCCTCCTTTGGCTAATTCTGTTCTGCACTAGCACTCTGGGCAGGACGAAGAGCTTCAGGATGAGGATGAATACATTACTTATCCTTCCTAATAGTCTTCCAGACTGACTGGAGAGATGAGAGCACATATCCAGCAGCACATTTGCGGTCTGCGATGAGGAGCTGCACCTGTTCTTCTTCATTTGGGCCACCAACCTCCCCATCTTTATTTTACTAGGGGCTTGGGGGATAACAATGCCAGGACCATGGAGGTCTCACTCTGAGCACTCACTCCTATAAGCCATACTCCGAGCACACAGAAGGGGCTTTTATTGCACAACGGTCCACACATGGCATTGGGGTTGAAGAGTTTCCAAAAATAAAGTAAGCAAATGAGCCAAAAATCCAGTGAGAGGAGCAAGGGGGTTCTAGCGGGGAAGCTTCCCCGCTAGAACCCCTGAGAGAAGCCCACAGGTGTGAGCTACGAGGCCGGGGAAGAAAAGTATTCCATGTTGGCAGCACCATGATTCTTATGTGCATGAAGTCAACAGCACTCAACTCAGCCTGACAGGAAGTTCTGTATTAGGCTGTACATATTGAAAATAGAATTAAAATAAATAGCTTCTGAGTCCATGTTTCACCTGTATATAAATGAAAGGTTTTATTAGACATGGAGACCCTCAAATGCAAAACTGTGCTGAGACAAATGAGAGTGGAGCTGCACGAGGCAGGTGTAGGGGGAGCTGGGGCTGAATAGCAATAGTGAATCCTGTTTATTGAGCCATATGCATCCACAACACACATATTCTGTCTCATTGTCATGGGATAGCAGCACAAGGTGAGGCAGTGCTAGCCCTGTCTTACGGAGGAAGAAACGGTTTCAGAAACTTCCTGTGACTTCTATGTTGTATATATCAAAGGGTACCCCTACCCCACCCCCAACATCCTAGAACAGCTGCAGGTTATATATATTATCTTGGATGAGATACACAGGTTTAAACATGATGGTCATTCCTGCTTCATATGCACCTTGTACACACAAGATTTCATATTGTTTTATATAATGTGCTAAATGATCTCATATCAACTTGACGCAAGCAGAATTCATCTGAGAGGAGGGAACCCTGATTAAGAAAATACCTCCATAAGAGCATAAGACTGGGCTGTAGGCAAGCCAGTAAGGCATTTTCTTAATTAGTGATTGATGGGGGAGGGTCCAACCTATTGTGGGTGGGGCCATCCCTGGGCTGGTGGTCCTTGGTTCTGTAAGAAAACAGGCCGAGAAAGTCATGAAGAGCAAGCCGATAAGCAGCATTCCTTCATGACCTCTGTATCAGCTCCTGCCTCTAGGTTCCTGTTCTGCTTGAGTTCCTGTCCCAACTTCCTTCGATGATGAACAGTGATGTAGAACTGTAGACCAATTAAACCCTTTCCTTCCAAGCTGCTTTTAGTAGCGGTGTGAGCACTGAGCAGGACACATAGTGTGGTCTGTGAACCTGTGTTTTCACTACAACTCACCACACTAGGACTGCTACGGAATTTTCCACTTGAGGCATCACATTGGCTCTCAAAAAGTTTAAGATTCGGGGTCAGGGCAGGGTTTGGAATTTCGGACCATGGATGCTTTCTCAACTTGTCTGACAACGGCCTCTGTATTACCACATCTAATCTTTCCTAGGAACAAAAATACCAACTCTTCAGAGTTCAGCCTCACAAAGTACAGCATCAATTTCTTCACGCTGAACAAATTGTATAAAAATTATAACATATGTGTCAGTTCTTGTATCGATTATTCATGTTACCTGTAAACCGTGTAATAAGTTTCAAAAATAGAACATTTACAGGTTGAGAACATGGATTCCTGAGCCAGCCTGCAGGTCGAGTTCGCCTCTGGCCACTTAGCAGTGTTAGAGCACTATGTAAATAATGGATCCTCCAAAGCCTTTGTTTCTCATCTATAAAATGAGCTAATAATAGTACCAAGCCCATGGGATGGTCACGGGGATGAAGAAAACACAAACGAGGTTCTAGACTGCTGCCTAGCACACATTCTACTTAGCGGTGGCCATTATGCAGGCCTTTGCTCGTTTACTCTCTGGTAATCACAGTCTACCTCCATTGCACAGTGAGAAGCCTAGCAGACTGATCAGGCATTACACATTAGCAGGAATCGAGAGCTAGGCCCTCTGAGTCCTAAGTCCTATTGCTTTCTATTCTATACCCAGCCGCTTACTTCTTGCTCACCCTCTACAGGGTTGCTGTGCCTTCATGTCCATTCACAGAAAGCAGAGGCTGGACCAGCTGGCCTGTGGCTCATTCCAGAATAATCACACAAGGTGATGCTCCACCAAAACAACCGCTTCAGAAGTAGCAGGATGAGATGCTCTCAGTCCCTCAGAGCACTGTCTCCTTAGCCATGTGGCCAGAAGAAATAGTCTGTATTTAGGGGTGCAATTTTTTCAGCTTCTATTTCTATTTCTTTCCAGAGTCCTCAGTACATTTCCTAATTAATCACTCCCTTTTAATTTCCTAAAGCAATCACATCCTCCTCACAGGCAAGCAGCCTCTTCCCAGGCAGAAACACACACACACACACACACACACACACACACACACACCAGCTGGCCCCTCAGCTACGTAGGAGTGTGTGAGCAGCCTTGGACACAGCCCAAAAGTACAATAGACACAGAAAAACAGCCTGCGGAGCTATAGTCAAAAGTCACTCTTCACAGCCTGGCCACATGTGACTCCTGGTGAGCAAAGGGGATGCTGGGAATTGGACTCTCCAGGGAAACTAAAATGCAGAAGATGAGGTCCAAGGCTCAGAATGTAGGGACATCCTCACCCAGAAGCCTCTCTGCGCTGACAGGCAGGGTTACTCGGGAGCAGCAGGGGCCTCTTTGCCTTGCAATTGCTTTGTCAATTGATCATTCACTGTATGACTTTGGGCAAGGGCTTGGCCTTTATGGAGCCCTGGTTTCGCCATCTTTAAAATGAGAGCAGTAACACAGACCATACAGGGAGGATGTATGGCAGGCAGAATATAACCGTTAAAGAAACTAACCCAGGAGACTAATGAATAAAGTTAGATTTTTCAAAAAATTACCAGCATGGTGTCAAATGACAGCTGACACACACTCACAATTGATGTTCCCATAGGGAGCAGTGGGGACGGCAATAAAACGGACCTATGCCTCATCTAAAAGCCAGTCAGTGGCTGCACGGAACCAAAAGGACTGCCTGTTGTCAGACTTGTCAAGTTTTTTAAAAAGACACTAGAAATAGATTTATATACGTATACACCCAATCTGAAAATGCTGGCAAGAAATTAACATTTAAAAGCCCTGTGATGGGCTGGGGAAATGGTTCACTCAGTACAGTGCTTACCTCCCAAGCATTAAGTGCTGAGTTTGACTCTCAGCCATGATACACACACACACACACACACACACACACACACACACACACACACACACGCTGGCCACAAAGGCATAGGTAAAGGATACAGAGAACTCACTGACCAGTCAACCTAACCCAATGAGTGAACCCCAGGTCTCCTGAAAAATACCAAGGTGGATAGTCACTGAAGAATGGCAAAAGTTGACCTCCAACATCCACATGCAAACACATATGGCATACACACACATGCATACATGTGAACCAAATACAACATACTGAAGACCTGGATCTGCCCTACTGGCTACTGCTCTGCAAACTCTGTCAATGCCATTAATTAATGGAGACAATGAACTATATAAAACACTCAGTCATGTGCAGAGCACATAGTAAACACTCAATAAATGGCAGCCAGAGTTATTATGACCATTAGCTGTGCAAGCACGGAACCCCCATCTGTGACAATGGACATGCGGATTCCCAACAGCTGTTTGGGTCATGGGCAGCTGTGAGAGCCCCTGGGGACACCACACATATTAACTACCATGCATACTTTACTAAAGCAGCCCCACTTCATTATGGTGGAACTTGACAGTGCTTTTTAAATAGAGGGGACTTTCTTTTACCTCAGGGGATACCTGACAAAGCCTAGAAATGCTTTTTTCTTGTCACAAAGCAGGAGTTCTATAGGGATCTACTACATAAAAGGTCCTGGATGTTGGTAAATAATTTATAATAAGCAGAGCAGCCCCGTTCAATAATAACAACAAAACCAAACCCACAACGTGAAGAGGACTAAGGTGGAGAAGCGTTGGGTTGGATGGGAGTTTTCTACGCAACACGCTGTTTCCTCGGAGGATTTTATGAAGACCTTAGACTGCACAGGCTTGGTAGACTACGAGGAAGCTGGCTGTGGGCAAACAACATCTGTAATTCACCCTGGAATCAGCCTCCAGGCTCTACTTCCATTCTGTCATGCCCTAGAGCATCTTCTCTTCATTGTCTTAACTATAGCCATGTCAACACTCCCTTAAAAACTCAATTGACGATTTCACAGCTGGAAAACAGGCTCTGGAGAACCAAGGACTTGAGCGATGAACTGCTTGAGGGAGCCAAGGTCACCAGGCAAGTTGAAGGACCAAAGTGAAATAGAATCCTCCAGAATCCTCCTCAGTCCTGATCCACGTCCCTCAGGAAGACATAATTCCATTTTGCTGTTGCCATGGTAATTATAAATCAATTCTGTCTATCCATTAAAGCAGTTACTCCATAGAATGTTCTCACAAAGCACTGTTGAACTCGTCCTAGTGTTCCTCCACGGATGTGAAAGTAATCACATTTTGTATGTTCTACGATTCTGGCTACATTCACGATTGCCCTTCACCTCAGATGGGATAAATAAGGGAGGTTATATTGCAGATTTGCTGTCATGCAATGCTCTGGCTACCCCCCAAACAAAGCGACGGTGCCAGAATCAAAAGCAAGTTATTCATGTTTACCTCACTAAGGAAAGAAGGGTGACGTCTGTCAATCCGTACCTTACACCAAGCATTTAACTTATCTATTTGTTCTTCCCGATAATTTGAAGAATTTCCCTGCACCGTTTTTCTCAAACACTGGCAGTGAGCTTTATAAAATCGCAGCATCCAAAACGCACCCCCAAATCGTTAAATCAGGATCCCAGGGGATACAGTCCAGGCATTGGAAATTTTATATCTCCCCAGGTTATTTCAAAGCCCTGGCAAGTCTGAGACTCAGGCTTCAGGACGCATTGCTGTTATTTTACAATGACGGGATGTCCGCAGGAGAAAATGAACTTGCCCAAGGGCACCCAGCTGGCAAACCACAAGCTTGTGGTTAGAACGGAGGTTGGCCCACAGAGAATTATGCCCGTCCCACTCCCGAGTAAGTTAACTTACTCGGTTACAATTTGTTACTTGGTTACAATTCTGTAAGCCTAAGAGGAAATTCTCTCTTCAAGGCTATCAGACTTACGGACTCAACTGGAATCTTAACAGGTCTGGAGACTAGAAGACAGGCACATCTTACCCTGCTGTAAGGGCACTGACAAAATGGAGAGCTAGTGCGTTCAGTCATTCTGTCCCACTTGTCAAGATTCCAGTTCAACCAACCCTGATGTGGGTCAAGAGATAACTCCTAGATTAGGAGACAGGAAGGTATCTCCTCACAGAGCCATGACAGTACCCAGTGGGTATAAAGCAGAGGTTCTCAACCCAGGGGGTCACACATCAGATGCCCTGCAAATCAGATATTTACATCATGATTCATAGCAATAGCAAAATTACAGTTATGAAAAATAATTTTATGGTTGGGGCTCACCACCCCAGGAGGAACTGTGTTAAAGCGCCGAAGAATTAAGAAGGTTGAGAACCACTGATGTAAAGGATGATGTTTCCATTGATATGGGGGAGGATGCTGGCAGGAAGACTGAGTGGATGGAGCCTGGGTAGCCAAAACCCAGTCCATGTGGACTACACCATAGAGGTGCGGTGACCTGTAAAAGCAGGAAGACATAGGCATGAAAAAAAAAATCAGCAAAATCCAGATGTCCTTGACATGTAAGCCAGTAGGAAGAGGATGGTATTCCTGTGAGGTTGCCATGAATAGCCTGGAGATCATTTGAAAAATACCGGGTTAGTGCATTTTTTTCCCTAGAGACAAGTTTGTTTTTAAAACAATCTGATTATCTAGGCTAGAGGAAAATAAGGGTGGAGGCAAGACGAGCGCTCTTGGGACATCTTCTCGGAGAAGATGAGGAGTTCATGGGCAAGCTTTCCTAAGAGAAGGTACGAGGACCTGCCTGGCACAGTGGCCTGTGCTTTTAATCCCAGTACCTCACTCAGGAAGGAGAAGCAGGCGGCTCTCTGTGAGCTCAAGGTCAGCTCAGTCTACACAGCCAGGAATATGTAGTGAGACTTTGTCTTTAAAATAAGAACACAGTTCCCAGGAGCTATCCAGAACAGTTAAATCCAGTGTCCTAACTTGGTGCATTACCAGGCAGATTGGTATGCTTTGTCAAATACAAGGCAGGGGGTGGAACACACACACACACACACGCACACATCAGACACAAGGTTAGAGTCACAATGCTTTATGCTTCCTTGCAATGACATAGTCATGAGGAATATTTTGGAAGGGGACATGGATCTCTGACAACAGGGTGGCACAACTGGCAGGGACAAGGGATCCTATAGAGAAAAGTGGCACTTGGAACCATCTAAATTCAGTCATAGATGTGTTAAAGTAGAGTACTGTCTTGGGATGCTTAACCAGGACCCTGTGCTCCTCTCTAAAGATGCTTTTAAATCTGTGAGGACATCATCCCAGATCAAGGTATCCATAGTCCCCAGTATAACCAGGGATTTGACCAATGAGACTACTGGGAGTTAGCAGCACTGATTGTTCGTTACATGCACTGTGCGGACAAATCAATGCATGACCAAGTTTTCACTATTACTCAACTTATATGCAATGTATACATTAAGTCCTGAGTGTAGGTCATGGATGAGCTGGATTCTTAAGAGATCTATATTAGAGATGAGAACCCTATGACTCTCAGAGATGAAGGGGTTTGTCTCCAGCCACACGCAAGTCCAGAGACTTGGATCTAGGTGTGTCTGAACTTGAACTTGAACGTTTGTGCACATGCCACAATGCCACAGACCCAGCAATCAAAAGTTAGAATATTGGCTATGTACAGGTATTTCCTATTTGTTGGCGCTAAGTCTTTCAATAGGTATGACTGTATTTATTCATTATTTATTTGTTTTGATGAGAAAGACAGGTAATTTGCTGAAGGGCCCATTTTAAATTCAGATTGCTTTGCCTCTAAAGCCTGGGATCTTTTCCAACACACTTGCTGCCTATGCAAGTTGATTCAATTTTTAAAACCATGTATTTGGTTTTGACCTATTTCCACAAGCATTCTATAGAGAAATGCATAGCTCCTGCCCTCAAGAAACATTCGATCTAGTTAAGAGATAGGATCCCATGGGACAAACAGTATGGATAATGATTATTAATATATAGCTAGAAAGGTTTTTTTAAACATAGATTGCTATAAAGAGGTTTCTTCCTTGAAGAGATGGCCCTGCCCTTGAATCTAGACTAGTTCCTGTGGCCAGACAACAACAATCCCTGAATTCTAGGGGTTGTGAATGCTTGAATCTGGTGTGATGTCCTCACAGGTCTCAGTCAAGTGTCCAGATACTGAGTTGCTGCATTTCCCTTCTCGGGATCCCTAAGCCACCAGGCAAGAAATGAGCCTGTTCTTAAGTTATCATGCTGTACAGAAGTTCAGGCCACTTCGGTCATTAACTGGAGTTGAGTTCAGCTTCTGTCATCCCAGCTGAAGCACAGATACGAGTTTTCAGTGGCCGGCCCCATTCTGTTCCTCTTGCTCCTACAGAGGACACCAAGACTCAGGGGAACTGAGAACCACTTCCAAGCCTTCTCTAGCCTTTCCAGAATCTCAAGCTGGAAGTACAGATCACAGACTAGCCATCCCTACTGAGTCTCACAGAGTACTATAAAATGGTTATTGTTCTTGTACTCAATTTCTTAAATGGCTATTTAAGGCTAGCCCCGTGCTCTAAGCTCATTGGCCACCTCATTTGGACTTCTAACAACACAGTGGAGCCGGTCATTGGTAAAGAGCATGCTCAAGAATGCTTAGCTAGTGAGAGCATTCAGATGAGGGTCACACTAACTCCAGCCTCAGTGCATGGAACTGCTAAGCCACAAAGGAGGGAAAATTATCTCTGTGGATAAAAACCTACAAAACCCCTAGCCAATCAGGTTGAAGCAGCATCAACTGCTATTTTTGAAACTAAACATCTTTTTTTCTTTCTTAATTTCCGAAGGCTTACTGTGGAGCTGAGCTAATTATTTGAGCCTTAATCAAGGACCAGCCACTCCCTGAAGCAGCTGTCCTGGCCTCTCTTCTTGCCTCTAGAAAGTCCCAGGAGTCCATTGGATATTGGCTCAGATCTAAATCCCAACTCCCCCACGAGCAAAGATGCATAGGGCTGGAAGAATCTTTGGAGTTCATCCAGGCTTCCTCCCTCATCACTTTTGAAGAAGAGGAAACTGAGGCCCAGAGAGGTTAAGTGACTCGTCCAAGGTCACACAGCGTGCCAGAGGCATGGCTAGGTTTCCAAATTCCCAGGTGATCATTCTTTCTGCCATCACTAAAGGTTATGCAGATCCATCTCCCTCAGCCCTCCTCTTAACAAAGCTGTTTCTCCACCACACAACTCCACACAGGCTCATTCGGCAGGAGGAGCAATCAGCCCTGCTCGGCTTGTGAAATGCTGTTTTGCAAAGCAGCCTCCTGGTTCTTTAGCAACACACATAGAAAACCGTAGTGCAGTCTTCTTGGAAGATGTTTCTTGTTTTACAGACACCAAGAGGGCTTCCTGTCTGAACGTGACTCCAATCAGCGTGCAGTTCCAATTGGAGAAGAGCCCTGAAGAGGCTTAGATCTTTGTGGTATTCCTAGAATATACCAACAGGACACAGAGCAGGGAGACGCTTGGTGAGATTTTCAGAAAGGAATCAAACACATGCCTCAACCAAGCCAGTGCAGACCGGTTACCTTCTTGTGGTAGAAATAAGGAGCTGAGCTTGCCTCACTGGGGGACAGGAATCAGTAAGCACTCCCATGGAGCAACTCCCCTGCCCATTTTGCATTTCCGTTCTGGGTCTTATTCTTACTGTGTCTACTCTTCACTGCTTCCTCATCTAGGGTCTTCTTCCTCCAGACCCTGAGCCAGCCAGGACTTTGATGCCTACAGCCTTACTGTACAAGCCCACGTCTCCATGGGGGCTTCTCCCATTCATTCTGGACCAGTCCTTCGTTTTCTGAAATAGATTTGGTTCTCCTACTGTCTCTTCCAGATTTCCCCTATAAGAGTTCTTTTTGTGGTTCTGGGTGATCTTGTCTAAAGTCCAAACACTGATACAGAAACAGGGAAATACCTTGTGTTGGCAGATTCCAGGACTAGCCCTGATATCCTTCTGCTACCTAAGACATGTATCCTTCAAGGTGGGTTGAGTTTGGTAGGGAGGAGGTAGACCAGATGATCCTAAGATGCCCCCAAAGCTTGTAAAAAAAATCTCCCCATTGGGGAAGGAAAGAAAGAGGGGAGGAAGAGAACCCAGCTCTCCATCGGAAATTCAGAGCTGGTAAGCCGGTATAAGACAGGAAGGAAGTGCCAACTTCGAGCAGGAGGAAATGGGGTGAATGTGCTGCTCATAACTATTGCAAGCCACCGGCCATCCATAATGGTTTTTGGAAAAACAATGTTATTTATTTACATATTGTGAAACAGGGTCTTAGTATGTGACCCAGACTAGCCTGGAACTCAAGACTGATCCCCCGGCCCCAGCCCCAGCCTCCCAAATGCTGGGACAGAGAGAGGCCTGTGCATTCACACCTGGTCACACTCTTTCATCCTAAAAGAACTGGTAAGTACTCTGGAGAACCACCCTCTGACACAAGCCAGGCGCACAAGGAGAGAATTCGAAGAGAAACTCTTGGGTCTACACACAGATTCTCAGCTCTTGTCCCCTGCAGCTTGGCCTTTCCTGTGTTCCTATCTAGCTCTTAACCAACCTACCCAAAGACCCTATGCTGTTCCGGAGCAGGGGAAAGCTCCCATTGCTTAGGGAAACCTCGGGGGGGGGGGGGGGGAATTGTCACCTCTGGGAAACTGTCCAGGGGTTAAGTTCCAGCAGGGATGTGGGGGCGGGGTTGTATCTGCTCATGGCCTCAAATGGGAACTGTACTGTGTATCAATGTTTATGAAAATGGCTCTCATATAAGGTCAGTGTTCTATGCAGTTAATGCTAATAAAAATGCAGAACCTGTACTGTTTGCCAGCAAGCTGCAGAGACAGTCTTTAATACTTTATCAGGTAGGATTGTCCTTAAATTAATATTTTTCTGTAACGCTTTTAAAATGCCACTTGGGCTATTTTTTTTTTAAAAAAAAAAATGTGCTATTTTTTCGTACATTTCATACACACTAACAGAGAGGAGAGGAGCTTGCATTCACCGGTGATTCCTGAAGACTTAGTGAAGCATCTTTCATGTCTCGGGCATCTCCCCCATCCCAGAAGCAACTTTGGTATCAACTATATAAATGACCCCTCAAATGCTTTACCCTCCATGTACATCATAGGTTCAATACGAAGAATCTCCGGAAAGGCTCGTGGGTTGTGGCCTTGCCTCCAGACAGTGGTGCTGTTCTGATCGGTTCTGGAAACTTTAGGGGATGAGTTCAGCTGGACCACGTAATCACTAAGGTCCGTTCCTCACGGGGAATTTTATCCCTGGTGCCTTCCTCTCTCCCCACCCACCATCAGACGAACCTCCTTCTCCCTGATGTGTTCTTGCCACCACGGTGTTTTTCCTCAGCACAGGCCCAGGAACGTCAAGATAAAGTGAACTCTCTGAAACTGTGAGCCACAGTCAGGTACCTGGTGACAGTGGTGTGAAGAACGAATCAGATGCATGCCCAGATTCCATCGTACCATCCAGAACACTGCCACTTAAGGTATCACCTAGTAAGGCTCAAAGTTCTCCACACTCAGGTGAGTTACTGGAATGGGAGACTATTTGCATTTGTAAAAGCAAGTAAAATTAAAAGAAAAAAGTCTTTGGTGAAAGTGAAAAGAAATCTGAAGTTGAGTTGGAAGACACTGGTAACTCCAAGGACAGTTTTTAAGCTCTATGTGTTTCCTATTGAGCAAAGACTCTAAAGTAGACCCCATCTCCTTCCATATGCAGCAGTGGTTCTCAACCTGTGGGTGGCGACCCTTTTGGTAGTGGGAGACCCTTTCACAAGGGGTTGAATAAGCCCATTGGAAAACACAGATAATTATATTACCATTCATAACCATAGCAAAATTACAGCTATGAAGTAGCAACGGAATTATTTTTATGGCTGAGGGCTCACCACAACATGAGGAGCTGCATTAAAAGGTCGAGGTTTTAGGAGGGTTGAGAACCACTGAGATATAGGATGTGCTGGTTCAAAACAGTGGCTCAAGAGCCACTTGAGCGAGCATTTATGTAGTTGCTACCAAAATGCATAAGGTAACTAGACTATTCTGCCAAAATAGATATCATGTGGATGAATGAACATACCCACATAGGACTGAATGCAAGAGACATCTGCCACAATCTGGACCTGTAGAACCCTGTATCAGCCCTGCTAGGTAAGTGTTCTCCCCACCATTCCTCAGGCTACTCATGAGGTGATGGGGATCAGAAAGTGCATCTGCAGGTAGGAACTGAGGCCAACCTAGCTTTTTCTACTTATTTAGAAAAAAGTTACTTACTTAGTTACATCTGCACGATATTCCCTGTCAGTTTCACATTGGTATCACTTAGAAAAACATCTTATGTGGAATTGTTTCCACCTATATTGCAGAGCTGGGCCAAAGAGAAGCAAAAAATATCATGTGATATGACATAGTCCAGGTACTCTTCAATGTATTTCCAAAAACAGCTCTCTACTGGAACCGTCATTGTCATGATTCTCAGTGACAGATTACTATGCTCCATTCCCTGCTTAGAGTAAAAGGGCCTCAGGAAAATAATAATCCATAATTTAGAGAGCTCAGCTCTGCAGCACCCTACACACTGCTGTGGGCATGATCAAGGCCTTCAGATGGCCATGAAGAGGAAGTCTGAGGTTCTTTCCAGAGCAGAGCCTCAAGTTCACTGCAAACCTCCACTCTCCAGGGAAGGGATAAAACACAAAGACCTTCCTGAAACCTAACC
This sequence comes from Rhynchomys soricoides, assembly GCA_019843965.1. NCBI lineage: Eukaryota > Metazoa > Chordata > Mammalia > Rodentia > Muridae > Rhynchomys > Rhynchomys soricoides. The sequence continues at coordinate 10,454,669 of JADRCH010000008.1, forward strand.
TCAGGACCAGGATCTCCGACAGCAGCAGTCCAAAGCTGCCACACACAGAAAGCTATGTGGAGGGGCAGTCCAGGGCAAGAAGCCAAGTTGGAAAGGTTAAGGAAGAACCAGAAACAGGTCAGCACATGGAATGAGACTCCATGGTGAAGACATAAAGCAGCAGATCTGGCATGGACTCCATACCCTACAGACAGACCTGATTGAAGGCACACACTCATTCTAGAGGTCAGGGGAGCACAAGTGGTAGCAGACAGGAGCTCATCGGCTGAAAAATTTTAATGGGAGACAAGGTAGGTGGTTAAACATGTGGGCAGACTTTTGGGAACCATAAGACACACTGCTGCCAAAGTGTGGGATACACCAAGGCTAATGTTTCAGGTGAGTCAAGAGGAACCTGTGCTCATATAAGCAGGAATGAGGCTTAAACTAGCCAAGTGGCTTTCTACTTCAGCCAGGATCGACCTCATGCACATGCTGCTCTGACTGGACCTGATGTCACTGGGGACCACCCAGGGAGCATAGCTAGAAGAAAGGAAGTTGCAGGCCAGCAGGCCAGACCAATGGGTAAAGGTCCCTGAAGCCCAACCTGACAACCCAAGTTCAATCCCTGGAATCCACATGGTGGAAGGAGAGAACCAACCCTTCTAGGTAGTCTTCTGATGCACACTCCAAATACATATGTACTTACATACATACATACATACACACACAAATACATAAATGCATTTTTTTAAAAAGAAAGTGGCACATGTAACTAGGAAGGAATGTGAACTTTACTAAAATCCAAATAAGTAATTGAGCACAAAAATACTAGTCAACAAAGTTCTTCGTGCTCTTCTTGAAGTCTTATGCCCCTCTGTCACGTGAATACAGTCTGAGTGCATTTTCCAAAGGTTCATGGGTTACAGGCTCCTTGCAGAGTGTTCCTATGCTGGGATATGACAGGATAGAGCTTTAAGGTGGTAGACCACAGTACATGTCAGTTAGGTCCCAGGGTCCTGTCCATGGGTGAGATTAATGGAGATCTCATGGGACCTAGTTAGTTCCTATGAAAACAGACCATTGTAAAAAAGTAATCATGACCTCTCTGTGCTCTGGTTCTTGTGAGTACTTCCTCTTACACTTGTCCCCAGTCATGGTGGCACTCACCATGATGTGACTCAGCCTAGTGGGCCCTCACCATAGCTAGAAATGTGCTGTTTTGACTTGGAGCTTCCAAAGCTGTGAGCTCAATTCATGTCTTTTCTTTATACATCACCAGCCTCACACGTGTGCTATAGCAATGGAAAAACAGAATCCAAACTTTTTTCTAACTTAAAAACTGTCTTCCTCACTCTTTGGGAATTTTATAGTTGTATTGACAAATGTCAACTTGTCACGGCTGTTCTTCCTAAGATCTGATTCTGGGCTAAGACTGCTAACAGATAAAACTCCTGAGGAAGAGTTTCATTCACTCTAAGTAGGCTCATGGCCATCTAACTGTGAACATCAGTGACTTGGTACCACTCCCCATTCAACCCAAGGGACTAATCTTTATCTTTATCTTTCAAGCTGTGACTCAAATGTTGCATTCTTCCCCAAACTGGACATGAGAGTTCTCCCCCCCCCCCCAGACATCCAGATCATGTCATGCATCAAAACATGACTCAAGTTTGATGCTGTTGCTGCCACCTCCTCCTCTTCGTCTTCCTCTTCCTTCTCCTCATCATCTTCCTCCTAGTCAATTTTTTTTCCAAAATTGAGTAAAGAAATACTTTCAGGATTTAGGAAGGAACGGCACAGCCATTGGTTACTCTGCAGTCCAACCACACTGCCTCTCTTGCTCGTGACTGAGGATTTTACTCTCAAATATAGTTTCCTCATCTGTGGAGTCAGGGCAGCCTTACTACATAGCAGGGATAATTGTCAGAACGGTAAGTTAGTTCGTACAAGTCAAGTGTGAGGCTGGGGCTCGACGGGAGCCCTTGTTCTCAGGATGACTGCCGTTACTTAGAGGTTGGAGAGCAGCCAAGAGGCCACAGTTCTCCCTGACCTCTCCTCCTCAACAATTATATCCCACGAACTACACAGGTGAGTGTGCCCCTGTCAAAGGGTAGGGCAAGATGTGAAGTGTAACCATTGTGTTTAAAGGACTGAAGCAAGCCGGGCAGTGGTGGCACACGCCTTTAATCCCAGCACTTGGGAGGCAGAGACAGGCAGATTTCTGAGTTCGAGGCCAGCCTGGTCTACAGAGTGAGTTCCAGGACAGCCAGGGCTACACAGAGAAACCCTGTCTCGAAAAAAAAAAAAAGACTGAAGCAACCTGAGCTTTAATAAGCTATTAATAAGAGGGACTGATTTCTCAGGCCAAAATATTTAGCAGGAGAGGTTAGCATAGGAGCACACGACACATACAGACAGAGACACACAGAGACACACAGAAAAACAAACAGAAACATACATATATACAGACAGACAGACACAGAGAAATAGATACAGACAGACAGACAGTCAGAGACACACAGAGAGACAGAGACAGGGACAAACACAGTCACAGACACACACACACACACACACACACACACACACACACACACCTCACATCCCATGCTAGTAGAGGTTCTGGTACCTACCTAATAGAGAACAGGATAGAGCTGAAATCATGACAGAAGACTCCTTGAGATACCAGGAACACTATGGCTCTTCTGTGAGTGCTCCTCTGTTAAGCGCTCCCCTTAAAGGCGTATGTGCTGAGAAGCTGGTTCCCCGCTGGTGGTGCTGTATTGAGAGGCTCTTCAATGGTGGGGTCCAGCTGGAGAAAGTAGGTCACTGGGGCTGCCTATAGCTTGCTCTGGCTCCTTCCTGTATTGCCTCTGTCTGCGCTTCCTATCCACCATGATGTGAGAGGCTCTGCAGTTCCTTTCCCTCCATGATTCACTGACCCCTCTGAAATCATGAGCCAAGTTCATCTTTCTTCCTAAAGATAATTTTCCCAGGTACTTGATCACAGCAACAATAACTAATTCACAAAGTTCGAGGAAATTCAGCAAACTGAATAAAACAGTAGTTGGAAACTATTTTAGGGAAATGAAACCTCAACTTTGATTGGGGGACAAGGTAGGTATTTTTGAGACAGGGTCTTGTGAAACCCAAGCTGGTTTTGAACTTGCTATGTATCTAAGGCTGGGCTTAAACTTACAATTCTCCTGCCTCTACCTCCCAGGTACTGGAATTATAGGTGCATGGTACCACACCCGCAGACCTCAGTATTTTTATCCACCCTAGACAGAAAGAACAGGCCATGCCTCTAATCCTACAATCTAGACACTTTTCCAAGGGCTGGGAGTAGGCTCAGTGGTTTAGAGTGCATACTGCTCTTGCATAGGATTTGAGTTTGGTTCCCAACATCCACATAAAGTGGCCCATACCCACCAGTAAACCCAGCCCCCAGGGATCCGATGTCCTCTCTGGACTCCAAGAGCACCTATGTTTATATAGACATATCATAAATCTGTTACAAGACTTTCAAACAGCAGACAATCCACTGACTATAAAGACAAATCAGGTCCATGGGCATGGCACAGAAGGGTAGGAGGGGAGAGGTCAAACGGAGAGGTTGGTTTTTAAGAGTAACTTGAAACAGAAAATGTTCCTAAAAACCTAATGAGATGAAATCATTTGCAAAACTTCAATTAGGATACTGCACAATGTAACACTTGGACAAGCTGGACATGAAGGTGCCTGCCTATAATCCCAGGGCTCAGGAAGTTGAGGCAGGAAGATTTTTCAGTTTGAGTCCACTTTGAGAAACTCAATCTCTTAAAAGCAAGGATCGTGAGTCAACTATTCAAATCTGGACAGGTAATAATAAGAGAACATCAGGCTGGGAGATGTGGGGGGAGCAGCAAATAAAGCTGATCAAAATAGGCCAACCGGGGCCTAAAAATGCACCAAAGATCTAGAGAGATGGTCTGCTCCTATGCACACATGAAGATCTGAATTCAGATCCCTGGTGCACACATAAAAACCCAATTGTGGCAATGTGCGCTCATAATCTTAGCTTGTGGGGATGAAGAAGACAAGATAAATTACGGAGCTTGCTGGCCAGCCAGTCTAGCCCTCATAAGTGAGCTCCAGATTCAGTGAGAGACCCTGTGTCATCAAAAGCAGAGCCTGGAGATAACTGATCTCAACCTCTGGCCTCCACATGCACTCTCACAGACATAAAGTTACACATACGCTCAGGCAAACAAAAATGCATTGACAGAGCTGGGCACGGTGGCCCATGCGTGGAATCTTGTACCTCTAACAACAGTGGCAGAAAGATAGTGAGTTCAAGGGCAGCTGGACTGCATGGGACATTGTCCAAAAAAACGAACAAACAAAATTTTCTAAGCACAGACGTGATCTAATTCCATAAGTGAAAAATTCCAACCATTGACTTTATGAGCAAACATCGTGTATGATTCGGATATAAGACGAATGTACTTTGAGGTTATATCTGGGTCCCATCTCTAAAATTATCTATCTATCCAGCCATCTATCTATCTGTTCATCTATCTATCTGTCTGTCTATCCCTCCTCCTTCTTTAGATCTATATGCAAACATCTCAAAATCTGAAAATTTTCAAAAATGAGGACCACTTCTGATTCCCAAGCATTTTGAATGAGGGATACTCAACTAACACAGTCAAAGAAAATCACCCAGAGAGCCAGGGATGGGTGCAAGGCCTTTGGCAAAGCCGAAATACATACAAAACCCTTGGCGTAATCACAAAGGATTATGGAAAGTAACAGAAGCTCAAGTAGCTGGTGAGAAACACAGCAATTCATGGTGTGAAAACCTGGCATTTGGACAAAGGATGACCCCTACTATGTAACAACAGTCTGTGGGAGCTAAGCTCAACCTCACATGAAGAAAAAGGTCTCGTTAGGCCTAGTTTAGGGAGACTTGAGTTCCTCATCAGGAGATAATGTGAGCCAGGAAGTGGGTTGATTTTCCCATGTGCTATGTTAATGAAAATGCAGTAGGAACCTGGACAGGGGACCTCTTGCAACCCTGCCAATCATTACCTGTGCTGGCTTCCAGTGCTCATATGCAGGAAGGAGTATCGTCTGCAAGAATTACACACATAATAATCACAGGAGATGTTATGATGCGTGTGCCACATTCCAGGAAGTGTTCGTGAGTTTACCTAATACTCCCAGTGCCTAAGAAAGAAAATGGTACTAAAGCAGGGCCTGGTGGTGCATGTGTTTAATCCCGGCACTCAGGAGACAGAGGCAGGAGAATCTCTGCAAATTAGAGGCCAGTCTGGTCTACATAGTGACTTCCAGGACAGCCAAAGCTATGTAGTGAGACCCTATCTCAAACAATAAACAAAACAAAACAAAACAACAAAAAAGACACAAATCATTAAAAATTAATAATTCCAATTTACAACCCATAAAACTGGTGTCACCTAGCTTGTCAGTGACAGAACCAGGAGCTTTGCCTGGTTCAGGAGTTCACAGCTTTACCCATAAGCTTTCCTACCTCCAATCTGCCCAGTATTGAGGATTTTAAATCACACCTTTAGCCAATTCTTCCTGGGGATCAATATATCAAACATGGTAAATGCCAGTAAAATCATGAAGACCACAGGGTGGAAGAGGTGTGGCCTCCTGGCAGTCTTGTAGCCGGTGGCAACAGCTACAAAAGACAGTCCTGGTCTGCAGGACACAGAGCTGAAGATGCTGGCCATGACCCTCTCCCAGAGCAAAGCTGACGTCCATGGTGAATCAGGGAGAGCCTTAGAAATCATCCTAGTGCTCCCACAGAGCACCTCTGCACCCATTCCTTTCAGAACCAGTGTGGTCTCTGTGAGGTCCCTCTCTACTTGGATTTTCTTTTTTTCCCTCTCAGCATTTCTTAAAAAAAAAAAAAAAGTTCAAACCATCTTACACAGTGAGAGTGACATGTGCTAGTAAATACAGCTGTTTCAAGTAAAAGCAGTATGGGAGGCAGACACTGGGAATCAGAAAAAGGAGCCATTTAGAGAAACATGGAAGGCGATTGAACCCAAAAAGTCAGGACCAAGAATTCCCCATGAAGCTCCAACCTACCCCTCCTCTAAATAAAGAAATAAAATACGTTCTTTATTTAAATAGAACACGAAGCAGTATGCTGATGAAAAAGCTAGAAGAAGTCACTCCAAAATAATCCCTTCTGGATGGAACAGAGGCCAACCTGGACTCAGCTGTCAGGGCAGGATGGAGAGACAGACGCAAAGAGAAGACCAGGCATGAGTATATTGGGCATAGTACACGGCCCACGTGCAGGCAGCAATAAGCCTGCCTCCACGGGGCTTTGTGTTGGAACAAAATCTAGAGTGAACATCCTAAGCCATCCAGCTGGACAGAGACCGAGATGAGCAAATGGAAACACAGCCATAGCATTACAAGTCTGTGGAGGTCTCCTATGTGCCAGGTACTGTTAAGCACTTCCTACACAAGATCACTTTAATCCTTCCAAAAGGGAATGGGTATTATCCATACTTTACAGCTGGATACATTGCAGTTGGGCAAACAATCCCAGCCATGAAAATGAATGGACAATATGGCAGGCACCGTGCAGAGCACACTCCGTGGACTGCCTCAGGCTGTATTCACAACAGCCCTGCGTGACTGTCATCCCTGCATTACAGGTGTGGAAGTGAGGTACAAAAGGATTAAACATACTGCAGTCCAGAGAGGCACAGCATCAGCAGAAGTGCAGTAGCAAGCATGCATGCCAGAGAACAGGCCTCCAAGCCCAAGCTTCAGGTCCAAAGCTGCCATGAGCCCATGCTCAAGACAGCACAGAGAGGCTCTGAAGGCTTCATGACCATCCTTACCAGGCTCTTTATTTTCACTTTCCCGTGTGTGTGTGTGTGTGTGTGTGTGTGTGTGTGTGTGTGTGTGTGTAGGGGTTGGATTCACACAATAGAACTACAGAGAAACAAAATAACAACGCAAAAGGGAGGGCATAGAAAACCAGACAACTGGCAGAAACAAAACTCAATAATGACCCTACAAACACACATCAATTAATGCCAGAAGAGTGGCAATCAAAAACCACAGAGAGCGCAGGATGCCACTGATGAGTTCCTGATTAGAAAGTCCTGTGGCAGAAGTAGTCAAGGATCGCTGGCTCGTTCCACTGGCATGTGCACAGTAGGAGTGTTGCAATGTTGCTAAGCAACGCCTGGCAAGGAGACTTCAGAGTGGATCATGCAGTAAGAGTCTTGGGGGAACTCTACCAAGGCAATAATTCTAGTTTATGAAATTCAAATGTTAGATAACAGTATCTCATGTAATAGGTTACTAGGAGATAGCCCTTAGCCAGCCATCAAAATGCTAATCTGTGATAGTCCACCGTGCTCTGTGTTTTTGAGGTTCATTAGCCTTTTATTCAACATAGATTTGTTGAAAACTTCCCAGGTGCTGTGCACTGGCCTAGACACAGAGCAAGGGTACTGTGACAGCTCATCACAGGTGAACTGAAGATTACATAAGGAAAAAAATCACGAAGCCCACACTACAGTTCTACTTTTAAGGAAAAGAAGCCCAGAGGTACAGTGATCTGTTCAACGTGGTACAATACGCTAGAGGGTAGCATCCTCCTGGCTCAGAAGATGACTGGGGAAAGTCCTATGCTTCTCTGAAAGGCCACATCACCATGGTTGGTCCAGTGAGGCCCGGTAACTTGCCAGATAGTCTCTGGTCCCTTGAGCTGGCCCCGAGGGCTGGGAGTACCAAAAACGCTAGGCTTGGCTGCTGAACATCTTGGAAAGTCTCCCACTTGACCTCTGGACCTCTGTGGTCAAGTGAGGGAAGGCCTATGACACGGTGTCGGTTTTTATTGGACCCAACCACCGGCAAAGCTTGCTGTCATCTGGAGTGATGGAGAAAATTAAGTTACCACATTCTCACGTTTCAGACTCTCGCCCGCTCTCCTTAGCAAACAGGAAATGTTTATTTAAATACAGCAGTTTCCAGCATGTTCTGAAGCCAAGTGGAAAAAGGAAAGATGTCCACTCTGGCTCCCACTGCCACCACCTAGCTGTGGGTGAGAGGTGGGCCTTGGCCTGCCTCAGGGCAAGACTGGGAGAAGGGGCCCCACATGAGGGTTCATTCTCATCCAGGCTGAGTCTGAGGTTGAAAAAGAATTATATCTGTGGGTTCCTTTTGTACTCAGAAGGGCAAACGCAACATCTGTTTACCCTGCACTCTCTGGTAAATTGTTTTGTCTCAAGGACCGCCATTCACTTCCTCTCCTCCCTGGGCCTCTGTCTTTGCTGCTCGGATAATAAATGACACCGAATTCTCCCCTACGTTTATTTAGCTTACTTGTGGGTGTCACCTCCTCCTCTAGGAGGGGAAAAATTGTCAGTAGTTTATAAAAGACAGAGGCTTTCTTTCTCTGTGTGATGTGCTGACATTATGGGGAAGAACTTGGAACACAGACAATCCCCTAACTCTGATAGTAACTTAATGACGAATAATTCAAACCCTACTCCTAGCCTGAAGCCAAGTCCAAATGGGAACTACATCCTCCCCACTTAGACTGTCCTTAATGTCATATGACTAGAGGAAACACACACACACACACACACACACACACACTCCTTCACAGGAGTACTTTCTGGAAGACAGTAACAGAAATGGAGGACAGAGAAAGCACCACTTCTTTGTCTTAAAACACAATTTCACCAACTGGGATCAGAAGCCAGACTGTTGGAAGGTCCTGAGCTTCTAATGGCTCTGCTGATAAAAATCAGTGTCCCGTGACTAGAGGACCCCCAGGAAACTTAAAGGGTTCATCAAAAAGGTTCCTACTTCCGACCTTTGCCCACATCCTTTAAGCTGAAGTGCTGGTTTTCCTTTGTATATGCAATGATTTTATGGACAAGGGAGAGGAATGCTATAGACGCTTCAAGAAATGTTTATTGAATGGAAGGGGGGGGATGACAAATTTGAAATCCTTAACATGGTGTCGAAGAACCTCGCTCCATCAGAGTCCCTGAGGGTTGGATGGGTGGTGAAGGGCTGTTGGTGGGCTGCCCTTAAACATGAGGTGGCCCTGACCCTGCTTGTCCTTAAAAGGTTAGCTCCAGTCTTAGAAAGGAGGTGAGAGCTCAGCCTTGGCAGCTCTGCCACAACCATGTACTTAAAGCAGTGACCAATGCTGCACCAGGTAACCACAGACATGCCAGAGCAGCACCTACTTTGCCCATGCCTGCAAGCAACCAAGGCTGTAGCAAGAGGGACAACCCCCGGGAATGCCTGGATTCAGGTCTTTATCCACTGTCTCCAGCTGCAGAGCTAACGAGATGTCCTAAGTCCCCAGGGTAGGGGGTATGGGTGGGGATGGGAGGAGTGGCTGGTGGCACACTGGCTACAGGTGTTGAAAACTTCTGACTAGCCAAAAGAGAGGAGCCCACTGTCCTGATCTTCTCAAACTGACACTGTGATTCTGACTATGGAAAATAATGACCCCAAGTAAAAAGAGCTGGTGTTAAGGCTCTTGATCTTGAATGATGGAGGCGTATATCAACAGCAGAAGCAACCGGGTCCTACTTGAAGACCCAGGCCCAGCCAGGCGCTCTCATGATGGTCTGTTTAGAGATATTGACCCAAACTGACTCTGGTTCCAAGGAGCCTACAGACTGGTGGGAGACCTGGGCTTAGAAGCCTGGCAGGCTGGGATTCAGCCACTTGACTAACCTAACTGGTTACATGACCATGGATACACAACAGATGGAACAAGGCAGAGTAATGAGTATTGGCTACGGAAGGACCGTGGGAGGTTCAAGAAAGGAGAAGGAATACACAACAAGTCTCAGGGAAGCACCCACTAAACAGAAGGAGGGGAACTTAGGTTATACATACCTAAAAATACCATTTAAATGAGATTTTCACAAATAGGGTCTAATACAAAATCTGAATGAAGGTGTGGATGCCTGGATTCCCGGGCTCCTTTCCTATTGCATATTTGCCCTGTTTTCTTGGGCAGGTCAGTTTACATTTCTGATCCTAATTTCCTGGTGTTAATGAAGATTCAGGGCCAGCCCTCCAGAATTTCTACAGTCTAAACAACAGAACAATCATTGCACTTCTGAAAACAACAAACAAAAGAAAACACTGGGAATAAAGAAGGCATTTCTAGGAAGTCTCTGCCATGAAGAGGAAAGGGGGGGGGAGGCAGTGGGGTGATAACAGGGGTGGGCAGCTAGGACAATCCTGCTCTTTCCTGGTCTTGGCTGACCTGAAGTAGGCAGGGCTGAAGAAGACCCGTGTGCTAACCCCTTAGACAGGCTGGGCAGACAGCAACCGGGCAGTGCAATGGCTGGAATTCTGACTCGGGCAAACCCTCACCCACTCCTGAGGCTCCAGCTCCCTTCACCACCATGGCTCCATACTCCCTCACCCCGCCCCCCAACTGTGGACTAAAAGGAGCCCACCCCCACCCCCGGAGGCCAAACTTTTAATTTGGTCGTGAGGATCAAAATGATAAATCTTTCCAAAACGCTGACATAAGAAAAGTAAATATTTGGTTGCACAATTGGGGTTAAAACGAGGGTCAATCCACCCCACTTTCCAAGAGCCTCTCCACTAGCTGCCAACCCTAGGATCTAGGCTGAGTGCGGTTTGCAAGATTATAGCGCTAGGTCTCATTTAAAGGGCTGTCAGCATTTCCATTCTCCGGCCCGTTTGGGGAGGCATTTATAACCCAGCCATAAAAAATTCACCCGGGCTGCAACTTGGCAACCCCAACGCTGCACTCTAAGCAGGGAGGGTGTTGAGAGCACCCACTCAGAATCCGTCTGGTTCTTCAGAAGTTAAGACCTTCACCTACACACTCAACTTTCCTAGCAAGGACAGCTACACAGCAGCTGGCCCATTCTGATCTCCAGAAGGGTCGCAGTTTTTGGGGGGTGTGTGGGAGGAGGCTCTCAGGTCTCTGCGATCGAGACTCCCCATCTCCGTCTAGCTTGCTCCCTCGCCTCCCTCTCTTTAAGAAGCAAGGATTAATGGACCCCCTCATACTCAACCTCAAACCTTGAGACTACCACTCTCCCTGACTCTCTCCGCTTGCCTTCTGCCAGCTTTCTACTCCTGAGCTGTCAGCGGAAGAGCTCCGGGAGCCCTCAACCAGAGAGGCATTACCAGGTCCCATCGCGGGGTGAACTCGGACACTTCTCTCCACACCTGCCCAAAGCCACGCCACCCCCAACTTATTGAGCGTGTCTGATAGCGGGGGTAGGGGGACAGAGGTCGTCCCCCGTGCGCGGGAGAGGAAAGAAGGACCTGCGCCCCGAGGGCGACTCTGTAGGAGCGGGGTGGGTGGCCTGAGCGGGCGGGCGGGGTGGGTACTCACAGGCGCTCTGCGTTGCGGGGGATGCCCCGAGGAACGGCGCGCAGGCCCAGCCCGTGGCAGTCCACGCTAGCGGCGGAGCAGGTACACTTGGTGGGGCAGGCGACAGCGGGGAGTCCGCTCAGGATGCTCGCCAGCGCCAAGGCCAGCGCCAGGCGGGCGCGCACAGCGGCGCCGGCCCCGGTCCGCCCAGGGGCCATGGTGTACAAGCTGCAGCACCCAGAGGACGCTGCCTGGCGCGGCGGGACACGAGGAGCCCGAGGAGGCGCGCGGGCGGCCTGGGGGGCGGGCGGCGGAGTTGGCGCGGAGGAGGGGCGGGCGCGGCGCTCAGGCGCACGGGGCGCGGGCGGAGCGGGACGCGCCGGGCGGCGGCGGCAGCAGCAGCTCCATCCGTGGGGCTGGCGCTGCCCCGCTGCGCATCACTCACGGTGCCCAGGTACCGAGCGCCCTCGGGTTCCTCTGGGTCGCCGGCAGAGGTGAGGGCTCTGTCTGGGTCCTGGGCTGAGCGCCGGGGAGCACGGTGCTCCGGGAAGTCCGGCTCAGGGCTGGGCTGCGGAGCACGGAGGTGGCTGGGGCACGGAGTGGCCGGGAGAGCTAGCCGGCGCTCGCTCTCTCCATTCACTGAGCAGGGCAGACACCGGAGACGCCGGGCCCGGCCCCTCCCGCCCCCCTCCCAAAACACCAGCTCAGCCTCCCATTGGCTGCGCTGAGCGTCACGTCGACTAAGTTGGGAACTTTGCTGGAGCAACCAAGAGCCTGGAGGGAGGAGGCGGCAAGGGAGCTAGAGAGACCCAACTAGGAAGGAAAGGGACTTGGCCAGCCGGGCCACCAGGAAAGAAACACTGAAATTCTTGGGAGCCAAGGACTGATAAACCCTGTGGCTTCATTTTTTTTTTTTTTTTTAATTCAGTCACCGAGCTGGATACAGAATACCCACATGGGAGCAGCAGAAAGTGGGCTTCATTTTTTTAGGCAAAAAAGCCAAAGTTGGGCTAAATGAAGTGCTTATCCGAGATCATACAGCTACTAGGCATGCTGTACCCTGGCACATTTATTCGTGGAAACTTTATCCCTACCCCATTTAGTATTCACAGCTAAGGCCAGCAACTATTTCCTAGAGGACTTACGGATTAGAGAACATTCCACAGTCACACAGTCACAGTCCAGTCAGTCAGTCTGTCTGACTCTGTCTCTCTGTAGTAAATGTAAGAACTTGGACCCTGGAATTGACACCAACACTTCATCATCTTCCTGTCTAGGGGACTTCGGGGCAATCATGTCACCTTGTGAGCCTTTATTTCTTCAAATCAAGGTGCCACAGTTCTGTCCGAGTTTTTCGGCACATCAAAGAAAAGAACGTGATTTTATAAAATAGTGTTGTAGCCTGCAAGGGACCCATTCCCCACCCCCTCCTCCCCAGCCTTTCCTTCATCCTACCAGTGCCTGCTCTAAATTGGCTGGTCTGAGCTTTTCCAGATGCCGGTGGGGAAGGGACATGTTAGCGGCTCCATAAATACTTGTTGGAATGATTTTGTTTGTTTGTTTGAAGAGAAGGGGCAGGAACTGGAGGAAGTATTGCCCAGACTTCCTTGAGATCCTCTTGTACTAGAAAGGTCTGAAAGTACCTAGGTTTTACACACACACACACACACCTAAACTCTTAACTATAAATCACATGCACTTTCACACCACACAATATGCAGTCACATACACAGAAGAACGTGTATATTCAGATACCACTAACAACTGTGTGCCTGAGGACTCTCTTTTCTCTCATATGAATGCTATTCTGATTTCTTCATTTTCCTTAAAGGAAACTTTTAGCTACTTGAATACACACTATAAATATAGAGCAGAGGTGCAAATTTTACTTTATTATACCTAGCAGATTTTCAGAGACTTAGCTCCAAGGACTCAATTGCCACCCTACACCCCACCCCCACTCAAACCCCAACACCAGCATCATTCATAAACTCATGAGATTCAGTTTTCTGCTGTTATTCTTGGAAACGGTGTTTCTGCCCAGCTGCTGCCGCCATCGCCCTCTGGTGGCCAGAAAAGAGCTAGGCTCTGCTTCCCATAGTGACTTCAGCATTAAAGAACTCCAAACATGCCTTTCTCTCAGTCCTCTGAAGCTTTCCTACAAACCTTGAACCAATTTAGGACCAGGATTGAGGCAGACGAGAGAGGACCAGGCAAGGTCCCAAGGGCACAAAAGCATCTCAGACTGTCTGGAGCAGCAGAGAGTAGGGTTGTCTTTGTTTGCTGAAATGCATGCATGCTAAAAGTATGTTCTACAACCCTGCAGCCTGGACCTGGGTGGGTACTCTGAGCACAGTGGTAAGCTCCCGTGTTTCCATTTAAGCTACTGGAGGGTTTGAGAGACTACTAGATCTTTAAATGACTTCATGGGCATTCAAATATGCTACTTCCTGGGAGAAGGCCCCTAAAACAGACCACAGATCACAGGAGTTCTTCAGAATCAACCATCTTTAAGGACTGGACAAGTGAAACAGACATGTACGCAGAAGAGCAAGGTGCACAGAGACCTGGATTACTTGGGCAGAGCCACCCTTAGAAATCACCTAATCTCGGTGTTCTGCATCTACTGTCTTCTGTCGATGGATGGGTCTACATGTGTCTTCTTAAAAGAAAGGGTTTCCCCGGTAAAGATTAAGTTGTTCCTTACTCTACCCCTTCTTGGAGATTCGATGCAGGTTTGCTGACTCTTGTTTTCCAGTTAACCTCTTCCAGTGTTCACATAGAACTTTCTTGGAATGTAAGCTCAGAATCTCAAATGTAATGCACCTCTTATCTTTTCCTAAGAAGAAAAGAGAATCAGAGAGATGGGCTTCTGTGCTAAGTTACCCAGCTAATTAGTGAGAGGTTGTGGACCAGGACCCACTGTTCTGTTCCCACCTCTGCCTAACTGTGAGGCATCTTGACAATGTGTCAATCTCCTAGTGGAAGAATTTGCCAGCCCCACTGTTGAAGACTGGGTAAGTCATTGGGAGGTCAGGCTGTTAGGTAGAATTTTCTATGCCCATATGCCAAAGATAACTTTTCACTCTGTGGAATGATTTTCAGCATTTTACAAAAGAATTTTTTAGCCAACTTTTTAAAATTTCCCCTTTCTTTTCCGGTCTTTAAAGCGAGCCACACCCCCATCCCCCAAAGAAACCCACTTCAGGTCTCTCCTTCACCTGTTCTGTCTCTCTACCAGGCCACCATAGTCAGATCAGGTTTTTCTGGTTGCAAGCAAATATGCAATAACAGTAGTTCATGGGGATCATGAAAACATTATGATTGAATTAAGCCTTGGGTAGCACACACACAAAAATATCTAAGGAGAGAACCGAAAAAGATTTCAAGGACTAGCTCCAAAGTAAGATGTCATAAGATTTTCAAATGCCCAGTAAGGATTTAACTGTGGACTGGTTTGGACTGGCTATGTAATCATTCTTCTCCCCAGAAAAGGCAAGAAGCAATGGGTACCATTTCTGTACTCCAGTTGACTGGCAGGGAAGAAGGAGCTCTTCTGTCAAAGGTGACACAGTGAGGTTGTTAGCTGAAAGGTGTCAGGGATGTGAGAAGGCAGTAGGCCTAGAAGCTGCTCCTCTGTCTCACAGTGCACAGCTACTCAGTTCCCACTCCTTGTCTGGTCTTCCTGCAACTGGTCCCAAATAGTCCGTGGTTGTCCTGCAGGAATTCGGACCCTAGATTCAGGTGTAACTGTTACTCTCTTTGGCCCCCACATATACTACTTTATTGTTTTACTTCATTGTTCAATTGCTTCGGCTCTGCTGAGCCATCTTTTGTCCTGAAGATCCAAGAATCTCTCTAAGATGCAGTTCTGAAATGGGATCTGCTCTACCAGCTCATCCCTCAGCTCTTTCATGCTCACTGCTGTCTTTGTCTTTGTCTCTGTCTCTGTTTTTCCTCCCTCCTTCTCTCCCTCTCTGTCTCTGTCTCTTGGTCTCTGTCTCTTTCTCTGTCCTTCACTCCCTCTGTCTCTGTCTCTGTCTATTTCTCTCTCTCTCTCTCTCTCTCTCTCTCTCTCTCTCTTCCTCTCCCCTCTCAAGCCCACTCAGTGCCTCCCCACGAACATCCTTTTCTGCTCTTCTTTCTTCTGCCTCTGGCCTAGATTCAACTTGTCTATCAGTTCCTCTAGGAATCCTTGATGGTCCCGACTATTAGACTCTTGAACACAGTGACCCTGCCTAATCCATTGTTCCCTACATCTTTTTATCTTTGTAAAATGCCAAGCATTCAAAAAGATATGCTGACTCAACTTGCAAATGCTCAGTGCCTACAGGTGTAAGGAAACCTTTGATGGCTGCTGAATGAGATTGTGTCAACAGTCTTCCCAATTAGCCAGCTTATTTGGCATCCTGTGACTGGTTTACTTATTGGGACCCACCATTACTCAGTCTTTCAGGGAAAGCGGGAGGCTCCGTTCTTTCTTGCAGAGCATATCTAGCCCCCCTTTTATTCTGGTGTATTTACTTCTCTTCACTGAGACTAATCACTTGTGATGGTCTGATGGATTCCCCAGATCCATCCTCTGCCCTCTGTCAGAGGCAGTTATATCCCTAGGAAGCAGACCCTATCACCTGCACTTCCTTAGTTCTGGCCACATGCAGAGCTTGCTAAAAGAGTTTAGGCCTTCTTCCACAAGAGTCAGAGTCTGGCCTTGACTGCCTTCTCCTTCTACTGGGGGAAATTTGTGTCCAGCATCCCTCTCCTTCATCTATCCATCTCCTTGGTAACCACTCTCATCCTCTATCTCCTATAGGAGGTAGGCGTTAGAAATGGCTTTCAATCATTACTAATCCTTGGGAGCTCCCCATCTGTGGCTGATTCCTGAATCCTGCCTCTTCTTTTCCTACTGTGAATCCACTGACTTTCTGCTGCTGCTCCTTCATGCTGGGCTATCCATTTACCAGGAGGGACCCTAAACTGACAACCCTTCACTGAGCCACCAAATCAGGGAATGAGGACTCAGGGAGAAGAGTAAGCCCCCAACTCTCACTGAGACACTGGTCCATGTTAAATCTTACTAAAGGAGAGACTAACTCATGTATGTAGATTTTAAGTCATTTCTAGAGATCAGAATTGAGAGAAAGGCTCCATCAGTTGAACTTGGAAAGGTATTATTATTATTATTATTATTATTATTATTATTATTACTATTATTGATGTTTTTCTTTCTCTCCAGAGAAAGAGAATTAAAAGATTATAGTTAATCTATTGAATCAATCCAGAGACAAGATCTACTTTGACTAGACAAATATATGCATAGTTATATGATTTTAAAATAAAGTACCTAGAAAAGAAGAGAGGACTGACTGAAGCATTTTAAAAGCCCAGGCCTACCTGTAGCAGAGAAGCGTTAGGCGGCCTTCCATGAAATAGTGTAGCTGCGGTTTGAAGTTTTTTCTTTCTTCACACATGACCTTAACTCCATAGTTTGGGGGACTGACATGATCTAATCATAGCCTTTGCTCAGAATTTTTCCAGCTAGACCTGGAGAGAGCAATTGAGTCATCTGTGGTCATGGAGCTGGTTCATGTAAGAAGCAGAAACCAATGGCCATGTTTTCTACACAGCCTAAGGTGCTGTAACAAACAAACAAAAATGGATTTGTCCATTTGCCCAGGCTGAGTAGCAGTCATTTTAGTTTACCAAGGAGGCAAGTTTTTATTGAGAACTCATTTTTTTTTTTTCACAAGACACAGACAGACATGGCTGTCCAAACTCCAGATGAGAAGGAAAAAGTAAGATATATAAAAATCAAAATTGCGGAAGATAATGATGTCAGCTGGTGCAGGTCAGGTACGTGAGTGTTATGCAGATTCACTTCAGGCTGGAATGAAGGGACTAAGGAGCAAGTGTGTAGGGAAGGCTCCTACACTGAGAGAAAAGCAAAGGTAAGTCTATGATGGGAATGGAGCAGAGGGCACCAGGAAAGGCTCTGGGGAAGATGGGAAATAGGAGGAAAGAATACTCTGGCATCTGATTGGTCAGAGACTGTAGCTTAGCCACCTCACTTTAGTAAAGGGAGGTTCTGTGCAAAGACAATGGCCCTGAACTTGAAAAGTCATATAGATGGAAATCCCCAGAAGGAACCAGAAATATGTCCCCAAAGCGACTTTTTTCCCAGATTGATCCTATTTCCGTCAAGTTGGGTATCAAAAGGCAACCCAGCCAAGGGTAGGGCCAGTCTCTCTCCGTCCATAAAACTGTGGTGGAGATCTGAGCTGTGTACAGACGGTTGATGACCATCATAAGCCTCTCAAAAAACTGTGTGATAATTTATCTCAAATCTAAACAAAGTAAGATCTGTCACTAGGGAAATGGTGCTCCAAATTGAAGGGCATTAATCGCCTAATTAACCAAAACACCTGCGCATAAAACTTGTCCCACCCTCGGAACCAAGTTAAACAAAGCAGAGGATGTGCCACGTAGATTGGCAGGATTGTCTGCATTCTTTGCTGGCATTCTTGGACAGTGGGGACTCACTGCATCTCTAGCCAGCTGTTTGCCTTGACAAAGCATCAGGACAGCACCCAGTTCAGCCAGCAGCAATTAGCTCCAAGAATCTCCTATAATTTGGTTGAAAACATGGATATCCCTGAATGTGCTGGACACAGCTCTGAATGTTTTGCATACATTGACAGAGTAGTCCTCACAACAGCCAAATAAGATCTTCTGTGTGGCTGAGGCTCACTTGACACTCACAGACCTTATTTTGTCTTCCAGGCACATAGGAAAACTACATTTCCCAACTTCCTCTGAAGTTAGATTAAGGGTATATGCCTCTGACCAATGAACTATGATACATACCACTTTCCACTTGTCTTTGAAGTCTCTTATGTAAAAATCCAGGCCTTGGCTCTTTGCCTGTTAGCTAGATATATAGAAAAAATTCAGGGAAGGATCACAGGATATTTTAAGAGTTGGGGCCCAAGACGAAGTTTTAGGTTGGGCTTTTGTCTTAGTTAGGGTTTCCAT
This sequence comes from Rhynchomys soricoides, assembly GCA_019843965.1. Taxonomy (NCBI): domain Eukaryota; kingdom Metazoa; phylum Chordata; class Mammalia; order Rodentia; family Muridae; genus Rhynchomys; species Rhynchomys soricoides. The sequence goes on from JADRCH010000008.1 coordinate 10,473,060, forward strand.
TAGTGTGAAGAGACACTATGACCATAGCAACTCTTAATAAAGAAAACATTTCATTGGGGTTGGCTTAAAATTTGTGAGGTTTAGTTTCTACTAGAAACTGTCCAGGAGAGGCAGCATCTTTTTTCTATAGGCTATACAGTATTTAAAGATATTTTAATTTATATGTATATGTACAGCTCTGTGTGAATGTATGCCTCAGAGGTCAAAAGAGGTGGTTGGTATCCCTGGAGCTAGAGTCATAGGTAATATTGAGCTGCCCAATAAAGGTGGTGGGAATTGAACTCAGGTCCTCTGAAAGAGCCGCAAGGGCTCTTAACTGCTGAGCCATCTCCCCAGTCCTGCTTTTACATATTTTGATGATTTGTTTTTGTGGTTTTGTGATTGAGAATATAGATAATAATTTATAAAAACAGCCAGGATTGGTGATTATAACAAATCTCTAACTTAACCCTTGGAGATATGACCTCATTGAAGGTGTACACATTTCTGTAAGGTATACGGTACAAATTCCTAGTGCGTACTTAATAGCATCATAATCTACTGAGCAGGCCAGGCAAAATGAGCTAAACGTCATTTTAAACTCTCTGTGCTTTTGGTTCTCTCATGAGGAACCTCTTCACCATAAGTGAAGATACAGAGAAACCACCACACTATACTGCTCCCTGGGTAGAAAGATTTACTTGGGATCAAACTGATGAGGCCATCTCCTGGAGGTGGGGTGGGGCTAAAATGGCTGAAAAGCAAGCAGGTTTTCTGTGCGAGTTATCAGGATGGGTATCTGAGCTGACAGAGGCTGTCCCGGGTGCCCTTGCTAGAGTGTGAGGTTAATGAAGATTCTTTAAGCGTGGCCCCTGGGAAAGAAGACTCCCACTTAGGAGATTCACTTTTCTGCTAAACACAACTGCCTTTAGGCTTGTTTACCTAATAACAATCCTTCTGTTTAACAGGCCAAAGGCCTTTTGTTTAAGACAACATCACCAAGACTGCTATTTTGTGTGAGAGAGAGAGAGTGAAAACTTCAAGTCTAACCATCATGACTTTTTAACTCAGTCTCTGCAGCTCCTCCTGACCCAGTGCCCTACTTTTCTCCCCTTATTCAGACCTTCTCTACCTGTCTCCTGGCCTTTTCCTGATCTCCCGTACAGGTGTAGCCCAGGGTGGTTCTTGGTAGGATAAAGCCTGAAGGATGCACATGGCACAGAAGGGCCTTTTTGAATTATTGTTTTTCTCTCTCTATCTCAGGTTTGCTTCTTTGGCAATCCCCCTACCCACCTTCCATGGAGTTAGAGACAGTCAACGATCCCTGAAGGCACTGCAGAGTTTACCATCTGAGAACTTATCACATCTCCCTACGTCCTGCAGCTCCTTTCTCAGCCTCCTCTTTCTGGGGTAACTGCTCTGGTCCTTAACCCTGAAGCTCAACCTCACCAGGATCCATGGTGTCTTAGTTCCTGCTCTATCACCGTGAAGAGACCCATGACGGAGGCAACTCTTATAAAAACAAAACATTTCATTGGGGGCTTGCTTATAGTTTCAGAGGCTTGGTCCATTAACATCGTGGCAGAGAGCATGGTGCTGGAGATATAGATGAGAATTCTACATCCTGATCCACAGCAGCAGGTAGAGAGAACTGGGCCTGGCAAGAGGTTTTGAAACCTCAAAGCCTGCCTTTGGAGGAAGTGACACACTTCCTCCAACAAGGCCACACCTACTCCAACAAGGCCACACCTACTCCAAC